>JAJHJA010000492.1:0-636879 GCA_021202915.1 Heliconius himera
TAATATATAATAATAACTTTCATTTCCGCTCTGGTGATAAGATATAGGTTTTTGTCAAAACTCACACACAACATACATACATAAATTACATAAGCCCGTGACTCATACACCCTTTTACCTTGTCTTTTCTATAAAAAATGGAGAGAATGGGAAGTATTCTATTTCTTAAGCTTAATTTTACTGTTGCTTTTTGTCGCATATTTTGTAACGTAACATTCGTGACGTTAAGCGTTTAACGCGAAATGTTCTCTTTGTAAGAAATTCAAAAGAGTATTTGAAAAATTATAACCGTGCATGAAATTTATTCAAATTATTTATTTACATTAAAGTCGGTATTTTTATACAAGAAATTTGCAATATTTATAGTATACTAGCGGCTCGCCCACGGCTTCGCCCGCTTAAAATACATGATTATTGATTTAATAAGCAGAATTGTTTGACAACTATAATGACTTCTAATATGATTTTTTTACGACATTATCATCAAAGAATTTTTGATTGTTTTAAATAAAAAAATACACATTGTTGATATTTGATATTTATAAAATATACATAAAGCTAATTATTTATTACACGTATATATTTTTGTAACTTTATGTTCTTTTTACCTATAAAATATACTCTGTTAAATGTGCTGATGTCAGTGAATAATTTAATTTACTCATTCAGAAACAGCCTTAAATGTTAAATTATTGATTTGAAGAATTCATAATATTCTTTGTAAAATAACTGTAATAATTGCATATTAACTCCTGTACAGTTTTTAAATTAGTTACATATATTATATGAACGAACCAACCAAAATATTTTTGTATTTACTTGACATTTCTTTCAAGATCGTTCTTTATCTCTGTGTTGAATTAATTACGACTTCTTTCAAATGACGATAACTTTTTTTTAATGAACCGATTTTGATGAACTAAACTTTAGTAGTTAAGTTGAGTTAAAACAAAGCAATGGGTGAATTTTCAAGTAAATCGGTTCAGTACTTTCAGAGAAAAACGTGGACAAAAATATGTCGACAGACAGACAGACAGATAGACAGATAGACAGACAGACAGACAGACAGACAGACAAGAAAGTCAAAAAAAATCTTTTTGCTTTCTATTATTCTTTTTAAGTGTCCCTCTATCCATTTCAGTCAAAATTACTAAATGTACAGACAAAATATTTTTACTGTCTTATTATATATAGAGATATGTATATATATTAAGGAAAAAATACTACATTTTAAATATGACACGGTGGTCGTGGGTTTGATCTCCCCTTAGGAGAACGAATGTTTTTTTTATAACTTCGCCCTTTTATTTTCTGCCTACCCCACTGTGAACGGGGTACATCATGACACTAATAAAATATATTATTTTCTATACCAAAAAAAGCATAATTTAACAAAATAATTCAATTCAACAAACATAATTACCGTACAGTCAGTTCAAACAGACGCAAAATTGAACGCTAAATAATTTAAGCTGAAATTGCATTACCTTTGTAACTAAAACGACAAATAATTTAGCTAATAACATAGATAAATATCGGGCGTGTTGTTTGTTCTAAATTAATTTGTTTGTTCAGTCGGAAATTTAGTGAAATTTATTAGATACTAGCGACCCGCTCGCGGCTTCGCCCGCTTAAACCACAAAATTATTTAATTAACACACTGAATTATGTTCGTGTTTTGATATACCTATAATGTATGTTTGCAACGCAATGAAGATTTTTAATGAGAAATTTATTAAAACTTTAGGTCGCATTTTCGTACCTCCCATGAGAATCTTCAATTGAATTTTTGAAATAAAAACACAACTTATCGATACTTACAATAAAATCCTAACTCATCGGTGGCTGTACATGGAAGATATTACAATTAACATTGTAATAGAACTTGGTCAGTTTGTCTGTTTGTCTGTGAATTTGTTCACGATAATCTCAGAAACGGCTTAACCGATTTAAATCCTTTTTTGTTTGCATTTTGGCAATTTAATATTAGTTTTATTTTAATCAGCTTCACGCTGTATCCCTCACACAGCAGGTTAGGCAGAGGAACCCTAGTATTAAGACACTCCGTTCCCCACTTTCTGCCGAATTCTGGAGGCATTGCGTGTTCTCGTTCTTTCGTGTTCTCGTTCGCTCGACACCAGAGCGAAGAAATGGAAATATAAATTTAAGTAAATATTTCATCTCCTCGAGTGCTTGCACTTCGTGCCGCTGCGCCACGACTGGCCTCAACTGGACTGGACTTTATTTTAATCGGTTCACACAAAGTCAAAACCAGATCCACGCTTTATCCCGCCTTTAGCAGGGTAAAGATTATGCGTAAGATTATGAGATTATGTTGTAATGTAAGGATTAAGATATTGCGTATAATGTGTGACTGATGTGCGAAATTAAAATATTATTAAACGAAATGAAAATATTATTAAATTATAATTCAATCCTCCAAGTGGGGATCGGACCCACACCAGTCGCGTTGCAGCCACAACTTTGGCCTTTAACAAAGAACAGAAGAGAAGCGCGTCAGCGCTCCTTTTACGGAAATAGCATATAGGTAAAATATTTTAATTCCATACCTAAAGAATTTAAGCAACAGTGTAGACGTAAGTTTTTTTTTTTCATTTCACGATGTTTAATCATATCTATATTTCGTGTGAGGCAGTTACGCTTTGATACCAATAACGTAAACACATACTACTACAAAAATACTACTAAAACCTTTAGATTTTAGAACTTTGAACTTTGCCGCCAAAACCTACAGCTCGATTTCGGAATGAGGCGTATGCGGCGGTCTCCCTTTGATAAAAAAAAAAAAATGTGCGTGCGTCGTTCTTGACAAATTGTATTTTATTTTACAACGATAATTTTATTATTTATTCGCGGCTTTGTCCGCTTGAATTACATGATTACTCTTTTAAGAAATATAGATATTACAAACAGCCTTAACTAATAATTAATTGATTTGGATTAGTACTCACGATATTATTTGCAAAATAACTTATCTAGCTCCTGTACAGTTTTTAAATTAGTAACATATATTATTAGTTAAATATATAATTGATATACAGAATATACGTAGAAAGCACGTTTTTGCTCCCAAAAGTTATTTTTTTATACGTTTCTTAAAAAAATATTAATAACATAAACGAACGAACGGACTGAAGAACCTATTCAAAATATTTCTTTGAATATTAAGTCATTCTTTATCACTGTGTTAAATAATTACGAATTAAGCTAGACTGTTACGAAGGTAATCTTCACCAACAATTCAATGTAGTTTACTTTATAATTAGTACTATGAACAATTGTACTTTAAGAATACGTAAATTTATCAACAGTCAAATAAATAAGACGTTTCTAAAGTCATTCTTTTGGACTTACAATTGAACTGTAACCATTCGAGCATTGTTAGAAAAATATTACAATGTTATGTTAAATTTATTATAAGTATAGATTACACTTACATGACGTAATTAACGTTAAGCAGATAATAACTCAACAATATAATAATTTATTTCTTAATAATTTCTTTTTTTTTTCAAATATAAATATCTTTAAAACTTTAAGTACATTATTTTTTGATAAAGTGTAGCGGTAACCTTTCCAAATTATATTTTCTTTTATGCACAGCGCCATCTATTAAGATCCCATCACAATTAGTAGAAACGTATGGAAGAGAGTATCAAGATTCGTTAGTACCTACTATTGGTCAATAGATAGCGTTCTTGTATCGATTTTTTAATATGTCAAATATAAACTTCTTGAAAACTTAAATACTTATATCTTTAGTATTAAAATGATTAATATTTTTTAGTATTAAAATGATTAATATTCCTTCCGTCGTAATTAGTGTTTAACTCCACAGAACGTTTTTTGCGTTATCAAGATTCGTTAGTACCTACTATTGGTCAATAGATAGCGTTCTTGTATCGATTTTTTAATATCTCAAATATAAACTTCTTGAAAACTTAAATACTTATATCTTTAGTATTTAAAATGATTAATATTCTTTATAAAATGATTAATATTCCTCCCGTCGTAATTAGTGTTTAACTCCACAGAACGTTTTTTGCGTTATCAAGATTCGTTAGTACCTACTATTGGTCAATAGATAGCGTTCTTGTATCGATTTTTTAATATGTCAAATATAAACTTCTTGAAAACTTAAATACTTATATCTTTAGTATTAAAATGATTAATATTCTTTAGTATTAAAATGATTAATATTCCTCCCGTCGTAATTAGTGTTTAACTCCACAGAACGTTTTTTGCGTTATCAAGATTCGTTAGTACCTACTATTAGTCAATAGATAGCGTTACTTGTGTCGTTTTTTTACTATCTCAAATATTAACGTCTTGAAAACTTAAATACTTATATCTTTTGATAGAGTGAAGCGATTACAATGAAATAAAGACTAAAACCTACCTTGATTTATTTGTAATTTTTATGTATAAAAGTTGCTTAAATTTATTGTGTACTTTTTACGTGATACGTGTTCACATAAACAGACAAACAGACAAACAGACAAAAATTCCAAAAATGTTGGAAATGGATTCTGTTAGTTATCCTTTAACACCCTGGCTATTTTTTTCTTAAATATTTTCAATGTACAGAAACGACTTTTCTACAGATTTATTATAAGTATAGATATGTATATAGGTATAGTACAGTGTGACTGTAAAACCGACTGGTTGTGGGTTCGACCCCCACTCGAGGAGATGAAATATTTACTTAAATTTATATTTCCATTTCATCGCTCCGGTGTCGAGGCTAAACGCGGCGTTGAGTTCTGCCATTCAATACGCAATGCCTCCAGAATTTCGGCAGAAATTAGGGAACTCAACACTAGGTTCCCACTGCCTACCCTGCTGTGTGTGAGATACAGCATGATGCTGATTTATTTATTTATTTTATATATATTATGTATGTATGTATGTACATGTCGTTAAGCGATGTGTGAGTCTAATAATAGGATCAATTTTGAATGTTTATCCCTTAAATGTATTGAATTTTTCATATTTGGAACCAGTTGGTTAAACGTCAGGTTGTAGATTCGATTCCCACACAAAGTCATATTATTATTTTTTAGGGTTCTGTCTGACAAGAGCCTTTATCTCAGGAACGCTTGGAGATATCGAGTTGAAATTCAAACCATATACGTAGATCTGATAATGATGTCCTGAAAAAAAAACGTATTAATATACTTACTTTTAAAAAGAATATGCCCGTTTATATTGCAAAAAATTCAATATTGGACGGAGCAAGAAGAAGAGCAATGCAATGAAAAAATTTATAGCTATTCCATAGGACAAAATCATTAAAAAGTTATATTTGTAGTTCATTTCATAAAATTATTAACTTTACTTGCAGCATTAACAATTAACAAAAAGTTATTTCCCTATACGTTATATCCCAATCACAATTCTGAAATTGATACAGAACCCTCGTTGGGCGAGTCCGACTCGAGCTTGGCTGATATATTTTTTTTATATATTAATAATCTTAAATAAACATTAGTATATTTCAAGCATAACAATATAAGTGAATATAGCCCTGCGGTAAGTATATAATAACAAAGATCAACATCCTTGTCTTTAATTCTTTTTTATAACAGGGGGTTATTTTAAAGAAAGGGGCAATCATACAGTTTACCAAGAAACCAGCAGGGCTACTTAGTTTAGTATAAAAATTACAGTCACATTTGAGTTAAAAATTGGAATTGGAAATGTTCGACACATTCCCCAAATGATGGTACAAAGAACTGTCTTTTTGTTTCTTTGCTAGCACTTTTCAAAGATTTCTTTGATCAACGTAGGCAGATGAAACAATAAATGCGGGTCCAAAATCTGTATGTATCGGCAGCTTATAACGTTTAAGCTTTTTCTTCCCAATGAAAAAGGCCAATCGTGACGCAGTGGCACAAAGGCAGTGGCGAAGCTAGGGTTTTTGCTGCCTGGTGCAGCTTAGGACTTGATGCCCTCTAAAATGGTCAAAATAATTTCAGATTTCAAAACACTGTAGAGTAGATATATATTATTTTATTGCTTCAAAACTATAATCTCTATATATAATAAGACAGTAAAAATATTTTGTCTGTACATTTAGTAATTTTGACTGAAATGGATAGAGGGACACTTAAAAATAATAATAGAAAGCAAAAAGATTTTTTTTTAATTTCTTGTCTGTCTGTCTGACTGTCGACATATTTTTGTCCGCATTTTTCTCTGAAAGTACTGAACCGATTTACTTGAAAATTTCACCAATTGCTATTATTTTTACTGTCTTATTATATATAGAGACAATCAAAAATTCTTTGACGATAATGTCGTAAAAAATCATATTAGAAGTCATTATAGTTGTCAATCAATTCTTTAATAATTTTTAATTCTTATTAAATCAATAATCATGTATTTTAAGCGGGCGAAGCCGTGGGCGCGCCGCTAGTCTATATATACAAAAGGACTTGTGCTGACTGACTGAGGTAAGACGCACGCAGAGCCATAACCGCTGATGGTAGAAACGTGAAACTTGGGCAGATGTTTATTATCACATTCTTGACATTCACTAAGAAGGGAATTTCAACAATTTTAACCCTAAAGGGATGAAATAGGGGCTGAAAGTTTGTAAGGAAAAAAAATTTAATCTGCACCGTTTTTATCAAATTTGAAATTCAGACTTTTAAAAATATTTCATTGAATACGTGTTTCATGGTTTTTTAGAAATCACCCCCTAAGGGTTCAAATAAGGGGTTGAAAGTTTATATGGAAAAAATATTTTATTGAACACGTGTTTCGTGGTTTTTTTAGAATTCGCTCCTAATACGCGGGCGAAGCCGCGCGCGCCCTCTAGTAGTAACTATATATAAGTTATACCTAACATTAGATTTTGATAAAAATTATTGCAAACATTTAAAAAAGGACATTACGCGCTTTTTGACTAGCAAAGTCCTTATTCACATTTTCAAAATCAATAGTATCGACTAGTTCATGTTCGATTGACATGATAGCGAGATTGTATTTTTAATTTTCATCCTCTCATTGTTCTTGTACATTTCTTGACTGAAAAAAATAAAATAATTTAACGTAGACTTTGATGCCCCTTTCCTTTTGATGCCCGGTGCCACTGCGCCGCTCGCACCCCGCTAGCTACGCCACTGCACAAAGGTGCGACGATTGCCACTCAAGAAAATTAAATATTTAATATTTTCATTTAAACTGGTATCGTGGCCTTGCGCAGCGTTGAGTTCCGCTACTTAGCAAACAATGTTTCCAGAATTCGGCGGAAAGTGCGGAACGGAAAAGTCTTAATGTAAATAGAATCTTTTAACGCTAGTTCCCCAGGTTTCCTCTGTGTACTCGTGAGATACAATTTGAAGCTAAGAAAACAATATTATATTCGACTCTAAGCACAAAATGGTTAGAAAATTTAACTGTTCTTGGCTCAATGATGATTGTAAATATTTTTTTTTAAATTTTAAGTAGGAATGCAATGTCTTTAACGTCGATTATAGCTCGAATCTTGCCAGAGTGACCTTCAAGGACCTGGAATCAAGCAGTGCCGTGAATATTTTTTTTTTATGTTTTTTTACATGATAAATACAATACAATAAAATTCATATATCTACTATGCTTACATATTTTAGATGAGACATCATTCATTATAATATATTTGGATGTGTTCAAATATGTAGATGCGTAATCACATGTATTTTCTTATATTTATTTTTTTACTTCAAACTGTATCCCGCACAAAGCCTACCTACCCTAGGTAGAGAGAACGTGGGAGCGTATAACCGTGGAAACTGTATAGTTCCAAAACACTTCCCCGGTCCCTACTTCCCGCCGAATCATCGAGGCATTGCGTGTTGAGTCGCGAAACTCAACGCCGCACTTCGCCTCGTTACCGATGCAAAGAAATGAAAATATGAATTATTCCATTCTTCCAAATGAGAATCGAAGTCTATGCACCACGACGGCCTCAATCCCATAAAGATTTCATCATTTTTTTATGTTTAAATCAATTTTTAACTAAGTATATAGAAATGTCACACACATACAACATACTAAAAGATATAAAAAAATAAAACTCATTTAATAAATTTTCTTTATTACAACACCATTCAATTCGCTACATTGATCTTAACTTTTAAAAACTACATACAAAACCAAATTTCATTATTATTTTCCACTTTCATAATACAATGTAGATTCTTTGGTATACTTTATAAAATTGTATTAATAATTACATACCAGTAATATACTTACTAAATAACTTTAAAATCAAAAGTAATATTATATAACAATTGAGATGGTTCCGCTGATACCTTATTGTTTTAGAGGCTACAGGGGAACAGATGAACATACATATATACCCACATATGTACATACAAACCGGTCAAAAACATAGCCTTTGTTTAAAAAAAAACTGTATCTTAGCCTCACGCTGTTTAGCAGTTTACCGAACGGTAGGCAAAGGTAACCTAATGTTAAGTTCGTTCCCCACCTTACTTAATCTTAGTTTTAAATTACAAGACCGTAGTGGTAGTCTAACTGAAACGCGACGGTTGTTGATTAGAGTCCGTCTCGAATGAGTTAATTATTTTAATTTCTTGACTCTAACAAAAGACACTATGCAATGTCTGGAATATTCGACGGTGTTTTGGGAACGCAGTAACTTAACACTAAGTTTGATATGCTTCTGTTTATTCGGGATACAGAGAGTAGAGTCTAAAAAAAGAATATAGTAAAATCTTTAATATCTATTTAATATAATTAAAAATGATTATAGAGACGTATTATCGCAACCGCACAATGCAGGGTAGGCAGGGGGAACCTAGTGATAAGACACTCCGTCCACTTTCTGCCGAATTCTGGAGCCATTGCGTGTTGAGTGGCAGAACTCAACGCCGCGCTTGTCCTCGACACCAGAGCGAAGAAATGGATATATAAATTTAAGTAAATATTTCATCTCCTCGAGTGGGATCGAACCCACAACTAGTTGGTTTTACAGTCACACTTTGTGCCAATGCGCCACGACTGGCCTCGGGAAGAAAATAATATAAAAGAAGAAATTCTAACGCAGCTCAACTTTTTTACAGATTCTCAATATAATTTAAATAAATTTTAATACATCAACATGTCCAATTACTACAATACGATATGTTTATTTATGACCTAGTCCTAGCGCCCCCGCTCAGGGCTTCACTATATTGAACTAAACAATTATTTATTTACTAATATGAAATATAATATTTTATTATTTAGACAATATCCATACATTGAGAACTAAGATTCCAGCCAATTTAATATAAGTATTTTTTTAGCTGTTTTGATAAACAAAATACTAAATATTGATATTTCTTTTTATAATTTATGAACAAATTCAAATTAACTTAAAAATATTTAAATCGATTAAGCCGTTTCTGAGTTAGCGTGCACAAACGCACAGACGAACCGACAAAAAAATGGCTCATTGTTTTTGGTTTTATTACATATATCAATGCCCTCAAAAATGGATTTTACCATATATTTTTCATATACAGACAGTAACAATTTATATGTATATATATGTACAAGACAATTTTATTAATTTTTAAGTGTCATTCCACACTAAACATAGATACAATCTTAATATAATTTGATCTATTTCTAACAAAATGATTTCGAGCTAATAACATTATTTTTTAATAAATAAAAAAATGTTTAAAATTTTTTGAACAAAAAAATACAATTTTTTTTGCAGCTTCACACTGTACTTCCCGCATATGGGAGGGTAGGACGAGGAAACCCATTGTCAAGACACTACGTTATCCACTTTCCGCCTAATTTTCAAGATATTGCGTGTTGAGTGACGAAACTCAACACCGCACATTTCTTTAAAAAATATAGACATTTCAATAAAAAATCTAAATAGGCCTAACACTAGCGTCACTATTACTCCTTTTCGATGATATTTCGTGTAATTCAATCATTTTATACAAAATCGGATTAAAGAAACTGGCCATCCACTCTTCTGAACTCCTCGATCCCGTCACGTTTTGTAAATTCCTCAGTAACTGTTCTTGTAGACCCCTCAAATCTGTTTGTAGGCTAAAAATAAAAATATAGTGATAAGTATTTTTAATATTTTTATTATATTTGCTTACAAGCGTGTGACTGTAAACGCGACATGCTGTGGGTTCGATTCCCAGTCGGGGAAAAAAAATATTTTCATTTGCTCGCTGTGGTAACAAGAGAAATCGCGGCGTCGATTTCACCTCAACACGCAATATCGAAAACTTAACGGTTTTTGGGGAACGAAGTGAACACTAGGTTCCCTCTGTCTATCCTGCTAGATGCGGGATACAGCGTGAAGCTAAGAAAAAAAAAACAAAGTAACTTACGAGTGCGAAGTCAAAGCGATTCCCTCAATTTGCACCGGACTAGTATAATTATGTTCTATTTGCCACGGATTCAGCCATGTTGATACTCTGCAATTAAATATCTATATATTAATATGTGAAGTGAGGCCGTCGTGGCGCAGGGGCACAAGGGTGTAAGTGAAACGCGACGCTTGTAGGTTCGATCCCCACTCGAGGGTTAATTAATTATTATTTATTAATATTTTCATTTCTTCGCTCTGGCAGCAGGGCAAAAGCCCGGTGTTGAGTTCCGCCACTCAATACGCAATGCCTCGAAAAATTCGGCGGAAAGTGGGGAACGGAGTATCTTATCATTATGTTCCCTCTGTCTACCCTGCTGTGGGCGGGATACAGCGTGATGATATGATATATGATATATTTTATATATTTTCTCCAGTAGAAATCAAACCCACACCCGCTTATAGTCGCACGCTTATACCCCTGCGCCACAACAGACCTCAATAAACCAAATTAAATTTGTATTCAAATATCGCTAATACAATTACAATTCTGCATTTTTGTAATTTACAATTAAACTATTAAAATATGTGTTGGGAGCGAAGCAAACGGGGTTTTGTGAGTGAAACAAAAAACTGGAATCCTCTTAAAATTTACTATAAATCCTTTTATTTGTACATATTATAAGCGTTGTTCTTCATCATTAGAAACGAAGCGAAAAAAAGCAAAACCTCTTAATATTAAATAATTAATACAAATAATACTTACAAATCACCATATATCAATTTATATGATCTTTCTCGAAGCATTACAAAGGAATGCATGCAGAGCGCCAGTTCGATTCCCGGCCATTGGTCGTCTGGTAAGACTTCTTTTGAATTCTCTGCTAAATAAATTGTTTTAACATTATTTTATTAATTATTATTATTATTATTATCATATATTAACCACAAATAATAGACATAAACTTAGTTTTAATATTACATTATTTATAATAGAATATTAAATACAACTCTATGAAGTCATAATGGAAAATCATTTAACTGTACACGTGACGGTTGTGGGTTCGATTGCCATATGGAGAAATAAATTATTTTCATTTCCTCGTTCTGGTAACAAGACAAAGCGCGTCGTTTAGTTCCACAACCCAACAGGCAATGTCTCAAAAATTGGGCGAGGCGTGGTAAACGGAGTGTCTTAGCACTAGATTCCCTCTGCCTTCCCCATTATATGCTGAAGCTGAAATAAATAAAACTAACTATAATACCTGTACTCTCAACTACAGCACCCCAAGTTTTCAAACAGCTTGAGAGACTTGGTAGAGAAACCGGTAACAATTCACATAAAGTCGAATAATGATCATATCTGGAATAAAAAAATAAATTATATTCACAAAATAAATTTAGAAATAAGTTTTGGTAGTGTTTGATAAAATGTTTTTTTTTTTTGCTTCACGCTGTGTCGTAATCGAACCCACAAATACCGCGTTTCCGCTTACACGCTGTACAATTGCGTCTCAATATTATAAGAATCAAACATTTTAATGTTCTTAAATAAATCGGCTCCGTATCCCGCGTCGCTGTATGCCACACACAGCAGAATAGGTAGAGGGAACCTAGTGTAAGACACTGTTCCCCACTTTCTGCCGAATTCTGGAGGCATTACGAGTTAAGTGGCAGAAGTCAACGCCGCACGTTGCCTCGACTCCAGAGCGAAGAAATGGAAATATAAATTTAAGTAAATATTTCATCTCCTGGAGTGGGGATCGAACCCACAACCAGTCGGTTTTACAGTCACACTTTGTGCCTCTGCGCCACGACTGGCCTAATTTTAATATTCTTATTCTGCTTAAAATCAACTTAAATTTTAAAGAAAACAACAATTATCGTAATATTAAAGCAATGAAATAATGCATATAAAAATAATATAAAATAAAATAAATAAAAAAATATGTATATCAGTATTTAAACCTACATACCTCGACCATCCAGTCAATATGACGCCTACAAAGTTTATTTTGTTAGAATTATCTTTTATCTCCTTGGCCCAAGCCTCTTGATTACTTATATATCTTGCCACTGGTGAAAGTACCTGAAATTTATAACATTTTGTTTATAAGATATTAGTTTTACAATTAGAGAAAATGAAAAGCGAAATTTAAAATAAAAAGAACTCTATCATAATTTATAATCAGTCCTATCCTGCCAATATTATAATGTGAAGATGGATTTTTGTTTCACTTTCATACAAAAAGTACTGAACAGAATTTGATGAAGCCTTACAGTAATATAGCTTATACATCAGAATAACACATAGACTACAATTTATGCAAAGATTTTCTATAAATTCAGAAAACCGACCTTCAATACCGGCTACGGTGAAATGGCCGTACTGAAGATATAAATGTTAAGTTCCAAGAGGATACCATTATTACAAAATTGATAAGGTTCAAATTCAGATGTTAAGTTATAATAAATATTATTGCAGCTCAATCCAATAAGTGTGTTTAAAAAGTTACAATTTTTTTTCTTTTCAACATCATACTGTATCTCATATGTGGCATGGCAGATAGAGGAAGTCTAGTGTTAAGACACTCCATATCCCACATTCCACCAAATTCGGGATGCGTGTTGGGTGACGGAATACAACGCCGCGCTTTGCCCGACACACCAGAGCATAGACATGAAAACATTAAATATTTAATTTCCTCTAGTGAGAATCGAACCCACAACCCGTTACACTTACAGACACACGTTTGTGCCCCTGCGCCACAACTGGCCTCAAAAGTTACTATTAATACTACTATTATCACCTGACAACTTCCATTAGCTCCTTTAAAAGCAGATCCCGCCCATACATTTGGGAAGAGCTTGGAATAAACATCCCACAGATGTGGATCGACTTGGAAATGCTCTTTCACATTATAATTCCATATAACTGGTTGTACTAGATCACCTATTTTGTAATCTGGAATGAAAATAAAAAAAATATTATGACAAAAATATTATGCAATGACAATTTAATTAAAAAATCAGCTTCACGATGTACCCCGCACACAGTGTAAGGGAACCTAGTGTTAAAACACTCCATTCCCCACTTTCTGCCGAATTTTGGAAGCATTGCGTGTTGGGTTGCGGAACTCAACGCCGCGCTTGGCTTCGACACCAGAGCGAAGAAATGGAAATATAAATTTAAATAAATATTTCATTTCCTCAAGTGGGGATCGAACCCACGATCGTCTCATTACAGTCACACCCTTGTGCCCCTGGGCCACGACGACTTCAATTTCAATTTAATTAACTATTTTAATAAAGGTAGTTGTAATTTAATAATAATTTTTATATGAATTTTAATATTTTTTGTGATTTAAATAATTATACGTAAAAATATAACTGAATTCCAAAAATCCTATACTGATAAAGAAATATCCAAAAAAAAATAAAAAAAAAATTACTTACGCTGTAAAGTATTCAGGCTAATCGACCTCAGCATATCGTCCCACATGAGTATTATCAAATCTGGTTTAATTTCCTTAAGAAATGTCACCAAATCGCTAATATGCTGTAGAAATAGGGATGGAGCTTTGTGTTCACTTTCTGCCGCTCTACTCTGGCATAGATGACAAACAGCTGTATGCCACACCTGGAAAATCAATACATATAATAAAAAACGACCCTCACTCCCTATGAGACTAGATTTAAGATCTTATTATAATTAACATATACGTCGGAGAGACGACCGACAACGGTGGGCGTAAATAATAAACGAGTAGAACCTCGACCATATCCTGGCCTTTGGTTCTACTCATATGTGAACACATGACACATACATGTACAAACACTCAGAAGCTCGGAGCAGTGCCTGAGACTTGCGACCACAGGTGTAGGCTTCAGGGATCCCTTTCCGTTATAACAACACTCGCCTTCACTGCTCCAGCTCAGTGCAATTACAAATAGGTGTTAACTACATTCATAATTACGATAATAGTTGATTAACTAAATAATCAATTATCCGAATAGTCGAGGTTAGTCAGTGGCAGAGCACGAGTAGTGCTTTGAGCCACACCAGAGCCAAGACTGCCCGTACAATGTCCGTACAGTCTTTTATACGATCGCTAACAAATAAGTTGTGGGGTAGAATGAATAAGAATCGTGTTGCAACTTGATCGCTGCGACATATAAGTAATACTTAAGAAGTGTAAATATTTTTTGAACAAAAAAATCCACTTCTTATATTTCATCCGGATCACATAATCGGAACCTAATCAAACTTTCATGAAACTATCCTTGAAGTGTATCCTTTCCATTAAAAAAAAAGAATAATCGTAATCGGTTTGCGAGATATTGAGTTATTCGTCAAATTAAGCTTTCAAATAAAAAAAATCTATTAAAATCGGTTCACTCAGTCAAAAGTTCTGTCACGTAACAAATATTTAATAAAATACTGTCAAATTGATAACCTCCTTTTGTTACAGAAGTCGGTTAAAAAAAATTAAACTCATTTAGGCAATGTTTAGCATTAAATTTAGAGAAAATACTTAAAACAAAAAAGGCCAGTCATAGTGCATGGTGCAGAGCAGTGTGACTGTAAACGCGACTGGTTGTGGGTTCGATCCCCACTCGATAAAATGAAATATTTATATGAATTAATATTTCCATTTCTACGCTCTCAGATCCAACACGCAATGCTTTCGGCGGAAAGTGGAGAACGGAGTGTCTTAACACTAAGTTCCCTCTGCCTACCCTGCTTTGTACGGAATAATACGTATACGGATTTAATTTAAAAAAAATAAAATAAAATTGTAACTGACCGCTGTCTGTGTATAGAAGATATATAAGATAAACTCTTACTAGGGGCCTCTGTAATTGCAATAGAACAAAAAAAAATTTTTTTTTTTTTTCAGTCTGTATTGTCTACTACGCTGAACCAATTTCGCTATTGTATTTTGGAAAGCTTCCCTTACCAAGTAATGCTTGTTTTATGTCAATCGGCTTATTGACCGACTTCCGTAAGGAGGAGGTTTCTGTTTTTCATGACATTCGACTATTTTTTTTTTATAAATAAAGGAGTTATATCATTTTAAACATCGTTGTTCAACAAAATACTATAAATAACTTTCTTAATAAAATAGCTGAAACTTTACTTTTCAACATGTAAATATATTATTTTTAATATAAAAAATGATATTATTATTTGAAAACGAAAGTAATGCAGATTAGAAGGGCGAAGACGTGAGCGGGTCGCTAGTTAATAAAAGAAAAAAGCCGTTGTTTCTGTGTAAAACACATTGTTTTCGTTTTAATAAAAAAAATAAAATAAAAACTGAATATTTAATTAAAGAAAATGCGTAATAATAAAATTTAAATGATAAAACTTATATAGAAAAAATAAAAAAGCCAACGGCACGCGGTGTTCCCAGGCGGTCACCCATCCAAGTACTGACCGCGCCCGACGTTGCTTAACTTCGGTGATCGGACGAGAACCGGTGTGTTCAACGTGGTATGGACGTTGGCGAATAATAGTTCAAAATATTTGAACACTTTAAATGTATATTCACGATAAATTTAAACATAGAAAAACCAAAACCAAGATGTTACGAATGACATTTCGAATTTTTCTATAAAAAGTGGAAAAAAAACATAAAAAATTCAATAGTTGGGCTTAAGGCTTGATCGGTAATCAAATAAAAACATGTCAAAGTCACAATCAAGTCAAGGTCAGAAGGTAAATCTTGGTATTAAGTTCTGCCATGCTTGGCAAATAAAGGTTTTGGAGGAGATGGGAAACAGAAGGGTCTTAATGGCAACCATGAACCTTAACACTGTGTTCCCTCTGCCTAACCTGCTATGTAAATGCTTAATTTTTTGTTAAGTTTCATAATTGGCCACTAGTCCACTAATATTTATGACTCAAACCAAACCAGGGCAAGAAACTCAGTTGAACTTTATTTATTTAAATTCAGACCTTTTTTATCTTTTTTATATTTTTATATATTTTTTTAGCTTTACATTTACAGTATAGGCAGAGGGAACTTAAACACCTATTGTTCAGACACTCTGGTCTTCATTTAGACATTTCTGTTCCTTATTTTTTTGCCAAATTCTTAAAGTGTAAAATAACACATTAAGAATGTAAAAAATATGTAAGTATATATAAATGTAAAAAAAATATCTTACCTCATCTGCTCCAATATGAAAATATTTAGCATCTGGCTGCATATCCAAAGCTTGTTTGACCATTTCCTTGACTAGCATTAATGATTGAGGCTTTGTAGGGCACAACACTGCTGGTGTCCGTTGAACCTCTCTTAGGTCTCGGAAAGCTGGATGTTTTAGAACAAACTCCATATGGCCAATTGTTTGGATTAATTGTATCTAGAAATGTGTTCAAGATCAGTTGTGGTGCAGGGGCACAAATGTGACTGTAAAATTGACTGGTTGCGGGTTTGTTCCCCACTCGAGGAAGTGAAATATTTATATTTTAATTTCTACGCACTATGATACAGTGTGAAACTGATTTTTTTTAGAAATGTGTTTATGTACACCAACCAACCAATATCACAATTTGTTTTTCTTTTCGATTAACTTCATGCTATATTCTGCATATAGCAGAGTAAACAAAAGAAACCTACACACACCTAGCATCACCCAATTTTAAAGACAATTGTGTCTTTGAGACTTGTAGGTCTTATACTATATTTTTTAAATGTAGTCAAATAAAAAACTGTCACTTTTTTATGTACTTACTCAGAAGCCAGCATAGTGCTATGAAACAGTATCTGACTGGAAATATGATGATTGTAGATTTAATGGCCTTTCAAGAGATTGAATTATTTTTATTTTACCTCTGATAATACAAACATGGTATTAAGTTCTACCACTCAATATACAATATCTCAAATATAGGTAGAAAGCAGAAAATGGCACTACATTCTTTTTAAGTACCATGGTACCTAGTAAACCTCGAAAAATTTGCAGGAAAAATAGTATTGCTGAAGTTACTTACAGGTTCCAAGCCATTGTTTTTAATACATTGTATAATATGCTGTACTTCCTCCGCAGAGTACATATTATCTCCATTGCAATTGTTAACACTACCTATGTCTACTAAATGTCCGGAATATGGGAAAGTATCCTCCCATTCAAGAAGTACCCCAGTTGCACCCCATGCTTTGGCTGATTTAAAAACCTATAAGAATTAATATTTTGATATTTATTGTTGAGTTAATTATTTATTTTAAGATAATGTCTTAATCACAATTAATCACTATTAAGTAATAAATAATATTACTTACGTTTTCCAAATATGGAGATTTTAAGGGTGCGCCTTTTAGATCCAAATGCACGATTCTGTAATAATATGTTGAACCTTTTATGATATACCTAAATTTTCAACAGAACAAGAATAGATATATATTGACTTACTTATGCATACTGTAGCACTATAATAGTTTATTGTAAAGATGCTATTATCACAAAAATAAGTTTTTTGGGTTTTTTATTTAAAAAGTAAGATCTAAATAACTAGACGTGACTTCTAATTCATCAAAACCTTGATAGTAAAACTATATATTTTTTTTATAAGGTTATTTGATAGCGTATTTTAAAATTTTGTAATTTGTAAAATTTCAAGTTATCTTAAAGTCCGAAAAAGTTTACCAACAATAAGTTAGAATCAATAAAATTGTTGACAGTTGACGAATATTCATTGCTTAGTATATTGTTAAAATTAATTTTCGTATATGTGAAGTAAGAAGCAATGTATTTAATAGAATTGTCAAAAAGTAGTCATAGACAAGATTTATATTTTTTTTTATTTTCCTATGTAAAGCAAAAGACCTTTTTTTCTTAGCCTAAACGTCACAATTTTTTTTATCAAATACCGCCTAATAATATAATTGTTATTATAATTGTCTTAGTTGGTTTGATTATTATTTTTAAAGTATTCAGAATTATATATTGTTATCATATTGGAATTGATATTTATTTTCCCAATATTTCGTCCTTCGAGTCTTGCAATTATATGCTAAACTTAAACTAAGTGCTTATCACGCCAAAATTTTAAGTATTTTTCAATATGATTTTAAGAATTGATATTTTTTTCCCCAAACATGTCGTCCTTCGAGTCTTGCAATTATATGCTAAGCTTAAACTAAGCTCTTATCACGCCAAAATTTTAGGTATTTTTCAATATAATTTTAAAGATTATAGTCGGCTATTGTCGTTACTTACTTGGTTTTATCTATTCCTAGAGGATTTCAGATAAAGAACATAACGCAATTGACGAAGCGTCAAGAAGCGGAAGCATCACCGCTCCTTTTACGGGAACAGCATATAGAGTAAATTATTTTAAACCTATACCTAAAGAAATTAATCATGATAGCTCAACAGTTTAGACTTAAGTTTTTTTTTCACTTCAAACGTTTATCCATACCTGTATTTCGTTTGACGCAGTTACGCATAGATACCAATAATGTAAACACATACTACTACAGAAATACTACTAAAGATTAAGCAGCTTTGAACTTTGCCGCCAACACCTATGACTAGATTTCGTAATGAGGTGAGGACTTTGATAGGTTTATGTCTGCGTACGTCGGTCTTGACAAATGGCATTTTACAACAATAATTTTATTATTTATTTTGGTAGAAATAATCACTTTTACATTTTTGGAATGTTCTTTTTTTTTAAATTGTATTAGATTTTTATAAAACTATTTCATTTAAAGTGGAGCTGAGAAAAACATCATGTATAGGTATATGTAAAACAAAAAATATATTTCTACCTCTTTTTGCGAAAATTGTGCAGACGGAGGTGTATGAAATTCGATACAGCTATAGTGTAAATAATGCGCGTGGCTATTTATATTTTAGAATATTTTTAGAGATATTTTGAAAATCACTAGTAGATAATATTGATTCATATAGGGGACTTATAAATAATAAATGATGCCAATCTAAATTTGTTCAAAAATATTTTTATTTAGTCAAATG
This sequence comes from Heliconius himera, assembly GCA_021202915.1. NCBI lineage: Eukaryota > Metazoa > Arthropoda > Insecta > Lepidoptera > Nymphalidae > Heliconius > Heliconius himera. The sequence continues at coordinate 19,346 of JAJHJA010000492.1, forward strand.
AATATATTCTCGGATAAATAATGCATTATTATCTAAATAAGTAGATCAAAATCTTAACTTCTAGAAATACTCATATATAAAATATCTTGTAATTAAAAATATGTATATTACTAACACAAATATCTCACATTAATTAAAATCTCCTCATAAGTACCTACCTACCTAGAATAGGTACCAGCAAATACTTGTACTCTAAATGATATTTTATATGTTGGCAGTTTAATTAGGCGTTTGCATATACTACAAGTAACCAATACAATAAATATCCAATTTTAAGGTGGGCACATTACATATAACCATAGGCACATAAAAATAGAAAAAAATATATAATAAAACAAAAGTCCATATAGGACTCGGGATGAAATTGATATTTCTACTTATATACTATGTATAATAAATATAACACTAAATGGCTACTGTTTTCGTAAGGTTCTATGTATAAATATTTTAAATAAAACACCAACAAAATTATCCTTGGACCGTCAGTGTAAAAGGATGACAATATTATTATAAGTACCAATGCTATAAATAAAACAAACTACTTCCATACACTCGTAATATTTATCAGAGAAATAAAAAACCACAAAATTAATATTAATAATTGCTAAACTACTAAATCACACCTGTGACACAGATAAAAAAAATATTAAACTAAGTACATGAGTACTACATACATCAAACTATAATAATTAAAACATATATAAATGTCAAACGTCTAAAATAAAAAAAAACATTAAAATGTTGCTATAAGTAAATTAATTATGTCAAGTATATATATGAAGTAATTTCTTGTCTTCAAAAATTTACATAATTTATTTATTTAATGTGCAATAATAATTTTCACTCCAGGCTCAGGGTCCACAGCGACATCTTTAGCTAGAGGCGCATTGCCTATAATGCGGAAGTTCTTCGTATAAGGTATAATCGCTACTAGAAGTCCGGAAACAATGACCCAAATGCCAGCTACATAGAAAGCCGCATCCCAGTATCCTGTTTTGTCTTTTAAAGCACCTGTATAGAAAACATGATTTTTTAATATTTAAGATAATTTGACAATAATATCTATTTTTTTTAAATATATTTTTCTTTCTCCGCTCATTCTCACATTTAGTGTGGTTGGAATTGAAATTGACTTATTGGGTATTAGGATTCTTCATCCAAAATTTTCAGCAATATAAACAATTTGGAGGAATGTAACATTTTTAAATACAAATATTACTCCAAGTGATCATTGAACTGGTGACCATAATAGAGAACGGAGAACTATATCAATATTTTTTCTGTCCATATGTTTAAAAAAAGAACAACCTAAGAAACTTCTGATATTTATATTTTAGATAGTTGTTATAACAAATCTTAATGGATAAACACGTTTAACAGCTCAGCCGTACGAAACTAAACCAAGAAAGTAAACATTGCGGCGAAAATGCAACTGACTATTTTCGGAATTTACATTCCGCTTACGCTTCAAACTAATTTATGTTCAACATACTACGCAACCAACATTTGTTTTATATCAAAACGTCAACAATGCTTTTAAATTTATATTCATTTAATTTATTTTTTAAAATTTTATTATGCTTATTAATTGCTTTATAATTAGATTATATATAATAGAACTCACCAGCCATAGGTGGACCAATTAAATGGCCAAGTCCTTGACTCAGCAGTGATAGCCCATATGCCACAGTGAATCTCTCCAAAGCAATTAATTCCACTAAAATACTTGGCGTATATGAATATGAACTGGAAAATGTCAATCCAAATACCAAAGAATTGGCGGCCAATATGTAGAAGCTGTAACTTTCCTTGGCGTCCATGATTCTGATTAAAATTGGATACAGCAAAATTGTACCGCCACAGGCTACTAAGCATATAGCATACGTTTTAGTAATGTTCACCCAAGGCAGATCCCCGATCCAACCAAGACCCACCTGAAAATTGCATTACATTATTAAATTACTAAAGATAAATCATACATTTATGCTTATTTGTTTCTTATGTAATATTTTCAAGCTTAAATATTTTTAAATTTTACAATTTTTTTTGTTATTGTTTTTTTTTGCTTCAAACTATATCTCGCAAATGGCATCGTTGACAGAGTTCTCCATCAAAAGCATTCCCGATTTTCTGCTGAATTCTTGAGGCATTACGTGTTAAGCGGCGGAAGTGAGAAAATGAAAATATTACATTTTCCCTCGAGTGGGAATCAAACCCACAACCATTGCGTTTACAGTCACACAAAAACACAAAAACTACTTGCTAAGCAGCTCAAAGAAGCTACAGAAACGAAAGATTTGATAAATAAATTGGCCTTGACACTTGAATCTTGGTAAGACTCTCAGAGTTATAGTCTTACAAAGCAAATAATTCTATAGTCTCATAGATAAGATAAGTGGACCGCTCCAATGTATTTCTAATGATACATGACAAAGTAAACTGATGATTTACTGATAATTTCGAACATTATCACCGAGCTCTTATATCAGTTAATCTGATGGCTCTACTTTAAATGAATGCTAAAACTAATTTAGCTTTAGCTTTTAGGATATAATATAAATTAAGCTATTTTTTTTTAAAAGTGATTAGTAGTGATGCACGAATATCATTGTTTAAACACATGTATTTCTCTCTTGTACTCTCTATTTGTTTCCAATCTGCCACATCAGTCATTCTTATACGGTTACTACAATTTTTGTTTCTCGTACGAAATATATAATTCTTTTATTAATTACACATTTCATATTTCAGTACTAATATGTGTGAGTTTGTAATATTATTATAATAAATATTAATAAGTACTTAGCGGCGTTGAGTTCTACCACATTCAAGGCCAAGAATTCAGCGGAAAGTTGGGGACGGAAGTGCCCTAACGGGAATTTAGTGTCTTAACACTAGGTTCCTAGATTACCTCTGCCTACCCTGCCACGTCCAAAATGGAAAAAAAATGAAGGACTTACAATTCCAATAACAGTCGCTACACCATAAATGACGAGCATCAACGATCCTTGAGTATGAGTGTAACCATTGTCTTCCATAAAGGTGGATATGAAAAAATATGGTACTATAAACCAGACGAAAAGAACCAAAGTCGACAAGTTCATCAGCATAAAGTGGAACTCCGTAAACATGTTAAAGTCGAATGTTTTATTTATTATTTTTCTCAATCGTTGTCCCCATGTCTGAAAAATCATGAATTAAAACAACAATGAATTTAAAAATAAAAAACAATTGGACATTGCATTCATCTTTAAAAAGTTTTCAATTTGATCCTAACCTCCACAATATAAAATATAAAAAAAATCGATAAGAGGCACAAAATTTTTAATTTAACATTTTCTAATTTTGATGAAAACGACTCCATATTGCTCTGATGTGACGTCAGTCAGTCTTGAAATCAAACTAAAACTAGCACTTTCCAATAATTTTTCTTATTACCTAAGGTCTGAAAATTTTATTTGAAGATCTATCAATAAAGTAAGTAATATAAGTAACTACCTTTTCCTCTTGATCTTCCACAGACCACATAGAATTTTTATAGATGTCAGGACAGGACGACGCTCTTAGCTTGTATTTAGCAATGTTCATCATAGCACCGCGATGCATTATGGAGTTCCGATGCACACGAATACCCCTTAAGTAATTATGATCAGTATTAATTTGTCTCGAGAACCAATCTGGACGTCTTGGAGGTATAATTGCTGTATTATTTTCCGGAATAGGTTGAAGTAATTTTTCTCTAACTTTTTCAAGCTTCTTGTCAAAGTCCTTTTTCGCTTTCTTCGAAAGTTTTTCTTTATTTGAGCTTGTTGGCAGTTTTGTTTCTGAATTGCTTTTCAAAGCTAACAACGAAGGATAATTCTGCAAAATGATATTGTATAGGCGCTCATTTGATGTCAGCTGCTCTAGAACTTCTGGTGGCACCTAAAAATAAATAATAAAATATATTAAAGGAATTTGAAAATTTTAGCAAGAAAAAGATATATTAATATTGGAGATTATTAAAAAAATACCTTTTCATGTTGTCTTAAAAATGTTGGAAGGTTTATAACAGAATTAACTTTATGCTGACTTGATAAATCGGCGTTCATTTGTGTCACTGCTTCTATATTTTCTGCTTCTTCTATTGCAGCTACAATAGCAGATAGTATATGTTCAGGAGTTTCGCCACTATTAATAATAGTTTTTAATTCTTCAGCGTCTGGATACATAGATTCTCCACCTCCTGATTTCGCTGATATCGATGTAGAGCTGGATGCCCTCTTTGCTTTACTTAATTTTCTTTGTTTTTTCTGTTCCAGTATAAGCCACTCTGGGTCTCTCATTACAGCACCACATACACACACATTAAGTACGGTGCCGGCTAACAGCAATAGAGCACTTCTCCAGCCATATTCATCTAATAAATAGGTAGTCAAAGGTGAATAAACAAAAGTACCAAAGCCCACTCCACATGATCCTAAGCCTACGGCTAAGTTACGACGTTTTTCAAACCAATAAGCGATTGAAACGACGGCAGTAACATACAATAGCCCCATACCTAAGCCAGCAATTAGACCGTAGGTTATATACAAAGCTTCTACTGTATTACTGTACGCTGCTGCTACAAATCCTATAGTTGCTGATATACCACCAACAATTGTCATTTTTTTGCATCCATATCTATCTACCAGTGCACTCATGATAGGACCTGCTATTAACGGAACTGATATAAACAGACTACCAATTAAAGACGTTTTAGCTTCACTTGTATTGAAGTGCTCCACAAACCTAATTTGCAGTAACCCATAAGAAAAAGCAAGTCCATCTGCAACTGTGGCGATAAGAAAGGAAGCAGCAACCACCACCCAGCCCCATCCGCCATCAGGAATCTGAGGACCTGGATCTGGGGATGGTTTAATAGAACAAATACTATCATCATCTCCTAATCCCATGAACTTCACTCTCTCATTAGTTGACTTTGCGTCTTCATCACTTTTGTCATCCTTTTGATAAGCTACCGCTAATTGATTGTTACTTACATCATTGGATTCCGTTTTCATCGAATTTATGATATTGAGATCGTTTTTCGACTTATTCAATTCTCTTAGACTGGCTTTATCATCGTTCACCGAATCGATATACTTGATATCGTTGGATTTAATGAGAAGTGGAGACGTAGTCTTCTCCTCTTCAGACGGTATTTTTTGATCATACTTGAGAACGTTCTCTTTACCTGGAATTCCATTTCTGTAGGTACTTGGCGGATCCATTAGCCTCAGAAGCGCCTTTTAAGTACTAATATAAGTACGTACAGGTACACTACTTTTCTCTTTCTGAATCTTCTCTAATGATACAGAAAGGTATGATTTGGATTCAAAATCCAAAAGCTAATCGTCTACGTTGAAGAGACGATTAGTTCTCTTGACCAATGTCTTAATCTTGGGTCTCTCGCTGAATAGCGACAAGGATTTTTCGAAATGCAAAGTGTGAGAGCGCAGGGATTGTAACTTGTGGAGTTCATCAAGGACCGGCTAGTCCTCGATTTCACGGTTTTGAAAAAATCACTTTTCAAATTGTTTTTTATTTTGCTTTTTGATGCGGTGCCCCTTCTGAACATGTAGATTAAAGTTTTGCTATGTGCAACATTTCCAAAATTTCAGCAAAATAATCTGCAACAAGAGAAAGATTTTGATATATTATGACTTTTTCTATTTTTCAATTTTACGCTTTTTCCCCCATAGCAGTGAACTCTTTCCCACTTTCCGCCAAACATTCCACACACCGCACGTTGAGTGGCATAAGATAACCCTCAATTATTGAAACCCCTCATTGCACTGCGGCAGACTCATTTTAGTATGATCGACAATAATTAAATATTATTATGTCTCCTTATTTGTTACTTTTCCCAAACTTTTAAATAAAGTAAAATCTCCTAAAACGTTTATAATATAAGATTTAAATAAAAATATTATAAAGTTTATTTAACATTCCTTTCTCGGTATTTTCAAAATACACTAGTACGTAATTCAGTTTAGTTGTTACTGGTTTTAGCTTGATAATTAGATAAGAATTTACCGATAGGCATTTAGTTACGTGCTCGGAACAAACACGGCCGGTTTAAATCAGCTTGCAACCTAATTGAATTTGTGTTCAATGACTTATAAGCATAATATAAGGAAGAATGACTTATTGCTTTCGTCACGTTCTTATTTTAAGAAAAAAAAATAAACAGAATAACCTCGTGAAATAATATCAGTTGTAAATTACTCAACAGATAAAAGATAACGGAAGAAAATTATATATTTTTATCTACAAACATCAAGTTAATGTAATATTATATATATACATATATAATATGAATAATTTATAGATATATTTAATTTATTAATAAAATTGAAAATGTTATATAGGTCAATTCTATAAAAGGATTTTATTTGGGTCACGATGAAAGCATAATATTTATATATCATACAAACTTTTTATGTTGGTGATAATTAAAATACCGTGACTAGAACATTCTGCCGCCATTCATTCTGAAGTCAGATTGAAGGACAAGGACGACGATAGTGTCCGCATTCGTCCTACATGAGAAATGCCATGAGTGCGATGGAGACAGATGATCAATTCACAATAAGAGAGCGATGAACCTGAGTCAAGGGCGCAAAACTAGGCAACTGTAGAGGCGCGGCTTGCTTTTATTTTAATTATATAATTTATTATTATTATAAATATATTCTATAGTGGCCATAAAGTGCAGATAGTAACTATATTTACTTATATATATAGCTTATCGTGACGTTTTAAGCAATATAATAATTTAACATATAATTTTCATTATCACTAATATGCATATAGTGTGCGATTTATCTAATAACGATGCTCTTTCTTTACAATATATTATAAGTATCTAAAAGTATTATAAAATTCTTTTCCAAACGCAAACTTCGCTGGAACATCTCGACCGACATTTTTTCATCCAAGGAATCCCAGAACAAAGTGCAGGTAGCGAGTAAAAATAACTGCCATAATCCTATGTGTAAACTTGTTTTAAAGATAAAACAAGCTACGCGTTATAACAAGCGTGTCTACATAATATATTCCTATAAAGTTGGAAACAGCATTCTCGATTTATTACGTAGGTATGTGATGTTGATATATTATAAAAGAAAGTAACTTTCTATATACCCATACCCATTTCTATATACCCATATATTTTTTATTTAGATATCTAAATAAAAAATAATAATAATAGTTCACCTCAACAGACTTTGAGGCAAAAATTTGTACATAAAAAACAGGTAATACTAATACATAATGTTAACTAAATGCATTTTAAAAATTAAATGCTTAGGTATGTAACATGAACGTCGTAATATTCCACTCTCGAGACATTTTGCATTTAATACCGGTATTATACATACATATAATTGTTTTGCTATAGTTAGTTTCCATAATAATATAATTATAACGAACGCATCATATATTTACTTGCATATAATAAGTACCTATTACAGATAAACTAAAAATAAAAATAGCATTATTTAAATCGATATGCATTTATGTATAATATAATCTCAACTCGAAAGACTTATTTAAAACCACGTTTCATTTTCCTTAATGATTTCTGACTGTACTTATTCTAATTTATGCTACAAAATTGAATCATTGTTATTTATAAATCGTATATTCTGTCTGCAATTGAAATAAAATTCCTGCATTCGATTCCATTGTTTACGATTTAAAATAACTGTTGCTATGATAAATAGTTATTTTGACGTTTAATTTCTATAATTCTCAAAAATTAGATGAATAAATATATTTTCTTGTTACTCAAACCCGTAACACTTATTATGAACCTTATTATAAACAAAATAAATGTCAATATAAAGTAATCATCATCCATTAAAATATTTGTAAACAAGACGCTATAATATGCTAATATATAAAATAACAACTACACGAAACTATTTATATTGCATATTTTAATCAATATATTGAATTGTTTATTTATATAGCAAAACGCATAAGATAAAGAAAGAAATACATATAAATAAAAACAAAGGTTGACTGGTTATCGACAATGACAAGTTATACATACCGTTAGACGCAAAAACTTTTTGCGATAAAACCTTCACTCCTCAATACAGCTGGCCGTAAACGAGGTAAATATGAAATTCGAAAAAAAAAAAAATAGAAACGTCACTATGCAGCTAGGCTGAATAAAAATGACAATTAATGTCAAACTATTATAGAATAAAACTTTGTTTAAAATAATAACATTCTTCGCTGTACGTGCGAAATAATAATACAATTTTTATTATTATTTTTAAACAACTGCAAATCTCTTTAGTAATAAGGCCAGTGTGCTAGTGACGTCAACGCGCAAAGGGCAGACGTCCGAACGCAAGAGACGCGCTTCACTATATGAAGTATACGATTCTGTTCACCAGAATGCCCCCACGCAATTTTATCGGTAAAATCGATATGATAATTCCATGTACAATATTATTAAAGTCTGTGGCACATTTAGAATTAATATCAAGCGAGTATTATGTTTTGTATATGAATGTGAAATAACCTTTTAGTTCATCTTTTAGTTATTTTTGTTGTCTGTTGACGTCATTGGTGCACCTACAGCTGATGTATTATTAGTTAGTTGCATTGGTGATATGTTGATTGGATGTTTTAAATTCTGTTGTTGTAGTTCAGTAGAAACTTCATATGAAAAGGGACAAAGGCTTACTTTAAATAAGAAATTGTAAGAACTAGTTCTCAAATATATTTACAAAATGTTAGCCGTTTGGAATTTTAGATTAAGAAAAATAAAACAGTGAAGATTTAATTAGTTGAAGAATGTTATAGGTCGTCGAATCAATACGATTTGTCTCTACAACGCCTCATAGGAGCAAACAAACATGTACAAAAATAGACTAACAAATACATTACCCTCTATTGCGTCGCGCCGTCGGGTAAAAAGAAAAAAGGTATCACAACATGGCCACTAATTCTAATAATATCTTTTTATACTGGAATGTTTTAAAATTGTTATTTCAAAGTCGAAACACCAAGCGATTTGATTAATCAGTCAGCTCTATAGAGCCCGGTCTCGCTTCTCTTTAAATATAATTGAATAGTTAATTGGTGTGAAATTTTGGTTGCCAGAGATCGTGGATTCGAATTCCGAGTCGATAATATTCTAAGACATCAATATTTATTTGACTTTTGTATCAAATTATATTGTGTGTTGAGTAGCGGAATTCAACAGCGTTGAATTTTTTCGCTTTGTCTAATTATCACAAGCGAAGGTATGAAATTTATTAAATTTACTCGAGGCAGGAATCGAATCCACAACCGTCGCTTTTATAGTTGCATACTGTGCTTTTGCGGCTCTGCAAATATGTGATATAATAAGTTTATTTAATTCGCCATTGTGCAGAGTTTATTGGCTTATTTATATTGGCTTATTTGGAATCAAATGCTGTAATCGTTTCCAAAAAAAAAAAAATTCAATATGTTGTATGTATAGAAATATTATCACACGCCCATTTACTATAAGTAAAATTTAAAAAAAAAGAAGGCCGACAAGAATATGCGCTATAAACCAGTTATATTGATAAAATTTTTAATTTTTAACGAAACTAATTGATAATTCTTTAAATGGAGCAAATTAAATAATTTCTTTACATTTCTTTATTAACATATTAATTGATACTGGCAACAAAGAATATTTAGTTTACTTTTTTAAGTATAAATAATTATAAATAATTTCGTATATAATATTCCATTTATATGAATTCGTATGAATCGCTATATGCGAATATAAGGATTCATTCTTTAAAATCGTAATAGTGTAGTGTAGTTGTTATATGTATGGAATGCTGCAATTAATGTTATGCTCAGTTAGTTCAAGCTCTTGTTTCAACATCCATACATACTCGTACATTCAAATAGAATAAACATATCGGCTTACATGCATTACTGCAGTGTAGAAATATGTTTTTACACTCTAGGTATATGCATATTTTACTATATATAAGAAAAATCATCTTCACGCTGTATCCCGTTCACTGCAGGGTAAGCAGAGGGAACCTAGTGTTAAGACACTCCGTTCTCCACTTTCTGCCGAATTCTGGAAGCATTGCCTGTTGAGTGCAGAACTCAACGCCGCGCTTTGCCTCGACACCAGAACGAAGAACTGGAAATATAAATTTAAGTAAATATTTAATCTCCTCTAGTGGGGATCGAACCCACAACCAGTCAGTTTTACAGTCACACTTTGTGCCCCTTCGCCACGACTCGCCTCTATACTATATATGAAATATACAAATATAGAGTTGGAGTAATTTATAGGCAAATCCTATTTTTCTTTATATTTTGCGTCAATTGTTATATAAAACGTGGCAAAATATAAAATGTTTGACTGTAGGTACTAATGATGGATGTGAGTTCGACTCCATTTTAGAGAATTGTATTTAAAATATTTTACATATCACGGTCTGTATAGATAGTGCGGGTGCGGAAGCCTCCGACAGTCAGTATTTAATGGTAAAACTAGAGTTTAATACTTTGTAGTATTATCAAAGCCAGGAAATGAAAATGTTTCATACAACCGAGAAGGAATCGAACTCACAACCGTCGCGCTTATAAAGACACTCTACACACTACACTAAACTATTTAACTTAAGTTTGTGGGTTTACACTCATTTTGTTTGAAATGAACTACAAATATAAGTTTATAATGATTATTTTCTGTAATATAAACATTAATGTCCATTTTTTGGACTTTTCCTTTATTTGTACTATTAGTTCTCACTTCTTGCCAAATTTCTTAACAGTAAGGCAACGGGAAATACCCTTTAGGGAAGTACCGAGTTTTGATTACGCTTATATGATTTCATATAAAATGCAGCAAAAACGATGCATAAAAAACGTTCATAACTTTTTATTGCGTTTTCATCTGTATTTTAAAAGTCTGGATATTTTATATTAATTTCAGCTTAATACCTCCAGGTAGTCTCGACACAAACGGTCTTGACAGACGGACAGACATACAGACAGACAGTAAACAAAGTGATCCTAGAAGTGATTTTATAATAAAAGGAACCGTAAAAATCACATATTTTCTACAGTTTTAACCGACTCCAAAAAAGGAGGTTATCCGTTTAATATATATGTATGTAATATTGTTGAAATTAAATAATATTAGGGTATGATGATCTATTAAGGGTTCCAAGCACGTGTGCTTAATTTGGTAAGTGTATGTTTGTCCACGAATTTCTCTAAAACTAAAACTTTTTAATTCAAGTTAGGTATACTTCAATTTAGTTCCCTAAATTGATGTATACCTGACTTGAATACTGTTCCCAGTACAAGTTTCATTAATATCGCTTCAGCAGTTTCAGAGATATCGGGAAATTAAAAAAACATTGGTCGGTCGTAGAACCTGCATTTTTTTCCTTTTGAATTCACTGGCTGTTTTGTTTTTTATACCAATGTGAAGTCGTTTTATTTTTTTTAATTATATTTATTTATTAACGTTTACGTTTTAGTCATTCAATGTTTACCGTGTAAATAATTTTAACATACTTCACCATTACTTTTATAACATCTTTGGGTAATAAAATGAACGCTCGGTATAAATCACGAAGGTCGACTGTTTAATGTTTAAATCAGTATGTTATATTTATTTACTAAACAAGTACTGTAAAAAAGGTACCTACAGGAAACAGACAAATTTATTTTATTTTTAATATATTTCACCTTATAATGAAATATGTAGCGACTTGATGACCAATGAGGCCAGTCGTGGCGCAGCGGCACGAGGTGTGACTGTAAAACCGACTGGTTGTGGGTTCGATCCCCACTCGAGGAGATGAAATATTTACTTAAATTTATATTCTCGTTTCTTTGCTCTGGTGTCGAGGTTAAGCGCGGTGTTGAGTTCGGCCACTCAACACGCAATGCCTCCAGAATTCGGCAGAAAGTGGGGTACGGAGTGTTTTAACACTAGGTTCCCTCTGCCTACCCTGCTGTGTGCGGGATACAGCGTGAAGCTGATTTGATTTAATTTTAATTTAATTTATGATGACCAATGGCCTTTTTACTGATGACTGAAAACGAATGTTGTGGGTATTCATTTAAATTTTTTAGCTTCACGCTATATATCGCGAGGCTAGTCGTGGCGCTGGGGCACAAAGCGTAACTGCAAAATCGACTGGTTGTTGGTTCGATCCACACTCGAGGAAATGAAATATTTATTTATATTTGTATTTTCATTTCTTCGCTCTAGTGTCGAGGCAAAGCGCGGCGTTGAGTTCCGCCAATCAACACGCAATGCCTCCAGAACTCTGCGGAAAGTAGAAGAAAGGAACGGAGGAGTGTCTTAACAATCGATTCCCTTTGCCTACCCTGCTGTGATTTAATTTGTTTTGTTGTGATTGTGATTTTATTTAATTTAAAAATTTTATGCTATATATATCCCGTAGTAGATATAGAAAACTAAAATAATAAATATAAAGTGTTTTGAGAAAACCAACAAAAATTAAACATAATATTTATCTATATTACACATTTCAATTACTGAGTTACTCACTGACAAACAGCGCAAAACCGAAACTAGAGCCTACAAAATTCTAAATCTGACATGCAAGGAAGTGTACTTTGGGAAGTATAGGGGAGTACCGAAAGAAGATTTCTGGAAAATTTCTATGTGAGAAGAAAAAAAACGAGAGGTGGTGGCTACAATTTATATTAATTTCAACTTATTTATAAATATTCACCTGTTCTGCCGTTTAATTCCGCGAACCATACTTGCGAAATATGACTAATAGGCCGCTTTCAATTTACGTAAGTAACAGTATTTCCGTAAACCGACACGACATTGGACAGTATCCAGAACTAAAATAAACAAGAAGTTAAACATCCGAAATTGACAATTGGGATGTTTACAAAATTGTAGACTACATAATACATTACATAACCTACGTAAAAAAAAAACATAAAAATATATGAAAAAAAAAACGGAAAATGAGAAACGGAGAGTCTTGCCACTAGGTTCCCTCTGCCTATCCTGATGTGGGAAAAATATATATAAATAAACCCATATTGTCCGAGTGGAGGTAGGGTACATAACGCGTTTTTCTGTTTTAATATAGCAAAAATAACTATTCGCAAAGGGGAATCGAATCCACAACTTCTACAGTCATACGCTTACGCCAATACGCCTCATGCACATATGATTTTAATATTTTATTTGTCTTAATTTCGTATTAGGTAGGTTACACAACGAAGTTTTTTGTTTTAATAGCAAGCGAAAATAACTCATTCCACTGAGAGGGAACCGAACACATAACCACCGCCTTTACAGTCAAACGCGGTCCCACTGTATAATAAACTCAGATAATTAATTTAATTAATAATTAATAATTTAATTTGAGGCCAGTCGTGCCGCAGCGGCACGAAGTGTGACTGTAAAACCGGCTGGTTGTTGGTTCGATCCCCACTCGAGGAGATGAAATATTTACTTAAATTTATTTCCATTTCTTCGCTCTGATGTCGAGGTTGAGCGCGGCGTTGAGTTCTGCCACTCAACACGCAATGCCTCTAGAATTCGACAGAAAATGGGGAACGGAGTGTCTTAACACTAGGTTCCCTCTGCCTACCCTGCTATGTGCGGAATACAGCGTGAAGCTAAATAAACTCAGATAATGACAAAATTTATTAATTTATTAATACATGACGTGCACTGTATTTTGTGAATGACGCCATCGTCGAGGAAATGGAGCGTGGCCCTTCTTATCACTAGGCTCTTCATTAATATACCCTGAAGCGACGTCTCTTTAAATGTAAAAAAGTAAATAATATCAAATTTTAATAATAATAATTCAACCACTTAAATCAGTAGACCATAGTAAGTAATGAATAAATGACTACGATATTAAGATTAGTAAAATATGTAAGTAATATATGAGCCGTAGTGGCGTAAGCGTGTGATTGTAGAAACGGTGGTTGTGGGTTCGATTGGTGCGGACATAGCAGGGCAGGCAGATGGAACCTGGGATCCCAGTATTAATTAAATTAAAAATAACATTCCGTTCCTCACTTTCTACCTTTTTATGTGTGTTGAGTGGTGGAACTCAACGCCGCTCTTAATTCCGATACCAGAGCAAAGAAACGGAAATTCTTAACATTTTATTTCTTTATGTGGGAATCGAAGCCACAACTTGCTGAGTTTACTGTCACACGCTTCTGCCTCTGCGCCACGACTGGCCTCAATTTTTTTTAAATAACTATATATATATAAAGGCATTACAAAATACATATATATATATATATATATATATATGTACGTACACACATACAAACATATATGATAAAATATATAGTAGTACGTTCTTTTACGACTTCAAAACAATAGGCAATAAAGAGCAGGTACGTTACCTGTGCGATATACGTAAGAAAATGCAATGCGTTACTTAACACTTTGAAAACACAACATAAAGATATACATAATTTTAATGTTTTCTAACTACGCTCATCTTTTACAGTAAACAAAATACATAGTATGTAACATAAGTATTAAATTAGTATGTATGTACTTATAAAAAATTTAAATTGAAAACGTATAAAAATTTGAACGTAGCGGGACTCAAAACCGGCGCCTCCTGGAAACCTTTATACTTTCGGAACGGATTTTTTATATATGTATAAACAATTTCGTTAAATTTAGGATCGAATTATATATTTTTAGATGATTTTTGTAGTTTGACGTTACTTTGCGTAATATCGTAATTTAATAAGCTAAGAAATATACACCTAAGCAACCTAAGCGACGTAAGCGCGGCTACGCTCGGTTAAACTAATTGATATATTTTAACAAAGTTATTGAAAATCTTTACAAAAATTGTATCCGATGAGTTATTATGATGTGTAAGCTATATTATTGCAAAGTTTAATCAAAATCCACTTATTAGTTTTTGCGTTAAAGTGGAACAAACATTCATCCTGACAGATTTCCACATTCAAAATATTAGTAGGATATATACATTTCAGTCGATCTAGATTAAAACATTAAATCATTTAATTGATTATTGACTTTTATAATTCGTATTGTTGATAAGTTAAGATATCTCTATCACATAATTTTATAATATAGTAGAGGCTCACTCGCGGCTTCGCCCGCATACCACCTATAATACTTTTTTTTTAGATTAATACATTGAATCATGAACAATACGTGGCTGTATGATAGGACGTCATCGGCGGACGTCTTTGTTCTTTTTTTTTTGAAAATTAGTTATTGTAGCATAACTTTACAGTTATGTTTTTTGTAGATATTGATGTCTTCTATAAATCTGTAGTACATCACTTTGCTATATTGTCAATAATTTCCGCGTAAAGTTTTTTTTTTGGTATTTATTTACACGTTAGCCGTCTAATTGTAAAGGAATTTTCCAAATCAAATCGGTCCCGTAGTTTCGAGGCCTATTCAATACAAATAAAGAAACAAAAAATCTAATCTTCATAATTTTAGTGATATCGATGCACCTTCCCCTCACCCTTGCAGAGTTACTCGCTATGGTGCGCGGACCATACTCCGCATTTTTTATTATTACATGATTTTCTTTAGATTGATATTTTTAAATTCGTTATATCTTTTGAATGGAATCTTCGATTTTATTAATTTAAAAAGTATTTTACACGTATTGAAATTATCTTTAATAAAATATCATTTATTGGGATAAGGATTAATGCATACGTATGAATAATATGATTTGATTATTGTCGGTACTTTTATCATCTTATAAAATATAAAAAAAATCAGGACTTTTTTATAGATATTGATACGTTCTATATTATTGTCGAACATTATTTTGTTCTATCATCTGTTTTCACACCTTGGGTTACATTATTGAATTTTTATTAGGGATCCCTAATTTTCTCGAAAATATAATATAGCCGGCCGTGGCGCAGCGGCACGAGGTGTGACTGCAAAACCGACTGGTTGTGGGTTCGATCCCCACTCGAGGAGATGAAATATTTACTTAAATTTATATTTCCATTTCTTCGCTCTGGTGTCGAGGTTAAGCGCGGCGTTGAGTTCTGCCACTCAACACGCAATGCCTCCAGAATTCGGCAGAAAGTGGGGAACGGAGTGTCTTAACACTAGGTTCCCTCTGCCTGCCTGCTGTGTGCGGGATACAGCGTGAAGCTAATTATAATTTTATATAATATAGCCTATGTTGGTTAGTGAAGATGCAGCTTTTTAATAGTGAAAGAATTTTCGAAATCAGTCCGGTAGTTTTAGTGTGAAAACAATACAAATATACATACAAAAATACAAATCTTTCCTCTTTATAATATTAGTATAGACATTTGAAGTTGACATCTTTCAAATACAATTATTACAAACAAAAAAAGTTAAATTCTAAACTCCCCATAATATGTCTTAAATACGCCCATGTCGATACGTTGCATCTGTTGTGCTCTCGGAATGTAAATGTAGATACGATTTTTTCAGAAAATCATGGGGCTGTAGACTTGAGTACCTCTTTTTATAAAGATTTTATTGATTGAAAAATTACTTATAGGTCCCGACTGCTAATACTAATAAACTATTGGGCTTGTTTATTTCCTTTTTAGTTTTATGCGGTCGAGGTTTTTGTTTTTATAAATATTTTTTTTATTTTTCACTTTTTTGTTGGGATTTCTTATGGTAATGATAATTATGTTATATTTTTTTGAAATCCTCGCATTAAACTCTTGAATTTGATACCCATATTGTGGTATTCGAAACGAACATTTTTTTTTTCACTAAGTCCAGTGGCGTCCAACAGCCACCATGATTGTTTTTTTTTGCGTCACCTATCTAACAACACTTGGGCTGCTAATACAAATCTAACGAAACCTCAATTATGTAAATCCGTTCAGCGGTTTTGGAGATATAAGGTAATAAAGAATATTACATACATACATACATACAAGACACGCGCGAAAAACATAATCCTTCCATAGCAGTCGGGAAAAAGTTTCGGTTCCAGAAAGCAGTTTTCTTTCTAATCCCATACACACGTTTAGTCTGGACAGAGTAGGCGGGTTTCGCCCTTGAGTTCGGAACATGAGAAACCAAAGGAATTTATATAACGGTTATTTATAACTAATGTCATTGTGACAGTGCGTGAGAGAGCAGATTCTTGTAAAATCAAGATTTTAGTGACATAATTTTGAAATACATTTCGTTGATAATAAAAACATGTATTAAACTGATAATCTTATTAATGAGTCACATTGAGGCCATGGATGGCGAAGTAGCATAAGCGTTTGGCTGTAATCGCGACAGGTTGAGGATTCGATTAACTCGAGGAAATAAAACATACAATATTTTTGTTTAACCTCTCTGATAAGGAGACAAAGCGCGGGGTTATGTTCCGCCAGTCAATACAAAATGCCTCCAGAATTCGGCGGAAAGTGGATAACGGCAGTGTGTTAATGGGAACAAAGCGTTTAGCACTACCTACTATTTATAAAACACAAATGGAATTAGAATTAGAACCCATTTTAATCTTAACATCTAAGCTCTTTCAATATAATTTTTCAACTTCACACTGTATTCCTTAAGTTAAACAGAGTCAAGACACTTTATTTTCCACATCCAACCTAAACTAAAGAAATGCGTTATACATGGTGTGACTCAAGGCCGCACTTTTTATTACCAATACAACTCGCATAAAAATTATTCCTTTCTTCGAGCTGTGATTGAATCCAGAACCACCGTGCAACGACACGTTACAATTAAAGTGACAGCGGTCCCACTGCGCCACGACGGCCTCAAACATCAAAGAAAAGAACGACAATTTAGATTAACTTCAACAACACCTGTGTTTCACGGACACGACAAAACGTATGTATGTCCTCATTACAATAACTACAGACTAACAAGGCGATTACAAATGTATGTCAATCATCACAATCTTTAGATAGTTTGGCCTCGCAGCCTAGACTTAACCGTATCAAACCGGCTGGAAACAACACATTTCCTAGACACAAAGCTCCGACGGTTATTTGATGAGCGTTTTATTTGAGAAAACAGGTAGGAAAATTTTGAATAAAAGAAAAAATATATACTTGTAATAAGCAATCAGTTCTATTATACCTATATAGAAGCCAGTCGTGACGCAGGGGCAAAACCATGCGAGTGTAAACGAGGCAGGTTGTCAGTTCAATTTCCATTGGAGGAAATGAAAATATTAAATATTTAAATATTTTACGAAATTCTCTCTCGTTTTTAATTATCTCACTCTAATAATAGTAGAGGAATAGCGCGGCGTTGAGTTCCGCCACTCTCAAATTCGGCGGACAGTGTTTTAACACTAAGTACTATAGCACTAGGCTAAAAATATATTATCAATAGAGAAAGACTGTATTTCCATTTAAATTACGATGATACTTAGAATAATATGAAATGTGAACTTAATTTTTATCCGTGAAGGTGCTATTTCTATATAGACGCAGATTATATAAAATACCATCCATATATTCCGGCAAGCTGTAAAATTCATGTATTGTAGGTACATATACAATATTTAAGCAATGTATAGAAGATCTGGGGCGTCCAGGAAAAATATGAAATATTATAAATATTAAAAGCCCATACATACAATTATTGGTATTAAATAGAGACCAGTCGTAGCGCAGGGGCATAAAATGTGACTGCAAAACCGACTGGTTGTGGGTTCGATCCCCACTCGAGAAAATGAAATATTTATTTAAATTTAGTTCTACCAATCAACACGCAATGCGTCCAGAATTCGGCAGAAAGTGGGGAACGGAGTGTTTTAACACTAGGTTCCCTCTGCCTACCCGGCTGTGTGTGTGCGCGGGTTACAGCGTGAAGCTGTTTTTTTTTACAATTTCTAGAGATTGTAAAGAATACTTGCTGTTTCACTGACAGTGTGAACAATAAATAGATATTGCTCTATATTTCTACATTGGAGAAACAAATTTAACATTGAAAACGTAAACCTAAAAAAATATATTATTTTTGTCTACCGTGCAAAATGCCTAGCGATATTCATACTTGTCAACAGTAACGTAAATCAGTTTAATTTGGATTGTCTCAAATCAGAAAACATGGCTGCCAAATGACGTCAACGAATCTCTATTTCTGTTACACCTCGATGGCGATGGCCACAGCCGTCTCGTTTCATATCTTATATCTTTACATTTTTATATATATATATATATTTTTTTTGTTTTCGAATTTTTTGTTCATTCATTGTTCATGTTTTTTTTTCAGCTTCACGCTGTATCCCGCACATAGCAGGGTAGGCAGAGGGAACCTAGTGTTAAGACACTCCGTTCCCCACTTACCGCCGAGTTTTGGAGGCATTGCGTGTTGAGTGGCGGAACTCAAAGCCGCGCTTTGCCTCGATACCAGAGCGAAAAAATGAAAATATAAATGTAAAAAAATATTTCATTGCCTCGAGTGGGAATCGAACCCACAACCAGTCGATTTCACAGTCAAACTTTGTGCCCCTGCGCCACGACTGGCCACGTTTTTATTCTCTGTTTTCCTTTTTTATTTTCCTTGTCAGGTCATAGCGAATACGTCGTTCTACTCCGGCCGCAGAATTTCCTTAAAGTGGTAATTTTTTTTTGCTTCATGTATTAATTTAATAGATAAACTATGTCATTTAGACCTTCGATATCGGTCCACGAGACGCGACTTTGATTCTAACGTGATTCGTGATATAAAACACACAATGTCAATATAAACTTAATTTTATAGATATGTAAGCATATTTTTTTAATTAATAGTCGTATGTTTTTAATTAGGAATGTTTTAATTAGTCTTTATTTGCAAAATTAATAAGGTAATCTAATTTTATTTTTAGATCTACATAATAATTTAGTAATTACGAGAGGAGCTCGGACAAAGCCTTTTAAAGGCGGTGAGTTCGCACCATACCGAGGAATTAACTATATTATTTCTTAATCTGGATATCGAACCCACAACCGTCGCGTTTACAGTCGCAAGCTTGGTTACAGTCGCAAGGGTGGTGTATATGCACCACGACTGACCCCAAAAATTTGAGTTTGATCGATGGAAAAAAAGTGACCGCTCACCTAGTTGCCTCTGCCTCCAAGAGGTATTTGGGATTATAATATTTTTTTGTATACACGGTATAAACTGAATATACCTAATATAAGTTATAACTTTATACCTTACTCCGGATGCTTAGATAAGTATTTTTTACTAAGAATTAATATTTTTGAACAACTCGACATATTTAGTAAGTGCTAATATGCTGTGGGTTGTTTTTACTTCATATAAATATTAAAATCAGCTTCACGCTGTATCCCGCACACTGCAGGGTAAGCAGAGGGAACCTAGTGTTAAGACACTCCGTTCCCCACTTTCTGCCAAATTCTGGAGGCATTGCGTGTTGAGTGGCAGAACTCAACGCCTCGCTTGTCCTCGACACCAGAGCGAAGAAATGCAAATATACTTAAATATAACTAAATATTTCGTCTCCTCGAATGGGGATCGAACCCACAACCAACAAGGTTTTACAGTCACACTTTGTGCCCCTGTGCCACGATTGGCCTCACACTTCATATATTATGCTATAATTACAATCTAATGTGGACTCTTTATTATTAATGTAGATTAACAATATTTTTGAGCAAGGCCGTCGTGACGCTGGGGCACACGTGTATAAGTAGTAAACGCAACGGTTAAGGGTTCGGTTCCCACTCGAGAGATTAAAATATTTAATATTCTCATCTCCTCGCTCTGGTAACGAGGAAAAGCGGCGTTGAGAACCTCCATTCAACATGCTATGTCTGAAAAATTCGGCGGAAAGTGGGGAACGGAGTGTCTTAGCCCTAGGTTCCCTTTGCCTACCCTGCGTGAGGCTGAAGTTTTAGTAGGTATGTTTGTGGATAAATACGTTGAAAAATCACAATGGTTATTCGCTTGAATAACTGCAGCCTTGGTAACATTGTTATGTAAAACATTTCATGTTTTTCATTCCGGGAACCGGTGATCCGTTAAATATTTACAAAATTTACAATCCTATGTTAGTAGTACCTTAGTTATCCTATTATAAAAACAGTAAAGTGTGAGGCGCAGGAGCACAGTGTGACTGGTAAACGCGACTGGTTGTGGGTTCGATCCTAACTTGAGGAAATGAAATATTTATTTGAATTTAAATTTAAATTTTTTCGCTCTGGTGTCTAAGGAAAGTGCGGCGTTGAGTTCCTCCTCTCAACAAGCAATGACTCCAGAATTCGGCAGAAATTTGAGAACAGAGTGTCTTAACACCAGGTTACCTCTGCCTACCCTGTTGTGTGCGGGATAAGTTTCACTTTTCGGACTTTTTCCTTTATTTATATTTTCTTTTCAGTCAATACCTCCTTCATACCTTTATTTATTCGTATCTTTTGATTGCGTTGACATATAAGTTTGATTTTATCAGTGCTCCAAGACACCTTAGCTTTACAGTCGCACGCTCGTGCCCTGGCACCACCACTGGCCTCAGCTTCATAATATTAGTAAAAATTTCGAAGGTTACTTCAAAATAAACGCCAATGACAGCGGATCTTATTTAACGCCGATCCCGTGACTGAGTGTACTTTCAAAGGAGGACTGACAGGCGTTTTATATGACTAAAGTAATGTAAATTAACTCTTGAATTTGGCACAAACTTTTAGAGGAAATTCTTGCTAGGTTAAAAATACATTCTACGAATATATCAGTAGGCTATGGTCATATTAAATTTAATATTTATGTATGTCTCGTATTATATTGAAACCGAGATGAAAACGTAAATCGAGAATCGAGATCGTAATCGAGGCCGGTCGTGGCGCAGCGGCACGAGGTGTGACTGCAAAACCGACTGGTTGTGGGTTCGATCCCCACTCGAGGAGATGAAACATTTACTTAAATTTATAATTCCATTTCTTCGCTCTGGTATCGAGGTTAAGCGCGGCGTTGAGTTCTGCCACTCAACACGCAATGCCTCCAGAATTCGGCAGAAAGTGGGGAACGGAGTGTCTTAACACTAGGTTCCCTCTGCCTACCCTGCTGTGTGCGGGATACAGCGTGAAGCTAATTTAATTTAATTTAATTTATGAAAACGTAAGGCTTAATGATTAGAGCGCTTGGACGATTTCCAATAAGCGCGGGTTCAAATATTTATACGTTTTCTAAAAGAAGTATTTTTCTTTTCTGACTGTTTAAAAATTATAAAAATACAAAAAAAGTAAAAATACGTAGTACCTACTAATAAAAAGTAAATAATAATTAGTACCAATAAGTAGGTATTTTTCATTTAGAAGAGTCGCTTAATGAGAACATATGGCTTGGTAGTCAGAACATTGGGACAGTTTCCATAAACGCTACATTCAAATTTTTTATGTTTCCTAAAAAAGTGTTACTTTTCTATATATTTATAACAAAGCTTTAAAAATGTCAAATACATATGTTAATATATTTATTAAACATATTTTTAATAGTAAACACATGTGGTCACGTGCTATCTTATCTCCATAGAATAATCTCCTTCTAGTTGAATATTTGATAGTTGAGTATGACTTATTCAAATAGATATTAATTTATTTGTTTATTTAGACACACCATAGTTGTTACATTGAGGCCAGTCGTGGCGCAGCGGCACGAGGTGTGACTGTAAAACCGACTGGTTGTGGGTTCGATCCCCACTCGAGGAGATGAAATATTTACTCAAATTTATATTTCCATTTCTTCGCTCTGGTCTCGAAGCAAAAGCGCGGCGTTGAGTTCTGCCACTCAACACGCAATGCCTCCACAATTCGGCAGAAAGTGGGGAACGGAGTGTCTTAACACTAGGTTCCCTCTGCCTATCCTGCTGTTTGCGGGATACAGCGTGAAGCTGGTGTATTTGATTTTATATATCAGTACGGTACAGTACCTTAGTACAGTTTATACAATAATTCTTTCACCCAGAACCATTAATTCTTCCATTGAAACGATAACAGTGTATTATCGAGATCTATTATTAGATACGCACTAATGTACTCGTATATAGTTGGTTCAATTAGACTATGCGTCCACGCTATTTTATTACACAACGTCGTCGTCTGGAAATTTCCATGTGAAAGGCCATCACTTCTGTCTGGACGTGACATTAGATATATTGATAGAGTATAATGATATTATACTATTATGTTGAGACCATTCGTGGCGCAGGGGCACAAGTGTAAACCCGACTGGCTGTGGGTTCAATCCCCACTCGAGGAAATTAAATATTTATTTAAATTTTTATTTTTATTTTTTCGCTCTGGTGTTGAAGCATGGCGCGGCGTTGAGTTCCGCCATTCAACACGCAATGCTTCTAGAATACGGCAGCTTTTGCCAATGGGGTCTAAGCACTAGGTTCCCTCTGCCTATACTACTGTGTGCGGGCTACTGATAATGATATATTAAAGCAATAGGGAATACGTGATGGTTTTAGCTTCGATTTCTACTAAGAAAAACTAAGGGAAACGTTTTTGTTTAAAACATAAAATACAGTTAACTAAAATAAAACTACATCGTGAAGCTAAAAAAATCTTTGTTTTAGCTTCACGCTCAATTCCGCAATAGGCCGAGGGAACTTAGGAACCTAATGTTAAGATACTCCGTTCCTATTACATTACTTCCGGTCCTCATTTTCTAGAGAACGGAATGCTGGGGATATTGCGTCTTGAGAGACGAAACTCAAGGTCGCGCTTTGATTGCTTTGTAAGAAAAATATTAAATTTTATAAGATTGTGTAGCAAATAAAAACTCGAGTATTTTTAACATTTTTTAAAATGTTAATCCACACTTACGAAAAAAAAATACTTATTTAGAAAACGTATAAAAATTTGAACGTAGCGGGATTCGAACCCGCGCCTCCTGGAAACCGACTAGGCGCTCTGACCACTAAACCATACGTTGTCATCAAGCTATGTCGAAATTTTTATACATAAATAAGTTGTAACAAGCGTATAAAAGTATTTGATTTTTTAATTATAAAAACTTGAGTAGTTCCAGCGGGCGAAGCCGCGAGCGGATCGCTAGTTTATAATATTTTTTTAAGTAGGCTACGTTAAAGAATATGTTGACATATAGCGCTTTCGAATGAGAAAGTAGGTATTTCTTACCTTATAAGGACGTTGGAAGCTTCTAGAATGTAATTCCATACATCTTTACCATTTAGATGCTGACGAGTATACTCAATTGAGTTGATAGGTTTATGCAACGTTCCTATCGTTAATAATTAAATAATTGTTAAATACTAAGTATTTCTATATCAGGCCGGTCGTGGCGCAGCGGCACGAGGTGTGACTGTAAAAGCGACTGGTTGTGGGTTCGACTCGAGGAGATGAAATATTTATTTAAATTTATATTTCCATTTCTTCGCTCTGGAGTCGAGGTTAAGCGCGGCGTTGAGTTCTGCCACTCAACACGCAATGCCTCCAGAATTCGGCAGAAAGTGGGGAACGGAGTGTCTTAACACTAGGTTCCCTCTGCCTACCCTGCTGTGTGCGGGATATAGCGTGAAGCTAATTTAATTAAATCAAAACAAAATAAGGTAAAAAGACATAAAAATTAGTATTATAATTTCTTGTTCACTCTGTCTTGATTTTTTTTCGGTGTCGAGGCTAAGCGCTATTTTGTTCCACCATTCAACACGCAACACCCCTAGAATTCGGTAGGTAGTGGGGAGCGGAATGTTAACACTAGGTTCTCTCTGCCTACCCTGCTCTGTGCGGGATACAGCGTGAAGCTGATTTTTTTTATTTAAAAAAATGTATTTTCTTTTGTATGAACAATACGAAAATACTTTTGCCTCGACCTTACATGTATTCATATGATAACAAGCTCTGTGGAAAATAATGATGTTATTTAAATGCTTCTAGAAATAAAATTTCTAAAGACCTAACGAGTGCGTAACCTACAGAGGTCGATTGTCTTGTACTGGGTATTTATACTTATTTTAAAAATGCACGTTTAAATATTTTCTTAACAGAAAATTGGTACTTTATCTTGCATTGATTTATCAGAAGAAAAAATTCTAAGACAATCCGTCCCCCACTTTCTGCCGGATTCTGGAGGCATTGAGTGTTGAGTTTTTTTTAGGTATAATTATTTCTTTATTTATAATATGTATGTGCCGTTTTGATCGATGACTTGTTGCCATCTTACGGGTAGTGCCATGATCCCATTCCCGTAGAAACTGAGATTTTTAATAAAAAAAATCTGACTGATAGTGTCCACAGCGTTTTTTGAAGTTCGCTTTATGCTTCCTAAAGACTTCTGTAATGACCGAAGCAGGTGGAAATCTGATGAAGCAAGGTCAGGGCTATACGGAGGAAGGAACACATCCCAGCCAAGCTCTCTCAATTTTTGCTGCTTGGCTATAGATGAGTGTGGTCTGGCGTTGTCATGGTAGAACACCACGCCCTTTCTATTCACCGGCTCCGGCCGGTTTTTCTGCATAGTTTTTTTTTTATTTCATCAGTTGCTGACAGTAAAGGTTAGAGTCGATAGTTTTACCCGGTGTCAAAAGCCCATAATGGACTATTACTTCCCAATCCCACCATACACATAGCATCACTTTGTTCCGAGTCAGGCCATGTCTATGCAACTCACCGTTAGCAAGATGAGAACAACCAGAGACAATATGCCTGAGGGACTTCCAAAGTAGAGGAAACGCCCGACAGATGTCGATGGTGCCTTCTATCATAATATATCTCTTATAGTTCCGTGCCAATTTAGTAATTTTATATAAAAGTGGCATAAAAAAGCAATTATAAAGATTAAACCGATTACAAACTGTTTCTTAAATTAGAAAGTTGTAACAAGCGTATAAAAATTTCAACGTAGCTCGATGAGAACGTATGGCTTAGTGGTCAGAGTGCCTGATCGGTTTCCAGGAGGCGCGGGTTCGAGTCCCGCTACGTTCAAATTTTTATACGTTTTCTAAATAAGTATTTTTCTTACCTAAGTGTGGAATAACACTTTAAAAATGTTTTAAAATTATAAATTCCTTTTTTTGAAATCGGTTAAAAATATTAATAGTACATAAGGATGCAATAAAAAAATCGATATAATAAAAAAAAAATGCTTGGCATTCGGATATTATGACCATGGTCGGAACACGACCTATTCCTGTTCCTGTTGACCTAGAGCAGTGATTCTCAACCACTGTGCCGCGGCACTTTTATGTGCCGCCAAATTTTAAAAATGTGCCGCCAAATTTTGCAAATATATAATAATGTTAACGTAATTAAATTATATCATTTAAAAAGAAAAATATTTTTAACATGAGTACTTATATATTTTTAAATCCACAAAAAAATAAATTCGTATATTTAAAATTTTTGTCATAAACTATTTATGCAGTGTGTTGTAGTAAATAATTTCTCTTTGTGTGCCGCCAAATTTTGAAATCGTTAAATATGTGCCGCAACAAAAAAAAGTTTGATAATCACTGACCTAGAGTCTTGTAATCTTGTACTTATTTATACTAAATGCATAAATATATTTTTATGATTGTTTATTTATAGTCGTATAAACGTGAGGCCAGTCATGGCGCAGCGGTACGAGGTGTGACTGTAAAATCGACTGGTTGTGGGTTCGATCCCCATTCGACGAGATGAAATATTTACTTAAATTTATATTTCCATTTCTTCGCTCTGGTGTCGAGATTAAGCGTGCCGTTGAGTTGTGCCACTCAACACGCAATGCCTCCAGAATTCGGAAGAAAGTGGGGAACAGAGTGTCTTAACACTATGTTCCCTCTGCCTACCCTGCTGTATGCGGGATACAGCGTGAAGCTGATGTATAAACGTATTCATTGTTGAGGTCATCGTGGCGCAGTATCTGACAGCAAACGCGATATGGGCTTAAGAGGGGATTCACACTATTGGGTCACGGTTGGTTCTTGATCCTATCTTATATTCTTGTAAGAGAAATACTTTTATAGGCGTGATTTGTCAGAAATTTGTCCGGAACAATAGTACTGATATAAAAATATTTTTAACAGACTGAGGTCAGACCGAGAACGAACCGAAAAACTGGCACTTTAGTGTTCGATTTCTCCTTGATCCTCACTCGGAAGAATAAATCATTTTCATATTCTCGCCCTAATAGATATAACGCGGGGATTATTTGTGCCATTTAAAAAATAGTGTCTTGAACTTATACGGAAAGCGGAGAACAGTGTCTCTTGATAATATGTACTCACTGCCTCGAATAGAAGAAAGAATTGAAACTACAATCGTCGTTTTTTACAAACAGACACTGTGCTGCTACGCCACGACGGCCTTACTCATTTATATAATAATAATAAAAAAAAAAAAAAAATTCGGCTTCACGCTGTATCCCGCACACAGCAGAGTAGGCAGAGGGAACCTAGCGTTAAGACACTCCGTTACCAACTTTCTACCTAATTCTGGAGGCATTGCGTGTTGAGTGGCAGAACTCAACGCCGCGCTTTGCCTCGATACCAGAGTGAAAAAAATGGAAATATAAATTTAAGTAAATATTTCATCTCCTCGATTGGGGATCGAACCCACAACCAGTCGGTTTTACAGTCACACTTTGTGCCGCTGCGCCACGACTGGCCTCAATACTAGATATAATATGAAGTATATAATATATTATTTACAGATCATTAATATTATGTTATGTATTTTATTATTTATGTGTGTTTTTTCCTCATAATTCCTTTATTTACCAAAGGTTGTAAGAGATTGGTTGAATCGAAAGACCGCCTTTGCATACATCTCATTAACATATAACGTTTTTATTACTTTGTGTTATTTCTATATTTTATGTACAATAAGGAAAATTTTATTGTATTTTTTTTTATTTTCTTCAATAAAAAGGAAAACACATAAAGACTATTATAGAGCTTTACGTTAAATTAAATCTTAATTCCACATAGAGACTAGATAGCATTAAATTATTTCGATAAGAAAATTCCACGTAAGAAATTGCAGAATTTTACGTCACTTTAAATATTAATTTTCTATAATTATTTTACTTTTTTCCTGGAATTAACTAAAAAAGCCGCTTTACATGATGTCATCATCATCAGCGTTGTCGCGTCGTCATCGCGACGTACAAGCGTGCGTGTTGTGGGTTCGATTCTCACTCGGAGAAATGAAATATTTAATATTGTCACTCCTGGCTCTGTAACTAGTTACGAGGCAAAGAGCGGCTGAGTTCCGCCCACAACGCCTCGAGAATTCGGCTGAAAGTGCTAGGTTCCCAGGTCGCCTCTGCTTTTTTTGCGAGATACAATGTGAAATTTAAAAACACAGGTTCACGCGGTTTCCCCCTTAATATTATCCTATATCAGAGAGAATCTTGTGTCAAGATCCTGCATCCAACTCAACGTCCGAATTCCATATATTATGAATACAAATCATTAAAAAATATATAAAAAACGTGATCTCAAGCAGTTTTCAGCTGAAAATATTTGAACGTCATGCATAATTTGCATAAAATAAATTTATAGCAGTACTTAGAACTATTCTTATCATTTATAATATAACAGAATCTCTTTAATTACACTCCCTCGAGCTGTATTTTATATACATTATTATATGTAAATATACGAGACCTTGAAAACACACGCCACTTCGTCTACCATTTACATAGTGGCAATTTCTTAGATTCGGTCTAAAAATTAACATTTTAGATAGAATATAGTAAAACTTACGTAATACTGTTTGACCCACTACCCCAGTGTTCAAATGAACTGAAGTTTGGATTGATTTTAGCCCTGATGATAGTTGAATTATATATAAGCTTCACACTGCATCCTTAATACTAGGCAGAGGGAACCTAGTATTAAGACACTCCGTTCCCCACTTTATGCCGAATTCTGAAGGCATTCCGTGTTGAGTGGCAAAACTCAACGCCGCGCTTTGCCTCGACACCAGAGCGAAGAAATGGAAACATATATTTAAATAAATATTTCATCTCCTCGAGTGGGGATCGAACCCACAACCAGTCGGTTTTACAGTCACATTTTGTGCCGCTGCGCCACGACTGGCCTGAATTATATATTATAATCAATATTATTGATATTCCAAATAACATAACTTAATATGGGTATCAAATGAATGTACTTGATTTTTCTACAATGAAAAAAATACTAAAAAGCTTCACATCACGCTGTATCACAAGCAAGCACGGTAGACATTGGAAACCTAGTGTTAAATCACTCCTTTCCCCATTTTCCGACGTAATTAGGATGCATTGCGTGTTGCTTTAACATAACTTTAAAAATCTACAAACTACTTTATAAATAGATACTATATATAAATAATAAGGAAGGAAAATAAAAATAAAATTTTCCGTTGATTATTAACATCATATTAATATTATAGTGGCCTTTGAAACTTGATCAAGCATGAATAGCCGTCTTATTCAAAGAAGGCAAATATACCATACAGTTAATTAATTTCCTTTGAAGTTTTCATTACATACGCTTACTTATTTCAAGACGTTATAACAGACGTTGAATGTTTATTAAGACGAATCCATATGTCTTTCAGCTTGGTTTTTCTTGCATAGCAATATAGGCAGAGATTCTGTGTCAAGGGACTCAATTCTCCACTTTCTCCGTTCGAGTTTTCGCTGAATTCGAGCTAAAACTATAGCCAGAAGTACTAAATGAAAATCTATACGTACTTATAATAAAATCGTAACGAATTGGTACATGAAAGATATATACAGAAAAAAAATAACAGGTGACATTTAATAACGTAATAGATAGTGCTATATAATATTAAAAAAATATTTTTAATTTTTTTGTCTATTTGTCTGTGTGTTTCACATTAATCACAGAAATGACTTCACCGATTTAATTACAGTTTGTATTTTATATTTTGTCAAGTTTCTCTAAGTATTTAGTGTTTGTTTTTATTCAATCGGTTCTCAAATAAAAAAAATATGTTCAATATAAAGAGTTGCATGTGACACTACTACAAATAAGTTGTTTTATAGAATTGGCTAAAACTTTAGCTTTCAATGTATCTATGTTGTTTTTAAAGTGATAATATCATTCGATCACGAAAGTAATAAAATATAATACGAGCGGGTGAAGCCACGCGGGGGCCACTAGTTATTAATATAAGCATTCACCCTAATGGAATTCCAACCCGCAACCATAAGATATTATCTTGTTTGAAGCAAGTCCGAACTGAGCCACAGTGGAGTCATCTACCTAGCATTTGAATGAAACGTAGCATAACAAAATCGAAACCAATGGATATTATTTTCTTTGTGACTGTGATAGATTAAAAAATAATAATAGGGTACTTCCGGTTCACCTAAAATTATGAGATTTTGTTTATATACCTACTGTTTAATAGATAGTATAATATATAGAGTATTTTTTTAGCTTCATATTGTATACAGCCACAACAGGGTAGGCAGAGGGTAACTGGGACCCTAGTGTTGAGATACTCCGTCCCTATTAAGATACGAGGGACGTCCTCCACTTTGCGTGTTGAAGGAGGAACTTAACACCACGCTAAAGAAAAAAAAACAATATTTCATTTCTTCGAGTGGGAATCGAAGCCACAACCTGTCGCGCTTACAGTGGGACGTTTGTGCCACGAGTCACGACTGGCCTTTAGAGTATGTAGAAGTAGTATATATAAGTAAACATTCTAAAAATGAACTCTAAAATTACGTTTAAGACACGTCTGTCTGTTTACAATCAAGTCTAAATGTTTACAAAAGTACTGAACCCAAGAGAAGCGTATGGATTTTAAGCGAAAGCGAAGTCATGTTAAAGAGATGGTGTCAAAAATTATATTTATATTGTATAGAAAAAGTTTTTATTCTTCAGCTTCACGTTGTATCCCGCTATATGCGTTATACAGAGTGGAGGTTAGGTTAGGTTAGTGTAACAGTATATACCTTGGGTATAAGTAAAAAATAAATAAATAAATAAAATAAAATATGCATGGCAATGCACATAAATAACATAGTTAATTATGAATAATACAAACTATATATTTTGAATAAAATATTAATCGAGACGAGTTCGTGTATTCTCGTCCCGAGTGTCGCGACCGTCGTTCTGTATATATAGGTGGTGGTGATGCTCGGAAGGCAGCGGTCGAGTCGAACTATTAAGTACTACGGTACAAATAAATATGATGCACATATAGACTCGTACCAAATGTATAATAAATATAATGTGATAATTCGAAGTCTATGATGGCACGATCTTTTAGGATCGAATTTCTTATAAAGGCAATATATGTGTAGGGGCGACACATATTGTGGATCTTTGATCCATATTATAATATTGAATGTTGCTTGACGTCGCGAAGGCTGACGTGATGGGCTTATGCGAACTGTTATAGCGACATTAACTATGTCGTGGCTGACGCCGTCTCGCAGTACGCTCGCGGTACGTAAGCTATGCTTGTATGGCGTTAGCCATTGACATTTTATATACCACTTGACTTGGTATACGAGTAGTAGGTGTGTGGTGCTTTATGTCCCAGCTCCGGTGTATGTAGTAGTGTCCGCCTGTCTCGTACGGGTGTGTGGTGCTATTTTATGTCCTGGAACTCTGGTGTATGTAGTAGTGTCCGCCTACGGTTCGAGACACGACTGTGGGGTGTGTGCCGTGCGTTTATTTAACATATCGGCCGCCTTGCGGTAGTGCGTTCGTTCCAACGACTTATATTGATCTCACAAATCAATCAACATCACGAATCACTATTCTAATACAATCTTAATATAAACAAGCGTAACAAGTACCTTCAGAAAGATCACACACAAACGTCCCGGAGAGTTCAATAAGACTGTTGCAGCCGCAGTCTGGTAGGAATTCACGGTGTAGGGGCGGGGCGGGGCCCGTACTCTTTCTTCCTTTTATTATAACTAGTTCGCAGTTATAGTGGAGAGGAAGATAGGACGCGCTCTTGGCTTATCTTCGGACGAGCTTCGAGTTATGACAATGTTATATTGTCGAGTCAACAGTTATCTAAATAACTGACACAAGAACAACTTCTGATGGCAAATGTCTTATTAAAGCGATACCTTCTAATGGCATAATATAAAATTCTTAACACTGTTTCCTCTGAATCTCTAAAAGATTTTGGGTTCTTCACGATCACAACTATAAAGAGTTCTAACCACTAGACACATCACGAGTCAAGGCATTATTTAATCTATATATATAAAAGGACTTGTGCTGACTGACTGAGGTAAGACGCACGCAGAGCCGTAACCGCTGATGGTAGAAACGTGAAATTTGGGCAGATGTTTATTTTCATATTCTGGACATCCACTAAGAAGGGAATTAGAAAAATTTTTACCCTAAAGTGATGAAATAGGGGTTGAAAGTTTGTATGGGAAAAAATTTTAATCTGTACCGATTTTTATAAAATTTGAAAGTCAGACTCTTAAAAATATATCATTGAATACGTGTTTCATGGTTTTTAAGAATTCACCCCCTAAGGGTTCAAATAAGGGGTTGAAAGTTTATATGGAAAAATCTTTAAATTACCACCGATTTTTATAAAAATTTAAATTCAGACTGTTAAAAATATTTTATTGAACACGTGTTTCGTGGTTTTTTTAGAATTCACTCCTAATAAGCGGGCGAAGCCGCGCGCGCCCTCTAGTAAATAATATATTTAAAGGTGTTTGGGATATCAGTTACATTAGGCACGGGAAACTTAGTGTCAAGACACTCCGTTGTTGAATGGCGGAACGCAATGTCGCTCTTAGTACTGTTACTAGAGCGGAGAAATAATAAATTATCATTCATTACCCCGAGTGGGGATTGAATCGAAAATCGTCGTGTTTAGAGTCGAATTCTGTTCGACTGTGCTACTATGTAAAAATACTAGTCCCAGAGTAAAATTCGGACGTATTTTATCCTAATACAGTAAATAGGTTTATATATATAATATGTTTCTTAAAAAAAAAAATTAAGAATGAAACTCTAAACAAAATGCCATTAAAATCAGCTTCACCTGTATCCCCCACACGGCAATGTAGGCAAAGGGGACCTAGTGTTACGACACTCTGTTCCCCACTTTCCGCTGAATTTTGGAGGCATTGCGTTGACTAGCGGAATTAAACGCCGCGCTTTGCCTCGACGCCAGTGCGAAGAAATGAAAATATAAATTTAAATAAATATGAATTTCCCCGAGTGGGGATTGGACCCACACTGGTTGCAATTACATTCACACACTTGTGCCCCTGCGCCACGACTGGCCATTTAAATTTATTACATTTAATTGTTAATGAAACGATTAGTTAAGTAGTTGTGCTAATAATGTTGTTAGAAAAAAATTTAGGCAATTTTATAAACGCTATTATGCTTTCAAGCAATTAATAAAGAGTGTTTATTAAGTGTCTAATGACATTTTTGTGTCGAAGTTGTGTCGATTTTTTTTAATCCTATACAATGATCTTGGCTTATTACTAACTCCACTGTCCGTCCGTCTGTCTATCACCAGCCTATATCTTATGAATCGTATTAGTTAATAAGTTAAAACTGTGATATATGATGTATTTTGTTCTATTGCCGCTATAACGACAAATACTAAAAAAAAGCCAAAAACTAATAAATAAGTAGTAGTAATAAAACCTATTTAACTAATTAACAGCAGTTATAAGTTCATAGTAATATTAGATTAGTTTTATATTTTCTTTTTTTATAGCATCACGCTGTATCCCACATGTAGCAGACTAGTCAGAGGGTGTGTTAAGACACTCCGCTCCCCACTTCCCGCCGAATTCTGGAAGCATTGCGTGATTAGTGGCGGAACTCCACGCCGCGCTTTACCGATTTTAATTAAAATATGAAATATTTCATTTAATCGAGTGGAAATAGAACCTTCAACCTGTAGCGTTTACAGTCACACGCTTGTTCCCCTGCGCCACTAGCCTCAAAATATTTATTTATTTAAATTAAATATTTTTTGAAAATGGCAAAATTGCCGAATGTCGTATTCCAAATCATTGGCAAGCTGTTATTACACTACACTTTTACCTGTTAGCAACAAAAATACTAAGCTTCTACTAGAATCGAATAGACGACCTTCATCGTATAATGTAGAGCACACAGAAACCCTATCGTACTCTTACTACTAATTATAAATAGTGGGACGTAATATAATTTAAAATTAAATACAACAAGTAGGCTCACAACAAAATGGTCTACAGGGACCTATTCGTTATCAGCCTACTATAATAAATGAGTATGATGCATATCTTATATAAATATTATTTATATAATATATAAAGTGGAGTTAATGTAAGAACAAAGGTAAATCGTCATTTAAATATCAAAAGTAGTCAAGGCGTAGCGGTACAGCACTGATTCTACGCGACGATTGTGGATTGTGGACTCGAGGAAAGTAATTATTTTTATTTTCTCTCTCCAATTAGTTGGTATATCGCGGCGTTGTGTACCGTTTTCCTCTATGATGCCAATCTTCCTAGTCTTCCATTTTTTTTTTCGAACAACAGAAGAAGAGAAAGAGGGAACTCTGTCCCAGAAGAAATGCAAGCACTACCTGGATGCTTGAGAGGGGTCGACGACTGTAAGGGCGCCCCCTGCGGGGCTCGAACCTCGGCTTACAACCGTCGAGCAGGCTGGGGCCTAGTCTTCTAACATGATCCTAATCTTTCTAACCGGAAAGTGGGGATTGGTGTCTTAACACTAGGTTTCCGTTCCTGAAATTCTATGGGCGGGATTTGCCTACCTCACAAAATGATAGGAATTAAAAAAAAATTAAAATTAGCTTCACGCTGTATCCCGCACACAGCAGGGTAGGCAGAGGGAACCTAGTGTTAAGACACTCCGTTCCCCACTTTCTGCCGAATTCTGGAGGCATTGCGTGTTGAGTGGCAGAACTCAACACCGCGCTTAACCTCGACACCAGAGTGAAGAGGATGATAGGAATAATACGTGAATATATGTATTATAAAAAATATTAGGTGCTATAAAACGTTGCAAAAAAATGAACAGTTGCCAAAAAAAAACTATTCAAACAAAAAGTTCCTGAGATTTCGATTTTACAATTTAGTATAGATTATATAACAAAATATGTTCCGTAAAAAAGTGTATTTATATCTCGTGCGTCTTAAGTAAACTAATAATTAATATTTTGTGTAAAAAGTTAAGAATTATCACACATAGAAGTGTGTATTTAATGCAAATATTATATTGAAAATTATTTCTCATTAAGTCGTTATTTAAAGATATATTTTAACTGTATTTAGATTATTGCAGTTACAAATGCAGTATATTTATAACTTCGTATTTTCCTCAATCTTGGTCGAACGGAAAACTACGAAAAATAGTTTATCACTAGACTATTTTACTTATTTATTGAAAAGAATAATAAATAAGTATATAAAATATTCGAAAATACATAGAATTTTCACGCAACAATTTCTTAATTTATCATCGTAGAAAATTGAAAAATATAAAAATATATACATACCATAGATAACGAAATTAATTAATAGTTCTTTGGAAACACCACAAACACTATAAGTTTTGAATACTGTTATTTATAC
Organism: Heliconius himera; assembly: GCA_021202915.1. Taxonomy (NCBI): domain Eukaryota; kingdom Metazoa; phylum Arthropoda; class Insecta; order Lepidoptera; family Nymphalidae; genus Heliconius; species Heliconius himera. The sequence continues at coordinate 54,918 of JAJHJA010000492.1, forward strand.
TATACTACACTCTGAGGCGGGACAGACATCCACGCCTCTCCTCGAAACACCGCATTTTCACTGAATTTCACTAAAATGTCTGTCCCAGTCGCCGTCGTAACTACAAATGCGTTATCATTTATCTCAACAAAGAGTAAATACTCTTAATTAGTGGAATTTTACTTTAAGACCCCACTATATATATAACTTTTGATATGCAATTTATGTATCACTATACATTTTTGACATGATCTTTTTATGACGTTTCTTGAAGCGCCTTAATATTTTTTTTTTTATATCTGTAGTTATGAGTATACTTTTTTTTAAATATTTATTTTGGTTAGGCTGTAGATTTAAATGTTTTTGGGATTGTTTTTTTTTTATTTATATATAAAAATCTCTTATAATTAAAAGAAATGGGGTATAAAATGAAAAAAAAGCCAAATAATTATAATAAAAGATATTGATTTTTTTGTCGTTACGTATGTTTGTATGTTTATTAGTGGAGGAAGAAACCGTAGTGTGACGCGTATTTATTCTTCACTATTTTTTTCCATTTTGACAGAATGGGACAAATTTAATTTCGTTCACTAACTTTTGTACATTCATAGAAAAATTATAACATCTGGAATTTAAATAAAATGGTAAAATCTCTTTCTTCAATTTTAACTCTGAAAACAAAAAATATATATATTTCTTTAATTAAATAAATATAATTTGTGACTACGACTTCATCAACTTAATAGAAAAATATACTTATACAGGGTGGAAGTGTCAGCACCACTTTAAATGAAACCACAGTTTTAACTACTCTATAAAAGCCTAATATAAATCGGAAAAAAATAATTTCGCAAAAATTAAAAAGTTATTTTTTCAAACAAAATAAATAATAAAATTGTCGTTTTAAAACAAAACACCATTTGTAAGGACGACACACGCACACATAAACCTATCAAAGGAACACCGCCGCGCACGCCTCATTCCGAAATCAAGTCGTAGATATTGGCGATAAAGTTCAAAATTGTTTAACCTTTAGTAGTATTTTTGTAGTAGTAAGTGTTTATGTTATTGGGATCTATACGTAATCACGTCACACAAAATACAGGTATGGATAAAAATCGTGAAATGAAAAAAAAATCCTACGTCCAAACTGTTGAGGCATCTTGATTAATTTCTTTACGTATAGGTTTGAAATATTTTACCCTATATGCTGTTTCCGTAAAAGGAGCGCTGCCTCTGCCATCCTGTATAGTTATAATAAAATTAATATTAGCATATAATAGTACCATTAGTTATATGGTATCATTATTATAGGATATCTATAAGGTGTCAATATGAAGCGTTATGCTGATAATGTTTGTTTGAACGAATAGTTACGGACTCCAGAGTACATTATATAATTGTTAGCAATTAGGTAATTAGTATCGTTGTCAGTAGATTGGTGTAATTTTATTTATATGTAAGTAACAGATTAAATAATGTGCTTATAACAAGACAAAGCGCGGCGTTGAGTTTCGCTACTTATCACTTACTGTCTAGAAAAACGGGCGGAAAGTATAAAATGAAAAATCTTGTTATTAGAGTTCCACCTTGCTATGCAGGCAAAATTTTTCTAAATTTAATTTAATTTGAATTTTATCGAGGCCAGTGGTGGCGCAGTGGCACGAGGTGTGACTGTAAAACCGACTGGTTGTGGGTTCGATCCCCACTCGAGGAGATGAAATATTTACTTAAATTTATATTTCCATTTCTTCGCTCTGGTGTCGAGGTTAAGCGCGGCGTTGAGTTCTGCCACTCAACACGCAATGCCTCCAGAAATCGGCAGAAAGTGGGGAACGGAGTGTCTTAACACTAGGTTCCCTCTGCCTACCCTGCTGTGTGCGGGATACAGCGTGAAGCTGAAGCTGAAGCTGAATTTTATCGAAAAAGGAAGGTTTCCATAAAAGAAATATTTTTGTTTTTTGATTTGTTTTGTTAGACTACTTCGTGTTGTATACGTAAATTATTTGAATTAGTCAAAGTATCTTTACTTTATAGAATTATGTATTTATAAATTTTATATTTAATTTTGTGGCCAGTCGTGGCGCAGGGGCACAAAGTGTGACTGCAAAACCGACTGGTTGTGGGTTCGATCCCCACTCGAGGAGATGAAATATTTACTTAAATTTATATTTCCATTTCTTCGCTTTGGTGTCCAGGCAAAGCGAATCGGCGTTGAGATCTGTAACTCAACACGCAATGCCTCCAGAATTCGTCAGAAAGTGGGGAACGGAATGTCTTCATTTCATTCGGAACAGTAGGTTCCCTCTGTCTACCCTGCAGTGTGCGGGAAGCTTTGATTTGATTTTGATTTTATATTTAATTTTCCTTAGCTATCGGTTATGATACGAGCCCACGCTTGTTAATACTCTACTCTACTCTGCTCTGTTGTTCTGTACTCTGTCTTGTCTATACTCTGTTAATGAAGCTGAACAATTTTGGCATGGACTACAAGGTTCCCTCTGACTACCCTGCAATGTGCAGGATACAGCGTAAAGCAAAAAAACTCTATATACATAAGAAATAACCTTGAATAAGCCGAGCCTCGTTCGTTGTACAATAAAGAAATTCAATTAACATAGTGGCTAATATTATTTGTGTTAGTAAATGTGTATAGGTCAAGAGCCAGCAGAAACCGTAATAAAACTGGGTTAGGTATGCTTTACTCAAAACATTATATTCTGAAAATATTACATTGTTTGTAACATACGACTATCTCCGGTTTTTTGTTATTATTCTTAAAGTCATATACATATCGTAGCTGCCAAACAGATGAATCAATTTATATTCTAGTTTTTAGGGTTCCAGGAGAAAAGGAACTCCAGGAGGAAAGGATCACTTTGTTGTCCGTCTGTCTGTCAGTCTGTCAAGAGCCTTTATGTCAGTAACGCTTGGAAATATCGAATTGAAATTCAAACCATATACTGAAATCTCTCCCCCCTTGTTCCTTCTTCCTTGTTCGTCCCCCTTGTTCCTGATGAATCCCTTGATTTATACATACTCAAAAAAAGGTTATGGCCGTTCATGTCGCAAAAGACGCGTTTGCGACAATGTAAAGGAGATCAAAATTCATAGGGTACTTCCAGTTGACCTAGAATTATGAAAACTATAGATTTGTGGTTAAATCCTAAAAATAATAGCCTTAAGAGGGGAACAAAATTTCAAGTGAGGTATAAGATGAAAGGGCTCTGGCTAAGCTAAGATTGAATTTAAGAAAAAGTTCGATACATCCAATTACTGAACGGACCCCTCGATGGGCGAGCCCGACTCGCGTTTGTCCGATTTTTTATATTGATTATATCAATTATTTCCATATTACCATTTTGGCACCTGCCCTGCTATATAGGATACGTGAAGTCTTAAAAAATAAAGATAGAAGAGAAAAATAAAGACATAATATCTTTTAACTTATCTTGTACACAAAACCTAATGTTACTACAACCACATTCGGAGTCTTTGCCTTTGCAAAAATTAAGGCTTGTCTCCCAAATTTGCATTAGTCTAAGGGCCCCAACATATCAGGAGATGGATGCTCCCAATATTTAAATCTAGGTCGAGCTTAAAAACCATAATAAAACTAGGTACATAATATTATTTACTGAAAATAAGGTAATATTTTTTTGTGTAAGAATATTTTTTAATGAATTTCCTTTACTTTTATAGTTATTGCCTTCATAAAAATATATATTTGTTATTATCTATAAATGTTAATGTTTTGTAATAAAAATAAAAATTTAAAATAAATTCATATATAAAATAAGTTACATGTAGATTTAGTTTATGTTTCATACATACTCGTATGTATGTAAAAGATAGTGGTAAATAAACGTACCTACTTGTGTTAGCATACATTACTTATAATGAAGTAATAGGTGTCACTGTAATTATGAATACGTCATTTGATATTGTTTCCATTACCGATTGTATTAAGTGGCGGTAGTGTGCTGCGTCTTTTCCGGTGGATTTTCAATATAAGCACAAACGACACGGCACTCGTGTTCATTACGTTCTAAGATATTGTCAAGACAACTTGTCATTACAATTTATATTCAATATTGTGACTACGAGAGCATATGTGTATATAACAAGTGTAAATAAATTTATTGTAAAAGCTGGATTTTGTGTCTGATTTGTTGGTTCGCCTAAGAGTTCAGAAGCGGGATTACGAAAGGATATACAAAATTTCCTGCCACGCTCATAAAGTGTAAGTAGACCATATATATATTCTTTTTTTTTTCTTTTCTCTAATTTTTCTTACTCCTTAAAGATTAGCTGAATAATTTGTATGTAAATTGAGTTCTCTATATTTTTTAATTTTTCTATTCTGAATATAAGCAGAGTGTTGCTATTCTAATTACTCTTATTTCTTTTACATCAAACAAACGACAAACGGATAAATGAAAGATTTTCAATGAAAATTTAATAAAGTTTTAACAGTTAAAGTTTACTGATGACGATACATAGAAATCTTGTACTTCGAACTTTTCGTTGTGTGGTGATTGATAACCTTTATAACAGCCAGAGTGGTTTTTTTTTATGAAGGGAATTATTGGATAAATTTGGAAGGTTGGATAATTTGAGAATACACTGGATGATGGGCATACATAAACATTTTCCATTTTATAGTACCTACTTACGTAACGTTTCAATTTTGAGGGTAGTTGATAAATTTAGAATTTGAGATTGTTTAAGATATACTTTAAAAGAAGTATACAATTGCTTATAGCATCTACGTTGGTAGACGTGATCGATAGGATATTAGTTCTTCCAATAGAGTATTTACTTATACGGGTGATCATTTAAAGAGATTTGACACCATGATATTTCACACGTTTAAAGATATATGACATTCATTGGTCATGAATAATTTCAGTTATCAAGACTTTCTGGAATACTTATTTTGAAATATTTATAATGGGTATTTTCAAATTTATTTATTATATATCTGGAATATTTCTTTCGTTGTTTTGTCATTCTTTGGAAAGCTTTTACATCGTATAGAGGATATTGTATTTCGCTATCTATTGGTTAACTATAAATGATATTAGAATTGTTTTTGTGATGACAATAATATTAGTGAAGTAACTATTTTGTTGTCTTAAAAACGTCAATATGATTTTGTTTTATCATCATGCGGAATTGTTCTACATATATTCTTTATGTGTAGTATGTTTAGAATTGATGAATTATCTGAATTGAAATTTGTAAATATTTTCATTGGTTTTTACTTCCGGCTTTGTCACTTTATTGTGAACTGTCGTCTTGTCGTTTCCTATTTCTGTAAGAATTATAAAGCTATTCTCGTAATGTAATAGTCTCTTTTTGAATGTATTATTTTTGAATTAGATTGTTCTATGGTATACGAATTTATTAACACGTATAATAGACACAAACATAGAAAATATATTCGTAATAGCTATGGGATCTAATATTCCAATGAAATTAAAGTACATGTGTTCTTATCTCAATTTATTAGTATCTCATTTTATTTGTGTTATGACATATGGTAAAAATTCCTTTCTTTTACGGGATAAATATATTGTGATTTGATAATTATTCCTGGTTTTGGATAATTGTTGTTAATGTAGATATTACAGTATAATTCTCTTTATCCCGTGAGGACCAGCCAGCTTAGGGAACTTTGGTGGCATTCATTATTTGTTCAATTGACTTTCTTTTCCGTTTGCTATTTGTTTGTTGTTAACACGATGTCAAAGTGTTGGCCCTGTTTCACGTAATTGTAGACAAATCTAGATTTTATTTGTTTATTGGTCCATTATTGTCAATTGAGTGTTTTGATTTGTAATTTTCTCTGGAGCGTTAATATTCTTGGTTATTATTACTTTATAACGATTAAAAGTCGTGTAATTGTAAAGATAAAATATCATTTATGTGCATTTATGGCCAGATTATACAGTGTCGGTTAACTTATTAATTTTTATGAATTTCGAATGTCAAAATTATTTGAATAGATTTTCAAATTCATCAATTTGAAGGAATTTTATGTTAATGTAATTAGGTTGATAAAAAGTTATTATGATGTGTGCAAGTCTAAGCTTATATTGTTTGAGTTTCAGGAACATGGAAAATAATATTGCCCGAGGATAGGGCGTGAGATTGAATGATGCCCGAGGATAGGGCTTGAGATTGAATGATGCCCGAGGATAGGGCTTGAGAATGAATGATGCCCGAGGATAGGGTTTGGGAAGATGATGCCCGAGGATAGGGTTTATGGGGCGGATGGTGCCCGAGGATAGGGTTTGGGGTTGAGTGATGCCCGAGTATAGGGCTTAGGGATGATGATGCCCGAGGAAAGGGTTTGAGGATGGATGCCACCCGAGGTTAAGGAGTTAAGCATTCATCCTTCATCATTCGTCCCTCGTCATTCATCCCTCATCATTCGTCCCTCATCATTCGTCCCATATCATTCGTCTTTAATCATTTTAATCTTACCCGAGGTTAAGGGTAATGGATGGATTATACCCGAGGTTAAGGGTGATGGATGGATTATACCCGAGGTTAAGGGTAATGGATGGATTATACCCGAGGTTAAGGGTAATGGATGGATTATACCCGAGGTTAAGGGTAATGGATGGATTATACCCGAGGTTAAGGGTGATGGATGGATTATATTTCAGGTTAAGGATAATGGATGGATTATATCCGAGGTTAAGGGTAATGGATGGATTATACCCGTGGTTAAGGTTAACGGATGGATTATACCCGAGGTTAAGGGTGATGGATGGATAACATTTCAGGTTAAGGATAATGGATGGATGTTACCCGTGGTTAAGGGGAATGGATGGATGATATTTTAGGTTAAGGATAATGGATGGATGTTACCCGTGGTTAATGGTAATGGACGGATAATACCAGAGGTTAAGGGTAATGGATGCAAAATACTCGAGTTTAAGGATAAAGGGAGCTTAAGAATCAGGTTAGTGAAGTCATTTTTGAGCTCATTAAAAATGATTGATTTTTTGAAATTTGAATTGATATTAAAGTATTTCTTTTAAATTGTTGTAATTGACCGGAATGGAATAAATTCATAGCGAGTCGTTCCCAAACGACGAGAATTAAGTATATTCATTTTAACAAATATGTTAGCATAAATGTGTTTACGATGAGACACGAAGCAAAATTCTTATAAAATAAAACTTTTAAATCGGTGTGAAATAATGGCTATTGGTTGGTAAATGGTGGAAATGATCACGGTGTAGCAATAGATACAAATAGAGACATACGTAGGTAGGTAGGTAGGTACAGTAGCTTAAGTTACGAATCCTAAAAAAATGTTTGAAATATTTTTGATCTGAAAAAAAAAAACATATATATAAAGGGTGCTACAAAAAAAAATGCAATGTATAGCTGAATGAAGTGAATCGAATTTAAATTATTCTTTTTATTTTTATTTTAGTAGCAAAATTACAAAAAATATGTCTAGTGAATCTATGATGTAAGTCTTACCATTGGCTCAGAAATATATTTAGATTTATTTTGGCTGAGAAGAACCGACAAAATACTCAAGAAAACAGTATTTGAAGATAAAATTTACAATAAAAGTACAACAATCGTTACTTTCCAGTTTTAACATCGACATCCTTTAAGTCCATATATTAATATCGTTATAGTAATATAGGATACAAGCTTTGCCTAGTAATTGAAAATTGGCTGTGGAAAATTATAATGCATACGAACATGGAAAATGATGCAAATTTAGTATAACTTATGCCTAAAGGAAAATCTGTCAACTTGTTGTTATTTGTTTGTTTTTGTATATTATCAATTTCTTGTTTATTACAAGTAGACTTTCAAATTATTAGATTACGCGTACAGCTGACATTTGTTGAGGAAAGTAGAAGTAAACCTTAAAATAATCTGAATTAAAAAAAATAATCAAAAAAAACCAATCGAATTCGACACGATTTTGCCCACCAACCTCCTTTTGTTGATTCAGAAGACGAATTTTCCGCAGATTTAGTGTATTGTTGATCGGTATGTTTTATATTAATTTTAGCTTGATATTTCCATGTCTTCTTTAGATAATTAGTCCTGAGAGACAGACCGACGTACGTAAGGACAGGACTTAATGCATAAGGGTTTGCAGATATTAAGCACTTATTATTTTTTTTACATGTGACTGGCAACGGCCGTACGTAAGAGTTGATGGTCAATTTTCGCGGCATATCATTGAAGAGACCTTTGTCCAGTAATGGACGAGGACAGGCTAATAATCATGGTGGTGATGAGGATCATGGTTATGAGGACCGTGGTGATGATATGGATCGTGGTGATGATGAGGATCATGATCATGATCATGATGAGGATCATGGTCATGATGAGGATTATGGTCATTATGAGGATCATTGTGATGATGAGGATCATTGTGATGATGAGGATCATTGTGATGATGAGGATCATTGTAATGTTGAGGAACATTGTGATGATGAAGATCATGGTGAGGATGGAGATTATGGTGAAGTGGTGGTGAAGGTGCCAGTCATTATGATTGTGATAATATGGTTTGAATATGGGAGTAATGAGGCGAGCGGTGTCACGTTCTGTTTATTGTATTTGACTGATCATGGCTACACAAATTGTGTGTTGAATATTTTTTCAAATGAGCTGCTTTTATATGTAAGATTTCTACAATGTATAAAATAAACGTGTGTCATTAATTATTAGATATGGTTGAATTGAAAATAACTTTGATAATATATATGGGACTTTAATAGGAAATAGAATAATTCTATACAGTCTTGCTGGTGCTATTTAGCAGTACTTATTATATGTTAAGCTTATAGAGTATATAAAAGTTAATGAATGAGGCCAGTCGTGGCGCAGGGGCACAAAGTGTGACTGTAAAGCCGACTAGTTGTGGGTTCGATCCCCACTCGAGGAGATGAAATATTTACTTAAATTTATATTCTTATTTCTTCGCTCTGGTGTCGAGGACAAGCGCGGCGTTGAGTTCTGCCACTCAACACGCAATGTCTCCAGAATTCGGCAGAAAGTGGGGAACGGAGTGTCTTGAACACTAGGTTCCCTCTGCCCTGCAGTGTGCGGGATACAGCGTGAAACAGATTCATTTATTTTATTTTAAGTTAATGAATCTGCTCAGTTTACGAATTCAAATGTCATCAATTTCCTCTTTTAATTAGCATATTCTTTTAATGTTAGTACATTAAGTAACATACACAAAATAAGTGTTCGATATTAAATAGGAATATTCCATGTAGCTTTGTTGGTGTTGTTGAGCCAAATTCTTGTAATAAAAAAAAATGAAATAATATGTAATAATTAAATTATAACATGAATGTATATGAACACTGATGGCTCATTGTGTTAATGAGAATTATTGAATTGTATAAATCTACATAATTATATAGAATATAATATACATAATTATATAATTGTTGTATAAATCTAAAATCAAAAAACTAAAAATGTCTAAATCAAAAAAAATGCTTGCAATGTAAAATATAATTTTTAAGTATTTTGTATAATCAATTTAATGGCGTAATGAATTAAGTGTAGTTAACATTTATTTTACTTAATTTTAGTTAAGGCATAACAGGACTCCTTTACAGACATCACACATGAGTCTAGTTTTATGTAATAATTATTTTGATTTTATAAATTACGTTGAAAAGATAATGTATTTCAAATTGTATACCTTATATATTATGACATGTAAATATATCCAAATTAATAGTTTTTGTAAATATCCTCACTTGTACTAAAAATATAATTATGTTATGTAACTGTTGGTACAAAACTAAATTTGTTTAAATTAGGACATATAAAAATTGTGAACTATTCTTAAATCGCGAAGGGACTCGCGATTAGCAGGATGGCCGAGCTGTTAGCATACATTACTTATAATGAAGTAATAGGTGTCACTGTAATTATGAATACGTCATTTGATATTGTTTCCATTACCGATTGTATTAAGTGGCGGTAGTGTGCTGCGTCTTTTCCGGTGGATTTTCAATATAAGCACAAACGACACGGCACTCGTGTTCATTACGTTCTAAGATATTGTCAAGACAACTTGTCATTACAATTTATATTCAATATTGTGACTACGAGAGCATATGTGTATATAACAAGTGTAAATAAATTTATTGTAAAAGCTGGATTTTGTGTCTGATTTGTTGGTTCGCCTAACACTTGTTATTGTATTTTATGTGACAAATAAAAGATAAAAATAAAGAATAAGTTCTTTTTTACTAATTAAGAAATCTATCTTTCCTAAGTATGGAATAACATTTTAATAATATTTTTTTTGTATTATTTTTCATCGATAACTATTTCTTTAAAAAAATCAATAGATTAAAAAACACTTGAATAACATGCTTTTATAAGTGCTCTTCCAGCTTTCTCACTGGGCGCAGCATCAAGGTCGCTGTCGACGGTTTTTGCTCTAAACATATGCCCGTGAACGCTGGCGTTCCCCAAGGCTGCGTGCTGTCCCCTACGCTTTTTCTTCTGCATATCAATGACATGTTAGAGGATTCTAGCATTCATTGCAATGTAGACGATAGCACGGTGGACGCTGTTTACTCCGGCCGAGCAAGTCTTTCTCGGGAAAACGCCGAACAGTGCCGAAATAAACTTGTGTCTTCCATTGAGGCATCCCTCAACAATGTCTCCTCATGGGGTGAAAGGAACCTAGTTCAGTTTAACCCCCTGAAGACACAAGTTTGCGCGTTAACCACAAAAAAAATCCATTTATCGTATCACCAGTCTTTCAGAACATTCCCCTTACAGCCGCGCCCAGTATCATATCATCTGCCGCCGAATTTTCTAACCGCACTGTACGACATAAGCTGAAATATCATCCACACCACCTGGATACGTGGCAATCCACTACTGTGCGGTTTCGTAGGAACTTCCTTCCACGCACCACGGAACTGTGGAATGGCCTACCCGCGGCACTGTTTCCAGGTCGATATGACATGGGTACCTTCAAAAAGCGCGTCTATCTCCACCTTAAAGGCCGGCAACGCACCTGTAGCTCCTCTGGTGTTGCACGGGGCCGTGGGCGGCGGTAATCACTTACCATCAGGTGACCCGAACGCTCGTTTGCCTTGTCCTTTTCCATAAAAAAAAAAGTGCACGTAAAAGCCAGAAATAAATTATGAATCGGTCTAGTTGTCCCTATTTCTGGGCTGAAGTGTAAACTATGTGCTTTTAATTATAATATTTGAATGTAAAAGAGTGGGGCGCTGGAACAGGCAAGACTTTCTTGTACACAAATTATAATATTAACTTGCTGGTGGAAGCTGCATGAGATGAGGTCACACAAGAGCATAGCGTTTAGAAAAAAGAAGAATTACCAAAGGGAACAAATGATATCTTGTCCACGAACAAGAAATCTACATTTTGCCACTGTTGGCGCATTATTCTTATGTACTTAATTGCCGGAAAGAATAGGTGTTCAAGAGTCAGTGAATGTCGTGTCTCCTCACTGGTGGCCCATATTTTTTCTGAGTTTGATAAACTGTTACTTTGAACAGATTTTTTAATGTAGAGCCACCAACCAGTCGTGCTGCAACTCCAGTTCCAGTCCCAGAGCGCCGATCTTTTTAACTAGTTTCCCGTTACTTGATTTCTAAACAAATCATACAAAAAATGTTTCCTGTTTTCTTTAAACTATAAATTTATTTTGTAGTTTTTAGAGTAGTAAACAATTAATCGGTACACCCATCCAAAGGTCCGCGTAGAGGGGCAAGGCTACGTATAACAGGATTTCGCCCACATCCTTACGATGACGCTAGCGACATGATATGCTTACTAGAAGGCTGTTCAAGGTTCCATCAGCCACATTCCAATCTCATCATAAGATCAGCTTCATAGTAACATAATGTTATATTGTCATCTAATCTAAATATAAGTTTTATGATGATACAACAATTAGAAGTGCGTGTAATTCATATTCTTAGATTCCATTATATCATTATATAGTTGCTTACATAAAGGTCGACTTAATAAAAGCTTGTCAAAAAGAACATATTTGCTATGGTGAGTGTAATTAATAATATATTCATTTTTATATAGCAACACTACCATATAAAAATATTTTTTCAATTAAAAGAACCTAGTGCCGCAACATAACGCCGCATTTTATCTTGCTATTAATACTCGTCAGTGGGGATCAAATCGTCGATCCCAGATCGATACGTCGACGAGAAGTCAGACGCCATCTCGATAGCCTGGTATTTACAAAAGTTGTGAACTAGAAACGCTAATAAAAATATTCTTATTACAGCTATTATACACTCGAAGCGTATGAACCGTGACCTAATTTTCATAATCTGGAAATAGCTTAATGCAATATGCATATACATAATATGTGTATACTGAACCGAGTGTACCGCCCGCAACTACGTTTGTTTGTACTATAAAACATAAAATAACGTTTCCATAGGGATTTTAGAAAATCGTCCCTTAGTCCTACCCTATACTCTCCAAGGCACTTACATACTTTATTTAGCGTTAAACGCCGCATAATTCCAGTTGTACATTGTTTGTCAGTTACTCAGTAGTGGAGGATTTTATATCTATAAATTCCGCCCTCTGCTTATTTCGTTCAACAATTACAATAGCAATTATGTTTGATTTTTAACCACCTTCTGTAAGAAAAGGAGGTTATTAATTCTACTGTATTTTTTTGTATTACAGGTATTCGCGCGGAAACCTCGTACACTATGTCATACAGCAAACAAACATCGTAGTTATGTTACAATATCGTCGTGGGTGTCTTTTTTAAATTAAAAAAAATAATAATCAGCTTCACGCTGTATCGCTGCGCAGCTCGCACACAGCAGGGTAGACAGAGGGAACTTAGTGTTAAGACACTCCGTTCTCGCGCTTAGCCTCGACACCAGAGCAAAGAAATGGAAATATAAATTTAAGTAAATATTTCATCTCCTCAAGTGGGGATTGAACCCACAACCAGCGGTCTTACAGTCACACTTCGTGCCGCTGCGCTACGACTCGCCTCGTCTTTTTTAAAGTATACGATATAACGACGTTTGGGCGTTAACTTTTTTTGTTTTAACTTATGATACTTATTTGTTTCAAAAGGAGGAGGTTCTGTGTTCGTTAACTATATTTTCATCTCTGTCATTTGTGGAGAAATTAAAAAAATATATATTTTTATTTAAAAGATCGAAACTTTCACATTGTCCCCATTAGTATAATGTTATTTTTTTAACCAATGCTGGCCAAAAAATATATATTAAAAGATAACTATTAAAAAAACCAAACAAACGCGGAAAAAAAATAATGAAAAAAGTAACCATGTTGACACCGACTCCAAAAATAACAGATTTTAAATACTTATTTATTTTATAATTTTCTCTACTTTGCAGTATTATTAAAATCTTGTTATGTATAATTTCATTTTTGTTTATTTCATATAAATGTAGTATTGAAGTATTTTTTTTTTATTGTTATTTTATTTATAAAACATATTATCTGCTCCGATTACCAGCTATTTTATAAATATTTCATAAACTACATACATAGATAGTTTTGTATTTTATTCGTAAAGAAATATTTTATTATTATGTTTATTCCTCGCTACAAACCTGTTAAGCAAATAGAAAAATAAGCCTTAAGTATTGATGTCACTGATGACAAATATCCTGTGCAGTTATTGGGAAAACCTAGCTCAGCGGCACACCTCGGACCAGCGGACTCGGGGGAATATATATTGATATTTCCTCGCCCCTGTAAGGTACAAAGCGCGGCGTTGAGTTCCAAATCATTCCACCAGGTTCCTTCTAAATAGCTAAAAAAACATCTTTCTATCATAATAAGTTTATTTGCAATGAAACACAGGTACATTATTAATATCGATGGCAATAACAGATTAAATATATTACGTTTATTATGAATATTTAATTATACTATTTAGGCATAAAAGTATATTGACAGCCTGAACCTTTTTATATCTTTTATAAAAGTCAAAAGCTATTTTGTATTATTATATAAATTTAATATAATTAAATATGTCTGTTCAAAAGTTATGAACAGTATAAAGAGTAGAAAAATAAGATAAATATAACATATTGTAGGTATATTCGAACACTTATAGGATTTTATATCATAGGCGTCGATATATTCTAAAGTTAATAATAATATAACATTTATAAAGTGGGGAACGGAGTGTCTTAACACTAGGTTCCCTCTGCCTACCCTGCTGTGTGCGGGATGCAACGTGAAACTGATTTATTTTTTTTTAAATTTCATAATATTCTTAGGTTATAATTTTCATAATACACTAACATACTATGTTCATATTAGAACAAAAAATTCAAAATCTATATGACAACAGTTTGAAAACTTCTAAATCTAATGATAAACGAAAAGAATATAAATTATTAACTTAAAAAAAAAGTATATATTATATATATATCATTTAAAGTTACAATAATAAAGAAACACAAATACTTTTTAAGTAACATATTCTATTAACTTAATAACTATAGATAGTAACAGTGATATAATAATATATTTTTAATAAATAACATGTCTACATTGTGCTTTTTTTATTTGGTAAGCTACTTTACTATATAAGTATAATAATTTAAAACGTCGTTATATTTCAAATATTTCTTATATTTTAAAGAAACTATTTTTCACTTTTCATACAAGACAGTATACAAAGGTATTTAATAGCCAGACTGTATAGAGAGGTAGACAGAGGGTGCCTATGATAGAAATTCCGACATAAATGTCAGACATTAATGTATGTATTATAATACTTGTATTGATTTCTTGTGTGAGTATTGTCTATTTGTAAAGGTACAGAAATAACGTAATTTACAATTAGAGACACTCATGTTTATACAGACATACTCGATGTATGAACCGCGTATAGTGTCGTAGTGTGTAGTTCGTAACATTAACAAAATTTTCGAGACACTGCGCGTTTGGTGCCGTAACTGAACGCTACGCTCTGTCATACTACGCGTCTATGTTCTGATACTGATAGTATCAGAACAGGAAAATAAATATAATTATTTTTACGAACATCTAGTATATATTTTCTGGTAGGGGCTGGGACTTTAGCTTTGAACAGATTTGTTCCGGCCATCATCGTCTTTTTTTTATTTTTCATTACAATTTTTTTTTCTATAATAATAAAATTTCTGAGATAGGCAAGACTATTTTAGAGGTGGGTACAGTCAACAACTTAAGTTCTAGAAATTGAACTTTATCTAATAGCTCTACTTTGAATATATTATGCTAATTATATTTAAACTATTATATAAAGTTAATATTACATACATTATATGAGAATACATTTAGAAAAATAATATTTAGTATACCATATTACATTGTCCTAGTTACTAAATTGGTATAAATAGTTTTTATGAAATGCTTGTTGTTCAAACAATTTGCTTAAATATTAGTCATTTTAAACAAATATTTAAATGAAACTTGTCCTATAACTGGTTATTTTCTCATTAAAGTACTTAAATATGCTGTAACAAAATAGTGTTAAGACACTCTGTACTCCATTGTCCATCTGATTTAGAAACTTTGTGTGTTAAGTAATAAAATAAAAAACTACGTCTTGTAGACGCATATAATTGAAAATGATATAAGTAATGATTCCACCAGTTGTGGTGCAGGAGCACAAGCGTGCGACAAGTTGTGGGTGGTATTTTCATTTGCTCGCTCTGGTAACAAGGTAAAGCGCGGCGTTTAGTTCCGCCACTCAATACGCCATGCCTCCAGAACCTGGAGAACAGAAGTATCTTAATGAGAACGGTGAAACATGAAACTGAAAACAAAATCATTTCCCTGAGTGAAATCGAACCCGCAACCAGTATCTATACAGTAATATACTGTCCCATGCCTCTATAAACAGCTTAAGCTATACTAGAATCACAATCATCTATGTTTTGATGTTTTTCTTGATAATTTTTTATTGGTTGTATCAATGATATTAGCATACCAGCTACTATAATCCATCCACCTGCTAAATAAAAGGAGAGTTCCCAGGATAATGTCACATCGTAGATTAGACCTGGAAAGTAATTTAAAAATTGTAAAAGTAATAATTTTAAAAATGGAAAAAGCAAACATGCAGGAAACGAAGTGTCTTAACACTAGGTTACCCCCGCCTACCCTGCTATATGCGGGATACAGCGTGAAGTTATTAAAGTACGTTAAATTTCAATAATTACCTGACAAAGGCGGTCCAATTAAATGGCCAATACCCTGAGCCAGTAACACTAATCCATACGCTGAAGTAAAATCATCTAAAGATACCAATTTCACTAACAGATTTGGTGTAAAAGTGAAAGATGCTGCAAATAATAGCCCAAAAGCTGCAGAAATCGAAGCTAAGACCACATAACTTGATGCCACAGGTATCGCTGCCACTGAGCCACCGCATAGTATTAAACATATAGCGTATAGGTTACCAATTGACACGTTCGGAAAATCGCCTATCCAGCCAAGTGAAACCTGGAAATTAGAAAAAAAAATTATATAAATAAATATTCAAATGGTTTTTTATACTAAAGAATAAACAAATGAACGGATCACGAAGGAAGTCACTCTGTTGCCAAAATTTTTATCTATTATACAGACGTTAAATGATCAAAGATTGTACTTATTTTTGTTTTTGTATAAAAGCTAGGTTATTCAGGAGTGCTATAGGTCATATAATATTATGTTGTAAGTCTCAGTTAGCCTTAAATAACACCATCGAATAAAAAAATAATAAAATATATGTACATTATATGGAAGAAATGTTCTATTTTATTATTTCTAAAAAAAGTTCACCAGCGTCCCACTCGTGGCTTCTCCCGCATACCATCTATAATACTTGTTATGCTGCATTTGCCAACATATTAATACATTTTATCATGAAAACTACGTGGCTGTATGATAGGACGTCATCCGCGGGAAGGGCGCCCTCGAGACTAGAGCCTAGACTTGCGGCCATAACAGAGCGTTGATTTTTTTTAATTTTACATTTTCTCGAAAAGTATACGTCCAAAGTACATAACGAATATTATCATCACAATCTTATTGAGGGCATCTTTCAATGTTATTATATTTAATTCAGCATCTCTTTCTATTCCATTCTAGGTAGATTCTGGATAGATGAAGTTCTTATTTAAATTCTTCATCTACTCCGCTATGAAGTTATTTACTTGGTACTTAAGTGTAAACAAACAATTTTGTACGTAATAAGGCAGGAAGTAGGTAGATGAACACAAAACAGTACCAGGCGTGAATGTTTTTATAGATAAGTCAATGTACGTATTTTTTAATAAAGAGAAAAAAAGAAGAGGAAAGAATAAAATCCACTCTATAATATATTCTCGAAGCATTGCGTATTGAGTGGCGAAACTCAACGCAATTTTTTCTATCCCCCGAGTGGGATTCGAACGCACAAACGTCGTGCCTACTGCCACAACTTTGTGCCCTTGTGCTACAATGGTTTCTATATAATTCTAATTGTAGTCGACTTACATGCATATTTATTTAATCAAGCTTAAGTATATAACTCCAGACTTAGATAAGCGATTGAGGCCGTTGTTGCGCTGAGGCATAAGCAACTGTAACGCGATGGTTGTGGGTTCGACCCCACTCAGAGGAATAGATTTTAATTTATGTTTCATCTGCTTACAATGTGAAGCTGAAAAAAAATCTCGGATAATAAAATATGCATACAAGTCGACTTATCAACCTTTACTTACACGACTGACACGGAAAATATAAAAAACTACTTACCATACCAATAGTATTAGTAATTCCAATTAAACTCAGCATAAAAGCTCCATCATCTTCACTGTACCCTCGTTGTATCATATGCTCCGCCAAATAGAAATATGGGACAATAAACCATATAAATATTATTATTGTGCCGAAGCATAGTAGATTGAAAGTTATCTTCTTGAAGAGAGAAACATTGAACATGTCGCCTAAACAGCTGACGCAGTCGTCGTACCATTTCTGGAAAATATGAATTGATGTGTTTACGTAACTTTCATAATAATATTTATTTATTAATTTAACAAATATACTTTTTAGAAAACTTATAAAAATTTAGAGGCCAGTGGTGGCGCAGTGGCACGAGGTGTGACTGTAAAACCGGCTGGTTGTGGGTTCGATTCCCACTCGAGGAGATGAAATATTTACTTAAATTTATATTTCCATTTCTTCGCTCTGGTGTCGAGGTTAAGCGCGACGTTGAGTTCTGCCACTTAACACGCAATGCCTCCAGAAATCGGCAGAAAGTGGGGAACGGAGTGTCTTAACACTAGGTTCCCTCTGCCTACCCTGCTGTGTGCGGGATACAGCGTGAAGCTGATTTATTTATTTATTTTTTTTATAAAAATTTGAACGTAAAGGGATTTGTACCCGCGCTTCTTGGTACCTTGGACCAATTAAGCCACACATTCTCATCGGGCTATGTCGAAATTCTTAAATGCTCTGTTTCAATTTATTCAACATCTTTATAAATTTTCTTACAAGTATTTTAGTATTTTTTCAAGAGGCGCGGGTTCAAATTCCACCACGTAAATTTTTTTATAAGTTTTTGGGTTCGTTTCATAATCGAGGTAATGAAATAGTTAATATTTTCCATTCCTCGCTCTGGTAACGAGGCAAAGCGCTCTGCCACTCACTACGCAATGCATCCAGAATTCCGCGGAAACTGAGTTTCCTAATGAGAACCTAGTTGCCTAAAACTGGGTTCCCAGTTTTCCTCTACCTTCCCTGCTATGACCCAGATACAGTATGAAGATGAAAAAAATTTCTTACCTCTTCTTGCTCATTAACCGTTATCATAGAATTCTTGAATATGTCCGGACATGATGACGCTTTTAGCTTATATCTTTTTATATTTAACATTGCATTTCTATGGCTTATAGAATGCAATGGCATCTTAAGATCTCTCAAATAATGATGGTTTACCGACAGTTGCTTTTTAAACCAATCACGTCTACTTTCTTTACTATCCTGTTTAATTAAAGGTTTATCTTCTTTTGTCTCTGAAAAAGATTTTCTAATTCTGCCCAATTTGGGATTTTTTAATTGACAATTTTCCAACATTTTATCCTTGTTTTGATCAAACTTTTCCGAATGAGTTCTCTGTAGCTCGTTAGTGAATTTTACTATTGGTGGACTATTGTCGTCATTTCTTTCATCATTTTCCAATGAATTGCTTTTGAAAGATGGATATTTGATGTCCGTATTGTCTTCGCTTGCCTTTTTAACTAATAGATCTAATATTGTCTTTGAAGCCTGCAAAAATAATAATTTATATTTAAAATTTACATTATTTTTAGTAAGATACTTAAGAAGAAGATTAATAGTTTACCGTCAGTTAATTTCACCTGATAAAGTGCAAAATTTCTTAACTAATCTCTTACTACGTCTACTCAAGAAAAACAGGTATCTAAAGGCCAGTCGTGGCGCAGGAGCAAAAAATGTGACTGTGGGTTCGATGCCCACTCAAAGATATGACATATTTATTTAAATTTATATTTTCATTTCTTCGCTCTGGTTTCGAGGCATAAACGCGGTGTTGAACTCCGCTACTCAACATGTATTGCCTCCAGAATTCGGGAAATGAAAGTGTCTCATTGGGAGTGGAGTCTCTTAACATTTAGTTCTCAGGTCCCCTCTGCCTCCTCTGTTATGTACAGGACACAGCGCGAAGAAACTTATATTCTCACCTTATCAGTGTATGTAAGAAACGACGGAATATTTACTAAGGACTCCGACTTCCTTCTATTTCGTTTGCTTGAAAGAAGTATATTTTCTCTATGAAGTATACTAGCGGCTTCATCTTTTATAACTTGTTCAGCTGGAGTTCCATTTTTTATTAATGTTTTCATATTTTTACCGTGAGTTGGAATATCAAAGTCGTTACAAGCGTTGGCAATGGATACTGAGCTTGAATGTTTCGATTTGGCATCTTCTTTCGCTTCACTTCTTTGTTTCTTTTGTTCTAAAATCCACCAATCAGGATCTCGCATCACACAACCACAGACACATAAATTTAGCAATGTACCTGACAGTAGAACTATAGTTCCCCGCCATCCGTATTCTTCTATAAAATACTGAGTCATTGGAGCATAAACAAATGTACCGACACCAGTACCACAAGCTCCCAACCCCATCGCTAAATTTCTCTTCTTTTCGAACCAATAAGCTATGGAAACGACTGCTGTAACGTACACAAGGCCAAGTCCTAATCCTGCTATAACTCCAAAAGTTATCATCATCATTTCTAAACTTCTAGAAATTGACGCTAAAACGAAGCCTATTGTTGAAATTATTCCCCCCAAAATGGTCATACTACGACATCCGTAACGATCAACAAGAGCACTCATTACAGGCCCAGATAATAACGGGACAGCGATAAATAAACTACCTATCCAGGCAGTTGTAGATTTACTAGCTTGGAATTCATCCAAAAATTCTATATAAAGTAAGCCGAAAGAGAAGCTTATACCATCTGCAATCATAGATATTATAAACGATGAACCTACGACAACCCATCCCCAACCGCCATCTGGTATGGTCACTTTTTTGTCATTCACATTTATATCTTCTATTTTGACTTTAACAACTTCGATATCTTCACACCCATCAGTAGTATCAACTTTACTAACTTTGATCCCATCAAAATCTTCTTCATATTGAACATTTTTACGCATTTTATGAGTTTTAAATACTTGCAGCAATTCTTTATTACTAACATCTAGTTCAGGACTTGAGAAAGTTGAAGTACCAACACTGGTGGAATCTTCATCTCCCTTAACTATACCAGAAGTAGAGTCAGTGAGAAGAGATTCTCTTACCGCATCAATTTCTCTTACTCTTTCTCTATCCCGAGGTGTTCTAGTTCTATATATAACACTTGAATTTTCTTGGTCAGACTCCATTTCAATACTATATTAATAAATAATACTGGCAGTATCTATTATTTTCTTTATTAACGTCTTAATCTTGGATCTCTCGCGGAGTACCGACTGGACTG
Source organism: Heliconius himera (assembly GCA_021202915.1). NCBI lineage: Eukaryota > Metazoa > Arthropoda > Insecta > Lepidoptera > Nymphalidae > Heliconius > Heliconius himera. The sequence continues at coordinate 75,964 of JAJHJA010000492.1, forward strand.
CCTTGCTACACTGTTCAGTTTTAGAGAAATCGGTTTATTTTGATCCTGAACCATTAAGATGTTGATGAGAGAACGTGAGTCTATAATAACGCCGCCCATACAAAGTTTTGTGGGACAAATCAATTTGCTAAAAGGACATCAGTGCGTAGATGTTTCAGCATCTGAAAGTAAGAGAAAATAGTTTTAGTCATAGTTGAAAAAATCTAAAATAATTATCATTGGAACATACACAACGAAAATTATTTTAGAATTTTATATATAATAATTTTTCATGGGAGGCCAACCGTGACGCCCAGCAGGCGTACAACAGGGGGTGCGGCATGGAGTTCTGCCAACACGCAATACCTCCAGAATTCTGCGGAAAAGGGCATCGGAGTTGTCTCAAATGCAACGGAGCATATTAACACTAGGTTCCCACATTCCCTCTGCCTACCCTTCTATATGTAGAATGGATCGTGACGCTAAAAAAAATGTTCATAAGATAACGTAACTGTACTAAACTGAACGCGACGAGTGCAAGCTTAACGCCACTGGGACAGGTGATATATGGTTGGGTAAAGGCCGCTGTTCTATATCTAACTTAGAATTTGTCCTGGCGAGGCAATAAGGCTAGAAGATTTCATTAACTTAAATGAAATGTTTTTAGAAGTGCACCTGTCATACTTAGTCTGCCTCATATGGATTATAAATAAAATAAATCAGCTTCACGCTGTATCCCGCACACAGCAGGGTAGGCAGAGGGAACCTAGTGTTAAGACACTCCGTTCCCTACTTTCTACCGAATTCTGGAGGCATTGCGTGTTGAGTGGCAGAACTCAACGCCGCGCTTTGCCTCGACACCAGAACGAAGAAATAGAAATATAAATTTAAGTAAATATTTCATCTCCTCGAGTGGGGATCGAACCCACAACCAGTCGGTTTTACAGTCACACTTTGTGCCCCTGCGCCACGACTGGCCTCATAAGTAAATAAAAAGTATATATATAATGTACATTTTTAATTACAATATAAATTTTACTTATAAAGTTGTTGCTTTAGCAGTTGCTTTTTTTATTATTGTAACGCATTTTATAATTACAATTTTTAACAAAAAGAAACCGACTTCCATATTCAAAACCTAACCAAACTCTCATGAAACTCCCCTTAAAGTGTATCTTTTTTAATAAAACAATTATTATTGAAATCGGTAAGCATGATATTGAGTTATTCGTCCCTTTCTAGCGCACATACTTAATGCAAATTTAAGACTTATTTGATTTTCTCATAGATACCATTGTTAGAAATGGAGAAAAAAATGGGACACACGGGAAGCACTAGCTTTCAAATAAAAAAAACTCATCAAAATCTGTCACCCTGTCAAAAGTTCTGAGATAACAAACATAAAATCGGTTAAAAATATCATTGGTATTGTCAAACGAACGCAACGTAGGGTTTTATAGGATTATGTAAGTTTTAGAACAGTATTACGCAATTATCGTTTGCTGTACGAAATGGTTACAGGTTTACATACATACCACTTTGGGAAATATTTGTATCGAAAAAGTGTTTTCCCAATCAGGACTGGCGTTTCTGAATGGCTTTTCAATTGATTTTTTTCTTCTATATGCGGAACTAATGTAAAGTAAAATAAAATATATATATTTATTTTAAAATGCTATTTATTTGATGTTACGTGATAATACTACTAGTACGATTCTCTACAGAGGCCGACGTGGCGCAACGGCGTAGTGCCTCACTATAAATGTAACGGTCGTGGGTTCGATTCCCACTCGGAAGTTAGATGCTTTTGAAAATGGGGCTTCTTAACACACGGTTTCCCCTACCTGCCCTACTATATGCGAGATACAACACGCTAAAATATTTTTTTCTGAAATAGTCTTAAAAGAAAACAATATACTTAATCATTGTGGGTGCAATATACTTAATCATGATAGGTGGGGTCGATCTTGACAGCTCTGATTTATTTCTAAGGTAAATATTTTGGGAACTTTCTAAGAGGCTTATCGGGTCAAGGACGTTGTTCTATATCTAATCTAGTATTTTACCTGGCAATGGTGAAAAACTTGCCCAATAGATACTTAAGTAAATGAAAACATCACACACATAAATATTTAACGCGAATAGGAATCAAACTCACGACTTGTGGAATACTATAAAATGGTAAAAAACGCGGTAATATTCATCTTATAAATATAATATAGGTAAACACGTGGTCTAACAAAAGCAAGTTATGTAAGTACCTACTTGAAACACGATAAGTGCGTATTTTACAAGTGAATAACAATTTAAAATCAATAATTAAAAAATCTATAATAAAGTTATTAATTTTTTCATACCTCGAAATAATTATTTAACTACATTTATGTTCAAAGTCATTCGTGCTTATAATTCTCTAGGTATGTGTTATATATATGTTAACAGAGAGAAACTCGTAAAACACGAAAAAAATATAAATTATACCAAAAACTATAAATAAAAATACGAAATATATGAAAATCTGTCATAATTCAATACTATTTCTAATTCCTAATACGTTTATACATTTCAGAAATACATACCAAAAAGAAAAAAACTAAACACAGAAAATAAAGCATTAAATAAAATTATATTACGACTTACTTGATAGAAAGACCAGCCAAAGTTAGATGAGAAACGACGTAAAACGACGAAGTCTACAGCTGAAATACAGGCTCTACAATATACCGGCGCCAGATATACCGACGATCGATACAGGGGTAAAGGGTGGTGTGCCACCCACTATGGTGTTGACTATTCATATTTTCTAGAGGATTTTATATGGGAATTATGATTATATATTAAATAGAGATTATATGAAATAATTTATCTAAATAAAATATGCTTTTTTAGTGTTGCGTGACGGATTGCGCAGACACACCGTTCGCCACTAAAATAGTGATTTGCAAAGAAATTATTTAATTGTCTATTTTTTTAATAATTAAATAGTGTGGTAGTATAGAAAGAGGCGGTCGTGACCCGGTAACGCTAGGGTATGACTGTATACGCGACAGTTGTGAGTTCGATCCCATTCGAGGGAATTAATTATTTCATTTCTTCGCTCTGGTAACAAGGAGCGTTATAAAAGAGTTATACATCTGCTCTCAACACGCAATGCCTCGAGAATTCGTCGGAAAGTGGGGAACGGACTTCCGTTCCCTCGTCTTAATGGATGTCTTAACAATAGGTTTCACATGTTCCCTCTGCTTAACCTGCTATTTGCCGCAACAATATGAAGTTAAAAAAATATATATTATAGTGTAATAAATTTGGTATAATTAATAAACAGAAATAATAAATTTAGGTTGATATATTATATTTATTGTATTTAAATACAACCTTTCTTTTCGACAAAATTCTTAGAGAAAGGGTAGCCTTGGGTACTTACCAAGTTTTTTTCATGACGAAGCCTTTTTGCGTGTGTGCCATGACCTTGTCTCTTATTACTTTATATACAAATAGAAGATTTATTATACTTAGCAGAATAATTAGAACCAATGAATATTTTTTTTTCTTTGCAAATTAATAGATATCTAATTTATAAAATAAAATCTATACATATAATAAAACTTTAACTCATCGCTGTCCGTACATTCAAAATATATGAGAAAATCTATTAATGAAGGATTAATAAATTTTCACATTCCATCAACCCAGAACAATAATTTTTAACAGTTTTGTCTGTTTATCTGTGCGTTAGTAGACACTATTTTCAGAAACGGCCGAATTAAATGCAGTTTTCGCTATTGTATTTTGGCTAACTGTAATATACTAAAGCCAAAGAGTTTATTTGATTAGACATGCTAATTTCAGAAATTACTAGTTCAAATTCAAACCTGTAACCTGTACCTATCTTTGGGCACAGAATGAGTCAAGTGTCATACACAACTCATACTCTCTCTACTCTACTCTCACTACTCTACTCTACTCTACTCTACTCTATACTCACTTATACAGGGTGGAAGCGTCAGTGCTCCTTTTACGGGAACAGCATACAGGATATAATATGTTAAACACATACCCAAAGAAAAAATAATTATTTAGAAAACGTATAAAAATTTGAACGTAGCGGGACTCGAACCCGCGCCTCCTGGAAGCCAATCAGGCGCTCTTTTTCTTTGGCGCAGGTTCGGCGGTGTCCCTTTGATAGGTTTATACCTGCGTGCGTCGTTTTTGACAAATGGCGTTTTATTTTACAACGATAATTTTATTATTAATTTTGTTTGAAAAATCACTTTTTATTTTTTTTGGAAAAAAAATGATTTAATTGTATTAGGCTTTTATAGAGTACTTAAAACTATGGTTTCATTTAAAGTGGTGTTGACAAAAACACTCTGTGTATTAATATAAATTATTGGTTAAATCGTTATGTAATATTTATGTATATTTATTAATTTCATTTTAAAAACTATATGAGAATGAGGTTCTTAAGCGATAGCTGATAACGTAAGTTTGTAACGTTGCCGTGAACATTCCTTCCTGATTAGGTATACCTGCATTGCCTTAATATGAGTATCTAATTGAAGTTTAGGTATGAAAATCTTTATGTTTATAATTTGAGATTACTTTTTAATTTATTATTTAAATAAAAAACGTCCTATGAGTTCTACATAGAATGATAGCATTCCAAATTTCAAAATAATGTTAATATATAAGAATTTTCTTTAGAGACCCTCATGGCGTAGTACTACTGGGAGAAATTATATATTTAACATTTTTATTTCGTCGGTCTGGTTACTATGAATAGCGCGGCGTTGAGGTCTGCCACTCAACACGCAACACCTCCAGAATTCGGCGGAAAGTGAGCAACGGAATTTCTTAACACTAGGTTTCCAGGTTCCTCTGTCTACCTTAAGACATATTATTGATATTACCATAAAAAGAAAACTATTTGTTTGTACTGTTCTTCAGCTTTGACGTCATTAAATATAATTGACAGACAGTGATCGATCTTTGAACTGTTTATGCACCTTCATTATTTTATATTAAAACGTATACAAAGTGAACAATAAATATAACCTCTTCTTGAAACAAATTTAGAACGCTCCCTTATCTAAACGATAAATGTCTACTAAGGTCCCGTAAAAAAATCTAATATTAGAAACGATTTAACCGACATAAGTGCAGTTTTCTCAATTATATCTAATTTGTCTTTATTTTTAATCTGTTCAGATACAGTACTTTGTTCGAAAAATTGACTACAAACTCTTTTATTTAGTTGGCTAACACTTTAGTTATCAATGTATGAAATGTAAGAACACGAAAATAATTCAGATTAACGAATAAATCACTATGTAGTTCAAACCGGTGAAGTCGCGACCAGAACGCTAGTTTACAATATATACATAGCAGTTGCTTGAGGGGGTGAGAAATTTTGTGAGGATATCATACATATTTTATATTTTTTAATTCTTATTTTATTTTTCTAATTACAAATCTTCTTTTACTTTACATATTGTTTCGTAGATTATAATATTTGTTTCTCTTTCTATGAAAAAAGTAACAAATAGCCCAAAAAACTTCTTTAAAAACGCCTTTCATTATTTGATAGCCAAATTGCTGGTTAGAGTATTGCAGTAACAACAAAAATTTAAAAGCTTATATATATATGATCTCGTATAAAATTATTATATAATTATTATGATAGAACATTTTATAAAATAAATAAAAACTTAATAAAACAAATTAAAGCATTTATATCATATATACTACATACTGTACATAATTATTGATATTTCCAGATTAAAAATAAATTAAGTAAATAATTATAATAATGGTCTGTTACGTTATCGATTCTTTTATACTTACAGTTTTTTAAAGTTGTGTATATTATAAAAAAAATATTTAGATAATAGTTATAAATAGTAGTATATTTGATTAAATTAAAATGATGAACTTATAATCAACTTGAGTAAGTTACAAAGCACTCGTTATTTTATGTTCAAGCCATCATCATTATAACGATAACCTTTCAAATATGCCCTAGGGAAGATAAAAAAAGATGCATAAATCATATTTCTTTACTACTAAAGGTTAAAGACTTTCGCCTGATAAATTAAAATGGCAAAGTTTTCATATTGCCTAATGGTGCATTATTGGTATTATGATATATTATTTCTTTATGTAGAGAGAAGGCATAATGTAAAATTTATCAGCTTATCATTGATGAAAAAATTTTATATTTGTAATAAGTAACAATAACATTATATATAGAAATATTATAAAGAAATATTATGAAACTATATTTCAAAAAACGAACGACTTCAAGTTTTTTTAATTATAAATTAGTGTGAGAAATAATAAAAATAATATGTTAATTATTATCAAATCAATATTTATTAATATTTTTATTATTATAAAAACAACGTTTTGAAATATTGATGAACTATATTATTATTAACATCGTCAAACGAGATACATCATACAAAGCTTGTCTTTCTTAGTTGCCAGTTCGTAAAAATTATTTGCTGCGCATATTTTATAAATTTTTTATCTAGCAAACTGCATATAATTAACAAAAAATAATTATTTTATTAATTAATATTATAAAAATAAAACTATTTAATAATTATATTTTCATTGTTTTCCAACATAATTTTAATCTGTGGCTAGTAAATGAATGATGTGAATTTGTTTACGGCAACACTGACACGTTCTTTTTCCTTGTGAAGTTGTTAGAGACACGTGCGTGTATCGCGCCGAAACCTCTAAAATTATCCAAAATGAGTGAGGGAACCGCGACAATTCGTACTCGCAAATTCATGACCAACAGGTAAATGTGTAAAACATAAGATAATACGAAGATATATTATGTGATGGACGAAATGAGACATGGCATCCGTGACAGGTTATGTGTGACAACGTTTTGTGATTTTTCAGGTTGTTGGCGCGCAAGCAGATGGTTTGCGATGTCCTCCACCCGGGCAAACCCACTGTTAGCAAAACGGAAATCCGCGAAAAGCTAGCTAAAATGTATAAAGTGACACCCGATGTCGTCTTCGTGTTCGGCTTCAAAACCAACTTCGGTGGTGGCAAGTCAACCGGCTTCGCCTTAATATACGACACCCTGGATTTAGCTAAGAAATTCGAACCTAAACACAGATTAGCTCGCCACGGATTGTATGAGAAGAAGAGGCCCACACGCAAACAGCGTAAGGAACGTAAGAACAGGATGAAGAAGGTGCGTGGTACTAAGAAATCCAAGGTCGGAGCCGCCGCGAAGAAGTGATGTGACGGTTAATAATTTGTAAGTAAATAAAAATCCAAAAAAATTAAATTGTGTTTGTATTTGAATCCTAATATCACAATGTAGATAATTTAATCATTCATTTCTAATTAGTAATAGAGATTTATGTAGTAATATTATTGTTATAAAATAGCATTTCTAGTTTAGGATTTTTAAAAATTTAATGACTTCTTATTTAAAATTATGTTTCATACCATATATTAAGTAAGGTTAACATTAACTTAATAAGTAATTACATGAGCTTGGCAATAGTTTTTACATTTTATTATTACTGTATAATTTTTTATATTAATAGTGATTATCAGATCAAATAAATATATATATATATATATTAAATCTTTTATGTATAGGATTGACGTGATTTAATTATATGTTTTTAGGAACCAGAGGCGGCAGACAAATATAATAAACCAAATTGCAATTTTCATTATTGCAATTAAAATTACAAAACCATGTTATATCTACTGACAATAAGAACAATTAACATCTAAGTCATAAATAAATAAATTGGCTTCACGCTGTATCCCACACAGCAGGGTAGGCAGAAGGAACCTAGTGTATAAGACACTATTCCCCACTTTCTGCCAGATTCTGGAGGTGTTGTGTGGCAGAACTCAATGCCACACTTTGGCACGACACCCGAGCGTAGAAATGGAGATATAAATTTAAGTAAATATTTCATCCCCTCGAGTGGGGATTGAACCTACAACCAGTTGGTTTTACAGTCACACTTTGTGCCCCCGTGCCACTACTGGCCTCAACATCTAAGTCCTCTCTTTTAAATTCTCTTCAAATACTCTATAATTTTTAGTTCCACAGTTCCCAGACAGTGATATCGAGTAGATACACATAGCATAACTTTCTAGTTACACATTTGTCTTTACATACTTATTTGTAATTTAAAAATGTAACAAATCATATGAATTGTTACCTACTATTATCATTCGTTAATAAAATTTTTTTTCTTGAAAATATAAGAAACAGTTAAAAATAACTAAGAAAATATAAAAATATTTTCATCCTCTGTCAGAAATCCACTATCAGAAATTTTATTTGGTTCCAAACTGAAAATTTTATTTTAAACTATATTCAAGTGTTGATTGTCTAAGTATTCTTAGACAATGGATGTATATATTTTAAGCATCTGTTAAGATTTTTTTATTTTCTTAACAGTAAAGATAAAACAAATGAGATGTCTAAATCTGTAATTTTACGAAACATTGTTTTAATTTTTGCATCATGCATGGACTTGCTATATTACATTTTGAATTATTTTTTCTTTAATCTTTTCCTGCTGTATCTTGCAATTAGCAGGGTAGGCGGAGGGAGCCCTAATTTAAAGACATTCTGCACCCCACTTCCTGCCGAATTCTGGAGGCATTGCGTGTCAAGTGGCAGAACTCAACACTGCTCTTTGGCTCACACCAGAGCAAGGAAATGAAAATAGTTGTTATCATTATAAAGGAATCGAAGCCAGAACCTATTGTATTAACTTTCATACTCTTCTGCCCCTGCACTACGACTGGCCGCTTAAAATAATAATTATTAGGTCAGAAAACATTAAAATTATTATTTATTAATAATTATTTTAATATTTTCTGTGTTATAGATATTATATACATAATTATATTAAACATTATTAGTACAAGAAACCAGATACTTGTATTATTCCAGTAGCCTCTTTCAAGTTTTAAAGAAATGAATGAAAGAAGAAATTAACAGTTCCATCTTCCACAATCCATCATCAGACCAGCTATTGACGATTCTATATATAGAATTGTCAGTAAGAATGAGTGAATCCAAATAATATAATTCTTATAAGAAGAAACTGTGTAGGTGCCCATCCAGGTTTCAAGGTGAGGAGCTCTGAGGAGTTATTGTGGCTTGTGACATAGGCTTAAGAGGTTCTTAGCAGTGGAGGGAAGCTGATAAATTTGTACTCTTAAAATATATTTCATTTTTATAATAATTAATTAAGTTATTAAATATTTAGCTTCACGCTGTATCCCGCACACAGCAGGGTAGGCAGAGGGAACCTAGTGTTAAGACACTCCGTTCCCCACTTTCTGCCGAATTTTGGAGGCATTGCGTGTTGAGTGGCAGAACTCAACGCCGCGCTTAACCTCGACACCAGAGCGAAGAAATGGAAATATAAATTTAAGTAAATATTTCATCTCCTCGAGTGGGAATCGAACCCACAACCAGTCGGTTTTGCAGTCACACCTCGTGCCGCTGCGCTACGACCGGCCTCAATTTTATTAAATATTTAGTTGTGAAATAAATTAAAAAATCTATTATTAGAATTATTAGTGTATTTGTATCTTTAAGCTAAGTGGTCGAAAGTGTGTTTCGTTGTATTGCTATTCCTAGACTGTTAAACCTATAGCTCTGAAATTTTGTAGGTGATCCCAGCGAAGAATAAATAATTGTAGTTTTTGAGTAAATGTTCAAATGCCCCTTTGACTTTGACCTACACTGGGACTGCTACTAATTTTTTTTTATTTAAAGTGTTATTCCACACTTAGGATAAAAAATACTTATTTAGAAAACGTATACCAATTTGAACGTAGCGGGACTCGAACCCGCGCCTGCTGGAAGCCGACCAGGCGCTCTGACCACTAAGCCATACGTTCTCATCAAGCTATGTGGAAATTTTTATACGCTTGTGTTCCAGTAGTGGTTTGAATATGGGAATAATAAAACCCCTATAGCCCTATTGGCCTTTACAGCGACACCGGGTGGGTAGGGAAGAGGGTACTCTGTCCCAGAAGAAATGCAAGCACTACCTGGCTGCTTGAGAGGAGTCGACGACTGTAAGGGCGCCCCCAGCGGGGCTCGAACCTCGGTTTACAATCGACGAGCGGGGTGGGTGATCATGGCTAACGAAACTGTCTATTTATATATATTTGGACATACTTCAAACGAGCAACTTTTATATGATAAATTTATACAATCATTAAAGTATTCAAATTCAAAATATTACTTATTCAAATAAACTCTTATAAGCACTTTTGAATCGTCGAATTAACATGGAAACAAAAAAAGAAGCTACCATCGGTTCGGAAGGCAGTTCTGCTGAGAAGAACCGGCAAGAAACTCAACAGTGGCTCTTTTACATAATGTATTTATCCATATACTATATAATTCAATGTGTAATTAATTATTAGCTATAATTGAATTGAGAATAACATTGTTTATAGGTCTTAAAATAAAAGTTACGCAAAAGGAAATTGAATAATTCTATACAGTGTTGCTAGTGATTTTTAACAGTACTTATCGCATGCTTATTGGAATACTGACATAACTCAAAAAAGACGATTTTTGGGAAATAGCAAAAGAAGATCGTGCTATGAGGTCTTATCCTCGTTGTTGATGATTTTTATGCAAACTGATTATTAATTGATTATGAATGCTTGTTTTTTTTATAGAATGGTAAGCTATTAATGAGATTTCAATAAAAAAAATAACAGAAACAAATTCTATCTCCTTTAAAAACATGTTATAAAAAGTATGTTTCAAGTTAGGTCATTGTTTTATAAATGTGAAGAAAATATTTTATAATACAAATGTGCCATTACTTTTTAAGCCTGTTTCAGTTTAAATAATTCATTAATTATATTAACAAATTAAGTATTTAGTCTGTACATGATTACACGAAGAAAATAAATTTAAAGATTAGGTCTGTTTATTCACATTAGCAGACCGTGAATAAATTATATATTGGTATTTTTTCATTAATAAAAAGACAAAAATATAATCATCAATTTATTGCAACACCCATTCATTCACAACAGATAAAAAACGTAACAGATAAAAATAATAAAATTAAATTATAAGTCTTATATATGAAGCAGAAAAAATCGCTATTAATAAACGAAAACTTCTAATTTACTTAAAAAAATAAACCGTTTTCATATATTTGGAGCAAAAACCGTCGACAACGACCTTGATGCTGCGCCCAGTGAGAAAGCTGGTGATCCACTTGCATAAATTCTCGGGAAGCCCATAGGATGGAAGTTTAGCCCGGAGCGCCCCATGCCACACTCAATCAAAGGCCTTCGCCATGTCCAAACTAACTGCCAGGCCCTCTCCCTTGCTTTCAATAGCCGCATCCCAACGGTGGGTTAGGTAAACCAGAAGATGACCGGTTGAGCGACCATGGCGAAAGCAATATTGTCGGTCATTAATCAATCGGTGATCCTCTTGTTATACCAAGAGCTGGCTATTGATAATGCTCTCCATGACTTTTGAGAGCAGGGAGGTGATAGCAATAGGCCTGTAGTTAGATGGATCGGAACCATCGCCTTTCTTTGGGATCGGGTGGATAAGAGCGCTCTTCCATGAGTCTGGGACTACGCCGACTGAGTAGTAGTGCCGAAACAAACGCGTTAACATCGGTGTCAGCTCAGGAGCACAAGAACGGAGCACTAGGGGAGAGATGCCATCTGACCCGCTCGACTTGTGGATGTCCAAAGAGGACAGAGCTCACCTAACAGCTGTTTGGTTAAACTTAACTTCAGGCATTGAGCTCTGGCACTGCGGGATGGCCGGCGGCGTTGTTCCTTGGTCATCCAATGTCGAGTTTGAGGCAAAGAGAGCGCCCAGGAGATCGGCTTTCTCTTTTGCCGTGTGGACCAAGATGTCATTTCCTGTGCGTAATGGCGGAAGCGAAGGCTGTTGCCAAGTGCCGCCATTGAGAGCGCCCAAAACTGATGAGTTCCGGACGGGTAGCTCTCAAGCTTCTCGCCAATTTTGGCGATATGCTCGGACCTTGCTCTGGCAATTTGCCGCTTAAAGAACCTAGAGGCTTGGTTATACTTTCTTTTTGAGGTTTTAACCTCCGGATCTTTAGTAACCAGTGCCTCAGCACAGATTTAATATGCCCTGCGTTTGGTACAGGCAGCAAGCTTGCAAGACGGGATGTATGTTGGATCTTGATCACTTAAATCGACATCGCTATTTTCAAAATTTGAATATCTCTCATCAGTGCAATCAACATTACTGACTGAAGCCGCTTCCAAAATTTGAAAATATTCCTCTACGTTTGAGTAACGCTGATTTTCGGGCTTGTTTGTTATATCAGCTAAAATCTTTAAAAAAATGTTTTTTTAGCAACTATAAAACAAAGAAGAAGAAAAGCTAGTTTAGAAAAGAGCTAGTTTATAAAGTTACAGTTGGTAGTTACTTGCACTTGAGTCGATGGTACCGAATCATCAAGTTCTTTATCTAGTGTGACTGGTTGTGGCGCAGGGTTTTGAGCTTCAATAAGCTGCATTATCTTTTTGATCTATTGGATGACATTATGAACCTAAACATAAATAAGTGTATTATGTCTATTGTTCAAATCAATACATTATAAGCTATATTTAAACTAACAACGACTTAACATTAAAATATTATAGGCTATGAAAAAATTACGCGTTATATTACATTATTTTTTATTCATACAAAGACTCAAGTAATACTGCGGCGCCTAAGTAACAATAGTCTTTAGTAGTAAATAGACTTATACTTAAATATTACAAATGTTATTTTCAATATTAGATAGGTTTTAATGGTAAACGGACTTAATTTACAATGGGTCTAAAAAAATAAAATTACGTTAAATGATAAACTATCTTAAAACTAAATGTTTCACAAAATATATTATTAAAATAAATAGTAAACTAACTCAAAACTTTATTTGTCAATATAAAATTAAAAAAATTAATGCAACTTACCTTTAAATTTAGTCGTAAACACTCTCAATAACGATTGGGTCTTCGTTCAATAAAATAAAAATAACCAAACTGCGCAAATGTCAGACACAAACTGGCATGAGTCGCTATTCAATCAAAATACAATGAGAAATCTCATAAGAATGAAAGAGACGCATATGTCACTGAGGTGGCAAAGATGCGTAATTTCAACATATTTTAAATAGTAGACGGTAGATATCGCTAATAGAAGCCCGAATCAGTACGTAACTCAATTTTGACCTATCTACTAATAGGTCAATATTCCATTAAGCATGCGTTATATGTTAAACTTATAAAATATATAAAGTTAATGAATCTACTCAATTTACCAATTAGTGCCAATACTATTATGTATAATTAAATTGATAATAACATACTCTTTTAATGTACTAAAATAAGTATATGATAATAGATAGAAATATTCCATATGGTATTGGTCGTGCTGTTTAACACTTGTTAACATCATAAATAAGTTCTAACAAACCTTTTAGAGCTTTCAGCATATTTTTTTTTAAAAATGACATATTTGTTGTTGTTTTCATAAAAAAATTGTATCTACACATACCTATCCAAATTTGTCAACTTTGTAAGTAAGTGTACTTCCCGTCTATCTACAATATATTGGTAAGAAAGCCTCGGTTGGCGAGTTCGACTCGCCCTTGACAGGTTTTTTAAAAAATAGGGAGATGGCCTCTTTATCGCTTGTTGCGCGCTCTCGCTTGCACACTCTGCTCAGGCGGAACGTGACAATGCGTAATACTTTTTCGTGCCTGCAGCCGGCGTTCATCGATTTATAAGACGTTATTACGTCAGAAATGTATTGTAGTTTTTGATATAATTTTCTATATTGGATATTTTGTATCGATATATCGAATCAAACTATATCGGCCAAATATATCGATAAAAAAAATTTTTTCAACAAACTTACCTACAGCTTGTTTCGCACTACCCGTAAGCCGCGTTAAGGAACTTCGTTCCAAAAAGAAATAAGTCCATTTAAATTTTACGTAGTTCCTTGGGAACATTTAATTGGTTACAGAATGGGCTCCGTTTTTTTATCCTAGTCTAGCTGTAATCCATAACTTAGTAAGCAATATTTTTTATTGCTTTTGCAAGATTTAAATATACATAATATTCAAAATTTAGAAAGTGGTGTTATAACACTCCGTTCTCCCATTTGAGATGATACGATATTTACCTAATACCCGAGCGACATGAAAATTAGTGATTAAATATTAGAACTATATTTAAAGTTCATTACAAATTAAGATGTACATAATATGAGATCAACTTCACGTAAGGTGGTCTCATATTGTATGCACTTAAATTATATTTAAAAAAATATTCTATTCTTGAGGCCAATTGTGGCGCAGGGGCACAAGTGTGTGACTGTAAATGCGACTGGTTGTAGGTTTGATCCCTAGAATTCGGCGTATTCGTGTTCCTTCCACAGAATTCGGCGGAAAATGTTCATGGGAAATGGGGGATCTTAACAACTAAACTAAATTCACTCTGCCTATCCTGCTGTGTGCGGGATACAGCGTGAAGATGTTTTTTATCATTCTAAATCTTTGTTTAGGTAAGGTAGGTGGCGAATTAGTAGTGGTTAAATCATAGGGATAACTGTTAGAAGTATAGAATGGTAAAATTTTTGTTACAGCATATTTTAAAATATTTATTTAATGAAAATGTAAAAACCTTCATTTAATGTTTCATTTGTACTGCATAAAAACATTTTTTAATGAAGTGCTTATAAATAAAAATGTAGCACAGAAATAAAACTGCAAGTATCAACATTGTATATCATTATTTATTATATTATATTATGAATCACATAAAATATAGTAACATTTTTTTTCGTGAAACCGCTGAATTGAACATTGCATGGTGGCGGAGCTTAACGCCGCACTTTGCCTAATTAGAAAACTACACAATGTCTTTAAAAGGAATAGAGAAAGTAAAGAATTTTGGGTAAAAAACAAAAGATGTAAGATTGACATAAGTGACGTCACATGACATCTTAATAGGAAATATATTATTTCCTTACATTATAAAACTTTTTTTAAAAAAAGTTTAAAAATATACATGGGTTCACGTCCACGTTATTGTATTAGGGATACTTTCTTACTGCCGTTTAATAGTTAAAAAAAAACCTATCATATATAATTAAAATATAGATTATAAATATTTTTGCTAACCTATTAGCATACGTGCATAAAGCATCCATTATTTTGTTTGTTAATATATCTATACAATAGTGGTAGAAGAGTCTCTAAAAGTCACGTAGAAAAAAATGTTGCAAAGTAATTTCTGAACATTATTTTAAAAAAAAATTGGAACATTTTATAATAATCTTTTTTAATAATTTATTATCATTTTATTTAAATTAACATTTATCAACTGAAACTTATTAGATTATAAATCTTATAACAAAATTTTAATGTAATTTAAAATTGAATATTTGTTTGTGAATTTATTGATGGCATAATATATACAGGGTGGAAGAGGCAGCGCTCCATTTACGGAAACAGCATATAGGGTAAAATATTTCAAACCTATACCTAAAGAAATTAATCAAGATGCTTCAACAGTTTGGACGTAGGATTTTTTTTTCATTTCACGATTTTTTTCCATCCTGTATTCCGTATGACGCGATTACGTATAGATCCCAATAACATAAACACTTACTACTACAAAAATACTACTAAAGGTTAAACAACTTTGAACTTTATCGCCAATACATACGACTCGATTTCGAAATGAGGCGAGTGAGGCGGTGTTCCTTTGATAGGTTTATGTGTGCGTGCGTCATCCTTACAAATGGCGTTTTGTTTTAAAATGATAATTTTATTATTTATTTTGTTTGGAAAAAAAAACTTTTTCATTTTTGGGAATTTATTTTTTTCTTAATTATATTAGGCTTTTATAGAGTAGTTAAAACTGTGGTTTCATTTAATGTGGTGCAGACACTTCCACCCTGTATAAAATTAATATATCATTTATATTTTACTAGAAAAATTCAATGACATGTTATAAATTAAAATAAATCAGCTTCACACTGTATCCCGAACACAGCAGGGTAAACAGAGGGAACCTAATGTTAAGACACCTCGTTCCCCACTTTCTGCCGAATTCTGAAGGCATTGCGTGTTGAGTGGCAGAACTCAACGCCGCGCTTTGCCTCGACACCAGAGCGAAGAAATGAAAACATAAATGTAAATAAGTATGTCATCTCCTCGAGTGGGGATTAAACCCACAACCAGTCGTTTTTTGCAGTCACACTTGGTGCCCCTGCGCCACGACTCGCCTCGAATAATATATATAAAATTAATATATCATTTATATTTTACTAGAACAATTCAATGACATATTATAAATTGATTCTAATATACGAGTTACCATTTTGTATTTGTACATATTTAATTATTGCTTTTTACTGTTTAATTAATATTTTCAATCTTTCACTAAGTTTATCTTTATTTGGTCTAATAATCTTAAAGAAGGGTATATGTATTTGCACACTTATTTATTTTATTTGTTGAATTAAAATAAACCAATTTGGTTATTACTATCAGAATTGTTCATGCAACATTTTTTTTATGACCAATATATTTTCTTATACAGATTTAGTCGCTTTTTAAAGAACATATTACATATAGTCCGCGAGGTCTGAGCTGAGCTTTGCATAAGTGTGAGTGATTATATCTAGCGAAGGTGTGACGTCACATGCGTGGCCCAGACACGTTTATACTGTTTTGTGGATTACTTTTTATTGATCTCTAATAATAATTTTTATTTATTAAACTTCTTTGCTGACTCTACTTATACTTTTTCTACTCAGCTCAGCTTAAGCCTCGCGAATTGTATTTGTTTAGAATAACGACTTTCAGAGTCCTTTTATCGTGAAATTTATTTTATAATAAAACTACAGCTCTATTATATACATATTTTGTACTACATAACATATTGTAGGTGAAAATAAAATATTAAAAGTATATTATTAAGAAATATATATTACAATATTACATATATATTTCATTTTAATTTAACAGAAAGCCATGTTATTATAAATTTGTTATATAACCGAATAAGATATACATAGAATATATTAGCTTCACGCTGTATCCCGCACACAGCAGGGTAGGCAGAGGGAACCTAGTGTTAAGACACTCCGTTCCCCACTTTCTGCCGAATTCTGGAGGCATTGCGTGTTGAGTGGCAGAACTCAACGCCGCGCTTAACCTCGACACCAGAGCGAAGAAATGGAAATATAAATTTAGGTAAATATTTCATCTCCTCGAGTGGGAATCGAACCCAGAACCAGTCGGTTTTGCAGTCACACCTCGTGCCGCTGCGCCACGACCGGCCTCAACATAGAATATATGTATATGATTTAATATTTCTATTGAAATATAATATATATTATTAGAAAGATTCATCATTTTGAAATTATTTACATTTAACAATACAAGAACATACGGCTAACTTAATTAAAAGAAGTCTTCTTATAATAAAATATAATTATAACCTTAAAGAAATATAAATAATCGTATATATCTACATTATATTTGGGATATATAAAAGTAACCTAAAAACAAATTTATTTTAAAAGGGAATACTGCATTTTTTTATAATTTTATTATGATCAATTTTACATTATTTATTTGTTGTAACACAAAATGTATTTATTTTAAAAATTGTTTTACGAAATGTTAAAAATTATTAATAATCTGTATTCGCAATCATATATTCACAATTTAAAAAATATATATTCTTAAACAATGGGCAATATTATAACAAAACTATGACAGATATTCAAAAATGAAACACTATAGTCTTAAGCAACAGTTACTAAGGCAGTACTTATATTTTATTTATTATTATCTATTTAGTTTACATTTGTGTGTGTGTGTATGTGTTTTAATGGACTTTTACTATACTACTTCAATATTCTATACTATTCTATGTCATTATATAAAAGCTACTCAAATATTTAATCACGTGACTTATTTTAATACAAAGAATATTACAATTCAGCAATAAATTCTAAATAGTAGGGTCGGCAAAGGGAACTGAGTTGAGTGGCGGAACTTAACGCCGCGTTTTGTCTACTACATTACATTCTCCCGAGTGGGAATCGAACCCATAACCGTAGCGTTTACAGATAGACTCTCTCCCTCTGCACCACCCTTAAATAATATACGCAATTAAGTAAAAATATACTACAGAATTGTAGAAATTAATAGTAATTCCTTTCGGTATCTCCCAATAAAATATTATATATAAACTAAAATAAAAAAAACACACACATTTTAAGAATTTGTGAAAGAAATGTTACTTTTATTTCAATTTTACTAATAGTGTTGAAGTTTCTAGCACACTTTTTAGAAATAAAAATAAAAGAAATTAATTATAATAATTTTAATAACTTATACTTATAATATACTAGTAATATAAATAAAAATAGAACGCAAATTATTAAATAGAATATAACCTAACTTTGTATTCTTATTATTGGAATTAATTAACACTTCTAAACAGGTCGTATATTCAATTATTGCTCAAACAACATTACAATAAGTAATAATTTTTTAAATTTTAATATGTGATAGTGCAAATTGAACCTGTTTCATTTACAAGTGTATTTTTTTTATATTTGCATGGCCAACATTGGCCCAACATTGGCTTTAACATAAGTGCAAAAACTATGTCTCATTAACAGTAATATATCTTTGAAACTTATATATTGGACTAATAAGTCCAACATTGGCCCAAAACTGGATTTAACATTTGTGAAAATACTATCTACTTTTTTTTTAGCTTCACGCTGTATCTCGTGTATAGAAGTGAAAACAGAGGGAACCGGGGAACCTAGTGTTAAGACACTTCTTTCCTGATATCACTATAACTATTCATTTATATTTAACTTCCAACATCGGCCCAACATTAATTTCATATTGATTAGGTACAAAGTCCAATATTGGCCTTACATTGGTTACCATATTCAAGCAAGTATTAGCCATAGTAGAAACTCGATTAATTGGACTAAATGTTGTGATTCATTACAATCAGATAATTTAAGATCCAGATGATGATGATGATGATGATGATGATAATTTTGTGTTAATAAAATAATACATATCAAGGAAAATCTATTTATTTATTTGTTGAGAAATTATTAATGATATACTAAGGTGGGGGGAAGGCCAGATAATTGAGTTTCTACTGTATTTTATTGCCATGTTGTTTATTAAGCTACATTTATATTTATTTTATTTTCCAACATTGGCCCAATGGATGCGGTAACTATATATCACAAATATATGTTGTTGTATACATTATGTTATATTATTGTAAATAGAGGCCAACCATAATCTAAATCCATACATTGATAGGTAAAGTATCAGACAATTCAATAAAACACCTATTTTGTAGCAATATTGTCGTATGCAATTTTTTATATTAACATAACTTTTTACTACACAAAAACTAAATGTTAAGAAACTTAACTTAGCTTCACGCTTTATCCCTTGCGGGGTAGTCAGAGAGAACGGAGCGCCAAACGCTACGGTCTCTACATACCTCTTTCGCCTCGTCCACTGTCATCAACCTCTTCATACATGCCCTTCGGGGGGCCCTCATGCTTTTTACGTGACCTTCCTCCAGTATCTTTGATACTGTGTTTTCGAAGGTCAACCGAGGTCTCCTCCTACCTCTCTTACCGCTCACTTTTCCATCATAAATCTTTTTTAATATTAAGGGTAGCTTGCCAAATTCCAATAGTTGAATCATTTAAATTGTTTAAACCGTTTCAGAGATTAGCGAGAAGAAACGCACAGACAAACAGACAAAAACTAAAAAAAAAAACATTGTCAAAGTGACAGTTTTGGGATTTATTACATTAATAAAGACCTCCAATAATATTAGTTATATATTATATAATCCATGAACAGACGCCAATCCATTATGATTAAATAAGTATAGATTTATTTATGAGTCTGAGTTTCGTCACTCTACAAATAAACATAATATCTCGAAAATTTATTTAAGAATGAGGAATGTAGTGCCTTCCCTCTCCCAATACGAGATACAGCTTCAAGCTAAAAAAATGATGTAATTAGTGATGTATTCTTCGAATGGTCGTTTATAAGTATAAAGTATCTCACGTGAGATGGTTTAACTGCTATTGAATATCTTGGTTTTCTTTCTCTTTTCTGGTGGGAGAGTGAGCGCGGGCCGGTTCTTCTTTCTCTTTCTTTTGGACGTATCTGTTAAAAAAAAATGTTTTATTAACATAATAAATGATGTAATTTTTTTTAATCATTATATACTATTGTGGCGCAGTGGCACAAACAAACGTGCGACTGTAAACGCGACATCTTAAATCTTTTTGCTCTCGTACGCGGCAATGCACTGCTCTGCGTTCCGCCACTCAACACGCAATGTATGGAATATTCAACAAAAATTGTAGAATGAAAATGTCTCAATGGGAACGGAGTGTGTTAACACTAGGTTTCCAGACTTCTTGTGCCTACCCCTCTATGTCCGAGATACAGTATGAACCAAAAAAAATTATGTAATTTTTAGTTTTTTTTTTTTATTTTATTATTTTATACTACTATTAAAAATGTTTCGTTATATGTACATAAACGCACACGGACATCCACAGCGTCCAGTGCGCAAACAGCAGCCCAGGCGCCCACCACGACACCACGCGCCCCACCACGGGCACGCGCACACACGCACACACACGCGCACACACGCACCTGTACACGTCGTCGGTGGGCTGCAGCGTGCCGTGCGCCAGCAGCAGGCGGCGGCCGGCGGGCGGCGGCGGCGGCGCCCACCACGACACCACGCGCCCCACCACGGGCACGCGCACACACGCACACACACGCGCACACACGCACCTGTACACGTCGTCGGTGGGCTGCAGCGTGCCGTGCGCCAGCAGCAGGCGGCGGCCGGCGGGCGGCGGCGGCGGCGCCCACCACGACACCACGCGCCCCACCACGGGCACGCGCACACACGCACACACACGCGCACACACGCACCTGTACACGTCGTCGGTGGGCTGCAGCGTGCCGTGCGCCAGCAGCAGGCGGCGGCCGGCGGGCGGCGGCGGCGGCGCCCACCACGACACCACGCGCCCCACCACGGGCACGCGCACACACGCACACACACGCGCACACACGCACCTGTACACGTCGTCGGTGGGCTGCAGCGTGCCGTGCGCCAGCAGCAGGCGGCGGCCGGCGGGCGGCGGCGGCGGCGCCCACCACGACACCACGCGCCCCACCACGGGCACGCGCACACACGCACACACACGCGCACACACGCACCTGTACACGTCGTCGGTGGGCTGCAGAGTGCCGTGCGCCAGCAGCAGGCGGCGGCCGGCGGGCGGCGGCGGCGGCGCCCACCACGACACCACGCGCCCCACCACGGGCACGCGCACACACGCACACACACGCGCACACACGCACCTGTACACGTCGTCGGTGGGCTGCAGCGTGCCGTGCGCCAGCAGCAGGCGGCGGCCGGCGGGCGGCGGCGGCGGCGCCCACCACGACACCACGCGCCCCACCACGGGCACGCGCACACACGCACACACACGCGCACACACGCACCTGTACACGTCGTCGGTGGGCTGCAGCGTGCCGTGCGCCAGCAGCAGGCGGCGGCCGGCGGGCGGCGGCGGCGGCGCCCACCACGACACCACGCGCCCCACCACGGGCACGCGCACACACGCACACACACGCGCACACACGCACCTGTACACGTCGTCGGTGGGCTGCAGCGTGCCGTGCGCCAGCAGCAGGCGGCGGCCGGCGGGCGGCGGCGGCGGCGCCCACCACGACACCACGCGCCCCACCACGGGCACGCGCACACACGCACACACACGCGCACACACGCACCTGTACACGTCGTCGGTGGGCTGCAGCGTGCCGTGCGCCAGCAGCAGGCGGCGGCCGGCGGGCGGCGGCGGCGGCGCCCACCACGACACCACGCGCCCCACCACGGGCACGCGCACACACGCACACACACGCGCACACACGCACCTGTACACGTCGTCGGTGGGCTGCAGCGTGCCGTGCGCCAGCAGCAGGCGGCGGCCGGCGGGCGGCGGCGGCGGCGCCCACCACGACACCACGCGCCCCACCACGGGCACGCGCACACACGCACACACACGCGCACACACGCACCTGTACACGTCGTCGGTGGGCTGCAGCGTGCCGTGCGCCAGCAGCAGGCGGCGGCCGGCGGGCGGCGGCGGCGGCGCCCACCACGACACCACGCGCCCCACCACGGGCACGCGCACACACGCACACACACGCGCACACACGCACCTGTACACGTCGTCGGTGGGCTGCAGCGTGCCGTGCGCCAGCAGCAGGCGGCGGCCGGCGGGCGGCGGCGGCGGCGCCCACCACGACACCACGCGCCCCACCACGGGCACGCGCACACACGCACACACACGCGCACACACGCACCTGTACACGTCGTCGGTGGGCTGCAGCGTGCCGTGCGCCAGCAGCAGGCGGCGGCCGGCGGGCGGCGGCGGCGGCGCCCACCACGACACCACGCGCCCCACCACGGGCACGCGCACACACGCACACACACGCGCACACACGCACCTGTACACGTCGTCGGTGGGCTGCAGCGTGCCGTGCGCCAGCAGCAGGCGGCGGCCGGCGGGCGGCGGCGGCGGCGCCCACCACGACACC
This sequence comes from Heliconius himera, assembly GCA_021202915.1. Classification (NCBI taxonomy): domain Eukaryota; kingdom Metazoa; phylum Arthropoda; class Insecta; order Lepidoptera; family Nymphalidae; genus Heliconius; species Heliconius himera. The sequence goes on from JAJHJA010000492.1 coordinate 98,691, forward strand.
ACGCGCCCCACCACGGGCACGCGCACACACGCACACACACGCGCACACACGCACCTGTACACGTCGTCGGTGGGCTGCAGCGTGCCGTGCGCCAGCAGCAGGCGGCGGCCGGCGGGCGGCGGCGGCGGCGCCCACCACGACACCACGCGCCCCACCACGGGCACGCGCACACACGCACACACACGCGCACACACGCACCTGTACACGTCGTCGGTGGGCTGCAGCGTGCCGTGCGCCAGCAGCAGGCGGCGGCCGGCGGGCGGCGGCGGCGGCGCCCACCACGACACCACGCGCCCCACCACGGGCACGCGCACACACGCACACACACGCGCACACACGCACCTGTACACGTCGTCGGTGGGCTGCAGCGTGCCGTGCGCCAGCAGCAGGCGGCGGCCGGCGGGCGGCGGCGGCGGCGCCCACCACGACACCACGCGCCCCACCACGGGCACGCGCACACACGCACACACACGCGCACACACGCACCTGTACACGTCGTCGGTGGGCTGCAGCGTGCCGTGCGCCAGCAGCAGGCGGCGGCCGGCGGGCGGCGGCGGCGGCGCCCACCACGACACCACGCGCCCCACCACGGGCACGCGCACACACGCACACACACGCGCACACACGCACCTGTACACGTCGTCGGTGGGCTGCAGCGTGCCGTGCGCCAGCAGCAGGCGGCGGCCGGCGGGCGGCGGCGGCGGCGCCCACCACGACACCACGCGCCCCACCACGGGCACGCGCACACACGCACACACACGCGCACACACGCACCTGTACACGTCGTCGGTGGGCTGCAGCGTGCCGTGCGCCAGCAGCAGGCGGCGGCCGGCGGGCGGCGGCGGCGGCGCCCACCACGACACCACGCGCCCCACCACGGGCACGCGCACACACGCACACACACGCGCACACACGCACCTGTACACGTCGTCGGTGGGCTGCAGCGTGCCGTGCGCCAGCAGCAGGCGGCGGCCGGCGGGCGGCGGCGGCGGCGCCCACCACGACACCACGCGCCCCACCACGGGCACGCGCACACACGCACACACACGCGCACACACGCACCTGTACACGTCGTCGGTGGGCTGCAGCGTGCCGTGCGCCAGCAGCAGGCGGCGGCCGGCGGGCGGCGGCGGCGGCGCCCACCACGACACCACGCGCCCCACCACGGGCACGCGCCGCAGCAGCCCGTCCTGCCACTGCGAGCGCGCCAGCTCCTCCTGCGCCGCCGTGATACCTGACGTGACGTGGAAGAACAGTACACATCTATATTCAAATTCTACTATTACTATTTTCTTTATTCAAATAGATTATTGTAAACAGTGTATCGTCGAATTAACATAAAGCCACCGCCGGCTCTGAAGGCAGTTCTACTACGACAAGCCTCTGAGAAACCCTTTAGTTTTTCTTTTCAATAACACAGAAAAAATATCAATATTTTTACTATTCCAATTAAATATACTTTAATGAAATTTCCGTAATAAATTTGTTTTTTTATACAAAAAAAAATACCTTTCTTCAACACTTCAGTCATGTCAGTCAATGCTTTGGAGTTATCCTCCACATCCTTCCCAGCAGCTATCACAAGATCTAATAATTCGTCTACATCTGTATCCGCTGTTACCATGCCGAATCTGAGAATAAAAAAATATATATAATATTACTATCTACAAATTACGACGTCATCTTCATATTTACAAGACTATACATCTCTTATACATAGGCAAACAAAACAGCATTGGAGTTCTTGAGCTAATTAAAAATTAAAATATATATGTTTTATAGCTAAAATAATTGTATGAAATGATGTATGTTCTTGTTTCTTTAGTTTCCTCAACGATAACAGAACATATAGATACATATACTAATCTACTATGGAACTATTATTATTTTATAATATACAGAATGTTTGATGTTGAAATTTTAAACAACAATATCGTTAATAATACAAAACTATATAAAATTCTAATACCTAACACAACACATGCCATCCTCCCCATCGCCACAGGAGAAAGCGCCGTCGGTAGCTCTCAAAGTTTCCACTAGCTGTCTGTTTAAAGCATTCAGTTCTTCTTTGGGCGCTTCATCCCAACCTGGTGGTATATAACGAACGCCACCCAGACCTGGACATAATAATAAACATGAATAAATAGATAAAATAAAAGTTTGACAACCAGTGCAAAGGAGTTGTAATATTTTTTATATTTTTTTTATTAGTTAAATCAAAATAAATAAATCAGCTTCACGCTGTATCCCGCACACAGCAAGGTAGACATAGGGAACCTAGTGTTAAGACACTTCGATCTCCACTTTTTGCCGAATTCTGGAGGCATGGCGTGTGGAGTGGCATAAGGTACGAATAAACGTTAGCCTATATTTTTTAAAGCTGTATACTTACACTTTGTACAAATATACTTTTCTCCATGACTAATAAAAAAACTTATTAAGAAAAAGCCATTTTGTTGTTAAAAAGATTTTTTCAATTAGTATTTTATTTCTTAATTTTTCTCACTGTGTAATTGTATTTTACAAGTCACGACCTTTTATTTAATAACCAAATGAGGTGGGTTGTTCAAATATTTTGTATTTCTAACACGGCAAATAAAAGGTTGTAAAAACTCTTACAACCATCCTTTCTTAAATCCAAATAATTCTTTTCTTTTCTTTTGTTTAAAAATAAATAAAAATGAATTAAAGAGGTGAATAACAATAAATTGAATTTTTTTTAACATATTTCTATATATCACTGACCCGCCCACCCGTTGACGTGGACCAGTCGCAGGCACGCCCTCGCCCCCACCCCCTGCCTGAAGGGCTCCCGCAAGGACGCCGTGGCGCGCAGCACCTGCAGCTGCGCGTCCAGCGTGGCCGCGCACGCGTCCGCCTGCGAGTCGTCCAGCATGGAACCTTCCAGAGGACAGTAGCGGAGGATCACACCGTGACTGTCCGTTTCGCATACTTCTATGCTTATCTGAAAGAAAGTTTTTTTTTTTTAGCTTCACGCTGTATCCCGCACACAGCAGGGTAGACAGGGGGAACCTAGTGTTAAGACACTCCGTTCCCCACTTTCTGCCGAACTTTGGAGGCATTGCGTGTTGAGTGGCAGAACTCAACGCCGCGCTTTGCCTCGACACCAGAGCGAAGAAATGGAAATATAAATTTAAGTAAATATTTCATCTCCTCGAGTGGGGATCGAACCCACAACCAGTCGGTTTACAGTCACATTTTGTGCCGTTGCGCCACGACTGACCTCGAAACCTGAAAGAAAGTTATGTTGATATAATGTACCAACGCACATCTCTTGCCTTAAAAGGCAATTTGTTAATATCTATACTAATATAATGGCTTCAAACTATATTCCGCACAGAGTAGAAAGAGGAACCTATTCTTAAGACACTTCCGTTCCCTCCTTTCCTCCGAATCCTGGAGGCATATTATAAAGGTGAAGAGTTTGTTTAATTCAACATGTTAATATCAGGAACTACTAGTTTAAATTGAAAAAAAAAATCTCTTGTATTGATTAATCCATTTATACAGGAAGGAAAAATAATATTTTTATAAAATGTAACGATATTTTATATTTTTTCTATATGTTTTAATATTATGAATTAAAAAAAATATATATATTTTAAATAACATTTAAATTTTTTATTATATTAGTATAAATTGGTAACGTTTACAATTCCCACTGCAGAAAATGATATTTCAATTTTCTCGCTCTGGTAAAGTGCCGAAGCCGCGTGGTGCAGTGTGGTGCCCAGGTTCCCTTTGCCTACAGTGCTCTGTGCAACTGGATATAACGTAAATCTAAATAAAAACATATATTTAAATAAGCTCACCATATCAGCCTCTCGTTGTAGCACTTGTCCTAACCAAGAATTTAATTTATCGTAATATGGAGGAGGTTTCTCTTCACCGGGCGGCGCAAATTGGAAAGCCACACACGCTGATGCTTGACTAATCGCATCCTGTAATAAACAACATAATATTTAATGAATACTTTTTTAGCTTCACAATGTATCCAGAGGACAGAGGGAACCTAGTGTCAAGACTCTCTGTTCTCCATTTTTTTTTCTAAAATTGACACATTGTTACGTGGCGGAATTCTACGCCGTGCTATGTCTTGTCAGGGCAAGGTAGTAAAAATATTCCAATAATGCCCTTAGTGGAGAGCGAGCAGGCAACTTTCGCTAATAGTTAAAAGGATACCTAATTGTCCAAATATAATTAAGAATATTACATAAATAATTAAAATAATTATATGAAATACAGAAATTATTTAATAAATGAAATAATTAAATAATTTCTGTACTTGCAGTAAGTATGATAATATACTTACTGCAAATACAGAATACTAAATAAAAGAGAGAAGTGAAAATATTTAATATCCCCTGGTGAGAATTGAACCCACAGCACAGCCATTGCGAGCGTCAGACGATGTTAAACTGTGCCACAATGGCCTTAAGTATAAGTACTTTAATACCTAAATAAACTTATTTAATAATACTTACAACTATATCCATATTTGGTGGTTCGTCCCCTCCTGGTCTATCACTCTAAAAGCAAATAATAATTTCACAAAAAAATATATAATGTTCATATTAATAGCATTATCTCCATACTGAGGCAAGTCGTGGCGCAGCGGCACAAAGTGTGACTGTAAAACCAACTGGTTGTGGGTTCGATCCCCACTCGAGGAGATGAAATGTTTACTTAAATTTATATTTCCATTTCTTCGTTCTGGTGTCGAGGTAGAGGAGAGGAGCGCGGCGTTGAGTTCTGCCATTTAATATGCAATGCCTCCAGAATACGGCAGAAAGTGGGGAACGGAGTGTCTTACTTTAGGTTCCCTCTGCCTACCCTGCTGTGTGCGGGATACAGCGTGAAGCTGATTTGATTTTATTTTATCTCCCTATTTCAACATTATTAAAGACTAGGGTGTACTGGATAGTTAGAATATTTCTATTATTTAAGCATAAACGCTGTATCTTCTCCATATAGTGTCACTAGAACTCAAGATCTACACCAGCAAAGCCCATGCGCTATTAATCCATACCCATATCACTATTTCGCTCGCACACCTATACCCATCCCGCTCACCCAACAGTATCTTAAAATATAAGCACTCACGATCACAATGTGCTGAGCGAAAAGCGCTTTCAATCGACTTGGCGAGTCACTTACCGCCGACCGCACACATATATAAATAACAGTAAAGCTGATAACCGCTAGAATGCTTTCAATCTATTTGTATAGTTCTATCTCGCTCGCACTCAAACAATAGGCATAAACGCATCTCGCTCACTCTCTCCACTCACTCAGATTCTAATAAAGCGTAAAGCGCTTCAATCAGTTTCAATCCGCTCGCGGTAACACAACCCATCTATCTCCCTCACTCACCAGTATTCTGAGATCGGCGCTCGCGAACACAACGCTCGCCGCTCGCGCTGAGCGAAAAGCGCTTTCGATCCGCTTGGCGAGTCGCTTAGCGCCGGCCGCTCGCGCGCACGTCCACAGCGGCAGAGCTGACAGCCGCGCCGCGCCCGCTGTGAGGCCTGAGAGGGCGGCCAGGGCGCTTTCTCTGCTACCTGTCTGGAAAATGCAAAACAATAATACAGTCAATATTCGTTTTTATTAAGTATTTGTAAAAAAAAATCTTTGTTATGTTAATTATTTAAAAAAACCGACCAAAACCCATATACAGCTAAGTAGACGAGTAGAACCTAGTTTAAAGACCACTCCAATCCCAATTCCAACCGAATACTCGAGACATTGCGTGTTGAGTGGCGGAACTAAACGTCGTGCTTATATTTTTACAAGAGCATGGAAATAATTCTTTCCCCCGAATGGTGAATGAACTCACAACGGTCGTACTTACAGTTACACGTCCCACTGCGCTAAAATTCGCTCAAGCAGTTTTTTTTTCAGCAGTGTTAGTCAAAAGGCACCTATTGTCAAATCTCTCCATACTCCGCAAATCATTGCATTTTTTTCGTAGCAAAATAAAAGAATCAACATGATTTTAAATTAAGAACGATGAAGATCGCCTCCAAGAAAATATGTGATTTGAAATTACACATACAAATAAAAGCAATAAATTATTTTTTTAAAGAAAACAATAAATTTAATAATACTGACACTTACCGAATTAACGCCTTTTGTGTGATCGTTAGCTGTAATGGGTTCTGGAATTTTGTAGAATGTCTGACATAATATTAAGGAAATTGAATACACTTAAACGTGTTACAGATACTCGATATTTTTTTTTTTTTAGAAAAAACAAGGGTCACCTGACGGTATGCGATGACCGCCTCCCGCGACGCCGTGGTGAACATTATTTATATGTATACGAAATTATATGCGATACTAGAGGGCGCGCGCGGCTTCGCCCGCTTATTAGGAGTGAATTCTAAAAAAACCACGAAACACGTGTTCAATAAAATATTTTTAACAGTCTGAATTTAAATTTTTATAAAAATCGGTGGCAATTAAAAGATTTTTTCATATAAACTTTCAACCCCTTATTTGAACCCTTAGGGGGTGAATTCATAAAAACCATGAAACACGTGTTCAATGAAATATTTTGAAGAGTCTGAATTTCAAATTTTATAAAAATCGATTAAAAAAAAATCCGTACAAACTTTCAACCCCTATTTCATCCCTTTAGGGTTAAAAAGGGTTTTTCAAATTCCCTTCTTAGTGGATGTCCAGAATATGAAAATAAACATCTGTCCAAATTTCACGTTTCTACCATCAGCGGTTACGGCTCTGCGTGCGTCTTACCTCAGTCAGTCAGCACAAGTCCTTTTATATATATAGATAATATCATATATAATTGAAAGTTTATATGAAAAAATCCTAGCTTTATTTGTTTTAATTGCCACCGATTTTTATAAAAAAATAAATTCAGACTGTTTAAAATATTTTATTGAACACGTGTTTCGTAGTTTTTTTAGAATTCACTCCTAATAAGCGGGCGAAGCCGCGCGCGCCCTCTGGTAAATTATATTTCTTAAATACATATGATATTATAAAGGATACAACAGTAGGCAGTCCGGGGACACCAAACCAAGGACCCGGCGTTAATGTAAGCGAATCTGCTATACTGTAAGTCTGTAATAAAAAAAAAATATCTATTATTGTGAATGAAAATGAAACCTCAAAATAATGAAACTTAAAAATAAATTGAAATTAATAATTATATTAGGCATAGTAGATTGTGGTGTAACAGTTGTAACAGTTGTTGGTATGATGTTATTGATTATATTAAAATTATTTTTAGTAACAAAAACCATAGAAAATTATAAATATTTTTATGTTTTACATCTTGTTCCGCATATTTCATTGTTTTCTGCCCGAATTTAAAAACAGTTCCTTGTCCCGAGTGAACTTGGGTTCCCACAACCATGGCATTTACGTTCAAACGCAGTCTCACTCACAGTGGCTTTTTTACTGTACAGTAGAAACTCTATTATCCGGCCCTCAGTTATACGGATTCGCGATTATCCGGACTACAGACCAACTGTATTAAATGTACCTACAAGTCGAATCAATGCAAGCATGAACGTGTCGAATCTGGCATCACCCCGCCCGCGCCGCGTCCTATCGTCGTACATCTTAAGATATCTTAATAAACATTGATTTTCACTTTATGTATTAGTTGTTTTAATTAAATTTATATCACTACGTATGTGCATACTTACATATTCTAAATACCCGATTACCCGATTTTCCATACTTTGGATTATCCGGATTTTCGATTATCCGAATGCAACAACAATTAGTCCGGTTAATCGAGTTTCTACTGTATTTTATTTATTTATACCTATAATAATTTAATTGAGGCCGGTCGTGGCGCAGCGGCACGAGGTGTGACTGCAAAACCGACTGGTTGTGGGTTCGATCCCCACTCGAGGAGATGAAATATTTACTTAAATTTATATTTCCATTTCTTCGCTCTGGTGTCGAGGTTAAGCGCGGCGTTGAGTTCTGCCACTCAACACGCAATGCCTCCAGAATTCGGCAGAAAGTGGGGAACGAGGTGTCTTGACACTAGGTTCCCTCTGCCTACCCTGCTGTGTGCGGGATATAGCGTGAAGCTAATTTATAATTCCACTCATTACTAAAATATATTTCTTTTAGACAATTTTCTTAAAGTAAAATGATTAATATAAAAAAAAAAACAAATTAATCAGCTTCACGCTGTATCCCGCACACAGCATTTTACCTCGACACCAGAGCGAAGAAAAAGAAATATAACTTTAAATAAATATTTCACTTCCTCGAGTGGGGATCGAAACCACTAACGTTTACAGTGACACTTTGTGCGTCTGCGCCACGACCGGCCCTATAAAAAAAATCTTCTATACAAACAATATACACATTATTTGATACCTGATCTCGTCCCAAAGCAGCCGGCAGTGCCAAGGAATGTCCCCTAACATGCAAATGTATGTTTCTCTTCGAGCATATATCTCTTAAAATTTTCAATGGTGAACCAAATCCTAATGGCGGACCTCCGACTTCACCCAAAACTAATATGGGAGTACGATTAGCTGCTATATCTTCATCGCATAGGCGTTCAAGCGCCTCTAAATCCATGCCTTTGCCTGAAATTATTATTATTAATTATTAAAAAATAAATACTAGCGACCCGCTCGCGACTTCGCCGGCTTGCACTAGAAAAATATTTATTTGCTAATCTGAATTACTAACGTGACCTAATAACATTATTATTTTAAATACAATATAATAGCACTTGGGGAATAAAATATATAATATTTTCATCTGGTGCTATGGTAGAGCCAAAACGCGGCGTTTACTTCTGCCAATCAGCACTCAATCCTCAATAATTCGGAAAGTGGGTAACGGAAGTGTCTCAACACTAGGTTCCCTCTCCTACCCTGCTACAAAGAAAAGAGAGTGTAGCTGGTTTTTTTTTTTTTTTAATCGTACCCACCATTATTCCCAACAGGCACCGGTCGTATACACGCCAATGGAATGCCTAAATGTCTGCACATGTGTTGTACTACGCCTAAGGGACTGGCCACACAGCTATATATTGAGGGTAAACGGTTAGCGAACGCCATGGCTGGAAATAAAATGGATGTTTTATTATTAAAAAGTAAGTAAATACGGTTTTTGTTTTGTATGTTTGTTTGTTTGTTTCAGCTTCACGCTATATCCCGCACACAGCAATATAGGCAAAGGGAACTTAGTGTTAAGACACTCCGTTCCCCACTTTCTGCCGAATTCTGGAGGCATTGCGTATTGAGTGACAGAACTCAACGCCGCGTTTTGCCTCGAGACCAGAGTGAAGATGGAAATATAAATTTAAGTAAATATTTCATCTCCTCGAGTGGGGATCGAACCCAAAACCAGCCTGTTTTACAGTCACACTTTGTGCCCCTGCGCCGCAACTCCAATGTATGTTATGTGATTTTACAAAATTAAATAAGTGTTGTTAAGCACTAAGGATAAAAAAAAGTTTTAGAAATTCTTTGGTTAAAATAATTTCTTCGTAGCTTGATAGGAACGTCTTGTATAAAGAGTAGGTTCCCGGGTTCCTTCTGCCTATCCTGCTATGTGCGGGATGTAGCAGGCACTTCGATAGGAAAGTGCGGTTTCCAGGAAGCGCAGATTCAAGTGCTGCTTGCTACGTTTAATTTTTTTAACCTTTTTTAGGATATTTTTATATCCAACATTTTTTTATATTAAATAATGTTCTTCATAATGAAGAGAAAAGAAAGAAGGAAATATTTTTTCAAACAAAAAATAGTGATTTGGTAATTTTAAACACTTAATATAACTGCAGTTTTTATTCTATTCTAAGACGACATGCCAAAATGAAGATGTTTACAAAATTCACATAGCGTTTTTTTACGCCATTTTAGAATATTTTTTCTTCAAGGTTTTGTATTAAATACATACTAATAATAACATTAGTAATTTACAAGACTAATGGTCTTATTTTATTGATGTTACTTATATATTTGAGGCGAGTGGCACAAAATGTGTCTGTAAAATCGAGTGGTGGTGGGTTCGATTCCCACTCGAAGAAATAAATTATTTATTTACATTTATATTGTCGTTTCTTCGCTCTGGTGTCGAGGCGAAGCGCGGCGTTGAGTTCCGCCATTCAACACGCAATGCCTCCAGAAGTCGGCGGAAAGTGGGGAACGGAGTATCTTAACACGAGGTTCCCTCTGCCTACCCTGCTGTGTGCGGGATACAGCGTGAAGATAATTTATTGATTTTTATTTAACTCGTATATATTTTGCATTTAAAAAAACTCTTATATTCAACACTAACCTCCATCTTCTAAGTATCGTGGATACCTATGATGTAGCAACATTCTAGTCACTCTCACAAGTCCCTCCAAAGGTTCTTGATTGTAAAATGCATTATAATCTACCAATCTGAAATTAAAATTACCTAAATTAAATATTTTATATATTAACATATGTTTATAAGATCCTCGCGTCGTGGTGTAGCAGCACGGCATTTGATAGTAAACGACGGTTGTGGATTCAATTGCCACATCATTATAATTTTCTTATTATAATACCTAACAAGAAAAAGCTGATCTCGAAAATGAGACGGTGCTTGGGAAACGGATCTTAACACTGGGTTCCCTCTGCTTGCGTAGCAGGGTGCTAAATGTGGAATACAGCGTAAAGCTACAAAAAACATATTTTATACGTAATAATATTACGAAAAATACCCATACAATACTGATGTATGGGTATTTTTCGTAATTTTATGATACATACATAATATTATATGTATGTGTATTTAGGAACAAAAGAATCAATTAATAAAACTCTTTTTTAAATGTCAATTGAATGACATTTCCCGCTATCTTTAAACATGCTTTATAAAAAAAATATGTACGTACATGTTTTTTTACAATACAAGAACAAAAAAATAAAACTATAATAAATATTCTACCGTATCCTCTTTTAAAATGTAAATAGTAATATTTAAAAAAAATAAAGAAAAATATAAAAGAAAAAAACAAAAAATATATCTTGGCCCATGAGGGGATCGAACCCGCGACCTTCGCGTTATTAGCACGACGCTCTAACCAACTGAGCTAATGGGCCGATAACACTACGTGCGAAAGTAAGATACATTATCTTTAACCTGTTTTGATACCATGCTATATATTTTCTATATTGATCTGACCTCGTGTTTCGAAGATTCTTTTCTTGCCTCAATTTGTATAATGCAGGAAGGATATGCAGAGGACACCTAATGATGAAGAAGCTCTCATCTTTGAATTTTTGAGATTTTACTTATATATTTTTTTTATTTCAGCTTCACGCTGTATCCCGCACACAGCAGGGTTGGCAGAGCGAACCTAGTGTTAAGACACTCCGTTCCCCATTTTCCGCCGAGTTCTGGAGGCATTACGTGTTGAGTGGCGAAACTCAACGTCGCGCCTCGACACCAGAGCGAAAAAATGAAAATATAAATATAAATAAAATATTTCAATCCCTCGAGTGTGGATCGAACCCACAACCAGTCGATTTTACAGTTACACTTTGTGCCCCTGCGACATGACTGACCTTTATCAAGCATAATTTAAACGTATTGCAAACTAGTTAGTGCAGTCCTTATATAATTAAAGTGGACTATCTAACAATTCTAATTTTTTGTATAGTACTTCACGATAATTATATTCCGAAGCAATAAAAAAGATAGTTTTGCTATCATTGTAATAATATTATTTCTATGTCATTACTAATCAGGTAAAAAAAAATTTACAATTTATTATATACTTATATATAGAAAAAAGTAGTAAGCAGGGGAAATCTAGTGTTAAGACACTCCCAATTTTCGAAACACTGATGTTGAGTGGTGAAGCTCAACATGGCGCTTTCTCTAGAGCAGAAGAATCGATTCCCCCAATTGGGATCGAACCCACAGCCTTTCCATATACAGACACTGATCCATTGCGCTAAAATATTTATATATAGTAATGAGAACTAGAATAATATCTATTTTAACGTAAATATTTGAACTAGAAATTGCAAGGAATAAACATATGTTCATATCGTGCATATTCATTTCAACGTAACAATTAGAGCATTGTCGATTACACTGTCATCGTGTTTGTTTATCACACAAAAGGCTATACAAAACTGCATATAAAAGTATCATAACATGGACTTGACATACATACATATAGATTATTATTATTATTTTTTTTGCTTCACGCTGTATCCCGCATATAGTAGGGTAGGTAGGTATTATTTTTTAAACTCAACGCCGCGATTGGTCTTGATACCAGAGCAAGGAAATTAAAATAGTTTTGGGGGAATCCCCAATTGGGAATCGAATTCACAATTATTGCGTTTGCAGGTGCTGCGCCGTGTCACAGCGCACGACGAGACAGTCTCAAATACGACAAATAGTAAACAATTGTTTTCTTTAAATATTTAATATTTTATTATGAAGTTTTTACACAACTATAACTACTACTAACCATTAATATTTTTTTTTTAACTTCACACTGCATCCCACACATACTAGGGTATAAAGAGGGAAGCCTGGGAAAAAAAATTAAGACACTCCTTTCACATTATGACACTTCCGTCCCGCCCATTTTCCGCCGAATTCTGGAGGCATTGCATGTTGATTAGCGGAACTCAATGCCACACTTTGCCTTCTAATATCAACATGAGGAAATAAAATTATTTAATATTTCATTTCAACCTATCGCATTTACAGTTGCACGCTTTTGACCCTACGCTTGGCTTCAAATTAAATAAATGTAATAGAGGTGAAAGTTGTACACATATACTACTTTAAGAAGTGATTAGATTAGCATTGTTTACATTACTATGTAATAGGTTCATTCAATAATTTAAAAGTGCTTATAATAGTCTGTTTGAATAAAGAATATTTTGAATTTTAATTTGTACTTTGAAAAATATTAACTAAGAAAAGATATAACTAAAAAATTGGTTTATATAATAAAACTATATAATTGCATACTATCAAAACACAGTTACAACATAAAGTATACTTGAAATTAAATTAAAGTTTAAATATATTGAGGCCATTTAAAATTTAAATTATAATAAATGACTCATGTGGTTAATTTTACAAATTAGCTTTAGAAGTAATACAATTTTTTGGAGAATATTATATATTTTTAACTTTTTGCTGTACCACATATCTCACAGGCTAGACAAAATGAATCTGGGAACCTACTGTCAAGACAGTCCATTCCTCACTTTGTGTCAAATTCTTGAGGTATTGTATGTTAAGTACTCAGGCAGAACTTATTGCTATGCTCTACCTTGTTACCAGAATGACTTAATGAAAATATTATATATTCATAACCCAGAGCGGGAATCAAATCCACAACCATTGTCCAAACAGCCTACTTTTCTATGGCTTTTTTTTATTGCTCTACATTTTATTTGCTTCTTGGACTTCCCTTATTAAGAAATAAAAAAGAATAGAGAAAAACTATGCCAAGATTTTAAGACTTTGCAATTGGGTGGTAAAAGCTTTGAGCTAGTAATAAAATTCTTCACCCAAGTGAAAATCAAACACATAATCACTTTTATTGCTCTACATTTTATTTGTACATACAATCTTGTTCCGCCATCATAAGTGTCAACACTATTAGATATAACTGATTATATAGAAAACATTTTTCAGAAGATATTAATATAACCGAAATGTTTTATATCATTTATCAATCACCTTGGGTTTCAATTAACTGGATAAGATTATTGCTTGTAAAATGTTTATGTTTTAATCATATAAGCATAGTGTTAATGTATGTATACAACTTACATGAAAATTTCTTATCAGTGACAAAAACTATTAACACTCTACTATAGCCACTTTGGTTGGCATTTTAAGAATTCACAGAAAAAGTATGACTTTTTCCTTGAGTATAAATTATTCGCCAAACTGGAAATTAGATTTTTAAAAATAAGATAGTAAAACAGATTACTTTTATTTTAATAATGATTAAATACCTGAACATGTGAGACATCCAACGTGTTGTTTCGCTTGCTATATGAGCGCCGAGTCTAGCTGCATGACTTCTTTCTAGTCTTGCAAATAATGCAGTCATACTATGAGATAATATAGCTGCCCGTGTCACTGCATCTGTTGGTAGTAGCGGCGGCTCCAAATTGTCACAGCTAGGATCAGTTTTGATTACGAGATCTTCTAAAACTTTTAAAATTTCATCCATAGCTAGTTCTTCGGGCTCAAAGAAACTAGAGCTTATTTTGCGGCTTTCTACTTTTCTTTCTTCTTCATCAGTCTCCTGGGAATTAACACCAGCTTCTAATCTGCCTACTACCTCCGAAACTTGGAACTCCAGACCACCGAAGGGCTGCCGGTCCTAACAAAAGCCAAAAACTTGCATCAACATCATTAATGTTACTAGCGAAATTTACTTTGGGAAGATAAATTTACCACTTCGGATGGAACTTGACTCCCTGGGCTAGGTTTGTTGGAGTCCATCTCTGATGCCGGCTCATCTCCCATTCTGCGTAAATGTTTTTTGCAAATTTACGACACACCGACAAGAATTTGTAAACGTCACTCCAATGTTTTGACGTTTATCAACTATTTAGTTTTTACAGATTCATAAATATGTATTCGTGGTTTCGTACTGATACGCGGACCTACATTTTGTAACTTTACTAATAAATTGATGTACTTAAATAACAATAACTTTTACATAAAATAAATATCAAAGCAAAAACATATAATTTATTTATTGCAAATGACCTGTAAAGAGTTAATGTTAAATTTAATAAGTGAGATATTTTTGGTACGATTATCAATTGTTGGAAGATGACATTTTGTCAATAGTTGTAAATTTGACATTTTGACAGTAATTTTGACTTTCAAACGATTGAAAATTATAAATCGCAATTTAGCAGAATAAATAATAATTATGTCGTTGGTAAAAATATTTTCGTTGTCCACGCGAGGTAAAACTTTCCATAATAAGTATAATTAGTTTAATTTCTTACAATTATCCCGTAAAATTTGAAAAAAATACAGTTACGCAACTCTTAATAACCTATTTTTGTACATAAATAGAAATAATAATTTAGAAAACACGCAATAAAATATATTTTTCTAAATAGGCTCAGTCTTTTAAAAGCTTAAAATATATTTTTAACTTGACGTCTAAATATTTTATTTGAAAGGCATTTAATATTTTTGAAATTTTAGTTCGCGCATCTGGAGCTAGTAGTGTCCTAGTAAGGCATGCCAGTTCTAGTCAAGAAGGAAAAGCTGAAAAGGTTTATCCCCCAAAAGAACCTGGCTTCATGTATGTAAATGCAGAAGACCCAGATATGAGTTTAAAGGAAATGACCAACAGGGCTGCTCAGACCTTATTCTGGACTGAATTAGCCAGAGGTTTTGCTGTTACATTAGCTCATATTTTTAAGGTAAAAATAATTATTTATTGTCATTAAATATTAATAGCTTTTATCTGTGGTTTGATCCATGAGATGAGATGACAATAACAAAGTCTTCTGTATTACACATTATAAGTGTGTAGTAGTTCTGACTGCAGTAGTAATTCTATCTAAAAAGGGTCACATTAAAATGTAATGTAGGCTACATTATAACACCCCGTTTTTAATGAACTATTTAAATACCAAAAGAATGTGTTATTTAATCAAGTAGTTCCTACAACAATTTTTGATTTGAACAACAACTAAACACACTGTCATCATGGCTTTGACTTACTTTACATGGCTTTTACTTTATTTATAAAAATAATTATAGGCTGGTTGTGGCACACAGGCACATAGTGTGACTGTAATAAACCAAACCGGTTGTGGGTTCACTCCCCCTCTCAAGGAAATGAAATATTTATTTAAATTTATATTTCCAATTAATAATTAAAGTAAATTGCAATTGATAAATAAATTTAAGTATTCTATTTGAATACTTAATATTAATTTTCCTCTCTCTGGTAACCAGGCAAAATGCATCATTGAGTTCAGTCACTCAAACACAATTAACAAAAGTATTAAAAGGAGTTGTCTTAATGGTTGATAGAGTGTTTTAACACTTTATACCTAGGTTTCCTCTGCCTACTCTGCTTTGTATGGTATATATAACATAAAAGTTAAAAAAAAATATATAAAATATTTAAAATATATAAAAAAATTTAAAATTTATATAATTTTTTTGTAAAAAATATTAAAACATACTTTTAATTACTTAATATTTTATTATAGGAGCCAGCAACAATCAATTACCCATTTGAAAAGGGACCTCTGTCCCCTAGGTTCAGAGGTGAACATGCACTACGTAGATATCCATCGGGTGAGGAGAGATGCATTGCATGCAAGCTGTGTGAAGCAATATGTCCAGCTCAGGTAATATTTTTAGCTTAGCTCTGTATCCCAGACAAAGCCTTTGGTATTTATGTACTAACATCAATGGGGGTACACGGATGTTTAAGTGCAGGTTCAGTTAGTTTAGGTTAGTTATTTAACTGACAATAGGACCTAATTTACGAAAGGCGCAACGAGTCATAGTGGTGAGAACAATTTGGGAGTGCCATACCGTGTACTGGACAGCGGCAACTCACTTGTTAAGTAATCTGCCTTGGGATCTACAGGCGAAAGTGCTTGCCAGAGTACATGTATTCCATGCAAGCAAACAGTTGCGAGGTGTACAAACATCGTGGGAGGATATCGCACGGACGAGGAGAAAAGCCAATGAATCCCAAATCCGGCAAAGCTTGATCCAGCCCAGGCTTAGAGACGGTGGAGGCAGTTCGTCCCAATTTTGAGTATTGGGAACAGAAGAGGCTTTAGGGTCCTATACATTCAGGCTGGTGCAGGTACTGACGATGTCTTGGTAAATTCCTACATCAGATTGCACGTCGAAAGATGTCGCCGGTGTGCCATGAGTGTTATGCCTCTAATGCCCCGCTTGGTCACCGTAACGCCACGCCTTGATGGCTGTAGTGAGTAGGGCCTCTCACTGTCCAGTGTGGTCACTATCCACTGCTGAACAGTGAGAGGAACTGGTCTGCAATGGTCTTTCCGCGGCGCGAATGCAGACTCGCTCCGCCCTCGTAGACCAGGGGGTAGAAAAAAGCGCTATGCTCATATTCAACTCCTCCTATCCTAGAAGAGCAACTGCGGGAGGGTCATGGTGGGGATCCTTCTGTAAGTCATAGATACTATCCTAGAAGAAACCACGGGGCACCCTGAAGGCGACAGTGTCTCGCAATAGGCCGGCCTTCCACTGAGACGTCGTAGTAGCATGCGCGGGCGATCCTGCGGCGCCTTGAATTCACGAAGCAGGTCTCCGCTCAGTTTTAGTAAAATTTTTAAAGTTTCTTACCTAATCTGCACATAAAATCGCCTAATCTGTAGCTGCGGGGGCGTTAGTAGATACATAAATAAAATATTTTTTTACTTGTATTGACTTATATTGTAATAGTTTTTTGAACTCTAAGGTGAATTTTGTATTTGACAATGTCAGTTCACAAAGAACCGATAAATTACAATATCGCGTTAGAGATTGTAATATATTTATAAGATTACGGTTACATATGTACACCATGGCTTTATTACATGTTATTTTTTTTTTATTTACAGGCAATCACAATTGAAGCTGAGGAACGCAAGGATGGCTCCCGCAGAACTACTAGATACGATATTGACATGACCAAATTGTATTTACTGTGGTTTTTGCCAGGTACGTTTTTTAATCCTATAATTTATTTTTTTTAATATATGAGCTTATTAGGCAAACTGCTGTACTCAACGAGACTAAGTTGAATTAAATATTGAAAAAAGATTTTTTTGAGTGTTTCTGGCTAACATAGGTTCAGGAGGTAGTAATTGGAAAAACTCAATAGAACTGCCTTTCTTCAAAAGTTCTTATAAAAAATTATTTATATGAAGAATATTTTGAATGTAATTAATTTTTTAATAACATTACTATTCGGCACACTACTGATTTTTAAACATTACTTGGAGAAAAAAACTACTGCAACACCCCTACTGAGGTTGGGCCTAGCGACTGGGACTGCCGAGAACTGGGGGCCTATATTTAATTGGCACACTCATGGGATGGAAATGGCCCATACTCGCCGCGCTACGCAAACGTGTTGGCGAGCGCAGTTGGTCGTATTTGGTCATTTTTTTAGTTGCATGAGAAAGAGCAGATGCTGTTGGTGCCCATTCCCTCTTAATTTGATCTTTAGTCGCCTTTTACGACATCCACGGAAAAAAATGGGGAGGTGCTATTCTTATCCGGCACTCCGCGGGAATTACTCAAAATAAAAAAAAAATATAAATATTCTTTATTTAAATAGACTATTATAAGCACTTTTTAATTCGTTGAATGAACATATAAACAAAAAAGCTACCTCCAGTTCAGAAGGCAGTTCTGCTGAGATGAGTCATCCAGAAACTCAACAGTTGCTCTTTATATTATATTTTTCTTGGTATAATTTAATTATTACATATATTATTATTTACTATATCTAATATCACTTTTCTCTTATAAACATTTCATTGCAAATGATGGTAAATTATATATTTTTTATTTTTTTATTACAGGAGGCATGCCCAGTAGACGCAATTGTCGAAGGTCCCAACTTCGAATTCTCGACTGAAACACATGAAGAACTATTGTATAATAAGGAGAAGTTACTATCAAACGGTGACAAATGGGAGAGTGAGATCGCATCAAATATTAGAGCAGATCATTTGTACCGTTGAAATATTAATAAAATTATGTTATGCTGGCTCTACACGTTAGTTGTTATTTATATAATTTTTATTTCGGTTGTTAGGCATAATCTGTTGTTATCTTTTGTTTTTTTTGCTGTCACTTAAGTTTTAAATGTCAATGTCATAATTTATGGTAATTTAATTAAATCAACTGTTAAATATTAATATATAAATATAAAAAATAGATTTTCTTAATCTCATTACACAAAATATGAAAAAAGCATTGAAAGTAGTTTTATTTAAAGTCAATATTATTAAAAATAGCAAGTATTTTTTATACATAATGTGTAGAATCAGTGTTGATGCAAATAGATTAGAATCAATTAAGCAATATTTGATTCAAAATTAGGTATATTAAATTATGTGATAAATATATAAAAAAAATATTAGTCTTTTATTTTAAATACTTATAATTAGTGATCGTCACGCGACTTCAACCACTTGGACTACTGTAGTGAATTAAAATATGACTATGTATACATATTAAAAAAAACTTTCTCTCAAATTCCCCCTTTTCTATTAGTGGAAACCGCATTAAAATCTGTTGCATATTTTCAAAGTACTATGCATATATATTAGATTGAATGCCACACCCTATAAAACATTAATATAACAAGCTTTAATATGTTGATAGGGGGCCGTTCAAGTATTACGCAAGCACTGAAGGTGGGCGGGAGGGTCTTGGGTTTTGCTTATTTTTGACGTTTTCTATGAAAGATTTTTAAGAGGATTGCTTATTTTTGATGACATAGGGGAGGGGGGGGGGGGGGGTTGTTGCGGGGTCAATAATTGCAAAAAAACTGCTTACGTAATACTTGAACGGCCCCTAAACCATACATTTTTTAATTATAATTATTTGAAGGGATAATAAAATATGTTAATTAATAGGTATATTTTACTTTACTAAAGAAAAAAAATCAATAAAATGTA
Organism: Heliconius himera; assembly: GCA_021202915.1. Lineage (NCBI taxonomy): Eukaryota > Metazoa > Arthropoda > Insecta > Lepidoptera > Nymphalidae > Heliconius > Heliconius himera. The sequence goes on from JAJHJA010000492.1 coordinate 118,382, forward strand.
ACTTGTATTTTTTTAAAATAATTCTCTTACTAAAGAGTACTAAAGTCCTAATTCTATGATTAAAAAAATTATATACATGTAAATTGCTGATCAACTTATTCACACTACAGATTTATGGTCTGTACCTTTTGTTATTTTTACATTTCTTTTAATATTTTTTTACTGTAGAACTAGACTTATTACATACATATATTTCTATATTTATACAATATCTGCTTAAGACAGTTATTCATTTCAGATTTATACTTAATTTTATAACTTTTAGGAAGTCTATAAAAAAAAAACAAAACTTTTAATACATTTTAATATAGCCACAAAAAATACATGAACACTTAACAATATAATAAAATAGTTGCACATTGACAGTATTTTTTAATATTTTTTTAATTCTAAAATAAATAATTATTTTTGAATAGCAATTAATTATATGTATGCTGTACCCATATATTTTATATTTAATTATTTTATACCCGTTTTATTTAATACTACATGTTTATTTTATTTTTAGTTCCATAATGTATCCTGCCCATAGCAGGGTAGGCAGAAGGAACCTAGAACCTGTTAAGACTTATAAACTTTGACTTTTTTTTTGTTTGTGGCTTTACAAATATATATTAGTGAAATTGAGTTCATATATTTTGTAGTTTGTACATTAATAAATTATGAAAATTACAATTGATTCATAACATTTTTATTTCTCTTAATCTTAAAATATAAATTATGTTAATCTTTAAACATAAATATAAAATAAGTTGGAAGCCAGTTGTAATTGAGTAATAAACGCATATGCATCAGTGCCATTTTATTTAACACTTCTCGAAAATATTAGAAATATAACATGGCAGATTATATAAAAAAATATTACATATATTTCTCTACTATATTCATAAACATAGTTCTTGCAAATGTCAAAATTAAAAAAAAAGATTTAGTGTTATTCACTGACAAATGGTTGTCTAAAAATGATTTAATTCAATATTAAAAATACCTTTTAATAATGGCCTTTTTACAAAATAGAAAGTCATAAATATAAAGAAACATAAATTAACATTTTTTTTTATAAATTAACAAAGAAGCAAAAATTTCAAATCGATAATTTTACGTTCAATAATTTTATAATGTGTTTGTTATTAGAATTTTACACAATCTGTGTTAAAATAGTCATTTGTTATTATTAGGAAAGCTAATCTAATAACATTGTCAGAAGTAGACCAAATCCATACATTGACAGCTAAAGTTTAAGCTAATGTAAAAAAACAATGTAGCAATAATATCGCAAGAATTAAATTTAAAGAGAAGTTTAAAAAAGAATAGTGAAAACTGCGTTTAAATCGCAGCCGTTTCTGGGATCAGTGTAAACAGACGCACAGACAGAGTCGAAATTTTAAAAATCATTGTTTTTGGTTCTATTAAATTACTGAATGCCCACACAATATTAATTTTTCCTATATATGTTCTTTATACAGACAGCCATGAGTTACAGTTTTATTATATGTATAGATAATTCTTATTCTTATAAAAAATATTTATACTCTATATTAAATAAAACAAAAACTAATTAAAATAATATAAAATATAAAATTTTTAAAGGACCAACTCCTATTAGTATGATTACCACCCAATTTTCTTTTAGCTACATCTGTCGAGATCTTCCTGTGTGGAAAGGAAGTTCAAATCGTGGTTATTGTCAATCAGTCAATTCTTTGTAAAAAAAAAAATCATTCAACTAAAATAACTCACTAAAAATTATTATTTTTTTTTTGGTCTACAAAAACTAATTAGTATGATTACCACCCAATATCTTATAGCTATATCTGTTGAGATCTTCCTTCACATTGTTTAAAGTGCGGTCAGCGTCAATCGTCAGTACTTCACAGCCAATGTCAGGGGAGCTTAGCCAGCTTTCATATGATTTGTGTACCTGTTTAATATACCAGATTTACTTTTAGCTTCACTCTGTATTCCTCACATAGGCAGGCAGAGGGAACCTGGGAATGTAGTGGGAGTAAGGACACTTCTGGAGAATTCTGGAGGCATAACATGTAGAGGCTGCTGTTTGCTCTGTTACCAGAGTGAGAGAATGAAAATATAAAATGTACCTTGAGTGGGACATCGAAACCCACAATCTGTGGCATTTACAGTTACACACTTGTTGTTATTTTTTGTACATTACTTTCCATATAAAGATTTGAATTGAAATTATTTTGAATTGTATTGTAATTTGTTGTTAATTAATATTATTTTTTTCTTATAATACACCAAATTAAAAATAAACATGAAAAAAACTAACTTGCTCTAAATATTCCAAAGGCACCTCTGTCTCCTCAGCTCTCCCCCGCTGCATCATCCTCTCCCAAACTGTTTTTGGTGTTGTTCTCAAATATACTGAAAAATATTGTTTTAGGTGAACATTTTTTATTATTCCTTTTTTTATAGCAGGGTAGGCTGGCATTTTGTATTATTCATTTTCATTTTTATTTGTTTTTACTTTGTTTTCTTTTCAGATGGAGGAAATGATGATAATTCTCCTGATTTCCAAAAGGCATTTTTTTAACTTCATGGTATATTCCACATAACATAATTTTTAACTTCATGGATATACTTCACAAGATAGTCAGAGGGAACTTAGTAAGACACTCTGTTCCCATTAATTCTTGTGGGTTTGATTACTACTCGGGGCAATGGAATATTTCATGTTTTCACCGCCTCACTCTGGTAATAAGGTAAAGCAAAGTGTTTAAAATCCACCACTGAGCATGCAGAACTTTGAAAATACACCAGGACCAGATATGTGGGGAAATAATAGAATAGTGGTATTTAAGAAAAAACCCAATACATCATTTTCAAGCTCACCTATTAAATCTAAACTAGTGTCTAAGTTTCTTCTCAGTGTAGTTGTACCATTCTAACAAAACTTGATATTCAGGGTCTTTAAGGAAATTCTGTTTTTTAGCATTCTCCACAAAACAATGCCTGCTATTTTGTACAGATCTGGAAAAATTTTAATAAAAAATATTATTAAGAGTAATTATAAATTAATTGTAGTTATGTGGAAAAGTTGTATTATGATTTTTAAGGCAATATCTATGCATTGATAACTAAAGTTTAAGCCAATGCAGTAAAACAATTATTTTTTAGTATTTTGTGAAATAAATATGCTCTGGTGCCAAAGCTAAATTTCATTCTTTTACTGTTTTATATTGTAAATTACAAAGTTTCTTAATAATTCACCTTTCAAACATTTTCACTGTAATAGAAGAGTTAGATGGTGGACTTGTCTGTATTTTGAGGCGACTGAGGTGCACATAGTGTTGGAAGGCGAAACTCCACTCATTCATATCACTGTATAAGAGCCCGAGTAGGTTGTGACCACTGACGTTGCGCCATTCTGATATAGGCTCCTGGAACACAGCCAGTAAGAATTTTAGATTAGTTTAGTTTTTACTGAGAACCTCATCATCTTCGTTATCAATTTAGCGTTTGCCAGGCTAGCAGAGAAACACCATCTTTTCTAATAAAAGAATAATTGTTTACATCTCGCTTACCGCATGGGTTTCGACATTAGGATATTTTTTCGAAGAATTTAATACACGTCGATTTGCCCGATCCAATATTTCCCTCAATGGATACTCTGAAAGGTCTTTTTTTGATTGCGCGTGTAGCATTTGTTAAATTTTTCATTTTTGACATATTACTAAGTTATTTAAATATTTATTAAACGCTAAATATTATTATTTTGTCGAGGTTTTATTACAACAATTAAGTACAAATTGGCGCGTAAACTAAATGTCAATTGTCAATTTGTCATTGTTTTAAAAAATGACATTCGTGTATGTATTGTGCAGTGCTACTCATGTAGAAAAATAGCAAAAGATAAATATTACATATAATAAAATTATATTTGACAGTTGTTTATAAATAAAATTGAAGTGTCTGTCTGTGATTATAAAATAATCGCACATGTTTATTACCACAATACTAAAATACGAACAAACACAATATCTTATAATATTTATTGCTCTGTCTATTTGCTCGAACTAATTAATCTCCAGAACAGATGATGCTAAATAATATAATTGTGTCTAATTCACAATAGTGTATCTATTCACCCCAGTTAAGTAGTAAATTACAAAATACGTCAAAAAGTCCAAGGATTAAATAATAAAAAACCCTGTGAATTCTTTTGCTACGGCTTCTAAAAGTTAACGTCTATTATTTTCTTCCTTACTACCTAATCATAATGCTAATCCTCACCTCTTTCATTAGCTAAATACAATTACCGTTTTAACTACAAAGCATTGATATTTTTGATTAAAATACATTTTGTTCTACATAAATACTAGGATCCGCCACATGCTGTGCATGGTGGGTGGAGCTGGATGAAGTTAAGTTGCGCAATGTAATTAAAAAAAAACTAAGAGGTACTTAAAATAAAATGGCTTGGTCAAACTGCCATTTTTAAGAATACAAAAATGAGCAAATAGGAAGTACTATTGCCAGCGACTGCAAGTCTAGTTCAACGTTGAGTACGTGACCAGTGTATCGGTATTATCCAGCGCCATTGCCATTGCTCTTAGCTGGTAAACTCGTAGATAGGATGGACTCTAGCCATCAGCCTCTCTTCAATGTCTGTCAAGCCTAGCAGCTGAGTCTGCACTTCTTCTGGATCCATTGAATTTGCAGCCGTGAACATTTGCGATGTCCTCATGCTGTGACATGAATTGCACAAATAGTAATTTGGATTTCATTCTTCAGTTCTTGTCTTTGACATATCGGACAATGAATCAAATGGAGTTTGCTAAGCTCTTGAACGAATTTGCTCTTAAATCTCTCCATTGTTTGTAATGTGGATTATACTGCTTGACTTGTCTTTGCTCTGTACCGACAAACAGCTTCTGCGTTTCGGGTGCGTTCTCCTAGTCCACTTTGTCGACACTGTCGTGGTATGACTCGGTGTATTCTTTTTGTAAGCAAATTATAATTAATTCATTCATTTAAATGAATTCAGAAACAGCGCTTGACAAAACCAACATTTATTCAAATATAATTTTACATAGTCCAAATTATAATGACAGATACAAATATACCTATTATTTTTAATTTTGATACTTGACTACAATAGATGAGCTGTAGGTTTAACGGTCTAGGAGTAGTAGCATTACAACGAAACACACTTTTGAAAAGTAAGAGCTTCGCTTCGCTCAGCTCAACCAGTAAGTATTTTTTAAAAAAATGTTATATAAAAAAAAATAATCACTCATTTGCTAGAGGCACCCTAAAATGATTTTCTTTTAAATTTTAGATTTTTAAGCTTTTGATTTCGATCCAGTCCACTGAGGCCGCCCACCCATTCGCACTTTTTCTTTCTTATGCATTTTTTTTGTGTTAAACTAGACAAAAAAAAAGATTTTTTAAGTTTTAGTTATTTTATTTTACTTAACATTAAAACACGTCAAACTTAGCTTCACGCTTTATCCCTTGCGGGGTAGTCAGAGAGAACGGAGCGCCAAACGCTACGGTAAAAACTTGGGGGTCCAAGATGGAAGGCTTGCTCGCAGCGACCCCTGCCAGCCCTTACGAGGGCTGCAACGTTCCATCCGCCACGTGCACCTCGAGAGAGCGCACTGATAGGGCGTCCCCCCAAGGCGACGCGCACCAGTGCGTCCCCGCTGGTGTGTCAAGTGGCGACGAATGCGGCGTTGGGGACCGCCACCCAACACGCCATGTCCGGAACGGCGGGAGGTGGAGGACGGAGCTACAAATAAAACACGTCAACCACAAGAGAAATCGAGTAATTAAATATCAACTTTATAAAATCTCTCATCTTATTAATTAATAGCGGAACGACAATATTTTCCTTCATTTATAAAATAAACAATAAGTGGACGCGCGTATTGGGTAATTAACACTCGCATAGTAAATTTCACGCCAAATTTTTTTATAGATTAAATTAATTATTTTCGTAAATTTATTTCTGAAACGGGTCAAGTGGTAATTATTTCGTGATTTAATTAATTAAATTACTATTCAGATGACCGGTAGATCGATAGACATACTGATACAGGTTATAGAAAAGGTATTTTCAAATAACTATGTTGGATGAGCTGAAATTTTACCATTTTAAACATATTGGGATTTTTTTTTCTATAGAAACCGTTCACCTTGCGGGGAAGTGAGAAGACGTCGTCAGTCAGTTTAGGCAGACTCGGCTTTGGTGTGGCTCGGAGCACTACTCGTGGTCTGCCACTGGCTCTCCGCGACTATTTGGGTAATTATTTTTTTGATTAATTAATTATTATCAGTTTCACGCTGTGTCCCGCACACATCAGGGTAGGCAGAGGGAACCTAGTGTTAAGATGGTGGTCTTAACATTCCCCACTTTACGCCGAAACCAGGAGCCATTGCGGAACTCTACGCCGCGCTTTGCGTCGACACGAGAGCGAAGAAATGGAAATATACATTTAAATTAATATTTAATATCCTCGAGTGGGGATTGAACCCACAACCAGTCACATTTTGTGCCTCTGCGACACGCAGTCGTTGCCTCAAATTAAAAATTAATTATTATTTTAATTATAAATGTGGTTAAGACCTATTTATAATTATGTATATGGAGTCTTGGCTCTGGTGTGGTTCATTGCACTACTTGTGCTCTGCCGCTGGTTATTCTTGACTATTCGCATAATTGAATTTGAATTTAAATTTTATTAATCGATTATTATTTTAATTATGAATGTGATTAATACCTATTTATAATTATATTGGGCTGGAGCAGTGAAGGCGAGTATTGATATATCGTAAAAGGGATCCCTGAAGTCTACTGATGTCTTGATATCATGTGTGATCAACGTAATATCTATGAACGATGTGAATGTAATTCCATTCATACTATTTAGTCTAATCGCAAATCTCCAACATGTAATTTAAATAATCAAATCAGCTTCACGCTGTATCCAGCACACAGCAGGGTAGACAAAGGGAACCTAGTGTTAAGACACTCCGTTCCCCACTTTCTGCCGGATTCTGGAGGCATTGCTTGTTGAGTGGCAGAACTCAACGCCGCGCTTTGCCTCGACACCAGAGCGAAGAAATTGAAATATAAATTTAAGTAAATATTTCATCTCCTCTAACCCACAACCAGTCGGTTTTACAGTCACCTTATGTGCTCCTGCGCCACGACTGGCCACTAATTTAAATACAATACAAAATATTTAATATACGCAATTTTCATATAATTTAATCCACTCACGGTATTGGACCAAATATAACGATATAGAGTTAAATCTGAAAGCATAGATTTTTTTTAATGGACAGAAGGCGGACGGAGCCTGAGGCGGAGTTCTTTCTGGCCAAATGCCTACAAGTAAGAAATAAGAATTTACGATAAACTAAATTTCCATGTAAGATAGCCCAAAAAGGAAAAAAATATTACTGAAAATGAGATGAGCTTTGTGATGTAAACGTAAAATTTAAATTTTCACGTTTCAGCTTATAATATAGCTTTATGAGTCCAAAGCCGTCACGCCAATTCATTAAGTAGTAATTCCCACTTTATTAAAATTTCGCAGCGGGACGTTGGTTCATTAAGTAATGGAATAATGAATGCGTTGTTTGACTTTCGCCACGTTACAACAAATTATTTAATATAATATTATATAATATAATAATTGAGGCCAGTCGTGGCGCAGGGGCTCAAAGTGTGACTGTAAATCGATTGGTTGTGGGTTCGATCCCCACTCGAGGAGTTGAAATATTTTTTACTTCAATTTATATTTCCATGTCTTCGCTTCGGTGTCGAGGCAAAGTGCGGCGTTGAGTTCTGCCACTTAAAACGCAATGCCTCCAGAATTCGGCAGAAAGTGGAGAACGGAGTGTCTTAACACTAGGTTCCCTCTGCCTACCATGCTGTGTGCGGGATACAGCGTGAAGCTGATTTATTTATTTGATACAATTTATTTATTTAATACAATGTCCGCTTTTGACTTTGTCTACGCAGAGTAATGAGAAAACAGAGCTTACATCAAGCTTTATCTAAAATTTAACCTAACTGAAAGTGAAAAAATAACATCTAAGGTTGACCTACTTCGCATGTCTATGACATCGCGGGACAACACGGTTATGGAATCCCTGGTGAAAAGGCTCCATAGCCAAGACATGTAAAATTATTTTATTATTCAGTATGCAGTTTATAGCCTAATAAGGTAAATATAATATATTCCATGCACTATATTAATAACAATCTAACAAGTTAAAAAAAAAAAAAACACATACATACCTTCATTACAATTATGAAATCATAAATAATAAATAAATGTAATCCTTAACAACACTTATAAGCCACCCCAATGACACTAACTAGATAATTGTAAGAACCTGTTTAACTGTAAGCACATATTATACCAAACCTTAATACTACCTACTAGTTAACTGTAAGAACCAACTCAATTGTAAACATATAGTATAGTTATATTGTAAACATATACTAAAAATATAGATATGAATAAGGACACAAAAAAAAAAAAAAATAAAAAAAAAAAAAAAATAATAATAATAATAAAAAAAAAAAAAATCAGTCAGTGTGGATACTCACGTTAGTTTTAAGTTAATAGTTTTAATAAAATCCCGATTTGTTGGGAAACGCCAAAAATTTTTAATAAAGTACCATATAAAAAAGGCACGGGCATACTGCGCCCGTGGATGTTGTTTATTTATAAAAAAAAAAAAAAGGTTGACCTACCTACATTTTAATCAATTTTAGTTCAGTATAGGAAATTATAGGAACGTAAGGTTAAAGGCATATTACGAGGAAATATAGAAAAAATATGTTTATAAGTTCTCTTATCTTCTTTTCTTCATTAAATTATGTCAACGGTTTCATTACTATCACTAATATATAATAATTTAAAATGATATTTCTAGAGATCTTGGCATAGTTGAGAAACGTGTAACTATAGTTAAATGGTTCAATCCAATTCGAAAAAAAAACACTCTCAACAAGCAACACCTCGAAAATTCGGCGGGAGGTGTGGGACGAAGTGTTTTAACCCTATGTTCCCTGTGCTTGCAACTCTAAATGTGATATACAGCGTGAAGCTAAAGAAAAACAGACAATTTCAAAGTTTTTTCCGCATAGCAAATTAGACAAAAGGAGTCTAGTGTCAAGACCGTAAGGTTGAATAGCGGATTTCGACGCCGACTTTTCTGTGTTCAAAAATGAAATTATGAAAATCGTATCGTATTAAAATATAATCAGTAGGTTGATTTAAAGTGTTTTTATTTACTTCTTGTAACTTCGTTATTTACAAGAAGTAAATAAAAACACTTTAAATCGTTAGCGGGATTTGAACACGCGTCTCTTGGAAACCACCCAAGCGCTCTGCCATAATTTCTCATGAAGCTACGTCGAGATTCTTATACGCTTAAATATTTATTTAGAAAACGTATAAAAATTTTAACGTAGCGGGATTCGAACCCGCGCCTACCGAAACCGACCTGGTCGGATTCCAGGAGGCATCGATTGTAGCGCTCTCATTGTAGAATTAAATGTCAACGTACAACCAGTTAATCAGTGATACTACGCTATCAGAGACTCTTATTCACCAAATCTTACAAAACGATTTAAGAAAAAATTCTCTGTTAGCAAGGCTTCAAAGTACATATAATGAATTGACCAAGCTAATTTGAGACTGGGACAACAAAATAAGTAAAATGACGCATCCCGGCAGCAAAAATGTTCCTAAAATAATGACATTTTTGTTAATCTATTATATATCAAGACATTTTTATATATTTCTAAGACATTTTATAACTTTAAACAATGTGATTTCTTTAATCTATGTGATATTAATAGCCAATTGTTATTTTATTAGTACATGCTGTGGTTGTTTTTAATTGGAAAAACATGTAGTTTATAAACAGATTTCGATGTAATTTAGCCATATTGTAATGTATATAAAATAATATATTCATAGACAAAAACATCATATTTAAATGTAAATAAATAAAATATAAACGTATAGTTAATTAAATATAAAATGATTTTCAGGTTATAAAATCCCGTTTCGTAGGTTCATTAAGTAAATGGAATAATGAATGCATTGTTTGACTTCCCAGCCAAGAAACTTCCGTGGCGGGATTTCTATTGTCTCGACAATTTTCACACTTTGTTTCGTTTTTGTTTGTTGTTTGGCGGTTTCAGGAATTAATTATTTATACATACATATGTATGTAAAATAGGTTTGTTAGTTGATGAAACAATCGAGACAGCGTTTTGAGTTGTGGAACTTAACGCCGCGCTCTGTATATCATAGCAGGGAAATCAAAGTAATTAAAGTCTTAATTATTCTTGAGAGTGGGGATCGAACCGCATCCATCGCGTTACATCATGTATGATAAAATTTTCTTTTGTTTCACACTGTATCCCGCACATAGGAAAATACGCAGAGGGAACCTGGGACCCTAGTAATAAAATATTCCGTACTCTATTCACACTTCCGTTCCTCACATTCCGCTGAATTCTTGCGGCATGGCAGGCTGAGTGGCGGAACTTAACGCCGCGCTTTGCCTCGTTACCGGAACGAAGAAATGAACATATTAAATATTTAATACCCCCAAGTGGGAATCGAACTCACAATCTGTCGCTTTTACTTTTACACGCTTGTACCCCTGCGCCACGACTTCCCTCTAGAGTTTTGCTAGTTTTATAATAAGCGCATAAGCACTTTGACAACACAATAAAAATGTCTGAAGGCGTCATTTTGAAGTTGTTAAGCGTGTTACTCGTATGTACATGTAAAGAGGTCAGGGCCAGTCAAGTGCTTGCAGAGCCGCTGTACGTGGGGATCTGCGGGCTAATGAGTGAAACACCTGTTACGTTATATTTTACGTAAACGCGGTTTTGCCTGCTTAAATTTATTGTTATATTTTTGCCAAATTATATAGAATCTTGCAAATCTAAATTAAATTTAGCCCTGCTGTGTGCGGGATCAGCTTCACGCTGTATCCCATGTTTTCTCGGAGAAGTGGTTCACGGCCCTACGCCTAAAATATGTACAAGTACCATTTAATGGTTAAATTTATAAAATAGGGTTGACTTTTCCTGCATATGGCTTGGGCTGAGGCAACTTAGTGTTAAGACACTCTATTTCCTCCTAGTCTAGTCTACTAGAGGTCTTTCCCTGAGTGGGGATAGAACCCACAATCGTCGCGTTTCAGAAAATTCGGGTTATTTCGCAGCGTCTGATGATGGACTCTTAAATACGTCTTTTCCACGTTTAGATAATAAACAAGAATTGTTATAATAAATTATCTTAAATTTAACCAAGAATTAGAAATAGGCATACAGATAGACTCTAATCGAATATTACAACGAGAATATTATATGAAAATCTACTTCTGTTTATTAAAAAGCACTGAAAACCAATATCGCTGTCCCATTGTAATATCAATTTTTCCATTTTCTATATTAAGCGGTATTTGAGTTTCAAACAGCAAAGTTCACGATTGTTGAAAAAGCGAACGATATTATTGAGTCTAGACAATAAAAATTTAATGTTCTATTAAAATGTTTTATATTCTGTCCCCGTTGTCTGGCTTTATATCTTTCTACTATCGAATGCGATAAACTTTAATCTTTATCATTATTCTTAGAAATATTTGACTTTTGATAAATTTGGTTTAGGATTAGATGGTAATATTTTTTTACGGTAATTGAGTAGATAGGGGAACATAGTGATTAAACCTTAACTATCTATTTAAAAGCTTTGTGTCTACCTAAATAGACCAGAGAAACATATATATATGAACTGTTCTGGTAATTCGTATGCATCATCACTGATGATCGTGGTTGGAGGTCGTCATAGGAGCACGAATGCATTTCTGCCATCGGCTGCGATCCATTGCACAGCTCACTACCTCGTGGAATTTGTGAGAGAGATTCCCACTCTTTAGTTGATCGGACCAGGGCGATGGCCTGGGGATCGGCCACATATATGAACTCAACTTGTTAGTATTCACTGCTGGACGTAGGCCTTCCTTAGGGAGTACTAGAGATTCTGATCTTCTGTCTTCCGCATCTAGTCCAAATCAACAATCTTCTTGAGATTGCCCACCGAGAAACGAAACAAGGTATTTATAAAATGTATCTTACTTAATGTAAATAGACAGTCCCATATAATTCTACGATAAGAATAGAAAGTGATTTGTTTTAATCAAAAACAAAGAAAAAATACCATATTGTTTTAACACTACTACTCAATACAAAACAGTAGTTAGAACTACAAGTGTATTTAGTAAATCAGATATGTTTTTAAATTTTAGAATAAATTTAATTGATATTCATGTAATTATATAACGAGAGCAAGAAAAGAAAGGGGTAACCTAAATTTTTTCAACCAAAAATTTATTTTATACCGAACCTGGCCAAACTTTTCATCTCGGCCAGTGCAGTTGTCTTAGCCCGGAAATACTATTCGTACAATGCCTACAGAGACCTACAGTTTCACAGAATGGCTGTTGACATCCATTGTTGTGAAGACAATGCAGATGATTCTGTTTGTTTCATTTCATCGTTAGTAGTCACTGTAGTCCCTTTCATAGTTATTTTTGTTTTTAAACGGCTTTTTTGCTGACACATAATTGTATATGCTGGTATGTTGACACACTGGCTCGAGGGCCTCTAAGCATTCAAGGATTTTGACGCTGTTCTAACAATTGTTTACAATTAACAATTGTTGATGTGGTGCTGTGGTGGAATTTCCTTGATATAAGATCCTGATTCCTAGAGATTAGTCTGAGATAGGTATAAATTTTATAGTCGAATATGGATTGACTATTTAAAATGTATATGTTGGGAGAGGGCAGCCATTTTGTAGTTAAGCTGAAAAGCTGATGTGATAGAAAAGATTATATGTTATTAGAAATTCTTCAACCATCTCTTTTTTTTCGAAAGTAACTTCAATACCTCTACCTCATCTCTCAGAATAGTAAGCTTTTACAGCGCCATCTGGTAGAGAATGAATCCTCTTCCATAAGAAATCACAATAATCCCGTCGTTGCTTGACAGGTTGACGACCCGTCAGAAGCCGCTGACAACTGAAGGGTCTACCTTATAGGTTCAAATCCTCTGCGGGTCCTACAATAGACGAGTGTCTAATAAATAGGCAGTGTGAATGGAATTTAAAAGTGTTAGATCAGTAATTTTAATGATTACAATTTATACTAATTCTGAATTGTTTTTAGTCTGTGCCCAAAACAAATTTTGCTACGAGAAATACTAATAATCTTATTCTACATTTCTTTTTACCAAAAAACATTTATTAGTACAACTATGTATGTATGTAAATAAAAAATAACTATATATACATAGTTAAAGTAAGTATATATATTATATTTTAAAAAATCTAATAAATCAGCTTCACGCTGTATCCCACATACAGTAGCCCTACTGAGACAGAGGGAACCTAGTGTTGAGACATTCCGTTCCCCACTTTCTGCCTAATTTTGGAGCCATTGCGTGTTGAGTGGCAGAACTCAACGCCGATGCCTCGACGAAATGCCTCGACACCAGAGCGAAGAAATAGAAATAAAAATTTAAATAAATATTTCATCTCGAGTGGGGATCGAGCCCACAACCAGTCGGTTTTACAGTCACACTTTGTGCCCTGCGCCACGACTGGCCACTATATTAAAAATGTGAAGTACTATTACCAAAGATCAAAGTTATTATTAAAATGCGCATACTATACATATAACAAAGAAATTTGTAGGACACTCATAATGAATCAAACGCCATATTAGAAGGAGCTTGCAAAATTTAAATTACCATATCAAGAACACACCGCAATTAAATTTGCTCCCATCAAACGAAGCCCAAAAGGCGAATAAATTAAACATATTTACTGTATCTGTACTCTTCGGATTTTCCTTGATTCGTCAAATTAATGCGATTGAAGGGATTTTGGTAATCATGTCGCGATTTACATATCGCCTCCTGCCGTTACAAGACGTTTGGTGTGTTCGAAATCTGTGTTTATTATAAATCATATCTTTTCTTTGTATTGTAATAAACTGACATTTATTGGTTGAGAACTATTTTTATTTTAACTTTTTTAACGTACCTAATACTTGATTATAATAGATTGAGGCCAGTAGTGGCGCAGGGGCACAAAGTGTGACTGTTAATCAACTGGTTGTGGGTTCGATCCCCCCTCGAGGAGGTGAAATATTTACTTAAAAATGTATATTTTCATTTTTTCGCTCTGGTGTCGAGGCACAGCGCGGCGTCGAGTTCTGCCACTCAACACGCAATGCCTCCAGAATTCGGCAGAAAGTGGGGAACGGAGTGTCTTAACACCTAGTGTTAAGACACTCCGTTTGCCTACCCTGCTGTGTGCGGGATACAGCGTGAAGCTGATTGATTGATTGATTGATTATAATAACAATGTGAAAATCTTTATAATTACCAAAACTCACATGCTGAATAAATATATAAGGAATTTGGCAAGTTATTTATTTTATGCGAAGGCGCTAAATTTGTCTATATTTTTAAGGAAAAAATTATTTTCATTTTCTCGTTTTGGTGTCCAGACAAAACGTCTTAAAAATTAGAGTAGAGAGTGGGAAATGGAGTGACTATCACACACACTTGGTTCCCCCTATCTACCCTGCTATACACGGGGTACAGCGTCAAGCTATTATATTTTTAAAATTATAAATATAAATCTTTTAACGTATCAAATCGAAACTGCAACCGAGATTCAGATTCTACATTCAGACCCAGAATTATTTAAAATTTATCACCATTTATTTTACATTCTTTTGCAAGCCAAGTTAGAACTTTTAGTTTAAAGTTCTAGCGTTTAAGCCTCAATTCGAACGTAATACTTACGAGGCAGATGCAGACCATTCAGTGTCTAATGGGGTGTGTCGTCACCATGTTGACAATGTAAGGGTTAGTTTGCTGGAAATAGCTAATGTTACGTTTTCATAGTGTTACGGCGTTTGGACGTAGTTTGGATAAGTATTATCAAAGTATATTATTTTTAAAATTTTATGCTGTATCCCGTATATATGTATATCAGCGGGGTAGGAAGAGGGAACCTATTGGTACCCGTTTTCTACCTTCCATCCAATTTTCGAGGAGTTGCGTGTTTAGTGGTGGAACTCAACGCTACGCTTTAGACGTTGCGCCTCAAAGAAATATACCGTCAAATATTATATTGGATCTTAGATAATAATTTAATCGTATCTGATACATTTTAGAATTCCGTACGGAAAACTCCGGCTGTCTGTCTGTTTGTCTAACATCAGACTGTATCTTCTATACAACAACCTTAACTTTTTTCCTCGATTTTGATAACGACAACATATATTTATTAGACGCTGGAAATATTCACAGAATATTTAGTTATAGATATATTCACTTTAAAAATAAATAATAATACTAAAACAAAATAAATATTTAAGGGGAGCCCCCCCTATACAATAAACGTGATTTTTTTATAATTTTATAGTTATGTATATGATACTAGGTCGGTATATCTTAATGAAAGCTTATAATTTTTCAACCATATCTTAGTGGACAGTAACAGTATTCTGCCAGAACTGAAACTTATAACGATCGTTTAATTCACAAACTTACAAACTCACTTAAACAAAATTATACAAAAGAGTCCTTTATTATAAAACAAGAACCATCATGAAAGTGCTTATAATATATAATAATTATATTTAATTTAACTTCCATTATTTACAAAAATAAATTTAATAGTTCTAAAGCTCACAACAATATACGCTGGGGATTGCCGGTCGCTGTGCTGGAAAAATATTTCAAAGAACTGCAGGCAGGTAAAAAGAGAAAAATACGTAGCACAATAATCATAAAGATAGTGAAGATGCACTGTACTTTGAGAACTTTCAACGGGTTTTCCTCACACTTTTATTTTTTAATGCATTTGTTTGTTAGAGAAGTTGTGTAATTTACGGCTAAGTGTTTATATTGTGATTAAGCATAGTCTTGTTTTATATATATTTAATATAAAAGCCTTTGTTCCCATATAGCAGAAAAGGAGGGGTCCTGCTTCTCCTGCTATGCGAGAGTCCCTCGCGAGAGTCAATTGCGTTTTGAATAACTCAACACCGAACCTTGCCTTCTTTACAGAGCGAGGAAAATTAAAAAAATCACGTGAGTGGGTATCGAATTTACAGTCGACGCGTCTGCAATCAGGCGCTGTGCTACTGCGCTACTACGATGTTCTTATAATAATATATATCTAAATAACTGCTTTAATACATTTTTCCTTTCACTAAATAAAATCAAAGAAACTGATAATAAAGGAAAGCTACAAAAAGACAAATGTTTCGGAGAACACGAAGGAATGTTGCGAATTAATCTTCTGAAAATTCTTTGTGTTACTATTAACTTTTTACAAGCTTTTATGTGACTTGCTGTGTTAGTATGTGTAAGTGTATGTGGAATCTTGCAAGCTCAATTTGACCCACTTCTCAGTGTCCAATTCGGTTGAAATTTCGATTACGACTTCGTTTCCGATGACAATAAAATTACTATTATGCAAAATTGTTTTTAATCTTTTTAAAACATTATACACCTTGACAAATACTCTAAAAATCTTGTTTTTATTTTGTATATGGACCTACTACGTTTAGTTGAATACACTGCCGACATGTTTGTGTAACAAGTTAATTCATAAGTCCTTGTAGTGGCCTAATTGAAAAAAAACACAAATTATAAT
This sequence comes from Heliconius himera, assembly GCA_021202915.1. Lineage (NCBI taxonomy): Eukaryota > Metazoa > Arthropoda > Insecta > Lepidoptera > Nymphalidae > Heliconius > Heliconius himera. The sequence continues at coordinate 135,133 of JAJHJA010000492.1, forward strand.
TACAAATCACTCTGAATTCAAGTTAACTTCAATAATCGCTTTAAATTTTACGTGGTAATTCTACATATACATACATATATGAGAAAAAAATCAAAAAAATGTTAAGCATCCTATGTGGTGACGGAGCCATCACTTGGCAGGGAAAGGAGCTCAAAGCAGTTAAAGTCCAGCAATAAGGTCAAACAGAAACCTACCAATTATTTCCAATCAAAACGAAGTTGTGCATTCGATTTCAGTTTGAATTAATTATTTTCATTTTCCATATTCTGGTAACAAGAAAATCGCAAAATTACAAAGCTCAAAACGCAATGTCACGAAAATTGGGCGAAAAGCGAGGAGCGGAGAGTCGTAGGTTCCCTCCGTCTTGTGTTATGCGGGATACAGCGTGTACCTACATCACTAAAAGCCTTTTACAATATTTTTTTTTTAAAGCAACTTAACCGATTTCAAACAAAAACATTCATGTTAAAAAAAATATTGGCACGACGATACGAGCCCTACTCGGTAGCCGGATATTGAGTATACCGTTTTGATTTATAAAACGTTACATTTGCCAAGCGATATATGAAGTCTATCTATCTACCTAGTAACTGACATGTGAGGAATTTATTTGTGAAATTGGTGGAACATTTACTGTTAATTTCTTCCTTTTTTATCTAATTGGATTATACATAAAGACGGCAAAAATGAGTTTGAAATTGTCGAATGGACAGACAACGAAGTCTTCTATTTTCTTTTTGATTGTTGCCCAATGGGTACGGAAAACTAAAAATTGTTAACAGCAATTTACTGTCAGAATGATGTGTAGTGTAATAGATATCATAAATAAAAATGACAGTAAAATTTGACCTAATATTTAATTAATTGGCCTTAAGTACACGAGATAATATTGTGTATAAAAATAAAAAGAAATACGTCCTTATCCAGGTTGTGGATCTTTAAGAATTGGTTCTAACATTAGCTGAAGCCCGTGCAAATTTGCTTTAACTAAATCGAAGGGTCTAATTAGTTGCAAATCTACAGTATTAATAGATTAATTATGCGGCTAGCAGAAGTCGGGAGAGATCCCCTCCAAAAGACTGTGTGCAGTGCCTCCGATCATACTCTATCATTCTTAATCTAGAAGCCAGTGTGACGGAGAGAAACCAAAAGCTCTATACAATCATAAAACAGCATGGGATGGTTTTCGTACTTACCCTTACAATTGGCAATGCACCCTGGTACAACGGTATACATGATCACCTCAACATACCCACTATAAAAGAAGAGTTTAAGAAACATACTATGCAGCTATCTCCAACGCCTAGAAAACCATCTAAATTTCTTTGCTACTAAATTGCTATACAACCTAGCCGTGATACGCCTAAAGCGAAAGCACATTGTGTGAGGCTAAATACCGTTGGTTTAGCAAAACCATATCGACATTAATAATTCAGTTAAACCGATTATAGTTCTTATCAACTCTGTATCAATGGCAGTTAAATAAGAAAAAAAAAATGTCAAACGGAAATAACTAAGAATTGTCTATGATAATTGTTTCATAAACAGTTCTTAACTATTTCTGTTCAAGACGCGTTACTAGTCCTTGAGATAACTGTGACTATAACCATAGTAGATTACATCAAAACGATGAACGTAATATAACATAAGCTATATATAGAACAATAGTCCATTTATCAAATTAGGCTTAAGGGTCTTCCTCAATAGTAGAGATACAAAAAATAAAAAATCAATTCAAACCAGTAGCTTTTAAGATAACAGCGAAAAATAAAACAAAAGGTTCAGCTTTATAATATTAGCATAGACACGGGTTTTACAATTACAGAACCACCTGTATACTACGAATTAACTGTGAACCGATGAATAAGTGTATTAAAGGGATATCCCCGTATTTGCCAGATGGCTGCCAACATAGGATTAAAAATGAAATGTTAAAGCCAGGATAATCAAATTTGAGAGCACGTTAACACACAAGGCTATATTATACGTATACCTTACATCCTTTTAGCCTATGGGTAGCCGAAATTGCTAGAACATTTTAGTCTCTATCACTAAAAACATAAGGTTTTGCTGATATTTTACAAGGATTCGCTTAAATTTGAACTCTAACCTAATAGACAAAAGTTAGTTTTTACTATTGACAGTTTAGAACGTCTGGTTCCGTATCTCTATTATTAAACAGATGGCTTAGAGGTTTCACAGCATGGGGTTTATTGTATGGGCAAAAAGAGGAAGCGTATATTATGGATACCACGTGGGTAGTAAATTTGTAGAGATAGCAAATGGTGAGATACGTATGCCTTTGTGAGGTTAATAGTTTGATGATAATATTGTTTAGTAGTTTAAATATGCTTACACTCTTGTTATCAACACATATTGCCTCCAGAATTCGGCAGAAAGTGGAGAACGGAGTATCTTAACACTAGGTTCCCTCTGCCTACCCTGCTGTGAGCGGGATACAGCATGAAGCTGATTTATTTTTTACACTTTTCTTTCTTACGTATTTTTCTAATATACGTATATGAACATATTGTATGGCTTGACTAAGTGCGGTCCAGGAAGATATTTAGGCAATAATTTTGGTCCAATTGATCTATAGAATTATGAATTTATAATCAAACATTAAAGAGGCCGAACGGAGTGTCTTAACACTAGGTTCCCTCTGCCTACCCTGCTGTGTGCGGGATACAGCGTGAAGCTAAAAAAAAAACATTAAATTAACATTGACTTTTGAAATTACTAGAGAACCATACGCTTTGTCATAAGAACCCTGTATATAGAAGTAGTACATTTGTTTTATTAATTAATATATTTTTTATTCATTATTTAAAAAAAAAATATTTAATAGCAATTTGGATTCCATAATACAAACTATAACTCCGCCTAATATCATACTCCTCCATCTGCAGAATTTTCGTAAAAAGGTGCACAAAAGTATTGCTTCACGTATTACTGTTAGGATAAAGAACATCTTATCGTCGCACTTAGGAAGACCATTTCAGATTTATATTTCATCCACTATATTGCATATGCATATTGGGTAATCATAAGAGAATCAACGCTTGAATCTTGTTGCTTGTTAAGTAGCGGAACTTAACGCTGCACTTTTTCTACCAGAGTTGAGAAACAAAATCATTTTGTGGGAATTGAATCCACGACCTAATTCTGTTGCATGATGGCTTCAAAAATATATTTCAATTGACTACCATTTTCATATTCCAAAAAACTAATACGTGTTTAGTAATAATAATAATTTATATTTGTAGCAAACTTGTTAGTAATTTAAACTTTAGATTTTCATTAATTACAGATTTTACTTATTAGTTCCACTATTAACTAGTACTAATTATGTAATCTATACAGAGTTAACTCATGAATCATCCATCCGAACATATCTATATAATGCCGAAATATAATTCACTTCAATAACATATTTTGTAATCTAATTTAATATAAAATGTAATTAAATCAGCTTCACGCTGTATCCCGCACACAGCAGGGTAGGCAGAGGGAACCTAGTGTTAAGACATAGACAGTCCGTTCTCCACTTACCGCCGAATTTTGGAGGCATTGTGTCGCGCCTTGCCTCGGAACATAGCGCAGAAATGGATATTTCCATTTGTCAATAATTCAATTTTAAATAAATATATAATCTCCTCGAGTGGGGATGGAACCCACAATCAGTCGCACGTTAAGTGTTAACTGGAAAACGGAGTGCCTTATATAGCTTTTTGTCTAGTCTGAATTTTGTGAGCTATAAGCATTTTTAAAAAAGAAAGAAGTTACACCAAATATTTCTTTACGAAGAAATAGAAATATTTAATGAAACATCATTTTCCTTTTCCTATTTGCTACATGCGGGATACAGTACAAGGACCAAAAAAGGCTAAACCAAAACTAATATTCAATATTGACTATTTTAATCCAACCATTGCAACTCTCCATACGCTTCCCCTCTAAATATCACACACTCTAAATATTAAACAAACTCGATCCGTATAACCGTATTATTTTAGACCTCCTATTCCAATAACAGTTATCAAAAAGGCGATTTTTTCATGCTTTTTAATTCCATTTGTCCACTAGCCTCCGCCTCGCGCCGTCGAAGCCATATATTCCGTTCGAACCAATTTATGTCGTCGTTGCCGTCGTTTATTTGTATGGAAAACGCTGCGAGTGATTAAGTTGTAAAAAACCGACAGATACTGATCTTTGGGCTCGGCGATGCTTAAATTTTCGTATTCCGGACCATTTCGATACAAGAATTTATGTGTTCATACATATTATATCTTTGGTCCGCTATAAATTTTGTGTTTGGTGTTGTGTGTGTGTTCAAAGAGGCTTTTTTTTCAATTTATGCAGGCGGTTTTGAAAATGAATTTTAATAGTAAGTATTACTTACTTGAATATTTATTATTCTTATACTTTAAGCGCTGTAAGTAATTAAATTATATGAAGATAAATTCGCCTTTACATTCGAAAATTCAAAAAATAAGATTCATGTGGTAATCGAACCCATGACTATAGCGCTCACAATTATACATTTATTAGTTGTGGAAAATATTACTAGAAATATCAAAATCACATTTGCCACAATATCAAATTGTGGTAAATTTCATTGTACTAAATTTCTTTTTGCTTCAATTAGACTAGTGTAGCGTTCTGTCATGCAACCAATCATCCAAGGTAAAGACAGGTAAAAATTAAGCTGCTTCATTCTTTTTCCAAGACCGCCGCCTAATGTTAAGGCAGCTTCCGCCCAGAAGTCCGCTCGGCCATTCGAGACATAATATGCTTTAAGGCTGGAGCTGAACGCCGCTATTTCTTTACATGAGCAAGGAAATGAATATAATATAAAATATTAAAAATAGATATAGATATATCCATTGCACCGAGTGGTCATTAAACCCACTACTATCTAGATTATAGTCAAACTCTATTCTATTGTACCATGGTGGCTTCAAAGCACAATAGATACGAAATATATATATTTTTTAGTTTCTCTCTGTATGCCTCACATAGCACGGTAGGCAGAGGGATTTTGGGAACTATTTTGTAACCAAGAGAATTTGAGTTAAGACATTCCGTTTCCATTAAGACACTTTACTCACACTTACATTGCTCACTGTCTTCGCCGAGTTTTTTTTTTCTGGAAAAGACAAGGCAAACGAGCGTTCGGGCCACCTGATGGTAAGTGATTACCGCCGCCCACGACACCGTGCTTTACCATAGGAGCTACAGGTGCGTTGCCGGCCTTTAAGGTGGGTTAGGCGCCGGAGCCCGGCATTACCTGATGCGAAAAGAAGTGGCATAAAGCCACTTCTTCACGCCGGTTTTAAATGTCGGGGGTGGTAATGATCCGGCCGAGTCTGCCCATGCGTGTTGCCATTGCTGGCGACGTGACTCTACCACACGTACTTTAGTCACCTCTTACGACACCACCATTACCAGGATGATCCTATTCTAGGCCGGGATCACACGGCACAAAAGTTCTGAAGGCATTGTGTGTTGAGTGGCGGAAATCAACGCAACGCTTTGCCTCGTTACCAGAGCGAGGAAATAAAAAAAAGTCAATATTTCATTCCCACAAGTTGAAATCAAACCCACAGCCGTTGCGTTTACACTCGCACGCTTGCGCCACTGCGCCACGACGGTCTCTATAAAAGATATGTAAAGATGAAACCTAAATAAAATATAATATATTCCTATAACACGTTATATCTAGCATATTGTGCGGATGTGCCATATGCTGACGGCGCTCGCCCGTGAAATTGACACTGCCAGTCATTTCACTGCAATATCATACAGTTGAGTGTAATTTGTAATGGCGCACCGAAATCGATGGTAGGTACGTATTCGAAGAATATGTTGGTTTTAAGAAAATAGTACTGGTGTGGGTTCGAGTTTTGGCTTGAAGTAATATTTAAATTATTTTTTCTGTTTATTTGAGCAGTTTCCTTTTTCTCTTTTCTTGTTTTTGTTCTATTTGGTTAAATAAAAATAGAAATAATAGACATAAAAAAGGGGCAAAATTTGTTATTAAAGCCGCTAGTTCAAGAGAGGTACCCAATGAAAGGGCTCTGGCTAAGCTAAGCCTGAACTGAAGCTCGAAATCTCGAACTTATGCAGTGAACCCTCGGTGGGAGAGCTCGATTTGCGCTTCTCTGGATTTTTATACTAAATCTCTCTCTTATTAGGCGCTTTTATTGGTCACTTTGTTCACCAATATCAGCACAATGTTAAGAGAAAATTAAATAGTTCATTCCAACTAGTGAGAATCGAATCCAAAATAAGTCAGAACCTGCCCCACTGCATCACAACGTGACGGTAGTTTTAGTACATGCGTATTATATAAATTGAAATATTATGTATATTAATTTTTAATACATAAGAGTTCTGGTTAGAACTTCTATTTTCTTGTATTTATTATGGAAGAAATGTAAATAGAAATATTCTGGTTTATTTCGAGACATAGAATTTTCACGTAAAAACATCTAACTATATACAAAAGGGTAAGCAGAGACGACCTAGTGTTCTCCGTTCTCCGTTTTTTGCTGGAATTCGAGACACTGCGCGGTGTTGAGAGGTAGAACTCAATGTTATAGAATAATAAGGATGTCAAAAATATATTTTTACCAGGTAAAAACATATTTTTTTCTTCCTATGCAAATAACGAAACGACACCGATACGACGCGACACGCAAAATTGGTAAAAGTATCAATTTATTTTCGAATTTTTATGAATTGAATTATATTATGTTTAATATTGATTGATATTGATATTTAGTTATTTGAACGTTTTTATTTTATAGATACCAACTCAACATTCCTGTTGCAGGTATTATTACTATTTTTATTCTACTACAATTTTGTGTTAGCTTACCAGTAGGGAACCTGCAGTTTAGACATTTTGTTCTTCATTTTCTGGCCAATTTTCGAGACATTGAGTACGGATCTCAATGCCGTGCTTTATCTTTTTATCGGATTCATTCAAGTGATTTCATTCTTTCGAGTGAGATTCGAACTGACAAGCGTCGCGATTACAGTCACAGTCTGTGTCGCTGCACATAGAATTAGCATTTTCTAAATAACAAAGTTAACAAAAAGAACGTATTGTATATTTTGTTCTCCAGTTTCCTTTCAATTTTGAAATATTCTATGTTAATGTGCGCAACGAAACGTTACGCATTGCTTTACTAGTGCGTTTCAATGAAGATACTTTAACTTAAGCTTTAGATTTTTGAGGCTGTCGTGGCGCGGTGGCACAAGGGTGTGACTGTTAATGCAATGCATATAGGTTCGATGTCAGTCGGGGGAATAAAATATTTGAATATTTCATTTCCTTGCTCTGGTAAAGAGACAAAACGCGGTGATGAGTTCCACTACTCAACACGCAATGAAATATCTTAATGGGAACAGAGTATCTTCACACTACTTCCCATATTCTCTCTGCCTAACCTGCTATGTGAGGCATACAGCGTGAAGCTGAAAAAAAATGATAAAAGCATAATTCAATATTATAAACATTCTTCAAAAAATATTTAATGAATAAATAAATTACCATGTTAGTATACAAAAAAGTCTCTTACTACTTACGAAAATTTGTTTGAAAATTAATCTGTATGGAGCACAGTGAAAGGGAGTATAATATTCATATTTATCAAAGACCACTTCCATATTCATTTACAAAATGGAAAATTCTATATGGAAAATAGCTATATTAACGCACGCACGCCGCCATAGGATTAAAAATGAAACGTTAAAGCAGGGATAATCAAATTAGTGACTCTGTTAACACACGAGGTATAATATCGTTTTCGCACTTACTGTAACAACGTGGGGGCTTCGTACGCTCTGGTTCAAGAATTGCATTTTATTTTAATTTCACAATATTATATGTATAAATATGGCTATGGATTCGATTCCGGCCGTATGGAATAAATTATTTAAATTTCCTCACTTTGCCAACAACTTCCGCCATTCAACACACAAAATGTGTCGAAAGCTGGGCAGTGCATGAGGAATGGAGTGTCTTAACAATAGGTTCCCTTTGGCAACCCTGATTTTTTTTATATAATATTATATTTTCATAATTTTCAATAATTTTCACTTGATAACATTCTATGAATCGATGAACGCCGGCTGCGCTTACGAAAAAGTACATGACTCATTGTCACGTTCCACCTGAGGCGAGTGTGCAAGCGAGAGCGCGAATAAACAGTAAAGGTACGACCGGTCTTAAAGTTCGGCATGTGACGCAAGTGTTCATTCAATGTAATTTTGTAATCTAAATAATTATATACCTTTTTTTTTAATTTTTATGAAACTTATGACATTATCAACTAAATCATCACCCGTAAACCGATTTTACAAACCGACTTTACAAAACTTTAGTAGTATATATACAGACACTGTCATTAAAGAGGAGCCGCCCGTAATTTCGTTTGCGTGAAGTGTAAACCTAAAATGTCGTCGTTCTCAAATTTTCGGTCCTGTATGAATTACACAGAACTTATCATGTTTTTAACAGAAACAGAAGAATTTTATATGCATATATAATTTTTTAGCTTGCCGCTGAATCCAGCATAGGCATAGGTAGGCAGAGGGAACCTTGAAATAAAGTGTTAAGTTTTCCACTTATCAGCAAATTTTGGAGTCATAGCGCGTCGAGTGGCGGAATTCAACGCTGCCTTAACTTGGTTATTTAGATAACCAAGTTAAGGCAGCGTTGAATTCCTCACCTGCTTAGGCAGGGGAATGAAAATATTGAATTTTATTACCTGGAGTGGGAATCGACAACACAACCTGTCACGCTTGTGCTCCTGTGTCATGACTAGCCTCATCAATATCAATTTAATGTGTCATATGTCAAACACAACTCCTAGTTTTATACAAAACTAAGAGCTATGTATGACACATGTCACGCTTGTTTATATAGGAACAAACATACATAAACATAACAAACTCCACGGGGCTTCAATAATCCCGCGGTCAATCAGCCGAGTGCTCATGGCCAATTGGCGATGATCGCTTTATTTCGAACACTCGTTATATACACACTACCTCTACCGGAGTGACACAAAGGATGGCTATTACCAGGATGAATGCAGTATTTTTCATACGAAAAAAGATAAATATTAGCGTAGTTCAATGAAAATATTTATGAATTTCTATTTAAACTATTTTTTAGATGAAGTATTAAGCGATTTGATTTTTTTTTATTTTGTTTTATTTACCGTTTACACTAATGGAAACTATATGGGCGGCATTGATTTGTGAGTCTTTGATTTTTCAAATTGATTCCTTTGGTTTTATGCATGTTTTATTATTTCTGATTTGTACTTTTTTACTCGAGGCAGCAGGGCCACAAGGGTGTGACTACACTTAAGGTAATCAATTATTATTTATTTATATTATTTCTTCGCTCTGGCCCTAATGCAAAAGCTCGGCGTTGAGTTTCTCTAAAAATTCGGCGGAAAGTGGGAAACAGGGTGTCTTAGCACTAGGTTCCCGCTGCCTCCCCTATTGTATGTAGAACACAGAAGCTGATTTTTAATTGTTTAGTTTTTTGTTTTTTAAACTATACCCTCATCGGCCTTGAAAATACATATACTAAGTTCAAATTCAATATAACGCAGTACTATGTTAGAGAATTTTCTAATAGCTGTCTTTTTAATTTACTATGTCCACCTTCCCCCACTACCTACACGGTCTATTCGCCATATTTTTCCTCTTACAGCCGATTTATGTCATCGTCGTCGCTCGTTAATTTGTTCGGAACGATTACGGAACATTAAATCGAGAAACCTATACTGATACTGGTCGATTTGAAATTTAATGAAAATAGATATATCAGTTTTTAATTACTTTTTACGGGGTTTCTTTTATTTTGAAAGTCAGGTGAAGCTTTTCAATTAAATCAAAATAAGTCAGAAACGTCCTATTTTATGTTTGAAATTAAAAGAGCGTTAAATTAAAAATAACAGAGTAGGTAGAGGGAAGCTAAAATTCGCTCTTCGCAGAATTTTCGAGACATTACGTGTCAAGTGGTAGAACTCAACGCTGTGCTCTGTCTTGTTATTAGAGTAAGGAAACGAAAATATTAAATAGTGCATTTTACCGAATGGGAGTCAAATCCACAACCGTGGCGTAGTCACACGCTTGTGCTCCTGGACCACGACTGGCCTCAAATGAAATTAATACATTATAATAAATATTTTATAGATAAACTAGCGGACCCGGACGCGGCTTCGCCCGCTTGAACTATACGAATGCTTATTATATATATATTTATAAAATTGTTTTTGAAAATATCTAATTTAAATGAAAAAAAATATAACTAAACGTAATCATATTAAAATATTAATAAAAAAACCAGCTACATTATTAATATCATCAAAGTGAAATAAATATTTAAAAGAATTAAAATTAAATGTGTTATGCTATGTTTTAGAAAGTGCATGTGGTTATTTACATAATACTTAAATACAATAAAAAATGTTATATTTTTTGTCTCTGTCTGTCTTTCTATTTCCCCGAGCTAGTATCCAGAATAACTGAACTAATTTTTATTGGACTTTCAGTGATCAATTTTACTGATTTACCCGGGAACCGACTAGGCGCTCTGACCACTAAGCCATACGTTCTCATCGAGCTACGTCGAAATTTTTATGCGCATGTTACACAACTTATTTATGTTGTTAGCATTTCTGTAGGGAGATTTTTACAAATTTCCGCTACCTACAGATAATTACTAAGAATTATCGTTTGGCAAGAGAGAATACTATTTATTTAATATTTTTTAAACATTTTTAAAGTGTTATTCCACACTTAGGAAAGAAAAATACTTATTTACAAAACGTATAAAAATTTAAACGTAGCGGGACTCGAACTCGCGCCTCCTGGAAACCGACCAGGCGCTCTGACCACTAAGCTATACGTTCTAATCGGGCTACGTCGAAATTTTTATACATTTTCTAAATAAGTATTTTTCTTTCCTAAGTGTGGAATAACACTTTAAAAATGTTTTAAAAAAAATAACTAAAGTCCTTACTACATTAAATATGATAAGTTTTGCGAGCAATATCAAATAAAATCCCAAAAAACTAAAACTATAATTTGTTATGTGTACAACGGTATAGATAACTATCCAACCGAGATGAAATAACCAACAATTCTTTCCTTAAATAATAAATGCTTAAATAATATTATGCCGATGCCGCACAGGGCCGCAACTTACACCACACCAAGAAATTTATGAAAATCTAACTAATCTACTACTCGAATAAGCGAAGAACAAAAAAAAATATAAATTAATTACAAACAGCAAATAATTACATCAAAATTAACAGTAGTTCGAAAATGTATGAAAATTGTCAATGTCAAAAAAACAAAACTGTCAATGTCATCTGCCCGTTCAGGTCGGTTATACTATGCCGCTCGTAAGCTAGGTTATTTTGAATCAGTGACATCTCCTTAATTATTTATTAGAATGTTATACAGTAAACTATAATTTCAATCTAGATGAAATGCTAAAAGCGACTATTATATTCATTTTCATAAGGATCAATATCAAATTATAGAAAATACATACAATAAAAACCCGATAAATATAAAGTAAATTAATTAAAATGGTTACTTTTGCTCAACCTTCATAGATAAACATGGTATATGTATCGCGGACTTTTTTAAACATTAAAGAACAATATTTTTGTAAAACATTGGTTTAAGGTTGAGTCAGCGCACGCTATGTATGCGTTAAGCTCATTTTGGGTGACGTTTTCTTATAACAAACAAACTTTGCAAACCGTTGCTTGGCAACGGTCGGTTGTTATTAACATGGCGGAATAAATTGCCTGTCAAACTAAAAAGTATTTTAATATATTAGTATATATCGACAATATTACAAATATGAGAAAAAAAAGTAACCTATGTTCATCCGAAGACCCTTAAGTATCTCTTTATGAGTATTTTATCACAATTGAAATAGCGGTTTGGCCCTGATTGCGTAACAGACAGACAGACAGACAGACAGACAGACAGACAGACAGAGTTACTTTCGAATTTATAATATAGGTATGGATAAAATCAAAATTAAATTAAATCAGCTTCACGCTGTATCCCGCACACAACAGAGTAGGCAGAGGGAACCTAGTGTTAAGACACTCTGTTCCCCATTTTCTGCCGAGTTCTGAAGGCATTGCGTGTTGAGTGGCAGAACTCAACGCCGCGCTTTTGCCTCGACATTAGAGCGAAGAAATGGGAATATCTATTTATATAAAAGGACTTGTGCTGACTGACTGAGGTAAGACGCACGCAGAGCCGTAACCGCTGATGGTAGAAACGTGAAATTTGGGCAGATGTTTATTTTCATATTCTGGACATCCACTAAGAAGGGAATTTGAAAAATATTAACCCTAACGGGATGAAATAGGGGTTGAAAGTTTGTATGGAAAAAAAAATTAATCTGTACCGATTTTTATAAAATTTGAAATTCAGAGTCTTAAAAATATTTCATTGAACACGTGTTTCATGGTTTTTAAGAATTCACCCCCTAAGGGTTCAAATAAGGGGTTGAAATTTTATATGGAAAAATCTTTAAATTGCCACCAATTTTTATAAAATTTTAAATTCAGACTGTTAAAAATATTTCATTGAACACATGTTTCGTGGTTTTTTTAGAATTCACTCCTAATAAGCGGGCGAAGCCGCGCGCGCCCTCTAGTATCTTCTATATATATAAAAGGACTTGTGCTGACTGACTGAGGTAAGACGCACGCAGAGCCGTAACCGCTGATGGTAGAAACGTGAAATTTGGGCAGATGTTTATTTTCATATTCTGGATATCCACTAAGAAGAGAATTTGAAAAATTTTAACCCTAAAGGGATGAAATAGGGGTTGAAAGTTTGTATGGAAAAAAAATTTAATCTGTACCGATTTTTATAAAATTTGAAATTCAGACTCTTAAAAATATTTCATTGAACACGTGTTTCATGGTTTTTAAGAATTCACCCCCTAAGGGTTCAAATAAGGGGTTGAAAGTTTATATGGAAAAATCTTTAAATTGCCACCGATTTTTATAAAAATTTAAATTCAGACTGTTAAAAATATTTTATTGAACACGTGTTTCGTGGTTTTTTTTAGAATTCACTCCTAATAAGCGGGCGAAGCCGCGCGCGCCCTCTAGTATGTAAATAAATATTTTATTTCATCGAGTAAGGATCTAACCCACAACCAGTCGATTTTACAGTCACACTTTGTGCCCCTGCGCCACGACTGGCCTCATAGATAAATATGAGTTAATAAATAACATTGAAATTTAAATTTTGATTGTTACGTGTTCAAGTGCAGTGTTGAGTTTCCCCAAGCAATATGCAAAGACAATATTTGGTTAGAAACTGTAGAACGTAGTGTAGTCTTATGAAAGTTTATCACACCAAGTACGTAAGACGTTTCGTACTTCGTAGAACACACACAATATCCACGTTATGTCTCCCATACAAGATCAAATAGGGTGGCCAGAGGGAACCTAATTTCAACACACTCTGTTCTCCGCTTTTCGCTCGAATTCGAGACACTGTGTTAAATGGCGTAATACATCGCCACGATTTGCCATGTGAGAGTGGAGACTTAAAGTAATTCAATCACTCGAATGGGAATCGAAGTCATTACTTTCTCGTTTACATATACAGCCTCTAAAAGTTCTTATTTAAGATACATAATGCCGATATGTACTATATCCAACGATAAGAAACTTACGGTCATTTATATCAGCTTTGTTCATTCACTAGTCAAAGCACTAACAACTGTTCGAAATAATGCGATTATTTTGAATGACCCGTAAGCACTTGGGACCGTAAGCGCTGCGGGAAACCTATCTAAATGACTGGTTTATTTTGCTTCTCTAAAGAGTCTAAGAAGTAAATATATCTTTAAATTATAAGTGCATATTATATATCGTCTTATTGTATATATTTTTAGTGATTTATGTAAATACTAGCGACCCGCTCGCGGCTTCGCCCGCTTAAACCACAAAATTATTTAATTAACACACTGAATTATGTTCGTGTTTTGATATACCTATAATGTATGTTTGCAACGCAATGAAGATTTTTAATGACAAATTTATTAAAACTTTAGGTCGCATTTTCGTACCTCCCATGAGAATCTTCACTTGAATTTTTGAAATAAAAACACAACTTATCGATACTTACAATAAAATCCTAACTCATCGGTGGCTGTACATGGAAGATATTACAATTAACATTGTAATAGAACTTGGTCAGTTTGTCTGTTTGTCTGTGAATTTGTTCACGATAATCTCAGAAACCGATTTAAATCCTTTTTTGTTTGCATTTTGGCAATTTAATATTAGTTTTATTTTAATCAGCTTCACGCTGTATCCCTCACACAGCAGGTTAGGCAGAGGAACCCTAGTATTAAGACACTCCGTTCCCCACTTTTTGCCGAATTCTGGAGGCATTGCGTGTTCTCGTTCTTTCGTGTTCTCGTTCGCTCGACACCAGAGCGAAGAAATGGAAATATAAATTTAAGTAAATATTTCATCTCCTCGAGTGCTTGCACTTCGTGCCGCTGCGCCACGACTGGCCTCAACTGGACTGGACTTTATTTTAATCGGTTCACACAAAGTTAAAACCAGATCCACGCTTTATCCCGCCTTTAGCAGGGTAAAGATTATGCGTAAGATTATGAGATTATGTTGTAATGTAAGGATTAAGATATTGCGTATAATGTGTGACTGATGTGCGAAATTAAAATATTATTAAACGAAATGAAAATATTATTAAATTATAATTCAATCCTCCAAGTGGGGATCGGACCCACAACAGTCGCGTTGCAGCCACAACTTTGGCCTTTAACAAAGAACAGAAGAGAAGCGCGTCAGCGCTCCTTTTACGGAAATAGCATATAGGTAAAATATTTTAATTCCATACCTAAAGAATTTAAGCAACAGTGTAGACGTAAGTTTTTTTTTTTCATTTCACGATGTTTAATCATATCTATATTTCGTGTGAGGCAGTTACGCTTTGATACCAATAACGTAAACACATACTACTACAAAAATACTACTAAAACCTTTAGATTTTAGAACTTTGAACTTTGCCGCCAAAACCTACAGCTCGATTTCGGAATGAGGCGTATGCGGCGGTCTCCCTTTGATAAAAAAAAAAAATGTGCGTGCGTCGTTCTTGACAAATTGTATTTTATTTTACAACGATAATTTTATTATTTATTCGCGGCTTTGTCCGCTTGAATTACATGATTACTCTTTTAAGAAATATAGATATTACAAACAGCCTTAACTAATAATTAATTGATTTGGATTAGTACTCACGATATTATTTGCAAAATAACTTATCTAGCTCCTGTACAGTTTTTAAATTAGTAACATATATTATTAGTTAAATATATAATTGATATACAGAATATACGTAGAAAGCACGTTTTTGCTCCCAAAAGTTATTTTTTTATACGTTTCTTAAAAAAATATTAATAACATAAACGAACGAACGGACTGAAGAACCTATTCAAAATATTTCTTTGAATATTAAGTCATTCTTTATCACTGTGTTAAATAATTACGAATTAAGCTAGACTGTTACGAAGGTAATCTTCACCAACAATTCAATGTAGTTTACTTTATAATTAGTACTATGAACAATTGTACTTTAAGAATACGTAAATTTATCAACAGTCAAATAAATAAGACGTTTCTAAAGTCATTCTTTTGGACTTACAATTGAACTGTAACCATTCGAGCATTGTTAGAAAAATATTACAATGTTATGTTAAATTTATTATAAGTATAGATTACACTTACATGACGTAATTAACGTTAAGCAGATAATAACTCAACAATATAATAATTTATTTCTTAATAATTTCTTTTTTTTTTTCAAATATAAATATCTTTAAAACTTTAAGTACATTATTTTTTGATTAAGTGTAGCGGTAACCTTTCCAAACTATATTTTCTTTTATGCACAGCGCCATCTATTAAGATCCCATCACAATTAGAAGAGAGTATCAAGATTCGTTAGTACCTACTATTGGTCAATAGATAGCGTTCTTGTATCGATTTTTTAATATGTCAAATATAAACTTCTTGAAAACTTAAATACTTATATCTTTAGTATTAAAATGATTAATATTTTTTAGTATTAAAATGATTAATATTCCTTCCGTCGTAATTAGTGTTTAACTCCACAGAACGTTTTTTGCGTTATCAAGATTCGTTAGTACCTACTATTGGTCAATAGATAGCGTTCTTGTATCGATTTTTTAATATCTCAAATATAAACTTCTTGAAAACTTAAATACTTATATCTTTAGTATTTAAAATGATTAATATTCTTTAGTATTAAAATGATTAATATTCCTCCCGTCGTAATTAGTATTTAACTCCACAGAACGTTTTTTGCGTTATCAAGATTCGTTAGTACCTACTATTGGTCAATAGATAGCGTTCTTGTATCGATTTTTAATATGTCAAATATAAACTTCTTGAAAACTTAAATACTTATATCTTTAGTATTAAAATGATTAATATTCTTTAGTATTAAAATGATTAATATTCCTCCCGTCGTAATTAGTGTTTAACTCCACAGAACGTTTTTTGCGTTATCAAGATTCGTTAGTACCTACTATTAGTCAATAGATAGCGTTACTTGTGTCGTTTTTTACTATCTCAAATATTAACGTCTTGAAAACTTAAATACTTATATCTTTTGATAGAGTGAAGCGATTACAATGAAATAAAGACTAAAACCTACCTTGATTTATTTGTAATTTTTATGTATAAAAGTTGCTTAAATTTATTGTGTACTTTTTACGTGATACGTGTTCACATAAACAGACAAACAGACAAACAGACAAACAGACAAAAATTCCAAAAATGTTGGAAATGGATTCTGTTAGTTATCCTTTAACACCCTGGCTAATTTTTTCTTAAATATTTTCAATGTACAGAAACGACTTTTCTACAGATTTATTATAAGTATAGATAGGGTATTAGTATGTAAATATAGGGTATTAGATGTTGAATGGAAACGTCACTGTTGTAGGTTTATTTCTCCGCTGTGGTAAGAAGACAAGGTACGGTGTTGAATTCCGCTACTCAATATACAATGTCTCAAAAAGTAGACTGAGGCCTGCAATAAAGATGAAAATATGTAACGTAAAGTCAAGATTTGCAAATTTCAAGATGTTATTTATTATATCTGAAATACAATTTTGTTTATATTAAGTTTATAATTATTTTAAAACACATAATTATAATAGATATTATGATTTGCCAAATTATTTAGATTTTAGTTATATCGTGACGCTCCGTAGTGCAGTTTACTATAAAAATGATGATTATTTTAAAAATATTTTTACTTCCCCAATCCGATAAGACAAATTGCGGTGTTAAGTTTCGCTACTCAATACGTAATGTCCCGAAAACTGTATAGAAAGTAGGGGATTAGTGCCTTAACACTAGATTCCTAGGTCCTTCTATATACCTTGTTATATATGGGAAAAATAGCGAAGCTAAAAAAAAATATAATATATAAAAATGTAGAAAGTAAAAGCTATATTTGATATTATAATAAATAAAAAACGTTTATTTAAATTGCCACGAAATTTAAAATTTCTTATCGGACCACAACTTTCAGCCTATTTGTATATACTTCACTTGATCGCTGTTATTCTCAGTGTAGCGTCTTAGAAAATAAGTTTAAATTTTTAAAATATATATTCTCGATAATATCTGAACAAATTTTTACATTTTTGAACAACGTCATTTTTGAACAACAACAACGTGTAATTTTGTAATTTCCAATGTGTTTGAAATGTTAATAAAAAAAATCTTATCGTCGCACTTAGGGACCATTTCAGATTTATACATAGTCTAATATATTGCAGGATAATCATAAGAGAACCTAGTGTTGTATCGTTTAAATCTCGATTAGCATATAGCTTAATATTGAGTTCTTGGACAGATATGGACAGGCGTGGGTTTGAGCCCCGCTACGATCAATTTTTTCTATATTTTCTAAAACTACTTTTCTATCTTTAATAGTGTTAGCACTTAATGGTATTAAGATACGCACTTTTTTTTAAGTGTTAAATGGAAAACGAAGTGCCTTATATTAGCTTTTTATCTAGTCTGATTTTTGTGAGCTTTTTTATAAAAAGAAAGAAGTTAAACCAAATATTTCTTAGCGAAGAAATGGAAATATTTAATGAAACATTATTTTCCTTTTCCTATTTGCTACATGCGGGATACAGTACAAAGACCAAAAAAAAGCTAAACCAAAACTAATATTCAATATTGACTATTTTATTTCAACCATTGCAACTCTCCATACGCTTCCTCTCTAAATATCACACACTCTAAATATTAAACAAACTCGACCCGTATAACCGTATTATTTTAGACCTCCTATTCCAATAACAGTTATTAAAAAGGGAATTTTTTCATGCTTTTTAATTCCATTTGTCCACTAGCCTCCGCCTCGCGCCGTCGAAGCCATATTTTCCGTTCGAACCAATTTATGTCGTCGTTGCCGCCGTTTATTTGTATGGAAAACGCTGCGAGTGATTAAGTTGTAAAAAACCGACAGATACTGATCTTTGGGCTCGGCGATGCTTAAATTTTCGTATTCCGGACCATTTCGATACAAGAATTTATGTGTTCGTACATATTATGTCTTTGGTGTGCTATAAATTTTGTGTTTCGTGTGGTGTGGGTTCAAAGAGGCTTTTTTTTCAATTTATGCAGGCGGTATCAAGTATCACATATTTGAATATTTATTATTCTTATACTTTAAGCGCTGTAAGCAAATAAATTTCATAAAAATATAAATTCGCCTTTACATTCGAAAATTCAAAAATATTTTTCGAATATAATATTTTTCATATGTTAATCGAACCTGTAACTAAAGCGCTCACAATAAGACATTTATAAATTGCGCAAAATGTTACTTGAAATATCAAAATCTCAGGTGAACGCCACTATTTATTTACAAGAGCAAGAAAATTAACATAATATGAAATATTAAAATAGATATAGGTATATCCATAGCACCGAGTGGTTATTAAGCCCACTGCTATCTAGCTTAAAAAGCATAACAGATACGAAAGATATATTTTTTTTAGTTTCTCACTCTATCCCTCATGGATATAGGGGCAGACAGAGGGAATTTGGGAACTGTTTTGTAACCAAGAGTTTTGAGTTAAGACATTTTGTTCCCATTAAAACACTTACATTGCTCACTTCCTTTGCTGAGTTCTGAAGGTATTGCATGTTGAATGGCGGAAATCAACGCAACGCTTTTACCAGAGCGAAGAAATAGAAAAAAATATTCAATATTTAATTTCCCCAAGTTGAAATCCACAGCCGTTGCATTTACACTCGCACACTTGTGCCCCTGCGCCACGACGGCCTCTATAAAAGATATATAAAGATAAAACCTAAATAAAATATAATATATTCCTATAACACGTTATATCTGGCATATTGTGCGGATGTGCCGTATGCTGACGGCGCTCGCCCGTGAAATTGACACTGCCAGTCATTTCACTGCAATATCATACAGTTGAGTGTAATTTGTAATAGTCCATCGAAATCGATGGTAGGTACGTGTTCAAAGAATATGTTGATTTTAAGAACATTTTACTGGTGTGGGTTCGATTTTTCACTTGAAGCAATATAAAATTTTGGTTTTCTGTTTGTTTTAGTA
This sequence comes from Heliconius himera, assembly GCA_021202915.1. NCBI lineage: Eukaryota > Metazoa > Arthropoda > Insecta > Lepidoptera > Nymphalidae > Heliconius > Heliconius himera. The sequence continues at coordinate 154,882 of JAJHJA010000492.1, forward strand.
GTTTTCTTTTACTCTTTTCTTGGTTTTGTTCTATATAAATATAGGCAACTGACTGTATCTACTACTCATAATGTTTAACGTGTTAATATTTTTTTAGTTTTACGATTTTAGGGTTTCGTACCTTTAAAATATATACCTAAATCTACGGCCCCATGATTTCCTGAAAAAAAACTAATATTTCTATACTTACTTTAAAAAATAAATGGCAGTCTTTATAGCAAGAAACGTGTTTTTATATATTTTAATGTAAATACAAATATTCTGGCTTATTTCGAGATTTAGAATCTTGACATATAAATATCTACCTAGCTTCACGCTGTATCCCACATAAGGGTAAAGCAGAGACAACCTAGTGTTCTCCGGTCTCCGTATTTTGCTCGAATTCGAGACGCTGCGTGTTGAGAGGTGGAACTCGATGTTATAGAATAATAATGATGTCAAAAAAAATATTTTACCAGGTAAAAAACATATTTTTTTATTCCTATGCAAATAACGAAGCGACACCGATACGACGCGACACGCAAAATTGGTAAAAGTATCAATTTATTTTCGAATTTTTATGAATTGAATTATATTAAGTTTAATATTGATTGATATTGATATATTTGAAGGTTTTTATTTTATAGATGCCAACTCAAGAATAAAAACAGTAGTAAAACCTGCAATAGGAATCTATTGCAGGCATTATTATTATTTTTATTCTACTATAATTTTTCATTAGCTTAGCAATACAGGGAACCTGTCCAATTTTCGAGACATTGAGTAGGGAACTCAACGCAGAGCTTTATCTTTTTATCGGATTCATTCAAGAGATTTTATTCTTTCGAGTGAGATTCGAACTCACAAGCATCTCATTAGCATTTTCTAAATAACAAAGATAACAAAAAGAACCTATCGTATACTTTGTTCTCCAGTTTCCAATCAATTTTTAAATATTCTATGTTAAGTTGCGCAACCAAACGTTGCGCATTGCTTTACTAGTGCGTTTTAATGAAGATACTTTAAACCTAAGTTTTAGATTTTCGAGGCTGCCGTGGCCCGGTGGCACAAGGGTATGACTGTTAATACAATGCATATAGGTTCGATGTCAGTTGGGGGAATGGAATATTTAATATTTTCATTTCTTTGCTCTGGTAAAGAAACAAAACTTGAGAACTGATAAGTTTCACCACTCAACACGCAATACTTCGAGAGTTTGGCGAAAAGTAAAGAACGGATGTATCTTAATGGGAACAGAGTATCTTGTGCCCAACCTGCTATGTGCGGGATACAGCGTGAAGCTAAAAAAAAATACATAAAACCATAATTCAAAGTTGAAAACATTTTCTAAAAACATTTAATGATCATTCTAAATTACCATGTTAGAATACAAAAAAGTCTGGTTACTTACGAAAATTTATATGAAAATTAATCTGTATGGAGCACAGTGAAAGGGAGTATAACATTTATATTTATCAAAGACCACTTCCATATTCATTTACAAAATGGAAAATTTTATATGGAAAATAGCTATATTAACGCACGCACGCCGCCATAGGATTAAAAATGAAACGTTAAAGCTGGGATAATCAAATTCGTGATTCTGTTAACACACGAGGTATAATATCGTTTACGCACTTACTGTAATAGAGTGGGGGCTTCGTACGCTCTGTTTCAAGAATTGCATTTTATTTTAATTTCACAATATTATGTGTTTAAAATACATCGTTTTATTGCAATCGCAATGGCTGTATATTCGATTCCGGCGGTATGGAGGAATAAATTATTTACATTTCTTCACTTTGCCAACAAGTTCCGCCTTTCACGTTCCACAAAGGTGAGTGTGCAAGCGAGAGCGCGAATAAACGGTAAAGGTACGATCGGTCTTAACATTCGGCTTGTGACGCATCTCTCCATTCATTGTAACTTTGTAATTAATCTAAATAATTTAATTTATTTGTCTTTTGAATTTTCATCAATATTTACTTATGACGTTAGTAACTAAAATCATCACTCGTAAACCAACTTTACAAACAACAAGCTTAGAAGTTTTTTTGGTAATATTTTTAAATGTATGTGTATGTACAGACACTGTCATTAAAGAGGAGCCGCCCGTATTTTCATTTGCGTGAAGTATAAAACATAAAATGTCCTCGTTCTCAAATTTTTTTTGTTAGGAATTACACAGAAGTTATATATGTATTATATCATCTTCAATATAAATTACGGCGTTCTACTTCGCGTTGTTTTAACAGAAACAGAAGAGTTTCAGAAAAGAAGAAGGTAGCTGAATCTCGTACATAGCAGGGTAGGCAGAGGGAACCTTGAAACCAAGTGTTAAGTTTACCACTTTTCGCCAAATAGCGTGTCGAGTGTCAGAAATCAACGCTGCGCTTTACTTGGTTACCAGGGGAATGAAAATATTAAATTTTATCACCTCGAGTGTAAATCGACAACACAACCCAGTTGCACGCTTGTGCTCCTGTGTCATGACTGGCCTCATCAATATCAATTTAATGTGTCATATGTCAAACACAATTCCTAGTTTTATACAAAACTAAGAGCTATGTATGACACATGACACGCTTGCTTATATATGAACTAACATACACACAAACGTACGAACAAACATAATAAACTCCACGGGGCTTCAATAATCCCGCGGTCAATCAGCCGAGTGCTCACGGCCAATTGGCGATGATCGCTTTATTTCGAGCACTCGTTATATACACACTACCTCTACCGGAGTGACACAAAGGGTGGCTATTACCAGGATGAATGCAGTATTTTTCATACGAAAAAAGATAAATATTAGCGTAGTTCAATGAAAATATTTATGAATTTCTATTTAAACTATTTTTCAGATGAAGTATTAAGCGATTTGATTTTTTTTATTTCGTTTTTTTACCGTTTACACTAATGGAAACTATATGGGCGGCATTGATTTGTGAGCCTTTGATTTTTTAAATTGATTCCTTTGGTTTTATGCATGTTTTATTATTTTTGATTTGTACTTTTTTACTCGAGGCAGCAGGGTCACAAGGGTGTGACTCCACTTAAGGTAATTAATTATTATTTCATCTCTCTGGCACTAATGCAAACCCGGCGTTGAGTTTCGCTACTCGACATGCAATGCCTCAAAAAATTCGGCGGAAAATGGGAAACAGAGTGTCTTAGCACTAGGTTCCCTCCCTCCCCTTCCCCAGGCCGCCTCCTCTACCATATGCACGACACAGCGTGAATATTTTTAATTGTTTAGTTTTTCCTTTTTTAAACTGTACTTTCATCGGCCTGGAAAATACATATATTAAGTTCAAAATTCAATATAACGCAGTACTATGTTAGAGAATTTTCTAATAGCTGTCTTTTTAATTTACTATGTCCACCTTCCCCACTACCTACACGGTCTATTCCCCATATTTTTCCTCTTACAGCCGATTTATGTCATCGTCGTCGCTCGTTAATTTGTTCGGAACGATTACGGAACATTAAATCGAGAAATCTATACTGAAACTGGTCGATTTGAAATTTAATGAAAATAGATATATCAGTTTTAAAATACTTTTTACGGTTTTTCTTTTATTTTGATACTTGAGTGAAACTTTTCAATTAAATAAAAAAAAAAGTCAGAAACGTCCTATTTTATATTTGAAATTAATAGAGCGTCAAATTAAAAGTAACAGAGTAGGTAAAAGAAGCTAAAATTCGCTCCGCTGAATTTTCGAGGCATTGCGTATTGAGTGACAGGACTCAACGCTGTGCTTTGTCTTGTTATTAGAATAAAAAAAACGAAAATATTAAATAATGCATTTCCCCGAATGAGAGTCAAACCCGCAAACGTGGTGTATAGTCACACGCTTATGGCATTGCGGTTTGAGTGGCGGAAACCAACGCTGCGCTTCTGCCTCGACACTAGAGCGAAGAAAGGAAAATATAAATGTAAATAAATATTTTATTTCATCGAGTGGGCATCGAACCCACAACCAGTCAATTTTACAGTCACACTTTGTGGCCCTGCGCCACGAGTCGCTCATAGATAAATATGAGTTAATAAATAGCATTGAAATTTAAATTTTGGTTGTTACGTGTTCAAGTGCAGTGTTGAGTTTACCATAGCAATATGCAATGACAATATTTGGTTAGAAACTGTAGAACGCAGTGTAGTCTTATGAAAGTTTATCACACCAAGTACGTAAGATGTTTCGTACTTCGTAGAACACAAACAATATCTGCGTTATGTCTCGCATACACGATCAAGCAGGGTGGCCAGAGGGAACCTAATTTCAAGACAATCTGTTCTCCCTTTTTCGCCCCAATTCGAGACATTATAAATGAAAATAATTCATACACTCGAATGGGAATCGAAGTCACTACTTTCGCGTTTACATATACGGCCTCTAAAAGTTCTTATTTAAGATGCATAATGCCGATATGTACTATATCCAACGATAAGAAACTTACGGTCATTTGTACCAGCTTTGTTCGTTCACTGGTCAAAGCACTAACAACTGTTCGGAATAATGCGATTATTTTGAATGACCCGTAAGCACTTGGGACCGTTGGCGCTGCGGGAAACCTATCTAAATGACTGGTTTATTTTGCCTCTCTAAAGAATCTTAGAAGTAAATATATCTTTAAATTATAAGTGCATATTTTATACTGGCCTTTTCTATATACTTTTAGTGATTTATGTAAATATAGGGTATTTGTTGCGGGTTTATTTCTCTGTTGTAAGAAGACAAGATACGGTGTTGAATGCCGCTACTCAATACACAATGTCTCGAAAATTAAACTGAGGTCTGCAATAATGGTGATAATATGTATTGTGAAGTCAAGATTTGCGAATTTCAAGATGTTGTTTATTATATCTGAAATACAATTTTGTTTATATTAAGTTTATAATTATTTTAAAACACATAATTATAATAGATATTATGATTTGCCAAATTATTTAGATTTTAGTTATATCGTGACGCTCCGTAGTGCAGTTTACTATAAAAATGATGATTATTTTAAAAATATTTTTACTTCCCCAATCCGATAAGACAAATTGCGGTGTTAAGTTTCGCTACTCAATACGTAATGTCCCGAAAACTGTATAGAAAGTAGGGGATTAGTGCCTTAACACTAGATTCCTAGGTCCTTCTATATACCTTGTTATATATGGGAAAAATAGCGAAGCTAAAAAAAAATATAATATATAAAAATGTAGAAAGTAAAAGCTATATTTGATATCATAATAAATAAAAAACGTTTATTTAAATTGCCACGAAATTTAAAATTTCTTATCGGACCACAACTTTCAGCCTATTTGTATATACTTCACTTGATCGCTGTTATTCTCAGTGTAGCGTCTTAGAAAATAAGTTTAAATTTTTAAAATATATATTCTCGATAATATCTGAACAAATTTTTACATTTTTGAACAACGTCATTTTTGAACAACAACAACGTGTAATTTTGTAATTTCCAATGTGTTTGAAATGTTAATAAAAAAAATCTTATCGTCGCACTTAGGGACCATTTCAGATTTATACATAGTCTAATATATTACAGGATAATCATAAGAGAACCTAGTGTTGTATCGTTTAAATCTCGATTAGCATATAGCTTAATATTGAGTTCTTGGACAGATATGGACAGGCGTGGGTTTGAGCCCCGCTACGATCAATTTTTTCTATATTTTCTAAAAATACTTTTCTATCTTTAATAGTGTTAGCACTTAATGGTATTAAGATACGCACTTTTTTTAAGTGTTAAATGGAAAACGAAGTGCCTTATATTAGCTTTTTATCTAGTCTGATTTTTGTGAGCTTTTTTATAAAAAGAAAGAAGTTAAACCAAATATTTCTTAGCGAAGAAATGGAAATATTTAATGAAACATTATTTTCCTTTTCCTATTTGCTACATGCGGGATACAGTACAAAGACCAAAAAAAAGCGTTGTCGTGGCCCGGTGGCACAAGGGTGTGGTGTTAATGCAATGCATATAGGTTCGATGTCAGTTGGAGGAATAAAATCAATACATTCATTTCCTTGCTATGGTAAAAGACAAAACGCGATGATGAGGTACACCACTCAACACGCAATGCTTCGAGAATTCGACGGAAAGTGAAGAACGGAAGTATCGTAATGGGAACAATGTATCTTAACACTAGATTCCCATATTCTCTCTGCCTAACCTGCTATGTGCGGGATACAGCATGAAACTGAAATAAAAGATAAAAGCATATTTCAAAATTGCAAACATTTTATGATCATTCTAAATTACCATGTTAGTATACAAAAAAGTCTCTGGTTACTTACGAAAATTTGTATGAAAATTAATCTGTATGGAGCACAGTGAAAGGGAGTATAACATTTATATTTATCAAAGACCACTTCCATATTCATTTACAAAATGGAAAATTTTATATGGAAAATAGCTATATTAACGCACGCACGCCGCCATAGGATTAAAAATGAAACGTTGAAGCTGGGATAATCAAATTAGTGATTCTGTTAACACACGAGGTATAATATCGTTTTCGCACTTACTGTAACAACGTGGGGGCTTCGTACGCTCTGGTTCAAGAATTGCATTTTATTTTAATTTCACAATATTATATGTATAAATGTGGCTAGGGATTCGATTCCGGCCGTATGGAGGAATAAATTATTTAAATTTCCTCACTTTGCCAACAACTTTCGCCATTCAACACACAAAATGTGTCGAAAGCTGGGCAGTGCATGAGGAATGGAGTGTCTTAACAATAGGTTCCATTTGGCAACCCTGATTTTTTTTTATATAATATTATATTTTCATAATTTTCAATAATTTTCACTTGATAACATTCTATAAATCGATGAACGCCGGCTGCGCTTACGAAAAAGTGCATGACTCATTGTCACGTTCCACCTGAGGCGAGTGTGCAAACGAGAGCGCGAATAAACAGTAAAGGTATGACCGGTCTTAACGTTCGGCATGTGACGCAAGTGTCCATTCAATGTAATTTTGTAATCTAAATAATTATATACCTTTTTTTTAATTTTTATGAAACTTATGACATTATCAACTAAATCATCACCCGTAAACCGACTTTACAAAAGTTTAGTAGTATATATACAGACACTGTCATTAAAGAGGAGCCGCCCGTAATTTCGTTTGCGTGAAGTGTAAACCTAAAATGTCGTCGTTCTCAAATTTTCGGTCCTGTATGAATTACACAGAAGTTATATATGTATTATATCATGTTTTTGACAGAAACAGAAGAATTTTATATGCATATATAATTTTTTAGCTTGCCGCTGAATCCAGCAGCAGGGTAGGCAGAGGCTTAACTTGGTTATCTAAGCAGGGGAATGAAAATATTGAATTTTATTACCTGGAGTGGGAATCGACAACACAACCTGTCACGCTTGTGCTCCTGTGTCATGACTAGCCTCATCAATATCAATTTAATGTATCATATGTCAAACACAACTCCTAGTTTTATACAAAACTAAGAGCTATGTATGACACATGACACGCTTGTTTATATATGAACAAACATACACACAAACGTACGAACAAACATAACAAACTCCACGGGGCTTCAATAATCCCGCGGTCAATCAGCCGAGTGCTCACGGCCAATTGGCGATGATCGCTTTATTTCGAGCACTCGTTATATACACACTACCTCTACCGGAGTGACACAAAGGATGGCTATTACCAGGATGAATGCAGTATTTTTCATACGAAAAAAAGATAAATATTAGCGTAGTTCAATGAAAATATTTATGAATTTCTATTTAAACTATTTTTTAGATGAAGTATTAAGCGATTTGATGTTTTTTTATTTCGTTTTATACCTATACGGTTTACACTAATGGAAACTATATGGGCGGCATTGATTTGTGAGCCTTTGATTTTTCAAATTGATTCCTTTGGTTTTATGCATGTTTTATTATTTCTGATTCGTACTTTTTTACTCGAGGCAGCAGGGCCACAAGGGTGTGACTCCACTTAAGGTAATTAATTATTATTTCATCTCTCTGGCATTAATACAAAAGCCCGGCGTTGAGTTTCGCTACTCGACATGCAATGCCTCGAAAAATTCATCGGAAAGTGGGGAACAGGGTGTCTTAACACTAGGTTCCCGCTGCTTCCCCTACCGTAAGCACGACACATCGTGAAGCTGATTTTTAATTGTTTAGTTTTTTCTTTTTTAAACTATACCTTCATCGGCCCGGAAAATACATATATTAAGTTCAATATAACGCAGTAATATGTTAGGGAATTTTCTAATAGCTGTTTTTTTAATTTACTATGTCCACCTTCCCCCACTACCTACACGGTCTATTCGCCATATTTTTCCTCTTACAGCCGATTTATGTCATCGTCGTCGCTCGTTAATTTGTTCGGAACGATTACGGAACATTAAATAGAGAAACCTATACTGATACTGATCGATTTGAAATTTAATGAAAATAGATATATCAGTTTTTAAATATTTTTAACGGTTTTTGTTTTATTTTGAAGCTTTTCAATTAAATTAAAAAAGTCAGAAACGTTCTATTTATGTTTGAAATTAAAAGAGGATTAAATTAAAAGTAACAGAGTAGACAGAGGGAAGCTAAAATTCGCTTTCCGCTAAATTTTCGAGACATTGCGTGTTGAGTGGTAAAACTCAACGCTGCGCTCTGTCTTGTTATTAGAATTAGAAAACGAAAATATTAAATAATGCATTTCCCCGAATGAGAATCAAACCCATAACCGTGGTGTATAGTCACAGGCTTGTGCCCCCGGGCCACTACTGGCGTCAAGCGAAATTAATATAATAATAGATAAATATGAATCAAAATTAAATAAAGTCAGCTTCACGCTGTATCCCGTACACAGTGGGCACAGGCAGAGGGAACCTATTTTGTAGACGCTCCGTTCCCCACTTTTCGCCGTGTTATGGAGGTATTGCGTGTCGAGTGGTGGAATTCAACGCCGCGCTTTTGCCTCGACACCAGAGCGAAGAAATGAAAATATAAATGTAAATAAATATTTTATTTTAACGAGTGGAGATCGCACCCACAACCAGTCGATTTTACAGTCACACTTTGTGCCCTCATAGATAAATATGAGTTAATAAATTACATTGAAATTAAAATTTTGATTGTTACGTGTTCAAGTGCAGTGTTGAGTTTCCCCAAGCAATATGCAATGACAATATTTGGTTAGAAACTGTAGAACGCACTGTAGTCTTATGAAAGTTTATCACACCAAGTACGTAAGACGTTTCGTACTTCGTAGAACACAAACAATATCTACGTTATGTCCCGCATACATGATCAAGCAGGGTGGCCAGAAGGAACTTAATTTCAAGACACTCTGTTCTCCGTTTTTCGCCCCAATTCGAGACATTATAAATGAAAATAATTCGTACACTCGAATGGGAATCGAAGTCACTACTTTCGCGTTTACATATACGGCCTCTAAAAGTTCTCATTTAAGATACATAATGCCGATATGTACTATATCCAACGATAAGAAACTTACGGTCATTTGTATCAGCTTTGTTCACTCACTAGTCAAAGCACTAACAACTGTTCGGAATAATGCGATTATTTTGAATGACCCGTAAGCACTTGGGACCGTAAGCGCTGCGGGAAACCTATCTAAATGACTGGTTTATTTTGCCTCTCTAAAGAGTCTAAGAAGTAAATATATTTTTAAATTATAAGTGCATATTATAAACTGTCCTATTCTATATATTTTTAGTGATTTATGTAAATATGAGGTATTTCTTGCGGGTTTATTTCTCTGCTGTAAGAAGACAAGATACGGTGTTGAATTCCGCTACTCAATACACAATGTCTCGAAAATTAGACTGAGGCCGGCAATAAAGATGAGAATATGTAACGTGAAGTCAAGATTTGCGAATTTCAAGATGTTGTTTATTATATCTGAAATACAATTTTGTAATTCGATGAATTAAAAACTTATTAAGTTTACAATTGTTTTAAAATACATGATTATAATAGATATTATGAATTTTCAAATTATTTACATTTAAGTCATATCGTGACGCTATGTAGGGCGTTTATTATTACTACACATATATTTACTTATATATATTTAATTTAAAAAATATTAGTGTCGTTTCGATCCCCACACGAATGATGATCTTTTTTTAAAAAAACATTTTCACTTCCCCAATCCGATAAGACAAATTGCGATGTTAAGTTTCGCTACTCAATACGTAATGTCCCGGAAACTGTATAGAAAGTGGAAGATTAGGGCCTTAACACTAGGTTCCTAGGTTCTTCTATATACCTTCTTATATACGGAAAAAATAGCGAAGCAAAAAAAAATATAATATATAAAAATATAGAAAATAAAAGCTATGTTTCATATTATAATAAATAAAAAAACTTTATTTAAATTTCCACGAAATTTAAAAATTCTTATCGGACCACAACTTTCAGGCAATTTGTATATACTTCACTTGATCGCTGTTATTCTCAGTGTAGCGTCTTAGAAAATAAGTTTCAATTTTTAAAATATATATTCTCGAGAATATCTGAACAAATTTTTACATTTTCAAGCAACGTCAAATGTAATTTCCAATGTATTTTAATGTTTTCTGAACTTTTACTTATGTTTTTTTATATATGTATTAATAATTTATAGATTCTGAATAATTACTGTAATAAGCATTCAGTTATAATAATAATCTTTAATGTTATCATATTATGTGCAAAATATTTCAGAACATATTATAAAATATTATTGAATGAGACCGGTGAGGAGGTGAGGTTCCTCTACCTCCCCTTGATATGGAAATACAGCGTGAAGCTAAAAAAAATCAACTTTTATTGACATAGTCAGGTAACATAGCAAGTTAAATAAAATCTATATATCAGTGAATTGATACTCTTTTAAATAATATATAATCACGTATTTTTTTAATATACATACGGAATTCATTCGAAACAACCATTGTTTGTATATGAATAGAAGAGAAAAATTTATTTGCATTCAGTTTCTATACATAATATTATATAGGTAAAAAAACTTATATATATTAATTTAAATATATATGCATTTTTTTAACAAAAATATGGACCTACAAAAAACTACGTACAAAAATAAAATGTTATAACGAAATAAAAAAAATACCGCTATGCGACATATTTACGACACAGTGCAGAAGCGTTGACTGTATACAAGATGGCTATAGGTTCGACGTCCAATCTATTGTTTATTAGATCCACAAACGATGATAACATTACACAGTGATAAAGAAAAGAAATATAAGCACAAACTATGGACATGAAAATATGACATAAAATTTTCATTATAAACATTGTCTTGAATGAGATTCGAACTCACAACAACCTCGGCACTGCGGAATTTTTATTTAGATACGCACTACAACCCGAATGCAGCAGAGTACGCAGTGAGAATCTTGTATCACTCATACACACAGACACTATTCTCCATTTTCTCTCTGCACCAAGATATTGCATATTGAGTGGCGGAGCTCAACTCTATATTTTGCTTTACCACAGAGGAGAAATTAAAACTCCCACCCGAATACAAAAAATACCCCTGACTCATAATGACCTCAAGAGGTATCTACGAATACTATCCTATTGTTCTATAATATTATATGTTTTCATATTTTTTTCTATGTTATAAGATAATTTTTAACATTTTTAAAGTGTTATTCCACACTTTTTATATTATGTCTGGGTATATGCCGAATAATATAATATAGAAAACGGTATATTTATATATAAAACGGTAACAAATATTGGGCTATAACTTTTACAAGAAAAAAGAAAGTTCATACATATAACGCATTGTTAAAATCTTTTCAGATATGACTTATCAGAGCGGGGAAATAAACATATTAAATATTTCATTCAACCGGAGTATGAATCGAACCCACAACCTGTAGCGAAAGTATAATATATCTAAGTAACAAAGCCTTACATATTAAAACTAGCCTTAATATTTGCACATCTCGCACGTCTTACAGAGACTACCTTGAAAAGTTCAATTATATTTTTAATGCAATTTAATCCATTATCAATTATAAAATTCAATTATTTTTAATAAAAAGTGTCTCACATTGAAATTTAAGCCTAACAGTTTTGAACACAATCAAAATCTATTTTTTATTATTTGCCTAGATTTTCACACTGTATCTTTCATGTGGCAGAGTAAGCTCAAGAAATCTGAAAAATATTAAAACCCTCCATCTTCCACTCTCCGTTCAATTTTACAAAACATAACATTTTGAGTGGCGGAACTCAACTCCACGCATTGTCTTGTTGCCACAGCGAGGTAATGATAACAATTCTTACTTCTCCAATTGGGATTTGAACCCAAAACCATCTCGTTTACAGTCAAACGGTGCATTGAGACCGTAATGTCTCAATTACCAAAATTCTTTATTAACCAAACAGGCTACCCGTATAAACGTGTCCGCCGCCAGCGAAATGTTTGAACCATTAAACATCATCAGTTTACAAACACGTACTGTTCGATACAACGCCCGCGGCGAGTTATAGACGCTTTGTGTCGAATGTGGGAGTATTACAGCAGTTGGGCCAGCAATAATTATTGAGCACTTTTAGATGCAAATTTTTGGTATTTTTAGGGTTCCCTGCCTTTTAAGGATTTTTCCTTAAAAGGCAGGGAAAGGAACCTTTATAAGATTACTTTGTTGTCCGTCTGTCTGTCTGTCTGTCAAGAGCCTTTATTTTAGAAACGCTTGGAGATATCGAGTTGAAATTCATATCTACAGCCCCATGATTTCATGATTTTTTTTTTTTTTTCTTAAAAAAAATTATGGCCATATATATCGCAAAAAACGCGTATTTCGACATTGTGAATGGAATTAAAATACAAAAAGGGGTATTTTCGGTTGACCTAGAATTATGAAATTTGGCAGCTAGCATCTACAAGTAGTACTAGTTCAGCAAAAAATCTGAAAACCATACATTTGTAGTTAAATTCTTAAAAATATTAGCCTTAATAAGGGGGAAAAATTTGATATTAAAACAGCTAGTTCAAGTGAGGTATTAAATGCTCTAGCTACCTAAGCCTGAATTTCAGAAAAAAGCTCAATGCCTCCAAGTTTTTACGGAACCCTCGGTGGATGAGCCCGACTCGCGCTTGCGCGGTTTGTTTTCGTGGTTTTTTTTTTTTGGGAAATTTTCTTTAAATTTATGATGAAATATGTATATAAAAAGTTTAGGGAATATTTTTTTATTTCTCACTAAGTTAGGGTGGTAACATTTAACAGTTTCAATAATACATAACAGTTATAGCCTTAGCGGGTTCAATTCCTGCACGGTTAACACTTATATTTAATTTTCTTTTCCAGTTTCCTGATCTGATATGATATACTGGACATATTTCCGCCACACTACACGCAATAGTTTTAAAATTCTGTGGACAGTCAGAACAAAAACAGTAGAAGTAGGCAGAGGGAACTTGGGAACCTAATGTAAAGACACTCTGTCCCGATAAATACTTTCGATTGCCACTTTTTGTCGTATGCTAAGGCAATATTGAAGGCGGAGCTCAACGACGCGCTATGCTTCGTTGCCAGAAGCGAGGAAATGAAAATATTAAATATTTCATTTCTCCAAGTGGGAATCGAACCCGCAAGTGTTCATAGTCGCACGCAAAGGCACTACCCCTTGCTCCACAACAGCCCCTCCGTAATACTTAAAAAAAAGATAGGAAGAATTAATTATTATTTATACAATCAATTTTATTCATCATTGTACTAACTTCTCGATTAAAACTTCTTTAGGCGAAATTGTTTTTAATTTATTTTTGAAGTTACTAATAAAAGAGTATAAAAAGAGAAATTATTAAGCTTAACCCTTTGTTGGAATATTTTCGGTCAAGTAAATATTTTTAGTTCCACAAATGAACTGTAATCGTTATTGTTATTGTTTTGCAAGTGTTTTTTTTATCAACGCAAATTATTTTTATATGCGGTTGTTTTATTTAAATAAAAATAAATAAATGAGCTTCACGCTGTATCCCACACACTGCAGGGTAGGCAGAGGGTTAAGACATTCCGTTCTCCACTTTCTGCCGAATTCTGGAAGCATTGCATGTTGAGTGGCAGAACTCAACGCCGCGCTTGTCCTCGACTCCAGAGCGAAGAAATGGAAATATAAGTGTAAGTAAATATTTCATCTCCTCGAGTGGAGATAGAACCCACAACCAGTCGGTTTTACAGTCACACTTTGTTCCCCTGCGCCACGACTGGCCTGTTGTTTCATTTAAAATGTCTTATTATAAGATAAGATACCTTAATAAAATGTTTCATTTTTTTTTAATTATTTTATTTTGAGGCCGTCGTGGCGCAGAAGCACAAGGGTATGAGTGTAACGCGACGATTATGAGTTTGTTTTCCACTCGATAGAATGACTTATTTTTTAGAGTTGCGGCGTTGAGTTCCGGCACTCAACACGCAATTCCTCGAAAAACATTGCCGAAAGTAGGGAACGGAGACTCTACCTAAGCTGATTCCATTTTTAATTATTTATATTATACAAAAATCCCCACTTTGTACCAAATTTCATAACTGTACGTCCACGGGAAGTACCCAATAGGTTTCGAATTTGCGGCAAATTTCATAGAAAATGCAGTAAAGTTGATGCATTATGACGCAAATGTTCGTCATAAAATAAAAATCTATTGATTGTATTGACTGAAATTTGATTTTTTCCAGCAACAAAGGCACTTAGATCTGAACCGTGAGATCCGTGAGACCGTTGAGATCATGGCAGACGGACAGAGACGAGTAACAAAGTGATTCTCTAAGGGTTCCGCTTTTCCCTTTTTGGTACGAAACCACTTAAATAACAGACTGTAAAATTAAAACATTTCATCTTCTTTGTACAAGCATCTACTCTTAGTACTGCTACTAGTATTTTCCGTAGCGAATTATTGAACATGTTTTGGTTAGAACAAGAAGGCTATGAATATGAAAACATGTATCGGGAGCGCTTACCTCACTGTTCAGGTGAGAAATTCCATACTATCTATATATTAAGGACATTTTGAATGTTTTAAAAAATATATATGTTCTCTTTTCGAGTGTTCCGTACCTCAAAAAGTAAAAATGGAAACTAGAACTAAAATTAAAACTAAAATGGAAACTAAAACTAAATATTTTATATAGACGGACAGAGGTCCGTCTGCTAAGCCCATTTATCTCAAGGCCACGTGGCGGTATCAAGCTGAAATTGATATCAAATATTGGTCTATGGTCTCTTGAAGTACAGAAAAGGCAAAATCAAGCTTCTCTCTCGTATCATTTTATTTATGAATCGATTTTACTCCGTTTTGTATGAACCAAAACCTATAGGGTAACGGAGTATCTTAGCACTAGGGGAACCTAGTGCTAAGATACTCCGTTCCTCATTTTTCGCCGACATCTGGACATTGCGTATTGAGTGGCAGAATTCGACGTTGCGTTTTTTGGCGACACCAGAGGAAAAGAAAATTATCAATTACATTTCCTAGAGTAGGAATCGAACCCATCAATCATGTTTACAGTCAACACACTCGTGCCCTTGCGCCACAACTGGCCTTTATAAACTGTATTTAAGTAAAATAAAAAGCGAGGCCGCCATGGCACAGTGGCCTAGCTGTGGCCAATGGACATCTTTGTGTATGCGGATAATAACCATCAATTAGTCTAAAAACCGTGAACAATAGGGCAAGTAGTGAATTATAACCGGCTTACCATTTAGGTGCATCGTAAAGTTATTTAAATCTCCAATTGTTCGTGAGCCGTGGTTGCCCTACATCGAGTACAACGCTCTGTGCAGTAGTTGTAAATTATTAATGACAACCATTCTATGAATCCGATTCCCTTTACCCATATATGTTTCTTCTTTTGTGTTTGGGAAATTTTAGTATTACGTTGCCATGGTAACGTATGTTTGTTTTTAATCTTAGCATCATCACTTACTAAGTGAAGTATCAATATTTTACTTAAGAATTTTACATGTATTCTATAATTGTGCTAAGTATCTCTTTGTTACCGGTAAATATCGCCTAGCTGTGGCGCAGAGGCACAAAGTGTGACTGTAAAATCGACTGGTTGCGGGTTCAATCGAGTCGAGGAAATTAAATGTTTATTATTTACATTTATATTTTCATTTCTTCGCTCTGGTGTCGAGGCAAAGCGCGGCGTTGAGTTCCACCACTCAACACGCAATGCCTTCAGAACTCGGCGGAAAGTGGGAAACGGAGTGTCTTAGACTAGGCCTTCCTTCTGCCTACCCTGCTGTGTGCGAGATACAGCGTGAAGCTGATTTGATTTGATTTTTGTTTTTTCATACAACTTGGTGTTGGCGAAGTGAATTGTGCTCAACTGGCAAGCTCGATACGCTACAAATAAAGAACTGAACTAATCTGAATTGAAGTACTGGAACAAAATGATAATCTGCAGAAAAATATAAATATATAAATACTTACATCATAACTGCTTGAGGCCAAGAAATATACTTATATTTGCAACAGAAAATAATAATTTAAAACAAAGGTCTGGTTTTTAAAGTCATCAAATATAAAAATGGCATTTCAATCAATAGACTTCACTGGAAGCCAGTTCTTAATAGTAAAAATAAATTGGAAAAATACATTAAAATAAATAAATATATAAGAAAACTAGCACCTTTTAAAACAAAAAATATTTGTTAAAACTACACCAAATTAGATTCTGAAAAAAAAAGCTTATGAATTAACTTTAATGAATCACGAATACAATTGTGGTGCCCTCAGTGGCACAACGTCTAACTGTAAAGGCGATGGTTATGTGTTCGATTCCAACTTAGGGAAATGAGAAGGTAAATTATCTGAATTTCTTGCTCTGGTAAACCAGTGGCTCTAAAAAAACCGTGGCGTTGAGTTCCGCCACTCAACACGCAATGTCACGAAAATTAGGCGGTGGGCTCAGAATTGAGTTCCTTGATATTAGATTTATTCTAGCCCTATTTATGCGGGATGTTTAGCGGGATAAATAGGGAAAAAATGTTAATACTTCCCGTTCTTCACTTTTAGTATATTTTAGAAATCGCCTTAAAAGTGGCGGTTCTTCGACCATACCACGAATATGAAAGCACAGTATGTCTGCGTTACGATGACGTCAATATCGAGACATAGATATATTTTGTTTTGCGTGTTAAATTAGATGCACGTGTTAGATTACGCCATTTATATATTTATTAAAACATTTGATTATGTACATATATCTAAATAAAATTAAATTAAATCACTTTCTGCCGAATTCTGGAGGCATTGCGTGTTGAGTGGCGGAACTCAATGCCGCGCTTAACCTCGACACCAGAGCGAAGAAATGGAAATATAAATTTAAGTAATTATTTCATCTCCTCGAGTGGGGATCGAACCCACAACCAGTCGGTTTTACAGTCACACCTCGTGCCGCTGCGCCACGACCGGCCTCAGAGTTGTCTTAAAGAGTAAAAAGTGTCTTAGGTCACTAGGTTCCCTCTGCTTACTCTGCTCTGGGCGTCAAAAAAAATACGTATGCGTCTGATAAATAAATATTCAAAAAGCACTTGGACCCACAATCAAATCAACTCGAATCGACCGACTTTTTATACATTATATATACCAACGCATTATTTGATTTTTTTGTTAACGAAACATACAATTTTTACTAATACAATTCTTGTTTTGTAGTCTTATTATAATTTAAATTAAATTGTTCCAATGCAATATGAGGATACTCTAAATACATAATAAAACAAATATAATTAATCACGCCAGCCAAAACTGGCCGCAGCGTCAACCACATGACAGATTTTATTTATAAATTGAAAATTCTAAATGGCCTGAATCAAACCACAAAGTGTTTACTAAATATTGTTTTATAAAAAAATATATAAAACAAATACAAATACTAATCCATTTGTTAAGTATTTGAAACTTTTTATGAAAATCTTAAATAAACATTTTAATGATCAAATCCCAATTGTAAAAGCGACGGTTACGGATTCGATTCCCATTCGGGGTAATGGTTTATTTTTATTTTTTCGTTCTGGTAACAAAACAAAAGCGTGGCGTTGATGTTCGCCACTCAACACGCAATATCTCAAAAAACTGGGCGGAAAGAGTAAGTTACCTCTTCTATTAAGCTTTAAAAGCAAACTATCTCTACCTACCAGGCTATTAAAACAAAAAAATATATATTATATAAAAAGAAAGTAAAAGTTTCATATTTTTTTTACTCGTTTTAGAATTTTTTAATCGTTTTATTATTCAAATTGTTATTGTATTTGTTTGTTATTTTAGTAATTATTATTTTATTTCTGCAGACCCCTAAAAACAACCTTAGCTCTCTCCGCATTGAATGTGGCAACATTAAAAAATACTAATAGAAAATTTAAAAATATTTTTTTTTTAAAAGCTTTTAAAAAAGTTACCCAATGTCATTTACAACGCATTAACTCATAAGGAACTAGTAACTTTTTTAAAATATTTCAAACAAGGTCCACATGAGAAAGATAAAGCGCCCAGTTAATAAATAACGATCGATCGATGGTTCAGTATAAAACAATATTGATTAATCTTTCGTTCCCCCGATGCCCGCCAGCTGACAGATAATGAATGGCCCGACTCGACAGATTAAAAACGTTAGTTCAATGTTTTTACGCCTTTTCTAGTGCGTGTTTTTTTTTTAATGAAAAAAGCTGTTGAAAAGTTCAAAATATTTTTTTTATTTATCTTTTTTAATACATTTCATTATGAATGATAACAATTCATATATTTAAATTTTGTTTAAAATGTAAAAGAATTAAGAATTTTGATCTTTAATAAATATCAATTTTATAAAAAATATGTTTATTTTACCCTATTCATGAAGGCATGAGATAAAACGTAAACAAATCAAAAAAAGTTATTTTGTAGGACACGATTGATGGGGCTCAAGACAGTATATTAAGTAATAAATTAATTTTTAACAAAAAAAACTTCCTACAATCAACAAATTAAAAACAACGAAGAAATAATTTTACGTAAAACATACTTTGATTTGTTAAACAAAAATAAAAAAAAATATACATATAATTTTGAAGTCAGTGCTAAGTAAAACAAACAGGCTTAGTAATTTGATATTGTAGTAAGGTTCTTGAAGCTTGACACCGACTTCAAAATTATAAAATCTTTTTTTTTTGTTATTTTTGTTTAACAAAATCAAAGTACAAAACAAAATTTGAGAAAAAGTTTGAAGTTGATTTTTTTTATTAAAAAATAATTTATTTTACGATTTTAAGTGTTGGGTAGACCTTAAAGTGATGCTTCTCAAGTTAATGGTTGTCCTATGTAAAACTTCAAACGTAATTAGTTTCTATTGTGCACACTAGCATTTTGGCACATTGACAAGAACATACATAAAAAATATTCGGGCGAATTGGGAACCTCTTCCTTTTATGAAGTCGGTCGGAAAATGGCTTGTTCAATTTCAACCGGATTCCATAATCACATCAAACTATCATTATAATTAAAACTATCATTATAAGTAATTTTTTTTCATAGATAGCATTGTCAGAAATGGACCAAAAAAATGGGACCACACTGAAAGCACTTTCAAATAAAAAATCCTCCAAATCCCTAATCCCAAATGGGTAAACCACCCAGTCAAAAGTTTTGAGGTAAATAAAAAAAAATACAAAATACAAGTGATAACCAAGGAGGTTATAAATTCTTACAGAAGTCGGTTAAAAAAAATTATGGATTTTTGGATTGTTTTCTTAATTTTTATTACGACAACGATTTTTAACAGACGAACAGACAGACAAGGTTACAACTAAAAGGTTATAACTATTTATTGTATACGAGTATTTATATATTTACGTACAGAACCGATATAAATATTTTTAACAGAAAGAAAACCGACTTCAAACTGTAATTTATGTAAATTTTAAAACTTTTATATGATTTTCTCGTGGATGGCATTGTAAGATCTCAAAAAAATTAATGTGGGTAAGTGCGGTGGGTAGGTAGTATATTATGAAAATCGGCCCAGTTCATTCGAAAGTTCTGAGGTAACAAACCAAATAATACAGTCGAAATAAGAACCTAACAGAAATCGACTAGAAACAGAAAATCTCTTTCTGAATCTAATTTTAATAATTCCTTTACCACAATACAAATTAATTAGAATGAGCCATTCATTTTGATGATCATGCAATGTAATATAATGGGTACGTTTGCAGTCAACAGCAGGCGTGCGGTTTCGGCGGGAAATCAAGATGGCGGGCAATTGCCGACGCAATTGTCAACATGCTCCTAATGTAGCAAGTTAAAACTATAATATTACTTGTTTGTATTGCGTTTAATATTATAATATTAGTTAAATTTTTCTTTGGTTGTTAAAATTACTATGGTTTTTTGGGAATAGTATTGTTTATAATCAAGTTTCTTTATTTCATAATATTTAGGCATTAGAAATAAAAGCTACTTAAAACATATTTTGTATTCCGTTTTTTAGGTCTTATTTTAAAGATAAAGAGTATTTTTGATAGGATTACCTATTATGCACACAAATTTTTCTTTAATATACATCTAGACTATTAATAAAAAAATATTAAATATCATCTCACAAAATTTGAAAATAATTTTGATTATCAAGATACTTAGATACTAGAGGACTTTGGGGAGATCGCTCAGCTCTACACCTTGTCTACGTAGGATATATAAGCGGTACGTTGATGATACTTATAATTTTACCTACGGACAATATTTAAATATTCCTAAACCATCTCAATTCTATTAATAACAGTATTCAATTCACAATTGAAGTACAGGCTAATAATTCCTTAACTTTCCTCGATGTGTTAGTCATAAGAAATCCCAATGGCTCAATAGGCCACGCAGTATATAGGAAACCCACGCACACCAATAGATATCTCAATGGTGAATCGCACCACCACCCTACACAGTTATTTACCGTTGGCAAATCCTTGCTTCAGAAAGCCCACCAGCTATGCGACCCTGAACATCTAGGGGACAAGTTTTGGCAGGTGAAGCTGCTAGTTCCCCGCCAGCGTTGTCAGAAGACCAACCACAGTAGAGAAACAGCCCGCACTTCTACCATATGTAATAGTTACAGACAGGATTGGCAACATCTTAAGAAAAGCTTCCATAAAAATGATATTGAAGCCTAACAAGAAGGCTGACTTTCTTGTTAGGCTTCAATATCATTTTTCTCAATTCTTGAGACCAGCGAAAAGTAAATTTCTTTGCAGTGTACAGGTGTACAAACTAGATTGTGACTGTGGCTTATACATCGGTCAAACAAAAAGAAGAATCGGTGTTAGGGCGAAGGAACACATATCCGATATCAAGAATGAGCAAGTATCGAAGTCAGCTGTATGTGAGCACACTGTGGATAAACCCAGCTATTACATAAGGTTTGATAAACCCCATATCCTCGCTAAGGAAAACAGATATATTCCTAGAATGATCCGCGAGGCTATTGAAGTAGTAAAACATCCTAATTTCTATAGAGAGGATGGCTGGAAACTTTCTACAACCTAACCACACTCATAAAATCTTGGAAGTCTCAAGCACACCATACCAGATGGCAGGATACATTCAGCTCATTTTGCAGGAATCCAGGGCAGTACGCGAGGCAATTGAGAAACCATTGGCGGTAGTTTGATATAATAATTATGTCAACTAACAGATAAATGCCACCTCAGTCTACCCGTGTGACCACGGACTACAGTAAAATGTTTGAAACGTCGGGTTTCCAAAAATATACGTAATATACGTCACTCCAGTAAAATTCATTCCGGTTTCATTCAAAATATGTAATAATCGTGAAAATCAAAGATTTCACATTTATATTTTTGATGGGATTTGAATTAGCTTAAAAATATTGTTAACATCATATTGTACTCGTATGTTGTGTTAAAGCAATTGTGGTGCAGTGGCACAGCATATCCGATCAGAGGCATGGTTTTTTTCAATTTCCTCGCTTTAATATTAAAACAAAGTGCGGTATTCAACGCTATACAATATGTATCTCGAAAGTTGGATGTAAAATGGGAAACGGAGTGTCTTAAAACTAGGTTCTACCCTCCTATATACGAGAAAAAAATAATACCACTATTCTACTAGAAAATGTTCTCAAATAAAATGTTCTATCAGTAACGGAAAAAAAGGAGGACGTCCGTCAATCTGTGTCCGTTCGCTTAATTCAGTTGGGCTCGGTCTATGATTGAGTACTCAACTGTCTGTCGTGTTTGAAATCAAAAATCACTCAGTCGGACAAATCTCACTGTCTGTCTGTTACAGGAATTTCAAAACATCCATGCAGACATCGCATATCTATTGTTCTTGTTTTTTAAAAATACTTTTATTATATTTTATTTTGATGCAATTTTCGTGTCATATGGATATGTGGTAATATAATATTTTATTTTCGACTAACGAAAATACCTGCGAGGGGTTTTATATTCAACGCGTATATATTTTTTTATGTGCAAATAAGCATAATTCTTCCACTAGTAGTTTATTTTTTATAGTTTCTCTATCTTCTTCTTCAGTACCTCACACCTAGCAGGATAGGCAGATGACCTGGTGACCCTAGTGACACTTCGTTCCTTTTTAAGATAATTTGTTTCATTTGTAGTCACACGTTTGTGTTACTGCTCCACGGCGACCTCTCAAATCATTTTCTTTGACATTTGTAATCGTAATTAAAATATTACTCATTAAATTAAAAAAAATAAATCTGAATCAAATCAAATCAAATGAAAACAAAAGATTCTTCCAAAAAAAAAAACGACCAAATATAATAGTTATCGATCCGAAACTTTAAAACCAATACAACACAACAGCAACTCTCTCAATAATTAACGACTACACGGAGTAAACACTTGCCGGGGCGGGGGTTGAAAAATTAATCAGTTCTCCGTAACTACGCTAACTTCGATCAAAGCGAACAATCCTTTGTGAGCGTTTACTTCGAAAATTCTTTACCTGTTTATGATTAAACGGCAAGAATTCTAACTTTATTTATATTCTTTAATGCACATAAATTTTGGGTAGGGCCTACTTAATTTCGTCTTGTACGTCTTATTTAAATTGCTTCCAATTAAAAATAAATATATAAAAAATACGATTTGACGAGGCCAGTCGTGGCACAGAGGCATAAAGTGTGAATGTGAAATCGACTGATTGTGGGTTCGATCTCTCAAGGATATAAGACCACTCAAGGAAATAAAATATTTATTTGCATTTATGTTTTCATTTCTTCGCTCTGGTGTCGAGGCAAAGGGCGGCGTTGAGTTACGCCACTCAACAAGCAATGCCTCCAGAACTGGGGAACGGATTGTCTTAACACTCCCTCTGCCTACCAAATATTTGCATGAACGTGTGCATACAAATATTAATTTATTAAAAAAAAAAACACTTTGGTGTGGAGGCAGAGCGCGGCGTTGAGTTCCGCCACTCAATACGCAATGCCTCCAGAATTTGGCGGAAAGTTGAGTGTCTATAGACGAAGCTCCCTCCGCCCTGCTACATGCGAGATATAGGGTGAAGCTAAAAAAAAATATTATTGCTTAGATTTAAGATATGTACTTTTACTTGAAATGACTCTCATTCTTATTTGACTTTAACAAAGCAGAATATCGTTTAATTATACTTTGAAGGGGGTCTTCAACTTCTCGTATTGGAGCATCATTAAGAATTTCACTGGTTCATTCACATTCACAAAGACTTTATTCTTATATTTCTTTTGTATTAGATTCTTTTCTTTATTTTTTCTGTATATTCATACTTTTTTGTGGGATAGGCAGAGTGTTAACACTGTACACTCCGTTCTCTTCTTTTTTATAATATTCATGACGTTACGTGTTATGTAGCATAATTCAACACTATCAGAGCTAGGTAGATAAAAATAATTTATATAAATTATTTTATTATTTATAAATCAAATCAGCTTCACGCTGTATCTCGCACACAGCAGGGTAGGCAGAGTGTTAAGATACTCCGTTCCCCACTTTCTGCCGAATTTTTGAGGCATTGCGTGTTGAGTGGCAGAACTCAACGCCGCGCTTAACCTCGACACCAGAGCGAAGAAATGGAAATATAAATTTAAGTAAATATTTCATCTCCTCGAATGGGGATTGAACAACCAGTCAGTTTTAGTCACCTTGTGCCGGTGCGCCACGACTGGCCTCATTATTTATTTTGTTTAAAAAAATAACTTTTTCATTTCTGGTAATTATTTTTTTTCTGAATTAGCCTTTTATAGAATAGTTAAAGCTGTGGTTTCATTTAAAGTGTTGCTTACACTTCCACCCTGTATACATAACTAGAGGGCGCGCGCGGCTTCGCCCGCTTATTAGGAGTGAATTCTAAAAAAACCACGAAACACGTGTTCAATAACATATTTTTAACAGTCTGAATTTAAATTTTTATAAAAATCGGTGGCAATTTATATATTTTTCCGTATAAACTTTCAACCCCTTATTTTGGGGAACCCTTAGGGGGTGAATTCTTAAAAACCATGAAATACGTGTTCAATGAAATATTTTTAAGAGTCTGAATTCCAAATTTTATAACAATCGGTACAGATTAAAATTTTTTTCCATACAAACTTTCAACCCCAATTTCATCTCTTTAGGGTTAAAATTTTTCAAATTCCCTTCTTAGTGGATGTCCAGAATATGAAAATAAACATCTGCCCAAATTTCTCGTTTCTACCATCAGCGGTTACGGCTCTGCGTGCGTCTTACCTCAGTCAGTCAACACAAGTCCTTTTATATATATAGACTAGCGACCCGCTTGCGGCTTCGCCCGCTTTAACTACTAAATTATTCATGTTATGTACCTATGTTTGCAAAACACTTAAGATTACTAATGTGAAAATTATTTAAACCTTAATCTTACCCAAAAATACTTAAACTAAAGATGTAACTATGTCGCGTTGAAGTACATTATAATTATTGGATAACTCCAAAATACGTGCAATCCCTTCTAAATTAACTTTGCTATAGAGCCAGGCGCAGAATTGAAGCATTCTCTCGCCCATCTCCGTAGTAGCTCCAAACGACATCTGGGCGTTGACACTGTATGAAATTGGAAGGATTATCAAATGCCATCTAGGCGGTCAACTCAGTCAGGAGAGACCCTCGGTTTCCTGAGGGAGGCCCATCTTAAACGACCAAGGTCCAATGCAAGGCTCATGATTCGGATTTGGAGGAGAATAGAAAGTCCCTCTGAAGTAGTCTTACGTCTGACCTCGGGCGGCCGGGTATGCCACGGAGTGCTGCTCCTTAGGTGCAGGTGATACATTGGCGCAGCGGAATGCGTTGGACGCGAGACGACCAATGTGTACCTCCAGGCTTTCTATTTTTATGTTGCGATGATGCGTGGTGTTCCTCACTTAGTATGGCGCCTGCGTCACTCGACGGAGGATGAGGTTCTGGACCACCTGCAGGATTTCTCCTTGAGTGATACTCGCTAGGGCGTTGTGATGTCATCAGTGTATAGTGGGGAACAACAGCAGCGATCGAGTCGCTGCTAGACCTCGAACTCTCAACTCTCACGCAAAATGTCCTGTCACTGAGGCAGGGAGGCAAAAACATGCGCGATGTGCTGGGGGGGTGCCGGCTCTGAGCACTTAATGAAGTAGGCTCGGTCGGTAGTGCCAAACGCGGTCGAAAACGCGTGCTACGTCGAATAAGACTACTATTGCACTGTCCTTTCGGTTGATCGCTGTTACGGCGTGGTATAACCAGAGTGGTATAACCGCTTGCCAAACTGCTTGCTTCGTGGGTGGATGTGCGACTGGAGAAGTGAGAGGAATAACTTCTCGAACAGCTTGGCGACCGCGCTAAGGAGGGTTATAGATCGGTATCCCTCAGGCTGCGGGCTCTTCCCAGCCTTGGGCAACATGATGAGTAGGCCTTCCTTCCATGCCCGGGGGAAAGAAGCCAGGCGGGTGCGGTGGATCCATTTTTATAAGCACAAAGTTGCAGGGCGCGGGGGGACGCGTGGTGGGCGGTGAGCCGTTACACAGCAAGAATTTTTTAGTACCGTAGTTTTAAATCTGTGCTACTAATCTTCTAAAGTACTTATTGAAATGAAAAACAGTAAACAACATTTTGATCTATATAAAATAGGTAAAAGGTAACTAATATACTTATTTATATACTGAAAGTAAGGGATAAACATGAGTCGATATAGTTTTTCTCTAAAACTATTTGTAATTTCGAAATATTGTAAAGAGCAAAGTTTATCTTTGTTTAACGTAGAAAATTAATAACTTATTTAAAAGGATAAGGATTAATATCATTATGAACACACATCCCTTACAATAAGAAAATATATTTAAATTACCGTCTAATTTCCGTCTCCTTTACGCTTTCATTAGTAAGACTTAAACGATTTTTATTTGCGTTTCTTGTTCTACGACCTATGAACGACTTTTTCGTGGCATAATTAAATTAAAAAAGGAAATGTTTAAAAAGGTAAAAAAATAATAAAAGAACAGAAGAAGAGTAAACAAACTAAACAACAGGATACTTAAACGAAAGAAATGATAAACAAAAGACTATCTACTATTCTATTAATCAAAAAAGATGAAACTAAATATATCGCGCTGAAATAATACATTAAACTCTAATTATCCAATACGTACAATCGCATCTAAATCTACTTCGCTACAGAGGCAGGCGGGGAGACGGGCGCGGCGGACGCGTCGCGGGGCGCGGGGGGCTGCGGCTTATAGCCGGCGTGATGTGTCAACAATTAAATGCGTTTTTCTCTAAAACTATTCGTAATTTCAAATTAGTGTAAAGAACAAATTTTATCTTCGTTTAACGTAGAAAATTAATAAACTATTTAAAAGGATAAGGATTGATACCATTATGGACAAACATCCCTCACAATAAAAAATATATTCAAATTACTATTTTTAGACAGAAATATGCTCGCTGTATGTTATCCTTAGAAGATACAAATATGCTGTCGCTGACTTTTTTGTAGATCTTATTAAGAGGAATAATACTCTAGTACATTATTTTCGTATAGGACTTACCATTAAAGCAGCGCATGCGTGAAAGTGTCTCAACGGATAGGACTTTATGCACATTTATCATATTCATGTCAAATTACAATAAAATATATATATAATAAACTATATATAAACCTTCCCTGAAAAATACTCTACCTAATGGTGAAAACCGCATCAAAATCCGTTGGGTGGTTTAGAAGAAGATCGCTTAGAAAGGCCAGACAGAGACGAAATGCGTTCTTATTTTATAAGATATAGAGATTCCTTCGAATGTTGATCGAATTAACAACCGTCGCGTTCACAGTCGAAGGCTGTTCCACGAGTTCTATTGTATATTTCATTGAAATATAATTAATACATTTTCGTTTCGTCTATTTAAACAATGTATGGAGTACCTCAACAATGGTTCACTTCTTGCTTTGCCTATAAAACCTTAGTAATATTATAAATGTAAAAGTTTGTGAGGATAGATGTTTATTTCACTTTCACGCCAAACCACTGGAACAATTTTGATTAAACTTTACAATAATATATCTTATACATCCGAACAAAATATAGGCTAAAATTTATGTACAGAATGTGTAAAATTTGACTGTAATATAACAATAAGTTGAATCGGATGAAGCCGTGTTAAGGTCGCTAGTACTTCATTTGGCCATACTAAATTGACAAACTATCCTTAGCCTCACCTCAAATACCACAACTACTTGTCCTCTCAGGTATATTTGAACTTAAATTTCAAGACTGTTGAGCTAAAACTTTAAATGGTTTGTTCTACACCTGTACTTGAATTTCAAAGAGACAGCGCACCTTCAATTGTTTGTTCAGTCCGATAGATATCAGGTATTGAAGAGTTTATTTGAAGTTTCGTATTTTCTTTTTAAAATGGACTCTTGGAAAAGAACGGATGGCTGTAATATTTTATTTACGGCATACATTTTTATGCATAGTAGGAAAGACAGAGAGAACGCAGTGGTAAGACAATCCGTTCTGGAAATACCGCTCAATTTCTTAAATATAAAAAAAAAAAATAAATTGATGCGGGATACAGCGTGAAGCTGATTTTAAATTAAATCAGCTTCACACTGTATCCCGCACACAACAGGGTAGACAGAGGGAACCTAGTGTTAAGACATTCCGATCCCCACTTTCTGCCGAATTCTGGAGGCATTGCGTGTTGAGTGGCAGAACTCAACGCCGCGCTTAACCTCGACACCAGAGCGAAGAAATGAAAATAGAAGCAAGAAAATGAAAATAAATTAAAACTATTTTTACGACCACCGAATCTACAATCGTATTTACAATCAGGCCCTGAGCCACTGTCCTAACTTAAAAAAATAAATACCTATATTAAAACAAAAAAATCATAAAACGTAATATAAAATACAAAACACAAATAGAATTTATTACTTTGATTTTCAGTTCACAGAGGTATTGTTCTTTCGGTTGTTATTAAAAAAGCTTTTATTGGCTTCTACTGTGTGTATCTAACAATGTGAGTAAAGTTTGACCTCTCGTCGTAATATTTATTCTTCTTCTATACTATTCAAATTTTCAAAAAAAATTGCACACTTTCCTACGGCAATACAATATTTTCATAGAGTGACTTAGTCAGTCATTTAGTAACGGAAGTATTATACATATATATATTCTGGAGGTATTGTGTGTTGAGTGGCGGAACTCAGATCCGCGCTTTGCCTCGACACCAGAGCGAAGAAATGGAATTATAAATTTAAATAAATATTTCATTTCCTCGAATGGGAATCGAACTCAAAACCAGTCACGTTTACAGTCACACTTTGTGTGCCACTGCACCGCGACCGGCCTCACCGTTAAAGTAATAAATTATGATAATGTTGATATAAAAAAAATAATTCAGCAGAATCTTTGGATTCTTCAAGTAGTCATATTTTACAAATAAAGACTATTAATTAAACAATACTGAGAATACATCATAAAATATAAGTTAAAATTATGCAATATTCTTGTGATTTCTCGAGATTTATTCAAACAAAAACTTAAAAAAGAATGCACCATTCGTGATTCGCCAGCCATTTCGCTGTGAAAGTTGATTAAAGTTCCATCTCCACTCCAATAGAGCAAGGAAGCCGCGTCAGCGTCAAAGGGAGGCGTAATGGCGTTATTGGTGCGGCTTGAGATAAAGGAACTCAATCACGGACGCGACTTAGCCGCTGATAGAAAATGTCCCAGGATATAGATACTGTGCGGAAAGTAAATATAAAATGTTCCGTTACTTTTAGTTTTATAATCTACAGAGGAGGTACGGTCTATAGGGATGTATGGATTTTATTTGTGATTTTATTTGTATGAAATATTTAAAACTAGCGACCCGCTCGCGGCTTCGCCCGCTTGAATTATAGTATTCGATTGTAAATGCGATTGTTGTGGATTAGATTCAGACTTGAATGAGTGGTTACCATACAAAAATTAAAACATAAAAAAAAACTTAAACCAATGTAGTGTTTCAGACAAAAGGCGGTAAGTAAAAAATAGAGTAAGGTCCTTGTTTATCACAAAACTTATAATGAAACTTATTATTAACATTATATAATATTCTATAATAATATAGAATATTTTGACAACTTGTTGTGACAAACAAACGGTATTCAATATATTGTTTTGTAATTTTAGCCATGGCGCTAAAATAATATTATTAGCCTAAAGGCGATAAATATGCAGTAATATTTCCGTGATGTCGAAAATATGTTATAAAATTTATTTATATATTTACTCGTATTTTTTTATATGTTTATGTATATGTTTGTATGTATGTGTGTGTATGTACGTATATGGAAGTGCTTTTATATATAATTGTTATTGAAATAGTATGGGATACAGCGTGAAGCTATAAAAAGCAAAAACTGGACAACAAACTGGACTTACGTACAAAAATTGGAGGTCTTAAGCTTTTTCTGAAATTCAAACTTAGCTTAGAAAGAGCCCTTTCATCTGATACCTCACTTGAACTAGCGGATTTAATACCATATTTTGCCCCCTTTTAAGGCTATTATTTTTTAGGATTTAACAACAAATGTATAGTTTTCTGATTTTTTTCCTGAACTAGTACTACCTGTAGATGCTAGCTGCCAAATTTCATAATTATAGGTAAACCGGAAGTACCCTATTAATCGTGATGTTTTTTATCGCGATCGCGATATAAACGGCCATATCTTTTTTTAAAGTAAATTAAGAAATACGTTTTTTTAGAAAATCATGAGGCTTTAGATATCTGAATATTTGATGTGAATTTCAACTCGAGATCTCCAGCGTTCCTGAGATAAAGGCTCTTGACAGATAGACAGAAAGATGGACGGACAACAAAGTGATACTATAAGGGTTCCTTTTTTCATTAAAAGGCACAGAACTTATTTTATTTTTTATTTTACTATACTAACAACAGTAACCATCGTATAGAAATTTCATCGTGACTACGTGATAAATTGTGGTACGTTTACATTTTTTCTACCAATTTTCAATATATTTAAATAAACTCTCATTGTTAATATATTTTAAATATCTTAAAAAAATCTATTTTCAATGTCAGACAAAATAAAAAAATATATACATACTTACACCTTGCTACTTTACTATATATTTTTTATTAAATACAGCGTAAGTTCATTGTAATTATTGTGATAGCTTCACGCTGTATCCCGCACACAGCAGGGTAGGCAGAGGGAACCTAGTGTTAAGACACTCCGTTCCCCACTTTCTGCCGAATTCTGGAGTCATTGCGTGTTGAGTGGCAGAACTCAACGCCGCGCTTAACCTCGACACCAGAGCGAAGAAATGGAAATATAAATTTAAGTAAATATTTTCATCTCCTCGAGTGGGGATCGAACCCACAACCAGTCGGTTTTGCAGTCACACCTCGTGCCGCTGCGCCACGACCGGCTTATTGTGATAGAATTTAAATTATTTATTTTTTAACAAAAAAAATGACTTCTTTTGATTGAACTTTTGACTGGGTTTACCGATTTTTAAGACTTTTTTGTTTGAAAACCAGTGCTTCCCGTGTGGTCCAAGATTTTTGGTCCATTTCTGACAATACTATCTATAAGAAAATCACACAAGCCTTTAAATTTGCATTAGGTATGTGCGATTCTGATGATTGTGATTGTGTGAACAATGTTTTTCCTTGCTATTTGATTTTCTCACAGATACCATTGTCGAAAATGGATTAAAATAAATTAAAATAAGACCACACGGAAAGCATTAGCTTTCAAGTATAATAAAAAAATAATTATCAAAATCAGTTCACCCAGTCAAAAGTGCTGAGCTGAAAAATATTTAAAAACATACAGTCGAATTGTTAACCTCCTTTTCGGTTTAAAGACATTTATTTCTCAAAAAGAACACAAAAGTTCACTTAAAATAAGAAATTACAATAATTTTTCTTGAGGGTACATTTAAAAGTCTGCCTTATGAATAATATACAGTAAAATAAAATGTTGCGGGTAGTAATATTACACAAACATGTTTAGGTAGGGGTTACATTAACTTATAAATTATTTTGCACATATTCCATTACACGTTTTTTGAATATAGGAAAACTCTTGCTATTAATGATTAAGTCTGATAGTTTATTATAAATTTGAACTCCTTCAAATAAAATGTTTTTCTTTCCATAGTTGGTTCTGGTTTTTGGAAGTTCTAGTTTATTACGTTTTCTAGTGTGGTATGTATGTGTTTTTTTATGAAAGTGTAATTGTGAATGTGTTTTATTTGTTATTATTTTTCTAATCAACATGCAGGTTTTTAAAGTGTATAATTGATTTATATTAAGAAATTTTGTTTTTTTATATAATTCAACGGATGGCGTCATATAATCATATTTATAAAGAACTTTAATAATTTTATTTTGTAAGGTTTGTAATGACTTTATGTTAGACTTCGCAGCAGTTCCCCATATTTCAATAAGATATTCGATATGAGGTTTCACTAAAGAATTATAAATAATAGGACGAATTTTATTAGGTATACATAAAGAAATCTTACGTAGTGCTCCTATCAAAGGGGATATTTTATTTTTAAGATGATCAATATGGTATTGCCAGGTTAACTTGCTATCCATTATAAGACCTAAATATTTTTCATGATCAGTTTTATTTATTGGCTCGTTAAAAATTGTTAGTTGGTCATGATTTGGTATATTTTTATTTTTAGGCGCGAAGATCATATATGATGTCTTTTTGGTATTAATAGTTAATAAATTAGAAACAAACCATTCGCTAATAACATTTAAATCACGTTGAGCTACGTCAATTATATTTTTTATGTTATCACCAAAGTAAAATAAGCTTGTGTCATCCGCATACAGAGTTATATCTCCAGATAAATCAATGTTACTAATGCTATTTATATAAATTAAAAATAATAGCGGTCCCAAGATAGAGCCTTGTGGTACTCCATATGTTAACGTTGCGGGCTTACTTTGAAATTTTCCGATTTTAACAATTTGCTTGCGACGATGTAAATATGATTCTAAAATTTTGATTGCCGAACCTGTTATACCTTCCTTATGTAGTTTTTGTAATAATAAACTATGGCTGACCGTGTCGAAAGCCTTTTTTAAATCGATAAAGACACCTAGAACGATTTGCTTACTATCCAACGCGTTTTTAATTTTGGTGACAATATCCACAGTTGCTGAAAGTGTATTAGATTTCGGACGAAAGCCATATTGTTGACTAAAAAAGAAGTTTTGTTTATTGAGGTAATTATAAAGACGGACATATATTAATTTTTCTAAAATTTTTGACAAAACTGGTAAAATCATCATCAGATATCGGCCGATAATTCCCCGGATCTGTTTTACTTCCGAATTTATAAACTGGCGTAACTTTAGCAATCTTTAAACTTTCGGGGAATTTGCCTTGTGTAAGATATTTGTTTTTTTCCTATAGAAGTCATTTAAAAACTAATATGGAATCAAATATTCTAAGCAATGGATGCAAGTTCGATTACCTCACAGGGAATTATATTTAAATTACTTAATTATTTAGACCAGCCGTGGCGCAGGGTCACAAGGTGTGACTGTAGACGCGACAGGTTGGGAGTATGATCCCCACTCGAGGAAATGTTTAATATTTTCATTTCTTCACCCTGATGCCAAGGGTGCGCGGCGTTGAGTTCCTAAACATGTAATGTCTGGATTTTTGTTGAAAAGTGAAAAAAGAAGTGCAGTCTTGACACTCAATACTCTTTGGCTATACTTCTGTAACCGGATAAAAAATATAAAGCGTAAAACCAAATAAGCAGAAGACTGCTTAAATTGTATTTGTATCTAATTTCCTGTTCTATAGAACGTACGAATTCTGGAACATTTAGTAGAATATGTGTCCCGTTTTATTTAGTTAATGTATAGTAAAATTTTATCACTAGCTCGGCCAGTGCTACATTTAAAGCAATACTGCTTGTGGTACTATATAAGATATATGTTAGGATCATAGTCTCTTAAACATGATTGACTCTTGATTGAAATCATAAAAAGGGGAGAGAGTAGAGGGAGCCTAGTGTTAGGACATTACGCTTTTCACTTTCCACCGCATTCTGGAGGCATTGCGTTGCGAATAGCGGAACTCAACGTCGCGCTTTACCTCGACACCTCGAGCAAAAAAGAAGAAATGAATATATTAAATATTCCATTTCCTCGAGTGGGCATCGAACCCCCAACCTGCCGCAGTTATAGTCTTATAGTGTCTGCGCCACAACTGATGATTCAAATGTTATTTGGGAATTGTTTATACTTATATTATTGGTATTTCTATACATATCTGTAGATTAGAAACTTGGAAAATAAAAATATTTCAATGCGAAATGCAGTCATTATACTAACATTTTTAGTTAAGATTACGAATTCTATGGTGTAATATATTGCCAACAATATAGTTAATAAATTAATTTTAAAATATCAAATTAGTGTAAAGTCGACACCTCTACATTTTTATATTTAGCTTAATAGCCAATATAACAGAGTAGGCCGGTAGGAACCTAATTTTAACACGCTCCGTCTCTACTTTTCCAATATTTTTGAGACATTGTGAGACTTAACCACAAGCTATACCTACCGACCAAAAAAATAAAAATATTTATTTTCTCCAAGCAGAAATCGAATTTGTAACTGGCATTGCGTTTACAGTCATATGTTCACGTTTCATATTTCCCACTGCGCTACGACAGCGTTTTTTAAACTTTTCTATACATTTTTTTTCAGTTTTATGCTGTATCCCACTCAAATGGTAGGCACAGGTAACCTGGTTACCTAGTTACCCTAGTGTTAAGACTAAAACTAAAACAGTACCCCATTTCCTACTGAATTTGTGAGGCATTACGTATTCAGTGACGGAGCTCAACGCTGCGCTTTGCCACGTTACCAGAGCGAGGAAATTAAAATATTATATTTTATATTGGTATCTATAGATTATCCAAAACATATTTTTACCAGGCTAAAGTTCTTCCTATTTTTTACAAAAAATATGGTATTATCATATGCAAAACTAAAACGACCGCCATGCTAGGGAGGCAATCGTAAGAAGCCCCTCATAATATTTGGTTAACAAACAATACCGTACTTTAACTTCCCTTATATATCTCCGCCCTCTTGACCTGAAAAGGAACTTTGAAGATTTGATGCCCACGGCGAGAGACGGTCACCGTATGGCTATCTTGTTTTGTGAAATTGAAATATCTTGTACGAGGAATAGGAAAAATATTTTTTCTATTTAGTTAGTGAGTGGAACGGTTATTTAGTTAAAAGGTGATTGTGGGTTCAAATGTTGTTAGTACTTTTTTTATTCCGCATATATATTCTCCATTTTTCGTCGAATTTTTGAGAAAGAATTGAATGCTGCGCTTTGCGTTTATCAGAACGAAGAAAGTTTCTTGAAATTACGTATTTAATATTTATATTTAATTTTAATAAATGAGAATAGAACTCATGACCGTCGCGTTTACAGTCAAACGCGTGAGAACGTCGAGGAGATGAAATATTTACTTAAATTTATATTTCCATTTCTTCGCTATGGTGTTGAGGCAAAGCGCGGTGTTGTGTTCTGCCGCTCAACAATGCTTCCAGAATTCGGCAGAAAATGAGGAACGGAGTGTCTTAACCCTCTGCCTACCCTGCTGTGTGTGGGATACAGCGTGAAGCTGATTTGATTTTTATTTATTTTATATATCGAAATAGCACATATGAATATAATTAATGTAAAGATTACAATAACTTATATAATACAACAATAACTTTAAGCAGGTGAAGTTACGCATGAGTCGCTAGTATTATATTAATAAATATTATAAAACTAAAGAATTTGTTTGCTTGAACGCGCTAATCTCAGCAACTACCGGTTTGAATTGAAATAATCTTTTTATGTTTAACAATCTATTTATCAAGGAAAGGATATTTAAGATTGTTTTTTCATTTTTCACTTATTCTATTACTTTTTTTATGGGTGATCACAAATTTTGAAAATAAATATTTTTCAACAGACCTTTGTTTGTAAGTGCATTTAAAACTACAGCTATCTGCATCTCTCATAAATTAAATAATCTTCTTTATAGTCAATGGCGAATTCCAGTTACAGATAAAAATCGTAGGATCTGTTCTATTTATACGGTTACCCTTTCTAAATGGTGAATAAGTATTAATATAATTGTAAATATTCTATATTTTTTTTAATATTTTTTAAGGTGTTAATCAACACTTAGGAAAGAAAAATACTTACGACATATTATTTTCAGGAGGCGCGGGTTCGAGTGCCGCTACGTTTAAATTTTTATACGTTTTCTAAATAAGTATTATTCTATAATTTCTTGAATTTGATTTTTATAATCAGTTCACGCTTATACTATTTTCCGGAATATAAAGTCCTCAACTTTCCTAAGTTCCGCCCAAATTAAAAAGCACGTTTTTCTAAACCAAGTGTTCTAAGTACTATAGAATGTTCGTGGGACTGTAGCTGGTTCCTGACCTTTGAAAACTCCACTATTCAGGTCCTGGCTCGGGCATCACACATTCACAATGGATCCTGCATACAGCAGGATAGGCGAAGGGAGCCTTGTGACGGAAGTGTCTTAATGGGAACGATTAAGACACTTCCGTTCCCCACACTCCATTGAATTCTAAAGGCATTGCGTGTTGAATGTGAAGCGGATTCCAATGCCGCGCTTGCCTCGTTGCCAGAGCCAAGATATGAAAATATTCAATATTTCAATTCGTTGAGCTGAAATCGAACCCACAACATATCTTAATAGTAGCAGGCTTGTGTCCCTGCGCCACGAATGACCTAACTATTATAATATGATATCGTATATAATAAAATATATTTTTAAAAGAGACCTGTAGGGTATATCATATAAACGTAATTTACTGTAACAACCTTTATGAAAAACATTTCATTATGCAAAATAAAAGTGGACTCAGCTATGATACCTGTCAGAGAGCAATGGAGAAGGGTGGATCAAATAATATTTATTTACTTTTATTCTATTTAAAATATTAATATTTTTATTTTTCAATCTTGCAAGCTCAATTTGACCCACTTTCCATGACAATGAAATTACATATAAACAATATTGTTGTTAAGGAGTTAAACTTCACGCTGTGTTCCACATATAGCAGGGTAGACAAAGGGAACCTGGGAGTTTAGAGTTAAAACACTCCGTTCCTCACATTCCGATGAATTCTTGGCGGCATTGAGATCCGCAACTCAACACACAATCCTTTGTCTCGTTTTCAGAGGAAATTACAATATTCAATCATTTATACCCTCAAATGGGGTACGAACCCACAACCGGTCATGTTTATAGTCACACACCTGTGCGCCTGTCCTACCAACAGGCCTCAATTTTATTTATTTATCCCTATCTCTATCTATACTAATATTATAAAGAGGTAAGATTTGTATTTTTGTATGTATGTATGTTTGTATTGTTTTCACACGACAACTACCGGACCAATTTCAAAAATTCTTTCGCTATTAAAAAGCTGCATCTTCACCGTCCCACATAGGCTATAGGAACTCTCCCAACTCTCCGCACTCTCCGCACTCTCCGCACTCTCCGAACTCTCCCAACTCTCCCAACTCTCCCAACTCTCCCAACTCGCCGAACTCTCCCAACTCTCCGAACTCGCCGAACTCGCCGAACTCGCCAAACTCGCCAAACTCGCCGAACTCGCCGAACTCGCCGAACTCGCCGAACGACATATTGTTTCCAGGAGGCGCGGGTTCGAGTGCCGCTACGTTTAAATTTTTATACGTTTTCTAAATAAGTATTATTCTATAATTTTTTGAATTTGATTTTTATAATCAGTTCACGCTTATACTATTTTCCGGAATATAAAGTCCTCAACTTTCCTAAGTTCCGCCCATATTAAAAAGCACGTTTTTCTAAACCAAGTGTTCCAAGTACTATAGAATGTTCGTGGGACTGTAGCTGGTTCCTGACCTTTGAAAATTCCACTATTCAGGTCCTGGCTCGGGCATCACACATTCACACTGTATCCTGCATACAGCAGGATAGGCGAAGGGAGCCTTGTGACGGAAGTGTCTTAATGGGAACGATTAAGACACTTCCGTTCCCCACACTCCATTGAATTCTAAAGGCATTGC
Organism: Heliconius himera; assembly: GCA_021202915.1. Lineage (NCBI taxonomy): Eukaryota > Metazoa > Arthropoda > Insecta > Lepidoptera > Nymphalidae > Heliconius > Heliconius himera. The sequence continues at coordinate 192,550 of JAJHJA010000492.1, forward strand.
GTGTTGAATGTGAAGCGGATTCCAATGCCGCGCTTGCCTCGTTGCCAGAGCCAAGATATGAAAATATTCAATATTTCAATTCGTTGAGCTGAAATCGAACCCACAACATATCTTAATAGTAGCAGGCTTGTGTCCCTGCGCCACGAATGACCTAACTATTATAATATGATATCGTATCTCTATATCTTATAAAATAAGAACGATTTTTTTCTCTGTCTGGCCTTTCTACGCTATCTTCTTCTAAACCACCCAACGGATTTTGATGCGGTTTTCACCATTATGTAGAGTATTTCTCAGGGAAGGATTATATATGGTTTATTATATGTATATTTTATTGTAATTTGACATAAATAAGATAAATGTGCATAAAGTCCTCCCCGTTGCGATACTTTCACGCATGCGCTGCTTTAATGGTAAGTCCTACATGAAAATAATGTACTAGAGTATTATTCCTCTTAATAAGATCTACAAAAAAGTCAGCGACAGCATATTCGTATCTTCTAAGGATAACATACAGTGAGCATATTTCTGTCTAAAAATAGTAATTTGAATATATTTTTTATTTTGAGGGATGTTTGTCCATAATGGTATCAATCCTTATCCTTTTAAATAGTTTATTAATTTTCTACGTTAAACGAAGATAAAATTTTGCCTTTACACTAATTGGAAATTACGAATAGTTTTAGAGAAAAACGCATTTAATTGTTGACACATCGCGCCGGCTATAAACCGCAGATTTGGCTCATGTTTCGTTTATCCCTTACTCATAAAGCATATAAATAAGTATATTAGTTACGTTGGCCATTTAATGGAGATCAAAACTGTCTTTTACTGTTTTTCATTTTAATAAGTACTTTAGAAGTTGTTACAATATCAAAAAATCCTTGCTGCGAAACGGCTCACCACACGCCATGCGTCCCCCCGTGCCCCGCGACGCGTCCGCCGAGCCCGTCTCCCCGCCCGCCTCTGTAGCGAAGTAGACTTAGATGCAATTGTACGTGTTGGATAATTAGAGTTTAATGTATTATTTCAGCGCGATATATTTAGTTTCATCTTTTTTCATTAATAGAATAGTAGGCTGTCTTTTGTTTATCATTTCTTTCGTTTAAGTGTCCTGTTGTTTATTTTGTTTACTCTTCTTCTGTTCTTTTATTATTTTTTTTACCTTTTTAAACATTTCCTTTTTTAATTTAATTATGGCACGAAAAAGTCGTTCATAGGTCGTAGAACAGGAAATGCAAATAAAAATCGTTTAAGTGTTATTAATGAAAGCGTAGAGGAGACGGAAATTAGACGGTAATTTAAATATATTTTCTTATTGTAAGGGATGTGTGTCAATAATGATATGAATTCTTATCCTTTTAAATAAGTTATTAATTTTCTACGTTAAACAAAGATAAACTTCGCTCTTTACAATATTTCGAAATTACAAATAGTTTTAGAGAAAAGCTATATCGACTCATGTTTGACCCTTACTTTCAGTATATATATAAGTATATTAGTTATCTTTTGGCCATTTAATATAGATTAAAATGTTGTTTACTGTTTTTCATTTCAATAAGTACTTTAGAAGATTAGTAGCACAGATTTAAAATTACGGTACTAAAAAAATCTTGCTGTGTAACGGCTCGCCGCCCACCACGCGTCCCCCCGCGCCCCGCAACCTTTTACTTATAAAAATGGATCCACCGCCCCCGCCTGCCTTCTTTCCCCTGGGCATGGGAGGAAGGCCTGGGCATCATGTTGCCCTAGGCTGGGAAGACCCCGCAGCCTGAGGGATACCGATCTATAACCCTCCTTAGCGCGGTCGCCAAGCTGTTCGAGGAGTTATTCCTCTCACTTCTCCAGTCGCACATCCACCCACGAAGCGAGCAGTTTGGCAAGCGGGTATACCACTCTGGTTATACTACGCCGCAACAACGATCAACCGAAAGGAGAGTGCAATAGTAGTCTTCTTCGACGTAGCGCGCGTATTCGACCGCGTTGGCACCCGGGCCTACTTCATAAGTGCTCAGAGCCGGCACCCCGCACGTCGCACATGTCGCACATGTCTTTGCCTCCCTGCCTCAGTGACAGGACATTTTGCGTATGAGTTGAGAGTTCGAGGTCTAGCAGCGACTCGATCGCTGCCGTTGTTCCCCAGAGTAGCATTTTATCACCTGCTCTCTACGCACTGTACACTGATGACATCACAACGCCTTAGTGAGTATCACTGTCCGCCCTAGAGAGAAATCCTGCAGGTGGTCCAGAACCTCATCCTCCGTCGAGTGACGCAGGCGCAGGCCATACTAAGTGAGGAACACCACGCATCATCGCAACATAAAAATAGAAAGCCTGGAGGTACACATTGGTCGTCTCGCGTCCAACGCATTCCGCTGCGCCAATGTATCGGGTCACCTGCACCTAAGGAGCAGCACTTCGTGGCATACCCGGACGCCCGAGGGACGTCAGATGACTTCCGCGGGACTTTCTATCCTCCTCCAAATGCGACCATGAGCCTTGCATTGATCCTTGGTTGTTTAAAGTGGGTCTCCCTCAGGAAACCGAGATCTCACCTGACTGAGTTGACCGCCTAGATGGCATTTGATAATCCTTCCAATCCCGTCCCGCACCCCTCTCTCTGTGTCTGCTCTAGAGCAGGTTGTCGCTTGAGACCACGGCCAGGGAACCAACACCCAGATGTCGTTCGGAGCTACTACGGAGATGGTCGAGAGAATGCTTCAATTCTGCACCTGGCTCTATAGCAAAGTAAATTTAGTAGCGATTGCACGTATTTTGGAGTTATCCAATAATTATAATGTATTTCATCGCGGTATAGTTGGTTACAGTAGTTGGTTTCATCTTTCGTTTAAGTATTTTTGGGTAAGAGAATAGTAGGTAGTCCGTTGTTTATAATTTCTTTCGTTTAAGTTGTCTGTTGTTTGTGTCATTTGTTTAAGTGTGTTTTTTTTAAATAATTGGAACATCCTTATTGGAACTACGAAAATGTGGGTTGCATTAAAGTTTAAATAATTTTCACATTAGTAATCTTACGTGCTTTGCAAATATAGGTACATTATATGAATAATTCAATAGTTAAAGCGGGCGAAGCCGCGAGCGGGTCGCTAGTATAATATAATATATTTTTAAAAGAGACCTGTAGGGTATATCATATAAACGTAATTTACTGTAACAACCTTTATGAAAAACATTTCATTATGCAAAATAAAAGTGGACTCAGCTATGATACCTGTCAGAGAGGAATGGAGAAGGGTGGATCAAATAATATTTATTTTCTTTTATTCTATTTAAATTATTAATATTTTTATTTTTCAATCTTGCAAGCTCAATTTGACCCACTTTCCATGACAATGAAATTACATATAAACAATATTGTTGTTAAGGCGTTAAACTTCACGCTGTGTTCCACATATAGCAGGATAGACAAAGGGAACCTGGGAGTTTAGAGTTAAAACACTTCGTTCCTCACATTCTGATGAATTCTTGGCGGCATTGAGTTCCGCAACTCAACACACAATCCTTTGTCTCGTTTTCAGAGGAAATTACAATATTCAATCATTTATACCCTCAAATGGGGTACGAACCCACAACCGGTCATGTTTATAGTCACACACCTGTGCGCCTGTCCTACCAACAGGCCTCAATTTTATTTATTTATCCCTATCTCTATCTATACTAATATTATAAAGAGGTAAGATTTGTATTTTTGTATGTATGTATGTTTGTATTGTTTTCACACGACAACTACCAGACCAATTTAAAAAATTCTTTCGCTATTAAAAAGCTGCATCTTCACCGTCCCACATAGGCTATAGGAATTCTCCAAACTCTCCCGACTCTCCCTGCTCTCCCTGCTCTCCCTGCTCTCCCTGCTCTCCCTGCTCTACCTGCTCTCCCTGCTCTCCCTGCTCTCCCAGCTCTCCCTGCTCTCCCTGCTCTCCCTGCTCTCCCAGCTCTCCCTGCTCTCCCTGCTCTCCCTGCTCTCCCTGCTCTCCCAGCTCTCCCAGCTCTCCCTGCTCTCCCTGCTCTCCCAACTCTCCCAACTCTCCCAACTCTCCCAACTCTCCCAACTCTCACAACTCTCCCAACTCTCCCAACTCTCCCAACTCTCCCAACTCTCCGAACTCTCCCAACTCTCCCAACTCTCCCAACTCTCCCAACTCTCCGAACTCTCCGAACTCTCCGAACTCTCCGAACTCTCCGAACTCTCCGAACTCTCCGAACTCTACGAACTCTACGAACTCTACGAACTCTACGAACTCTACGAACTCTACGAACTCTACGAACTCTACGAACTCTCAATTACCCGAATAGTCGAGGTTATGTGGCAGTGTACGAGTACTCTGAACCACACCAGAGCCAAGACTTCACGTAGATAATTATAAATAGGTCTTAACCACATTTATAATTAAAATAACAATTAATTAATCATATAATTAATATAATTAATTGTCCATATAGTCGAGGTTAGCCAGTGGTGTAGCACGAGTAGTGCTCCCACCCCCACCAGAGCCAAGACTGCATGTACAACGCCTGTGCAGCCTTTTATATCATCGTTCACAAATAAGTTGCAGGGTAGAATAATAAGAATTGATGACGCAATCGCGTCATAGCATACATTGCGCAGAAAGTGAAAATCTTAATTTTTCAATTATTGTTTATGTAATGACAAAAAAAACTCGACAAAGATTTCAATATTTAATATAATAAGTTGAGACTTTCTCAAGCAGCCACGTAGTTTTTGCAGTTTGTGTATGATAGATTTGTTAATAATGATCTATATTTTAACCCGGAATTTATGTGGGAAAAATTACGTTTGCAGTGTGCGCGCAATTACAGTTTACCTAGACAAATATGAAATAAATAAACATTTTTCTTTTAAATATGACTATTCTTGCAAGCTAAATCAAATCAATTCCAAAAGACTTAAAATTAGAATTATTTAGTGCACAACAGCGTGGATAACCAAACTAAAAAAATATTCATTTTGAGGGTTCTGAACCTCAAAAGAAAAAAACAGAATCCTTATAGGATCACTTTGTTGTCCGTCTGTCCGTTTTAATTGTCATTATAAATGCATAACGCAGGCCATACACAGCTGTATCGACTCATGTTTCATTTATCCCATACTCACAGCATAATTAATATTGACCATTTAATGTACATAAAAACTGTAATTTAGTGTTTTTAATTTTAATAAGTACTTTTGAAGCTGTAACACAGATTTAAAATTACATTACTAAAAATGTTTGCTGCGTTACATGGCTCGACGCCCGCCACGCGTCGTTTGCTTATACAAGTGCATCCGCCACGGCCGCCTGGCTCCTTTTCCCCGGGCATAGAAGGAGGGCCTGATCATGTTACCTAAGGCTCATCAGCGCGATGGCGAAGTTATTCGACAAGTTATTCCTCCCACTTCTCCAGCACCACGAAGCAAATAGTTTGGCGAGCGGACACTCAACCACTCTGCAGGTGGCCAGAGCGAGTCACTACGGTGCAGCAGCGATTAAGCGAAAGGAGAGTGTAATAGTTCGTTCGCTCGACGTAGCACATAAAGTGCTCAGGGCCGGCACTATCACGTCGCGCATGTTCTTGCCGGTCGTGGCGCAGCGGCACGAGGTGTGACTGCAAAACCGACCGGGTGTGGGTTCGATCCCCACTCGAGGAGATGAAATATTTACTTAAATTTATATTTCCATTTCTTCGCTCTGGTGTCGAGGTTAAGCGCGGCGTTGAGTTCTGCCACTCAACACGCAATGCCTCCAGAATTCGGCAGAAAGTGGGGAACGGAATGTCTTAACACAAGGTTCCCTCTGCCTACCCTGCTGTGTGCGGGATACAGCGTGAAACCTACCTGACAGGACATTTTTCGTAAGAGTGGAGAGTGTAGCAGCCATTCGATCGCTGCCGGAGTTCCCCAGGGCAGCATTTTATCACTTGCCCTCTACGAATTATATACCGATGACATCCCAACGCACGGCCTTAAGTTGGTTCTCCTGACTGAGTGTCTCAACTGGCTGAGCTTACCGCTCAAGTGACATTTGATTATCCTTCCATTCCCACCAAAAAAACTCTCTCTGTATCTGGTCTAGGGCAGGTACACAGTCCTAGGGCCAAAGGGCCCCCTAACGATGCACCCATATTGATGGTTGCCGCTCGAGACCACGGCCAGATGGCCTTGATGCCGTTCCCCAGCGCCAGAAGAAAGGAGCAGGACTAGAGAATGCTTCAATGCTAGCACTTTAGTAAAGTAGGTTTAGAAACAATTGCACATATTTTGGAGCTCTTTAAATAATCATCAATCATCAATCTTTCGTTCATCAATCTTTCGTTTAAATATTTTTACATAAAAGAATAATAGGTAGACTACCTATTACGTTGTTTATGATTTTTACCACTTAAGTATTCTGTTGTTTGTGTCGTTTGTTTAAGGAACGCAATTCAGGATATTAGATAAATAATTCAGTAGTTTAAGCGGGCGAAGCCGCGAGTGGGTCGCTAGTATCTTATAAAATAAGAACGCATTTCGTCTCTGTCTGGTCTTTCTAAGTGATCTTCTTCTAAACCACCCAACGGATTTTGATGCGGTTTTCACCATTAGGTAGAGTATTTCTCAGGGAAGGCTTATATATAGTTTATTATATGTATATTTTAATGTAATTTTTAAACATAAATATGATAAATGTGCATAAAGTCCTACCCGTTGAGAAACTTTCACGCATGCTGCTTTAATGGTAAGTCCTACATGAAAATAATGTACTAGAGTATTATTCCTCTTAATAAGATCTACAAAAAAGTCAGCGACAGCATATTTGTATCTTCTAAGGATAACATACAGTGAGCATATTTCTGTCTAAAAATAATTAAATTTGAATATATTTTTTATTGTGAGGGATGTTTGTCCATAATGGTATCAATCCTTATCCTTTTAAATACTTTATTAATATTCTACGTTAAACGAAGATAAAATTTGTCCTTTACACTAATTGGAAATTGCGAATAGTTTTAGAGAAAAACGCATTTAATTGTTGACACATCGCGCCGGCTATAAACCGCAGATTTGGCTCATGTTTCGTTTATCCCTTACTTATAAAACATATAAATAAGTATATTAGTTACGTTGGCCATTTAATGTAGATCATAACTGTCTTTTTTCATTTTAATAAGTACTTTAGAAGTTGTTACAATATCAAAAAATCCTTGCTGCGAAACGGCTCGTCACGCGCCATGCGTCCCCCCGCGCCCCGCCTGCCTCAGTAGCGAACTAGATTTAGATGCGATTGTACGTACCTATAGATAATTAGAGTTTAATGTATTATTTCAGCGCGATATATTTAGTTTCATCTTTTTTCATTAATAGAATAGTAGGTAGTCTTTTGTTTATCATTTCTTTCGTTTAAGTATCTTGTTGTTTATTTTGTTTACTCTTCTTCTGTTCTTTTATTATGATTTTTTACTTTTTTAAACATTTCCTTTTTTAATTTAATTATGCCACAAAAAAGTCGTTCATAGGTCGTAGAACAAGAAATGCAAATAAAAATCGTTTAAGTCTTACTAATGAAAGCGTAGAGGAGACGGAAATTAGACGGTAATTTAAATATATTTTGTTATTGTAAGGGATGTGTGTCCATAATGATATTAATCCTTATCTTTTTAAATAAGTTATTAATTTTATACGTTAAACAAAGATAAAATTTGCTCTTTATAACATTTCGAAATTACAAATAGTTTTAGAGAAAAGCTATATCGACTCATGTTTAACCCTTACTTTCAGTATATATATATAAGTATATTAGTTACCTTTTGGCCATTTAATACAGATTAAAATGTTGTTTACTGTTTTTCATTTCAATAAGTATTTTAGAAGATTAGTAGCACAGATTTAAAATTACAGTACTAAAAAATTCTTGCTGTGTAACGGCTCGCCGCCCACCACGCGTCCCCCCGCGCCCGCGACATTTTGCTTATAAAAATGGATCCGCCGCACCGGCCTGGCTTCTTTCCTCCGGGCATGGGAGGAAGGCCTGGTCATCATGTTGCTCAAGGCTGGGAAGAGCCCGCAGTCTGAGGGATACCGATCTATAACACTCCTTAGCGCGGTCGCCAAGCTGTTCGAGAAGTTATTCCTCTCACTTCTCCAGTCTCACATCCACCCACGAAGCGAGCAGTTTGGCAAGCGGACATACCACTCTGGTTATACTACGCCGCAACAGCGATCAACCGAAAGGAGAGTGCAATAGTAGTCTTCTTCGACGTAGCGCGCGTATTCGACCGCGTTGGCACCCGGGCCTACTTCATTAAGTGCTCAGAGCACCCCCCAGCACGTCGCGCATGTCTTTGCCTCCCTGCCTCAGTGACAGGACATTTTGCGTGAGAGTTGAGAGTTCGAGGTCTAGCAGTGACTCGATCGCTGCCGTTGTTCCCCAGGGCAGCATTTTACCACCTGCTCTCTACGCACTATACACTGATGACATCACAACGCCCTAGCGAGTATCACTCAACGAGAAATCCTGCAGGTGGTCCAGAACCTCATCCTCCGTCGAGTGACGCAGGCGCCATACTAAATGAGGAACACAACGCATCATCGCAACATAAAAATAGAAAGCCTGGAGGTACACATTGGTCGTCTCGCGTCCAACGCATTCCGCTGCGCCAATGCATCACCTGCACCTAAGGAGCAGCACTCCGTGGCATACCCGGCCGCCCGAGGTCAGACGTAAGACTACTTCCGAGGGACTTTCTATTCTCCTCCAAATCCGACTCATGAGCCTTGCATTGAACCTTGGTCGTTTAAGATGGGCCTCCCTTAGGAAACCGAGAGTCTCTCCTGACTGAGTTGACCGCCTAGATGGCATTTGATAATCCTTCTAATTTCATACTGTGTCAACGCCCAGATGTCGTTCGGAGCTACTACGGAGATGGACGAGAGAATGCTTCAATTCTGCGCCTGGCTTTATAGCAAAGTTAATTTAAAAGCGATTGCTCGTATTTTGGAGTTATCCAATAATTATAATGTATTTCAGCGCGATATAGTTGGTTACATCTTTCGTTTAAGTATTTTTGGGTAAGAGAATAGTAGGTAGTCTGTTGTTTATAATTTCTTTCGTTAAAGTTTTCTGTTGTTTGTGTCATTTGTTTAAGTGTGTTTTTTTAAACAATTGGAACATCCTTATTGGAACTACGAAAATGTGGGTTGCATTAAGGTTTCAATAATTACACACACATTAGTAATCTTAAGTGTTTTGCAAACATAGGTACATTACATGAATAATTCAGTAGTTAAAGCGGGCGAAGCCGCGAGCGGGTCGCTAGTTATTCATAAAAATTAAAAAGATAAAATATAAATATTACTAGTTGAAAACAAGCGTTTATTCATTTAGTCAGTTGTACTAAAATGAAAAAAATAATTATATGAAATATTTATACAACAAAAATTAATGTGTGTGTGTGTGTGCTTCATAAAAATAAATCGCCCTGTTATCCATTTCTATATTTAATTGTATTGCACGAAATATATATCTCTTTATAATAGAAAAAACAAACTTTCATAAATTTTTAAATTTTACACTTTGTGCCTCCGTGCCCCGACTATCCTCAAAAAAAAAATCTAACCACTCTCTCACATAACACCATCTATGAATATGAACAAAAATTATATAAAAAAAAATATCCTTCCAAACCGACATCGCATCGTCCCCTATAAATAACAGCTTTTACCTAATGAACAAAGCAAGTTAGTCATGTCTCGTTTATGGACCTTGTCACCTACAAAGAGGACTCCGCTATAAGACCCTTTATGTTATTTACTGCTGCTGCTAGTAAAATATGTGGGAATGGTCTCTTTGATTTGTGTAAGTTATTTGTCTTTTTCGTAGTATTCTCTGGAATATTTGGATAAAGTAAATAAATGTATTATAATTTGGTTTACGTATGTATGTGTATTTTTGACGTGTTTGTAGGTTGTAGGGTACGATCTTAAGTGTGCTACGGTTATAGCTCATCGCTTATTTCATTTTGAAAAAAAATCTTCCATTTGGAAAGAATCGGAATAGTCAGTTTTATAAGAAGACTAGGCTCTACATCCGGGTCCACCTGCGCGATAAAATGTAAATATCTAAGACAGTTGTAAGCCGCCTAAGGTAACTCTGGTACAATGTTTACATTTAAACAGTTAACGTATCATAACCATGGGTAGTCTTCCTCAGTAAATTAACTACTAATATAAAAAAAAAGAATTTGAGATTAGAGCGTTCAACCAAACTAGCTTAATGACAAGTATAGATAAAAGTGCTATGTGGGAAAGGGTTTTTGTTATATGATACAGAGTATCCTTTTTACAGCAATATAAGGAGGAATATGTCTACAATTGAGAAGTTGATAGTTTATTTCGGCAGAATTTTTATTTTGTATATATGATATTATTTTTTTATTTTTAAATCGGTGTACTTGTCAGTCTTACTTGCTTATATTTATAAATATAATATAATTGAAGATCTTATACAACATATTGAAAAAGTACACCATTACATCAATGGCGCTTAAGAATAAATAAGAAAAAAATATACTCACGAATTCCAAAGATCCACGCTTAAGAGATAACAATAAAATCCCCAAAATTCCGTTTCCGAAGTAAAACATAATCGGGGAAAATTCAGGCTGGAATTACACCATCGGCTCCCGGGGTAAGAGATAAAAACCCTGAACTGTGTTCAGCCCGCGGGATCGGCCGGGATCGTCCGGGATGGCGAATAGACAAACTCGATTACACATTTCCCCGGGCGACGTTTTACAATGCAATGGCAGTCACGAGTGGTCCTCGAATTTATGTCGATTCGTTTTACGTTTTATAATGAATTCCGCAAATGGTTTGTGATTTTTGGACTAAGGGTTTGTTGTTTAGTTGTTGGTGGGTCGAGGTTCATGGTTGTGGGTTTGATTCTCAAATAAAACAAAAATATTGCCAAGTTATGTTTTTGTGTAGCAATATGATTCGTCGAAGGCCGTCGTGGCAGTGGAACAGAATTTAAATGTAAACGCGACGGTTGTCGGTTCGATTCCCACTCGGGAGTATAAATATATATATTTTCATATGTATATTTTCATTTCCTCGGTCTACTATCAAGATAATACGACGTTATGTTCCGCAACTCAGTACGCAGTGTCACAAAAATTAGATGGAAAATAGGAAATAGAGTGACTTTACCTCCGCTTTATGTGGATTTTTTAATGTGAAAACGTCATGGTTAATTATAGATAACTTCTATAACGTTTTATTCAATCTGTCTGCAACCTTGAAAACAGGGTTCAAGGTCAAGATTTATATTTCACACACTATTAGCAGTTATTTAGAACTAGATTAGTTTGATTTATACATATTTATATTTTAATATCTATATTTTTTAACTTCACACTGTATACTCCTAGAGGGGTGGTCAGAGAGAAAAACTTAGTGTTAAAACACTCCGCTACACAATTCCTGCCGAATTGTTGAAAATTGGGTGGAAAGTAGCGAAGTAGGGTCTCTCAATTTATACTTATTAAAGCTATAAATGAAAAAACATACAAATAGTTGCTTCACAAAAAGAGTTTACCCGCAAACCGACGCAGAAATAATCTTGCTTATATCACATCATCATACTATATTATAAATGTGAAGTGTGAAGTTTGTTTGTTAATCTTTCACACCGAAACTACTTAAACCGTTATCATAAAACTTTGTTCACATATTCTTAGAGGAATTAAAAAACTACTTACGATATTTTTTTTTTTTTAAAATACTTAAAAAAATATCCTTTGGCTATAATATGTATATAAGTTTAAGAGAGCGAAGCCGTGCTTGATTCTCGTAATATTATAAAAGTGAGTTTGTGATGAAGGATGTTCCAAGTTCATGTAAAAGTTACTGAACAGATTTCGATGAACTTTACAGTAATACAGCTTATAGATAAGAATAATACATATGTTACAAATTATATAAAGGTTTTTGTTTAATTTGGTTTTAACATAACAATAAAATTAAGCAGGCGAAGCCGCGATTTGGTTGCAAGTAATATAAAAAGACGAGGATTATCGTTGAAAATATCTCAGCCCGTTGTTCCAAATTTGCGTCCTAATGGTTTCACAGATGTCCGTTTTACATCTGATTTACTTGTCATGACATTTTATTTATATATATATATATATTTTTGTTGAAGATTTAGTTTATGTAGATTTAGTTTTAGGAATAAGATTTACTGTATTAAAATAGAAATAAGCTTCATGCTGTATCCCGCACACAGTAGGGTAGGCAGAGGGAATCTAGTGTTAAGACACTCCATTTCCCACTTTCCGCCGAAATCTGGAGGCATTGCGTGTTGTGTGGCGGAACTCAACTCCGCGCTTGGCCTCGACACCAAAGCGAAGAAATGAAAATATAAACTTAAATAAATATTTCATGTCCTCGAGTATCTTCTATATTAGCAAAGTTAAAAAAATTGTGACATTTCCCCTCTTTTTTTTGGGAGAGTATCATTGCAAAGTAACACAAAACAATAAATCGAGTCTTAGTGACACTAACAAAAAAGGCACTCAAATGATTCGAAAAAAAAACGAAATTTACCGAACATTACAAAAATTAATTAATTGAGTATCGTTAAAAGGAAGTCGATTTGAATGTTAATAAAGGTCATTTGGTTAATTAGATTTAGCAACAAAGAGTGAATAAACGCTTACATTACACGGGCGCTTAGGTTTGGGGGGCGGCGTTTTTTTTAAGAAAAAGTGATCTTTTGGTTAAGGAGTGGTAATATCTGAATATGGTATTTTATTTTATTCACTTTTTTATAATAGCTTCACACTGTATCCCGTATATAGCAGAGTAGGGCCCAGACCACTTTTTTCCGACATTTCCGAATTTTGAAACCGAATTTTCAAAATATTGGGTGATGACTGGTGGATCTCAAAGTGTGATTGTAAATGGTACGAGTTGTGGGTTCGAATTGAGTGTCAAAACAAAGTGCAGCGTTGAGTTCCGCCACTTGACACGCAATGCCTCCAGAATTCTGCGGAAAGTGGGAAGCGGAATGGTTTAACATTAGACTCCCTCTGCCTATTCTGTCTACATGCAAGATACAGCGTGGAGCCGAAAAAAGAGAAAAAAAAAACACAATATACGGCGTACAATAAAAAAAAAATATTTTATTGTATAATAATTAGTTATAATTAAGAACAAAAACTAACTACAAACTTTCATGAGAGACTAATTAACAGTTAATTTCTATTTCCATAATTGCCTTATAAATTGATTTATAACAAGTAGGTCAACTATTTTATAGAAAAAGTTATAATTCGAACTAAAATATATACATATATTACATTGTAGCTTAATTCGAGTGTTTGACTCTATTTGATTTTCATTTAGAAGTACTGGTAGTAATGTTATTTTCATAAAAAAAATATCGTTTACCTACTGGATAGGGAAAATTCTTCGATAGAGGTGCTGGGGAGAGAAAGATGTGATATATTTTCTCATTGCTTTTAGTCCTGTAGAGGGAAGCAAGTGTTAAGATTCTACGTTTTTCTCGTATCGTCCAATTTTCACCGCGTTCTTACTTGAGTGACAAGATAATGTTCCCCTTTTTGGAATTGAACCAGCAACCATTGCGCTTACAGTAAAAAGGGTGTTACGACGGCCTAATAAAAATATTTTCATATTGATATCATATGACATCTATGTAAAGATGAAAATAATAAAATAAATTATCACAAATTATAAAAAAAATCAACTCGTTCTATATTATAGGAAAAAAGAAAGAAAAAGAAGAAAGAACGAAAATGTTATATGAATTTTTGAATGCAACTACTATTATAATTGAAAAATGTGTGAACCAAAAATAAATTAGTATCGTATCCAATTTTTTTTGTAACGGTTTGAAGTCAAAACGTCTTCCGTTACGCTTCGTTACCCTCGCGTTACTATTACCCTCCTCATCAAATTTCCACTTTATTACTCCCATTACCTATAAATGTAAGGAATTACATGACTTATAATTCTATATGGGAATGTTTATTTACTTATAATTTTTTGTAAACGTAATAAATGTTTTATTTTTTTTAAGTTCACGCTCTATCTCGCACACAGCAGGATAGGCAGAGGTAACCTAGTGTAAGAACGTATTACCTATTTACTGCCGAATTCAGGAGACATTGCGTGTTGAGTGGGTTCCGTCACTCAAAAAATAAATATTATTTTCATATTAACATGTTTATAGGCTGCCAGGGCGCAGTGGTTGTGCGTTCGATTTCCACTCGTGGCAATGAATTATTTTCCTTTCATCGATGTGGTAACAAGACAAAGCGCAGCATTGAGTATCAGCCAGCAAGCACCCAGCAAGCAGCTTTTGGTGCTCAGGGAACTGATGCGTGATTTAAAAAGTAAGTAAAATGTACATAACGTAAAATAGAGAACATAGTATTTTGCCACTAGACTATTCTTCCGTTGTATATGAGTGATGACAATAATAGAATTGAAACTATTTTGTTCTGGGTTCGATGCGCTTTCTAGGAAGGGAATAATTGATAGATTTTTTTTAATTTTGCCGCTCTGGTTGACAAAGAGCAGCGTTAAGTTCCGTCAATCAATATGCAACCTTTTGAAAAACTCTTGAGAATACTAGATTTTCTTTGCCTACCCTGCTTTATGTTTAAAGGTAAAAAAAACATTAAAAATATCAAAAATATCAAAATAAACATTTCACAAGACACTCCCCCCAACAAAAGACAATCCTTGGCTTCTTAATAAAATTTTTGTCATTACACTTTTCTTCTAACGTTGTTGTGAAAAATGTATTCTCGCTTTAATCGCGATGACAAAGGCAACTTTTAAAGGAATTGTAGGCAGTCGTCGTCTCTAAGCGCAAAATATTTATTTTATTTTATATGGAATTTTATTAATTTCACCTCGGCAGCTATTTTAACAAATATTTGTAGATCGCTATTGATGTAGATTTTTTTTATTATATTTAGGATTTGATTCTAAAATCGTGCTTGTGCTTAATATTTTTAGGGTTCCGTATTGAGATACGAAACCCTAATAATGGTGAAAAGGTGAAAAAGGTGAACTCTTATCACTTTGTCGTCTGTTGGTCTGTAAAGACCATTTTCGAGATCGGTAGAAGTATCAAGCTTAAATTAATATTTCATATTTTTACTTTTTAAAAAATAAATAAATAAATCAGCTTCACGCTGTATCCCACAGCAGGGTAGGCAGAGGGAACCTAGTGTTAACACTCCTGTTCCCCACTTTCTGCCGAATTCTGGAGGCATTGCGTGTTAAGTGGCAGAGCTCAACGCCGCGCTTAGCCTCGACACCAGAGCGATGAAATGGAAATATAAATTTAAGTAAATATTTCATCTCCTCGAGTGGGGATCGAACCCACAACCAGTCGGTCTTACAGTCACACTTCGTGCCGCTGCGCCACGACTGGCCTCCTGTATATCTATTTCAAAATATTACAACAACAAGTTTCAAACTGAAAATGCTGGAAAAGCGGTCATAATAAGTATTTAACTAAACGCCGGGGTCGATCGCTCGAACAAAGTTTGGAACATTTATAAGTAATTGATAAAATGTAAATTAGCTCGTTTGAATGATTTATACTAAAGGGCTCTTAGTTGTGAGATCCTTGATTTTCAAAGGGATAAATAATGTTTTAAATTTAAAGTAGTAGCCTGGTTGGGGTTATATGAGGATATAGAGTCAAATTTTCAATATTAATTTTATGTTCTACAATGTTGTTCTACAGTTAGCTCTTGTTTGATGAAAGTTTTTTTGTTAATTTTTGTTGGTAAAGAATACGTAGTGTTAAGACACTCCCCTACTTTCTGCTCAATTTTCGACACATTATATGTTGAATGGCGGAACTCTACGCCACGTCTTGTCTTTTTACTAGGACGAGGAATAGAAAATATATAATCAATTTTTCAAGTGGAAATCGAACAGAAAGGTTTAATTTTTTTAAGATTCCGTACGCAAACGGTAAAATGAAAAATTGAGTAAGCGAATCCGATTCGCACTTGACAGATTTTCTTTATTTATATACCATATATTTATATACGAAACTAAGATACATATAAGAAAATTATAAATCTCGTTCAATTACATTAAACAAACCACAGTAGAAAGCTAGCTAGATGTACATACATAGGTATATTTGATACCTATGTATGTATATTTATAGCTCAGCTCACTCAGTAACATGGGCGTGAAATGCGCCCAAAGTCCCCAAGGGTGAATTTCGGTAATAGCCTTACTGTCAGTTACTCTTGTCCTTTCGTTCTGTAGGTCTGTCTGATGTTTTAAGTAGTGTCATTTTAATTAATAGAATTAAATATTTATAGATTACAAGAAAATATAATAATTTTTTCTTTTATTTTAATTAAATATTATTAATTAAATAATTTTTCTTAATTTTTTTTTCTTATTTTGGAAAACTTTGACGGTTTGCACTGGTAAAAAATGATATTTGTTCAACACTAATGTTAATAATATTTATTTTAACAAATTTGTAAGTTATTTTTGTTATCCTACTAGTGAAACATTCTCACTAGACTTTCATTGCTCATAGGACGAAGTACTTGAAAATGAAAAGAAATATTTGGTTAGGTAAAATAGCTTTGAATACCAAAAATATACATTAAGCGTCGTTTACAAAAATTATGATAATTTTTAAGTAAATATCAACCAAATTTTCTAATTTTAGAAAAAGTTTTTCTCATATTAAATCTCTCCAATCTAAACATAAATATCTAATACATACATTTCTTTTTTATTTTTATACTGAATCTCGCTTATAGTAGGTTAGTGTCAAGACACTCCGTTCCTCACGCAACAATACACATATACATACATAATACATATTTATGTACCTACCGATACAAGACTTAAGTCAGCTTCACGCTGTATCCCGCACACATCAGGGTAGGAAGCTTAACTTTTGAGACACTCTGTTCCCCATTTTGCACCGTATTCTAGAACAATTGCGTGTTGAGTTGCGAAACTCAACCCCGCGATTTGTCTCAACACCGGAGCGAAAAAATTAAAATATAAATTTCGTTTAGTAGGCATTGAACCCACAACCAATCGCGTTTACAGAAACGCTCTTGTGCCCTGCGCCACGACTGGCCTCAGAGAGACCTGAGTCCTTTTACATTATGTCACCTGATGACGTTACAAAGTGAGCTTGTACAGTAGCAAGCAAAGGCCGCATAATTCCTAAAAGCTTCACATCTGGAAAGTTATAAGCTTAGTTTTTTCAGCATTTAATAGAAAATGCCTGATAATATTGGTTTCGCTGTTTTCCGCGTATAACATTGTTGGCAGAGGCGATCTAGTGTTAAGACACTCCGCTTTGCACTTCAGCTGAATTTTTCAAAATATTGCGTGTTGAAAACACAACGGTTATGGGTTCTATTCTCACTCAGAGCAATAAGTTTTTTCATTTTCTTGCTCTGTTGACAAGACAGTATGTATTATGTGGAAAATGGTGAACGGAGTGTCTTAACACTAACTTCTCTCCTAATATTAATGTATCCCGTATATATAGCGTGATATATGCGGGATACAGCGTGAAGCTAAAAAAAAATGTAATTTTGGAGTACAATTTTAGATATATTACTCTACACACGCTAGAGACATCGTAAAATAGTTGAATGACAAATTGAGTGGCGCGCCGTCTTACTAGGTTACGTGACTAAATTAGAAGTGATGGTATAAACGACAGTTGCTGTATTATAGATCTTCGTCGTGGTATAGCGGCACAGCTACAGTCTGTAAACGCAACCGTTTGTTGTGTGGGTTCGATTACTACTTGGAGGAATTAATTATAGAGAAGACAAAGCGCGGCGTTGAGTTCCGCCACTAAGCAAAAATAGAGAACGGAATTTCCTTAACACAAGGTAACTAACTTGTTATATGTGGGATACATAGTGAAGCTATATAATTCCTACGTACATCGTAAGACAGTAAGCACTAACATTGTAATCTTTTTTAGTTATGGGCAGAATTTTTTTTTTTTTAATAATTAATATGTAATTTATTTTTTAATAATTAATATGTAATTTGTTTTAAATGTATAAATAATTTATTTTTGAATTTATCTAACAGCGGCCATCGTAGCATAAGAGTACAAGCGTGCGATTGTAAATGGGACAGATATGGGTTTATTCCCACTCACTCTGGTAACGAGATGACTGATTCGTTTCTTTTAAAAATTATAATTTTTATAATTTCTTCACATACTCCTAAATAGGATGTGTACCGTATTTTTAAGAGGCACTTCTCTGCTTGGCACAAAGTCTTATGAAACTGTCTAAAAAACTAAAAAAAAAACTATTAAAATAAAGTAAAAATAAAAACAATATATTCTAACAATAATGTCTATGTAGTAGGTATACATATGTATGTATATCCGTGTTTACTGAGTAAATTAGTTTCCACCATACAATATCTATGAACATACGAAAAACGTAAAGCAAAGTGACTGGTCACTACGTTATCTTAGTTTATTCCGCAATTAAGCTAAATCATTTGAGTATAAACATATGCTTAAGCCAACAGTAGTATATATAGCATTTAATAATACAACAAACAACATTTTCTATATAATCCAGACCATAGTGCTTACAGCATCTCAGAGCAAATGGATAGTTAGTATTTATGATGTCATTCTGAGCTGTGAAGGCATAATAAATATTTAAGACTAGTTCCAGCCTGCGGCGTCTGTTATGTCTCTCTTGGGCCACATGCATTATCTGAACTGAACTGGAAATTACTTAGGAGATTGGTAAAAATATTGTTATAATTTATCTTAATATAATAATATTACTATAATAAATGATGCCTACGTGATGGTATTGAGGTTGAGGATTGGTTAACACAAAATGCGGCGTTGAGTTCTGCCACCTAACAGCGAGTCTTAAAATGGATTATAGCGTGAAGCTGAAAAAAGAAATCAAAATCTATATTTTGAATGATCTGTTTGAAATAATTTCTACAATCTATCGTACTTCGGTGGGTAAGTCCGAGTCACTTAACAATTTTTTTTAACGTGTTGAGGTAGGTAGGTCATGAAATTTTCTGTTAATATTACAGACGCAGATATTTTTATATTATGGTATATTTATATATTATATTTTTATACGTTTCCGAGACTGTAGCAGTCCCGGAAACGTATGTTTTAGTATATTAAAATTTTTAAAGAACAATTTTTGTATCAATAAAATTACCAGTTTTAAGTTATTATTTTATGAAAAAAAAAATACATGCACATATCCAATAGCTACAAAATACAATCATATTTTATGATTTTCTTCAATATTCTCTTTATTTTTTTTTTCCAATAATCACAACTACTAAAACTAATTAGATAAGTACTGATTTGATGTCACCTATCCAAAGACTTCCTGATACATCCAAGAATGTTATCATTTTTAAGTAGCGTCACACTTGACATGTCATTCCAAATAGAACTTAGTGTCAAGACACTACGTGCGAGTTTTGTACCACTGCGCCACTTTGTCTTTTTTATAATACCATACATAATATAAAAATGAGGCCAGTCGTGACACAGGGCCACAATATGTGACTGTATAACCGACTGGTTGTGGGTTCGATCTCCACTCGAGGAGATGAAATATTTACTTAAATTTATATTTCCATTTTCTTCGCTCTGGTATCGAGGTGAAGCGCGGCGTTGAGATCTGCCACTCAACACGCAATGCTTCCAGAATCCGGCAAATAGTAGGGAACGGAGTGTCTTAATACTATGTCCCCTCTGCCTACCCTGCTGTGTACAGGATACAGCGTGAAGCTGATCTATTTATTTAATATAAAAATAATTCAAAACTATTTTCCTTTTCCTCATATTTCTTATTCATGTAATGAAATATGTACAGCATAAACATACTGTATTATATTTTGATCAACATATTACATTATGGAACACCTATCGAAGACAACCCTAAGAAAATGTTCGACACCTGTCAGCCACTCTATTATGCGTAACAGCTTTGTTCAATTAACCTCAGGTGTTTGTTAACGACAACTTATTATGAACCTTATTACGTAAGCATTAAGGGAGATAATAAATTGCCTTTTTTTTCAAGAGAAGAATATGAAATATTCAAGTCTTCTATCTATCAACAGTTGTTATGAATTTGTGAAATATCTATATTATGATACGGTGGAAACTTTTTACTTAAGCTCCAGTAGTGAAATATTATATCCATCTATTTGAACTCGTTTTGTATTATTAATGTTAAAGTTTGTATTTGATTATTTTTTCTGTCTATTTGTTTTTATTAATGTTTATTGATTTTAGTGTTACACTGTATCTCGCACATAGAAGGGTAGGTATTACTTAATATTAGGTTCCCACCAGTGTTAAGTATCTCCCTTCCCTTTCTTTTCCTTCTTTCTACCGAATTCCAGACACCAGTGTTTGGATCTGGAACAAGACTTTGTAAATTGGTTAATGATTGTAGTAACCTATATATAGCCTATTGGATGTGAATATTTAGCTTGCAAGATTCAGTCATTTTAAATATGTATTTGTATTTTTTTGCCCGACACAGGTTTGTTTGTTTTTTTTTCTTATTTCTATTACCTGCAAAGGATTTATTTCTATTTAGCATAATGTATCTTCTTGTAAGTATCTTTATTATCTAAATTTAGTTCTGTTATATATAATTTTACATACAAAAATCAATAACCAATATAAAAATAAAAATTTCCCATTCCATTCCGATAACCAGCATCAAGATTATATATCATCGACCACACCACGATATCAATAAACTATCCCACGTATCCACGTAATAAAATGCCGCAGCTCATAAATATCTGGGATTAAAATCGCAAATTTAAAACTTATTTCACACACATTACTCGAGAGTTTACGGTACGTATCGATTTGTCGGCAATCCGGGCTTTTGGTGCCATTTCGGTCCTATCATATTATTACCTCGTTACGATCGAGGCTTAAACGTCAAAATTCGAAGCTTAGCGGTTTAGTAACGGTTCGTGCTGGGCCTTACCGCTGCGTTACCTTGAGACCTTATTGTTTTAGGGATTGTCACAATTGGGATGTTATTTGGGTGGTCGACTTCGACCTTTCCCGTTTGCGTATCGTATCGGTTTCCTTCGAGATTTATATATATTTTTTATATCGATAAGTATGTAAGAATTTGATTTTTCAGAATGATTTTTAAATAGTTGCAAAATAATATTTTCTTAGTTTTATTTAAGGTACCAACGCTCTAACATGCATCTTAATAATTTTATTTCAGTTTTTTTTCAATTTCACGCTGTATCTCACATTTAGTAGGATAATCAAGATACTCTATTTGCCACTTTTGGGCAGAATTGGATAAGATTTGCTTCTTGAGAAAAATTATGCAACTGTATCCGAATTTATGATTACAATTTTAAATTCATCAAATACTCAAATGGCACTCGAGACAACTTCAAAACTAGCTTTAAAATTTTATACGGCTATGAACTAATGAAATGCCGAATATTACCCAATATTGATATCAATATTCTCTTATTGATAGTGGAGGTAGAAAAATCTTTTAGTATATTTATTCCTATTGAAGCCGTCGTGGTGCAGTGGGGCAATCTTACTTACTATAATTAAATTAAAAAAATAAATTAAATTAAATTAGCTTCACGCTGTATCCCGCACACAGCAGGGTAGGCAGAGGGAACCTAGTGTTAAGATACTCCGTTCCCCACTTTCTGCCGAATTCTGGAAGCATTGCGTGTTGAGTGGCAGAACTCAACGCCGCGCTTAACCTCGACACCAGAGCGAAGAAATGGAAATATAAATTTAAGTAAATATTTCATCTCCTCGAGTGGGAATCGAACCCACAACCAGTCGGTTTTGCAGTCACACCTCGTGCCGCTGCGCCACGACCGGCCTCTAAATTATTTTTAATTATTTTACAAAACATGTTCTCTCGTTATTATTTTTATCTTCTTATTAATATGTTAATATGATATTTTTGAAGCCGTCGTGGCGCAGCGCACAGTTGCGAATTATACAAACTGATTGTTGTACTTTCGAATCAGTTTAAAAGCGTCATTCCACACTTAAGGAACACAAATACTTGTTTAGAAAAACGTCAAACAATAAGAAAATTTTACGTAGATTGTACGAGATTTAAACCCCTGCTTGTTGAAAACAGTCCAATCGCTCTGACTACTAAGCCACAATACGTTTTCATCAATAACTAATTTCATAAATAACATCTAACAAGATAAATTAGTTGTAACAAGCGTATAGCACATTCGATGTAGCTTGAAGAGAGCGTATGCCTTAGTGATCAGAGCGCTTGGAGGGCTTCCAAGATGCGCTAGTTCAATCCCCGCTACGATAAAATAAATATATGGCTGCTGTAGGTTCAATTTCCACCCGGGGAGAGATTGAATTATATTAATCTCTTACCTCTGGTAACAAACCACCGCAACAATTAGAAGGAACACAGCAAACTAAGCGTTGAGCACTAGCTTCCTTTTGCCTACACTGCTTTGCTGGAAAATATGTGAAACTGCTTTTCAAATTTTCGTAAATTTAATTTAATCTAAATACCTACAATTATAAGATATAAATAGACGCTATTTCCAATTCGCCGTAAAGAATTTATCAGACGAAGTTTCTTTGTATCGGCAAAAATGAAACACGTGCAGTTTTAGAGAGGCCAGTGTTCAACTAGGAAACGAGGTCACTACAAGAATTCAAGACAGGTAGCTTCACGACATTTTTGTTTAAAAAATACAGATACTTTTATTTTGTACGAAATAAATCATTCCAATAAATCAATAAATATTTTAATTTGTTTTACTTAAGAAAAATAAATGTATTATATTTTTTTATTCATTTTGATTTTGATTTTACTTTTTAATAAAAATAATTTCATCGAAATTATTTTTATTAAAAAGTAACTAAATTTTATACATGGTAAGCAGAGGGAGTTTAGTATTAAGACAGGATATTGCGTATTGCGCAATTCAACGCCGCATCTTGACTTGTCACCAGAGCGAAAAAATCGAACCAGCAATCGTCGGGTTTTGTAGAAATGTTTAAATTATATAAATGAAATATAATTTAAATAAATATTAAAAGAGGTTAATAAATATTTTACTTTATTATATATTTAAAAAAAAACTTATTTATATACTTATTTAGAAAACGTATAAAAATTTTGACGTAGTGAGACTGGAACCCGCGTCTCCTGGAAATCGATCAAGCGCTCTGACCACTAAGCCATATGTTCTCATCAAGCTACGTCGAAATTTTTAAACGCTTGTTACAGCTTATATATGTTGTTAGCATCTCTGTAAGGAGATTTTTACAATTTTTCGCTACCCAAAGATTATTATTAAGAATTATCGTCTGGCAAGAGAGAATGTTATTTATTAAATATTTTTTACATTTTTGAAGTGTTATCCAACACTTAGAAAAGAAAAATACTTATATAGAAAAATATATAAATAATATAAAATATAAGGCCGAAATCTGTCGTCTAAGAAGCTAATTCATGAAATTCAATACCTAAGACAGAAAAGGGATGAAGAAATTTGTATGGATCTCCTGGAGTGGGGATCGAACCCACAACCAGTCGGTTTTACAGTCACACCTCGTGCCGTTGCGCCACGACTGGCCTCAAAACTATAATATAATATAATAATACGAGCAATACCGACCGATCGGCACGACCTTTTATCATCCAATTTCTTATGAACGCAAAATATGTGTCGGAGCCACACATACTATGGATCAAAGTTAACTTTGACCAATATCACAATATTGAATGCGCTGCTACGTTCAAATTTTTATACGTTTTCTAAATAAGTATATTGAAGGTCGCTTGATGTTGCGGAGGCTGACGTGATGGGCTTATGTTACTGTTATAGCGACATTAACTATGTCGTGGCTGATGCCGTCTCGCAGTACGCTCGCGATACGTAAGCTATGCTTGTATGGCGTTGGTCGTTGACATATTGTATACCACTGTGGTTGTACGACTTGGTATATGATTAGTAGGTGCGTGATGCTATTTTATATACCAGCTCCGGTGTACGTAGTATAATAAGCATATTATACTACGTACACCGGAACTGGTATATAAAATAGCGATATTGCGCACCTTGACTTGTCACCAGAGCGAAAAAAAAAAAACACGTGAATGGAAATCGAACCAGAAATCCTCATGCTTTTATCTACCAGCTCCGGTGTACGTAGTAGTGTCCGAATATGGTCCTAATACCTTGTTCAAACGTAGAAAATACTCGAGACACGCCTGTGGGGTGTGTGCCGTGCGCTTACAAATATAATACAAGTCGCTTTGCGTTAGTGCGTTCGGTCCAACGATTTATATTTGTCTCACAAATCAATCAAAATCACGTATCACCATTTTAATACAAACAAGGGTAACAAGTATCTTCCGAAAGATAGCACACAAAAGACCCGGAGGGTTTAATAAAGACTGTTGTAGCCGCGGTCTGGTAGGATTTCACGGCGAGGCGGTGCATTTGCGCTTTTTTCTATTCCTTTTACGATAACTAACACGCAGTTATAGTGGAGAGAAAGATAGGACTTGCTCTTGGCTTTTCTTCGGAAGAGCTTCGAGTTATGACAAAGTGATATTGTCGAGTTTTAGTTATTTAAATAAACTTTTGATGGCAAATATCTTATCAGATCTATATCTTCTGATGTCGTTATTTAAAACTCATGTGTTGTAAATATAACTTTCTTAACATTGTTATCTCTGAATCTCTAAAAGATTTTGGGTTACTCACGATCACAAAAATTAAAAGTTCTAACCACTCGACACATTACGAGTCCAAAGCATTATTTATGAAATTTTATGTGTTTGTGGAATCAGCTACAAGCAGATAAATGAAAATTTACATTTAAATAAATATTTCATTTCCTTGGGTGGGAATCGAACCCACAACTAGTCTCCATTACAATCACACTTAGTACTCCTGCGCCACGACTGGCCTTATCCAGATTAAGAAGAAGGTTATGCTGTTAGTAAATATACATATAATAATTATTCAAGCAAGCTTCCATATTAACACTATTTCGAGATATTTCGCATGACCTGTCATGTAACCACATTTCAACTATTATATCGGTTCATATGAGGGTTAGTGTAGCGGAAAAGGTCGCTTTGTCTATGAACACTACTGAACTAAATTAGGCTTATACTTTATACAGACTATTAAATTATAGGCTATTAAATTTAAATCTACATAATTTTATAATTTAGAAAATTAAGGCACGCACCTCTACACCGATTTTTAGGGATCGGTATCTTTTAAGCAAAAAGGGAACCCTTATAAGATCACTTTTTTGTCCGTCCGTCAGGCCGTCTATCTGTCTATCTCAGGAACGCTTGGAGATATGAGAGATCAGATCTACGGTGCTTTGATTTCTTGAAAAAAATCTTATTTCGATACTTACTTCAACAGTACATGGCCATTTATATCGCAAAAAACGCGTATTTCGATACTATAAAGTAAATCAAAATTATTGGGGTACTTCTGAAATAAGGCAGCTAGCATTTACAGTATTAATTACTAATTCAAGAAAATATTTGAAAACTATGTATTTGTGGTTAAATCCTAAAAAATAATAGCCTTAAAAGGTGGGAAAATTTGGTATTAAAGCCGCTAGTTGAAGAGAGGTATCAGATGTAAGGGCTCTGGTTAAGCTGAACTTGAATTTTAGAAAAACCCGAGACCTCGAATTTTTGTATGCAACCCTGTGGTTGAGCCCGACTCGCACTTGTCCGGTTTTTTATTAAATATTTAGAATGTATTTTTTTTTTATAAATTTTCTACAGAAACTTGATCGGCACTTTGTTAGTTCATATTTTTATTTAACATTTTTTTATATTAACATTACATTTAATCTGTAAGATTAATTACTAAAAATATATACCTACAATGTACAAATACACAAAACGTTGCTGGACTTGAATCTGCACCTCTTGGAAACCTAACTGTCGCTCTGACCTCTTGAGTCATTCGTTTGTCTACGCCTTCCAAGATACGCGTTACTAAATAACTATCAACGAAATAATCGAAAATTATAAGATAAATTTTAAACCATATTTCAGCCTCTGCACAAATAAATAGCCTTATATACCTTATATTAGTTATACGGATGACAGATTACAAACCTTGCCTAAGGCAATATGAGAAATATAAATTGACATATTTTTGTATTTTTTCATTTCGATTTATACTGATATCTGAGCTGAATAAAATAAAATAAGAATTTTATTTTGTTTTCATATATTTCTTGCTTAACATGAAATAACTAAATGGAACGAACACAGCCCAACAGTTTGTCTGGATAATCTACGTATATATACATATAATAAAATTGTAAATGACTGTCTGTACATAGAAGAAATACAAGAAAATCGATTATTGAGAGAATTTATCAATGTAACCTAAAACATTTTTAAAATTTTTGTCTGAATGTCTTGTCGATCGGTTTGTCTGATTATCTATGCGTTTATGCAGTCTAATCTCAGAAACAGCGTAACTGATTGTAATGATGTTTTTACTATTGTATTTTCGCAAACTTTCCTTTATATATGTTTGTACTCATATAGTGTTTGTTTTATTTCAAGCGGTTTAACAAATAAATATACAAATATTAAGGCTGCAACTGATCGCTGTCTGTACATGGAGATATATGAATAAATCTCTTATTAGGAGCATTCATCAATATGATAGAACAAAATTTTTGTCTTTTTGTTTTTGTATGTTTGTCTGTGCACGCTAATCTCAGAGACGGCTCAACCGATTTAAATGCTGTTCACTATTGCATTTTCGCAAACTTCTTTTAATATATTAGTGTTTGTTATATCAAAATTT
Source organism: Heliconius himera (assembly GCA_021202915.1). Taxonomy (NCBI): domain Eukaryota; kingdom Metazoa; phylum Arthropoda; class Insecta; order Lepidoptera; family Nymphalidae; genus Heliconius; species Heliconius himera. Next base: position 219,485 of record JAJHJA010000492.1, read on the forward strand.
TTTAAAAAGTTTAAAATTTATATGAAAAATTTTACAAAATGTTTATAAAATATTTTTATAGAATTAATTGAAAGTCTATAAGTGGTCTAAAATCACTAAAGTGGCGATCCACTTCGCCACGACGGCCTCTAAAACAAATCAAAAAATAAAATTTACTCTAATAGGAATAGAATTTACAACCATCGAGTGTACGTACCAGTATAACGCTTCACAATCCCGCAACAACGTCAAATGTTTCCTTATTTTCACCAAATTTTTCCTTTATTTATTTTTGTCGATGAAAAAACAAATATCCTTAACAAAATACACTGACAGTATTGTTAAAGAAATCCTTTTTATTTCTGCTCTCAATTTTATATATAAAATAGGTTTTCAACGAATCTATAGAATATATGTATAAAAAGAAGGATTTACATTACAATTTATTGTATGTATACATATATATAAGTATATGTATAAGATTAAAAATAGATTTTTGTGTTAAAAAAACATGTTCACGTTTTTAATCCCTTAGCAGGGTAGGTAGATGGTACCCAGCGTTAAGATACTCTGCTCCCCACACACCAATTTCCGAGACATTGCGTGTTGACTGGCGGAACTAAACGCCGCATTTTTTACCAGTGCAAGAACATTTTAATAAATAAATTATTATTAATGATTTACCCAAATTGGGATCGAATTCACAACCACGGTGCGACGGCCTAAATTACTATTTTAACCAAATCTTATTAGAAATTGATTTCAATGTCAAAATGGCCGTTCATTATTAAGAACCCTTCCCTTAAACTTAGTATGCATAAGTGCCTTTATGATACATATGCTCTGCGTACGAGGACTCTCCACGTGAGGACTCTAGAAAACCGAATGGTGTATTAGCACTTGTGTAATTCTAACAGTGATTGTATTAGAATTATTCTATAGAAAGTTTTAATTTAAGTTAAATGTATGAAAATGTTTGTCGATAATTTTTTTATTTCTTTATTTAAATAGAAAATTTGAGGCCAGTCGTGGCGCAGAGTCAGAAAATGTGACAGGTTGTGAGTTCAATTCCCATGCGAGTAAATGAAACATTTAATATTTAATTTCTTCGCTATGGTGTCGAAGTAGAGTTCCGACACTCAACTCCAGATTCAGCATAAAATAGTACATAGAAGATCTTAGCACTAAGTTCCGTCTGTGTGTGTGGGATACAGCGTGGAGCTGAAAAAAAATTGGGAGAAGCAACTACTTAGCGGGCGTCGCGCAAGGCCAACCGGGATGCAGAATGAGGAGCATTTAGGTAGAAAGGAACTTGCTTCTGTTCTGTGTGTATGTTCTGCTTTCCTCTCCAACACAAAATTCAATATTCTATTACTGCCTTTGAATTATATTCTAATAATGTATTGATAATAACTGTACAAGCTGAGTTTTGATTTTAGCAAACCTATATATATTATACCTTTCATTCCTACTTCTCTTAAGATAATTAAGTGGAAATCAAACTCACAACCTGCCGCGCTTACAGTCATACTTTGTGTTCCTGCGACTGCCTTCAACTATTTAATAAAAAATATTTATAAAAAAAAAAATACGTATAATCCCATATGAACCCAATTATTAATTAAACATTGTAACAACAGTAGTGTTTCTGGTCTTAATTAATGCACTGTCACACGTTTGAGACAAAGATTTCACGCAACAATGTGCCCAAACCCACCACGTCCAGTCACGGTCGGTGACTTTGATAACTAACACTAACTGGCTGGACTTTGGATTAGAATAATAATATGTTGTTATATTTTACTACATATCAACATTATTTTGTTGTTGAATAACTTATTTGTGTTGTTGGTGGGCTTTTGTCTATTTGTTTCATATAATTATTATCAGGTTGTTAAAGTTGAGGCTAAGCGCGGCGTTGAGTTCTGCCTCCTGAATTTGGCAGAAAGTGGGGAACGGAGTGTCTTAACACTAGGTTCCCTCTGCCTACCTTGCTATCTGCGGGATACAGCGTGAAGCTGGTAAAAAAAGAAAGGTTGTTAAAATATTATTAATAATTTCTCGTCATAGTTTTATTAAGCGAAATTATTAAGTTTAGTCAATACTTCATCTTATTCTCTGGAGAAAAGTATGTTAGTTTAAAATATTAAGCCTTTTTTTGATAAAATATAATATTGAGGCCGTCGTGATGCAGGCATGTGACTATTAACGCAACAGTTACCGGTTTGATTCCCATTCGGTGGAATGAAATATTTAATATTTTCATTTTCTCGTTCTGGTAAATAAATTCAATCAATTCAATTTCAGAATTCTAGATCAACTGGAAGTTCCCCTTTTAATTTTGATTGCCTAAAGGCAATCAAAATTAAAAGAGTGTCGAAATACGCATTTTTTTTGCAATATAAACAGTTATATCTTTTTTTAAGAAAATGTAGAAAATTTTTTTTAGGAAATAATGAGTCTGTCTAGGAGTGTTTATGGTATGAATTTTAACTCGATATCTCCAAGCGTTCCTGAGATAAAGGCTCTTGATAGTAAAGGTTAAGGTAGAGGTTCTCATAGATAGACAGACATACGGACGGACAAAGTGATCTAATAAGGGTTTCTTTTTTCCATAAGAGGTACGAGACCATAAAAAGAGATAAAGAGATAAAGAGAGACTTTTTCAGACCGTATAAAAAAATAGAACGTACCGGAATTTGAACTCGAGTCTTTTGGGAAGCATTCTCGTTGGACGATACTCAAGAGGCACAAAATATTTTTTTGATTGAAATCACACAAAATATTTTTTTTTACGTTTTGAAAAAAAACATGTTTTTCCTAAACTTGGATTAATAATTTAAAAATATTAAAGATTAAAGATATTCTACTCTCTATTATCCACATTACTATAGTTATAATTTTTCACACGCCACTATACGACAAATCGTACTATACAAAGTTCTATATCCAATTCGGATTGAGTGCGTACATTGTAACCAATACGTACCATCTGAGCATCCCATGTTTACTTACGATCGATGCTTCTTCAATTTCACGCGGTATTTACTTTCACTGAACACTGACATATGGTGTGTTTGGATGTGGGGAGTACTTGAGCGAGTAGCTGGAACTAGAATAAAATAAAATTATAATAAATAAAATAAATGTTATATTACAATTGAGTCGGATTGTAAGCATGAAGGTTGTGAGTTCGATTTCAACTTGAGGAATGAATTATTTTTATTTATTCGTTTTGGTGACACGACAACGCGTGCCGTAGAGTTCCACTATTCAACGCTTATTCTAGGTTCCTTTTGTTTCCCGTACTATGTGGAAAAAGTTTAAAGCGTTCATATTGGAATTGTTTGACAGTAGTAAAGGGGACAATCTTTTCTAGAAAGATTAGTATATACAAAATATTTAACAAAAATATACCCGAGTAATATCTCGAGTAAGACAAACTCATATCCAATTACGCTATTACAAGAATAAATAATTCAATAAAATATTCAATTCCGAAGAGGCCTTTTTGAAATTAAACTTAATTCGCGTTATTCGCGGTGACGACGAGGCTGTATTGACAATTGAGACATGCCAGGAAAACAATTGAGCAGATTTTCAGTGTAAGATGGCAATTAAACCTGATTTACATATAGGAGGTGCGTGTGTTTGATGATACATTGATTGGGAAGCAAGACTATGTTTGACTATACACAGTTTCGTCAATAGATTAATTAAAGTCTATCGGGAATGTCTTGAGATTTGAATGATTTATTAGATACCGTGTTATAGTATGGAGTTCTGTATAAAATTTAAACGGGGAGGATTCGAACTTAGGTCCTTTGCATTTTCTTTATAAATTGGCAGAATTTTATTATCTTTAATATCAATAAATCGTGTTTACCAATAAATTGATTTCGTTTAACTTCACGCTGTATACCGTATTAGTATTGTAGGTAGAACGAAGACACTCTAATCTCTTCTTTCGAATTCAGAACAATATGTATTGAGTGGTGAATCTTAAGACCGTGTTTTATAAGATAAATAGCGAGGAAAAAACAATTTATTCCACAAGCCGGCATCGAACCCACAACCGTTGCTTTTACAGTCTGACCCACTACCTCATGGCTTCAATAAATTGATGATCTAAATAAAAGTAGTTTTCTAAGAGTAAAAAAGCATAGGCACTATGCCAAACTAATGCTAAGCCATACATTTACTTGATCCTAGGAAAAAACTGATATATTCTAAAATTTTTCCCATATTTTAGCTTCCAGGAATACAGGTTAATATTTGAAAGAGAAAAGATTTATAGGTAAAAAAAATATTATATTTACTTCTATTCTATTCTAGCTCAAGTAATTACTTTATATTTAAAAAAAATAATAATAATAAATTATAATAGTAATAAGAATATTTTTACACTAGGCCAGACGTGGCGGTATGGCACTCGACAGAGTGTGGGTTGGATTATTACTCGAGTAAATGAAATATTTAATATTTTCATTTCTTCGCGCTGGTAACGAGGCAAAGCGTGGCGCTGACGCTGCGGTGGAAAGTGGGGAACGGAAGTGTCTGAATGGGAAGGGACTGTCTTAACAGGTTCCCATGTTCCCTCTGCCTATCCTGATATGATACGAAATATTGTGTGAAGGTAAAAAAAGAAAAAATATATATTTAGGTAATCATTCAAACAAGGCAACAGGGTTACCTCCGCCTGCTTTCCCTAAACTATACTAAAACACCGTTTCTCTTGTTTCATGTCCATTCCATTCAAAATGGATGATCGCGTATATCCCTCGGATTGATTTCTTAGCTTTTACCAAAATAGATTTGTTCCGATATCTGTTACCTGCTAAGCAAATACGAAAATGCGAAAATATTTTAATAAACGAAAGTCTTGGATATGATCCCCACTCGAGTTAATGAAATATTTAATATTTACTTTTTCTCGCTCTGGTAATGAAGCAAAACGCGGCGTTGAGTTCCGCCACTCAACACGCAATGCCACAAGAATTGGTGAAAAGTGGGGAATGAAATTATCGTAATAAGAAGTGCAGTGGAGTGTCTTAAGTTCTAACACTAGGTCCCAGGTTTCCTCTGCCTATGCAGCTACGTGCGGGATTCAGCGTGAAGCTATAAGATACTGAAAATATTGAATAGTTTTTCGTCTACAATTTATATTATAAAAAAAAGACGAAAATAAAGAGTTATAATTTATATGTAGTATTGATTCTTGTGACTTTGAGCTACGATCAAAGTGTCAGTTTTTAGAAAATATTTTATTTGCTGCTCGGTTTATAATCAAAAGCCAAAAGCCGCAAGAGAAAAAATGCCTAGCAATTGAAAATTTTAGAATCAACAATTGATCGATTTAAATCATATTATTTTATTATACAGAACAAACACCACGTTTCACAATTGATTCAACATCAATAACTCAGATTTATCTCTGTTTCAATACAATCGAATGAATGTAAATAAGGCTACCTATCTGTAAAGTTGGTGTCTGTATAACAAACTGGCTAAAGTTAAATCTATTCGGAGAAAAGGGTCTTTACCTTGTGGATTATTGTCCCTAGAATTAATTTGTAAGTAAATTTGAAAATTATTTTATTAATTTTATTCAACTAACTTATATATTAATATATTTTTGTTAAATAAAATTCTTAGTTGAATAGATAGTATATAAGAAATTGATGTTTTATCTTTAAAAATATTATTTAATAAATAATGCCTTGACTCGTGATGTGTCTAGTGGCTAGAACCGTTTATAATTGTGATCGTGAATAACCCAAAATATTTTACAGATTCAGAGTTTCAGTGTTAAGAATTTTATATTATGCCATCAGAAGGTATCGCTCTAATAAGATATTTGCCATCACAAGATTATTTAGATAACTGGACACTCGATAACATTGCGTTGTCATAACTCGAAGCTCTTCCGAAGAAAAACCAAGAGCAAAAAGCTAGTTATTAAGGTAAGTAAGGCCCCGCCGTGACTTCCTATCAGACCGCGGCTGCAACAGTCTTATTGAACTCTCCGGGACGTTTGTGTGTGATCTTTCTGAAGGAACTTGTTACGCTTGCTTATATTAAGGTTGTATTAGAATAATGATTTGTGGTGTTGATTGATTTGTGAGATCAATATAAGTCGTTTGAACGAATGTACCAACGCAAGGCGATACGTTAAATAAACACACGGGACACACCCCACAGTCGTGTCTCGAACCGTAGGCGGACACTACTACGTACACCAGAGGTCCAGGACATAAAATAGCACCACACGCCCATATGAGACGGGCGGACACTACTACATACAACGGAACGGGGACATAAAATAGCATCACAAACGTACTAATCGTATACCAAGTCGTAGAAGTGGTATACAATATATCAATGACTAACGCCATACAAGCATAGCTTACGTACCGCTAGCGTACTTCAAGACGGTGTCAAGCACGACATAGTTAATGTCAAGGACAGCCATCCTCCGCGACGTCAAGCAACATCCAATATTATAATATTGCTGAAAGATCACTTTGATCCACAATATGTGTCGCTCCAACACATTTATTGCCTTTATAAGAAATTTGATTCTTAAATATCGTGCCATAATAGGCTTCGAATTACTATATTATATTTATTATACATTTGGTACGAGTCTTTATGTGCATCATACTTATTTGTACCGTAGTACTTAAGAGTTCGACTCGACCGCTGCCTTCCAACTATATAGATGAGATGACAGTTGCGACACTCGGGATGCTAATACATGAACTAGTCAAGATTAATATGATATTAAAAATATATAGATTGTATTATTCATAATTAACCATGTTATTTATTGTATTGCCATGCAGATTTAATTTTAATTTTATTATTATTATTTTTTTTTATTCATTTATTTTATACCTTATATCAAATGTACATACTGTTACAAACGTTGCAATGAAACGTTTAACTGACATAATATATTTTTTTAATTTGTATCAGTAGTTCCTGAAATTAACGCAATTAACTAAACAAACTCTTCAGCTTAATAACATATCTATAGATTTAAAACTCAAAAACTATATAAAATATTCCTCTATTAGTTAAAATCCTGCATTTCATACGAAATCCTCCAAAGGCCGAATTTGAATAATGGTATCAATAAACTTTAGAACAGGATAACAAACACGGCAACTTTAAATCTCTTCACTGAAAAGGGTGTAGAAGTTGTGGGTACCTTTGTCTGTGGATTACGTCGACACTAATTTGATATGTAACGTGAGGGCGAAAGGTTATTTGGTGTTATTAACTCAGTTCGAAAGGACTAAGACTTAGTTATAGATAAATTCTTAGTATTATATAATAAAAAAATGGACCATCTATTTTTTTATCTTCATCCTGTAGCAGAGTAGATAGGTAGGTAGAGGGAACCTAGTGAAAAGACACTCCGTTTAGGTAGCGGTTACATGGTGAGATCTTTGTTCTTTTTACTATCGCTATGAAATGAAAATAATTCATTGCCCCAATTGGGAATCGAATTCACAGCCATTGCGTTTAAAGTTCCACGCTAAGCTGGTGCGCCTCAACATATTTAAGTAGATAGGTGAAGTAGTTTTGTGGTATACCTATATAAGAATAGCAGATGATGAGTGTAGTTTCAAATTGATTAACAGAATTTGTTATTACGATCAGATATATTTATTGGCTTTTTCGAGTTTAAAAGTTAAAGTATTGAGGTCTGTCGTGGTAAAGGGCACAAGCGTGTGACTATAAGCGCAACGGTTGTGGGTTCGGTTCTCACTCAAGGAAATGTAATATTTAATTTTTTTTTAACACTAGGTTCCCTTTGCATACTCTGTGAGATTCTTTGCGATATGTGAGATACGGCCTGAAGCTGAATAAATAACATACCTAGTAGTTGTAACCGATAACATTTATACGAAAATTATATTCACAGCTCAACAGCAGGGTGAGGCGCTAATTAATTTATAATTCAAGGTTCTATTTACATCCTGATTATGTAGTCTAATATATGCTAGTATTAGGCTAAGAGATATAATGTACATACAGGCGTATAGGGTTTAATTTTATGTGGGAAGAAGCAGCAGCAGGACAAGAAGAAGGAACCTCGGTACACAGTGTAAATGATGACATTTTTCGTTCAATGTTCTAAACTTTGTGTTATGTTGCGGATATCGGCGTCGCGATTGATTTTGTTACTATAGTGAGAAAATAAAAAAAAAACGTTTCCCCATGTGGTAACAAAACTGGGAACTTAGTGTTAAGACATTTCCGTTCCCCACTTTGCCTCATTACCAGAGCAGAGACAATAACAATATTAAATATTAAATTATAATAACTAGTTAGAAACCTGGTCATAGTTAGAGACCAGAGCGGAACCACGAACAAATTCCGTGGCACATAAATAACTTAATTTAAAATGATAACCAAAACTGCAAACAATGGAGTTTCGTCAGAATTTGTTCAGCGAGTTAAAACGCAAATTCGTCGAGTTGTAAACTTAATTATGGCGTTAGAAGCTCTTAGTAAATACTTGGGGGAATTACTTATCTACTCTGATATAGAGGAATCTTGTGGAGGCCCGAAATGAAGCGTTTTGGAGTGTCACGGTCATTTCTTACTTGACCACAATTTTTATGTGTAAAAAAAAGTTAAGTATCTTTTCTTATTCATATTCATGATAAGGGGGTTCGTGATGAATAGTTTGCCCTCAGCGACTCCTGTCAATATTGGTGACTCCACCCACCATGCCATGTCCGGAACGGCAGGAGTTGGAGGACGGAGCTACAGATAGCTACTATAATACTATAATGTAAGTAGTAGAATGTAAGAGAAGATAAATTAATTATTAGATGTGATGGATGACAGAGATCGGCAGGCCGGGCAGTCGGATCACTTTCTGGGCCGACTTACCAGCGAGCGAGCGGGGCTGTCTGGGTGTAGGTATGTTATTGTCGTTCTGTTGATTGGTTAGAATACAGAGCGATCATTTTGAGACTGCTTTGGATTCGTTTCAAAATAGGGATAAAAAGTGTATTCTTGTCAATGGCGAATCCGCTGGTCATCCTCATGTCCAATAGGCGAACTCGAGTTCTCGAGCGAACTAGGAGTGTTAGGAGAGTGTTAGAGACGTTCTAGGTAGTGTTAGAAGGAGTAAAAAGTTAATAATATGTGGTGATTTGAACAGATGTGTCGGAACTGTGAAGCCGTTACGAGGGAGTGCTAGGTCAGTATGGTGACAAGAGAATGAATGAGATAAACATGATATTTGCTTACAAACAAATTCACACGTGTACTTGGGCGCTAAGGGAAGGGAAAAGTATGATTGATTTATTCCTAGTGGATCAGCGTATTCGAAACCAAGTTATCGACACGTGAGTGCTTAGGGGTTTTGAGCTGGGAACAGATCATTAATTAAAAAGAGAGAAGAATTAAAAAGAGTCGAATGTCACGTAAAAATCATGAGGTTGATGACGGTGGAAAATGAGGGCGGAAATCAAACCCACACCCAGTCGAGTTTACAATCCTACGCTTGTGCCTCTTCGTCACGACTGGAATGTATATAATATATTACTTATATGAATGAAACACTAGATGCATAAACATAAGCTTATTATGCACTATATAATAACAAAATCGATAGTTAAAAATGGTAAAACGCCTGTGTAAGTGACATAAAATCAGCAGCAACGGGGTCTAGTGGGCGATCCAATTAAATCTATAATTGGACTATCGCAACCGCATCGATATACCGCTTTTTAAATATAAAACATGAAATGGTGGAAACAATTACTTAGTTATGGTTATGATTTTTTTTTACCTATATTTCTTCTAAGGCCGTCATGGTGAAGGGGCACAAAGGTGTGACTGTAACGCGTCGGTTCGATTCCCACTCGAGGCATTGTATTATTATTTATTTATATTTTCATTTCTTCCATCTGGTACCAATGTAAGAGCTCGGTATTGAGTCCCGCTACTCAACACGTAATTCTACGAAAATTCAACGGAAAATGAGAAACGGAGTGTCTCAACACTAGGTTTCCCTTGCCTACCTTGCTATGTGGATTTATTGAAGTCATTTCGTTATCTATATTTAGTCCTCTTCAAACTGACGTGACTAATTTAAGTTCCTAAAATTGTGTCATTCTTAATTAAAATTAAAAATAATGTTAAGTGTGATTAAGCTGCTTATTTGCTGCCTGCATACAGTAGTACTTTTAGGTGGAAAGTTAACTGCAGAGTTACTTTCCCAAAAATAAAAAGAAAAACGCAAGAACCAATTTTCGTATATTTCAAAAATATCTCCTACAATCTTATATTGTAAATGAAAATTACGTATTTCTATTTCTTCCATCCATTTTTATTTCTTGCATCTATTTTAATTATTCCTACCTATTGAGAAAATAAATGAAGTCGAACCAATAATAATAAAAATCTAAAGTCTGAAGGAATGTAATTTTAATTAAAGGAACTTGTCAAATTTACTCGAAAGCAACATCAAAGGATCAACAAATTTCATTTAATTTGTTTAATTTCGTCCATATTCTCCTTTCCCTACAGTTTTAAGAGTCGACTTAAAACATATAAACTTGTTATATTAATTGAAAACAGCTCAACACTTAGATTTTTTACTTTGAATTTATATATATTTTTTTATTTTAATTTTTATCTTTAATCAGATTTACTTTAGCTTTTTCATTAGAGTAGAAACAAAATTGGATTAATTATAGTTATTTTCTATTACTTACACATTATAGTCAATATTTTTTTGGTTTTTCAATTTATTTTACCTATATACTTTTTCCATAACTTCAGATTTAGACTTATACTTAATTGCAACAAAAATGTATTAAATATAATATTGACTATAATAAAAGAATTAAAATTTTGTAATTCAGTTCTGTTGTCTTTTTTAAATTTAAATATTCTTTTACATCACGAAAGGCAGAAGGAACCTAGTGTTAAAACATTCCGCTACCAACTTTCCGTTCTATTTTTGTGAAATTGTATGTCGAATGGTGGAAATCAACACCACGCTTTGTCTTGTAATCAGAGTGAGAAAATGAAAATAATAAATATTACATTACCTCAATTGAAAGGAACCCACAACCGTCGCCTTTACTGTCACATGTTGCGCTACGACAGCCATAATCATAATCATAATTCATTGGTAACAGCAATTACAAGTCAAACAATAAACAGAATACATATTTAGGTTATATGATAATTACACTATATTACATTGCATTATTTTATATTAATTCAACTTTTATATTTTATTTAAATTATTCGAAAGAATTAAATATATAAATTAAAATTGTTGTTCTATTTAATATCTTATAATATTAATTTCTAAAAATTCGTTATAGCTATAAAACATATCATCTTAATATATCACAACATTTTATTTTGATACACTACAATCACATACAGGTTTAATAAACTAACCCTTTGAAATTAATTAACGAATCAACTTCTATCCTGTATGATCCCACTCTTCCACAGATAGTTAATGAAGATCCAATTTTCAACTTATAAGTCAGTTCGAAACTCTTTCTGTATAGAACTTTTATTCAGTAAAAACTTTTTAATTGCTATTTCTATCAATATAAAACCTACTTATTTGATATTGATTCTTTTGTAGTGCATTATTTAATATTGAGGCCATCGTAGTTGGGATCTGGCTGTAAATCGGGATGGTCGTGGGTTTTAACACCACTCGAGGGAATGAACTATCTAATAACATTTCCTCGATCTGGTAACGAACCAAAGTGCGCTTGAGTTTTGCTATTCAACACGCATTGCCTCAAAAATTCGGCGGAATGTAGGTAACTTAAGTATCATAATGGAAATCAGAGTGTCTTAACATTACCTTATAGTGTTATAGTTCAGTTAGAAAGTGGCAACGTTGAGTTAGTTCCCTTTGTCTAACTTGCTATGCGGTAAAAAGCGTAAGCTATTTGTTAATCACGAGTTTAAAGTGAACTCTTAGAAATATAATTAAATATTTTTAGTTTTTCTTTTATTTTCTTACTTCAATAGATTATCACCAATTGCGACCCAATAATATAACAAAGGAAAATGATGCAATTTTTAAATTGATATTAAAATGTATACATGAATTCTAAAATAAAATTTAAACAAATAGTAGTGCAAAAGTTCTCAGACCAATGCATAATATAAGGAATAACTGGGATTCTTAATCAAAGTTGCAAAGTTTAATATCCGAACTTTTAAGATCAGCTATCCAGTACATTTCTAACTTATCATCTACCTACATTCGTTATCTGTGAACACTTTTTATAAAATAATTTTAGTTTTTATACTGTGATTTATATTTAAATATGTTAAAAAGATATTCTCATTTAATCCTTTAGCTTTTACACGCTTTATTCCGCATGTAGCTGTGTAAGCAGAGGGAATCTAATATTCTAGTGGTAGTAGACACTTCGTTTTTCAATTTCCAAAAAAAAAAATCTCAAAATATCTTTTTAATGTAAGAAAACGTATAAGAAATAGAACATAGCGGGATTTTAACCCGCTCCTCTTTGGAAGCTGTCTAAGCGCTCTGACCAACTAAGCCATACGTTCTCATCAAGCGTCGAGAACGTCGAAATTCTTATACGCGAGTTATAACTTATTTATGTTGTTAGTATATCTGTAGGGAGATTTATAGTAATTTGAGAAACAAAAATTAAAGAGGTCGTTGCGGCGCAGTGGCACAGCGTCTTACTGTAGATGAGCCGGGTACCTGTTCATTTCCCAATTAACAAGAATAAGTTCGGCGTTGTTTTCCTCCGCGGAAAAAGTTTATGTGGCCAAAAATGGAGAACGGAGTGTTTTAACAATAGATTTTTATAGATATCTTGTTATATGCGCAATACAACGTGAAAATATTTTTACTATTTCTAAAATAAATTTAAGGTGGCGTGGAAAAATTTTACTTAAGATTCCACAAGAATTTCTCCTTTTTATTTCCAAAGATTTTTCATTTAAGTCACTATTAAATATATGTATGACAAAGCACAATTTTAATCTAATTTTAAATTCTAATCAACTCTTCATTTTTATATAACATTGGCTAAAATCGTTTCCATCAGGCTAAGTCGCGTCCGTGATTGAGTTCCTTTATCTCAAGCCGCACCAATAACGCCATTACGCCTCCCTTTGACGCTGACGCGGCTTCCTTGCTCTATTGGAGTATAGATGAGACTTCAATCTACTGCAAGTAACGTAATAAATGATAAGATAAAGTTATATTTTAATATTGTTATTATATCTTTAGATGGTTAAAGGTAAGCCGTCATGGCGCAGTGGTATAGCATGTAACTGTAAACGTGACGGTTATGGTTTCAATTCATACTCCTTAGGATTAGTTAAATTTAAAATTATTCTCCTCACTCATGTGGATAAAGCGTGGCGTTGAGTTCCGTTAGTAAAGATGTAATATCTCGAAAATTAACGAGTAAAGCGAACCGAGGGTTCCGTACAAAAATTGTGTGTGCTTTTTTCTGAAATTCAGGTTTAGCTTAGCCAGAGCCCTTTTATCTGATACCTCACTTCAACTAGCGGCTTTAATACCAAGTTTTGCCCTTCTTTTAAGGCTATTGTTTTTTAGGATTTAACCACAAATGTATAGGTTTTAGACTTTTTTTTGAACTAGTAGTCATATACTCATGCTAGCTGCCAAATTTCATAATTCTAGTTCAATCGGAAGTATTTGATTCTCTTTATAGTGTCGAAATACGCATATTTCGCTATATAAATGGTAATTAATATTTTTTTTTAGGTAAATGTAGAAATATGTTTTTTTTAGGAAATCATGGGCCTTAGATCTAGATATACGGTTTAAATTTCAATTCGATATCTCTAAATATTCCTGAGATAAAGGCTCTTGACAGATAGACAGAACAAAGTGAGCTTATAAGGGTTCCTTTTTCCTTAAAAGGCACGGAAGCCTAAAAATTAGCTTCATGCTTCAGCACGGTATGTAGAAGAAGACTAGTGTTAAAACATTCTGTTCCTCATTTTCCGGGAAGTCAACCGATCGAACCGTCAACCAGTCACGTTTACAGTCATACTCTTGTGCCCCTGCGCCACGACTGGCGTCATCTAAATGACTTTCGACTTCTAATAACATTATAATTCAAAAGACAATATTTATACATTGTAAGCTGTGTTCTCCAATTTAATAAAATAGTTATTTTGTTATTAATTTCCTCGAGTAGGGATCGAACCCACAACTATTTTGTGCCCCTCTGTCACGACCGCGATTTCATCATAATCTCATAATATTACATACCAAGAAGCCAACAGCAAAACTTACGTCAAGTATTTAGAGCTTTCAAAGGGGATAAGTGGCGAACTTAAACTTTAAATTGTTTGCTCGATCCACACCTGTACTCGAATCTTAAAGTAGAATAGGTACTCTAAGTTCGGTATTCATCTTACGCTAAGTCTATATTATAAAAATACCATATAAAAAAAGAAAAATCGTTTTTTATCTTAATTTATAGGGAAAAAAAAATCTGCACCACGCTATATCCCGCACACAGCAGTATCAGCTTGACCCATTTGATCGCATACAACAAAGAGCCATTCGAATCGTTGGGGACCAAATGATCTGTGAAAGGCTTCACACGTTAGCTTTGCGTGGAGATGTCTCCTTGCTGTGCGTTCTTTACTGTATTTATCATGGAGAGTGTTCTGGAGAACGGTTTGACCTGTTAACTGCTGCCGTTTTCTAAGCCGCACTATACGTCACAAAATCAAATACCATCCACATGATCTGGATACGTGGCACTTTACTACTGTACGGTTTCGGAGGAAATTTCTTTCACACGCCATGCAACTATGGAATGGCCTACCTGCGGCAGTTGTTCCAGGCAACGAAATGTAGCTTCTCTGGTGTTTCACTGGGTCATGGACGACGGTGATGAGTTACGATCAGGTGACCCATGCGCTCGTTTGCCTTGACTTGGCTTTTTCCATAAAAAAAATGGACAAGCACGAGTCAGGTTCGCCCAGAGGGGTCTCGTATAAAGCTTTTCCAGAAGCGAGCTTTTTTTGAAATTCAAGCTCAGCTTAGCCAGAGCTCTTTCATCTGATACCTCACTTGAACTAGCGGCTTTAATACCAAATTATGCTCCCTTTTGAATTAGATTAGATTATTTTATAGGATTTAACCACAAATGTATAGTTTTCGGATTTTTTCCTGAACTAATACTATAGATGATGCCTGCACCTGAAGATGCTAGCAGCCAAATTTTATAATTCTAGCTCAACCGTAAGTACTCTCTGAATTTTGATTCCCTTGATAGTGTCGAAATAAACATTTTAAATAAGTATTTCATTTTTTTCAAAGCGAAGAAAGGAAAATATAAATTTAAATAAATATTCAATTTTTTCCTACCTACCTACAACCAGTCGCGACTATCTATCACAAAACAAATTTCAATTCAAACTGGTATTTCTTGAAATTAGTGTGATCAACCAAACATACCCTTCAGCATTATAATATTAGTTTAGATGTATCATGCCCATGTTTAAAAATATTATTCTTTCATCCGTTAAGCAGGCAAAAAACGGAGAACAGAGTGTCTTAATATTTTTTCTTATACTGGAATACAGCGAACATACAGTACAATACAGTATTACGTGTTTGGGCGTTATAGATATTTTAAGTACTGCATTTATTTATAAGTTATTTTTTTACATTATCAACATTCAAGGGTAGAGAGAGGGAACCTGGAAATATAATGTTAAGACACTCCGTTGCCATTAAGATAATATATGCGGGATATAGTGTGAAGCCAAAAAATAAACTGACATAGAAATAGATTCATATTTATAGAATATGCTCATTAATGAAGCTATAAATTATTTTTTAAACAACGAACTAAAAAGTAAAAACTAATTTTACATAATGTAAAACGTACTTTGATTTTGTTAAAAATAAAAAAATAATAAATGATTTTATAATTTTGAAGTCTAAGAATTTATGTGATTTTCTCATAGATAACATTGTCAGAAATTAAAATAAAAAAATGGGAGCCCACAGGGAGCACTACCTTCCAAATAAAAAAGATTATCAAAATTGATTCACTCAGTCCAAAGGGCAACAAACATAAAAAAAATCAGTCGAATTGATAACCGCCTTTTCTTACAAAAGTCGGTTAAAATTGTCTAAAATCCTAAAATTCTTGTGAAAGTATCATCACACTTGGCTTAATCATTGTCAATGTCAGTGGTGTAAGAACAAACATTCAGACAGTCGAACAGGTTAACTCACTTCACAAAATTTAATTAATAAAAATATAAATTTACTTATTTTAGAAAGTATAAAGAGTGGAATAACACTTGTACTTGTGTGTAATTTTTTTTCAGCTTCACACTGTATCCCGCATGTAGTACCGCCGAATTATGGGTGCATTGCATCTTGAGTGGTGGAACTGGCGGAATCGAACCCACAACCAGTCGCGTTTGTGCTCCTGTGCCACGACTGGCCTCTAAAAACATAAATTTAATGTGCATAATATATTAAGATTATCATAAAATTTATATGCATTGTCGTCATATCGTTATTTGCTTTTATTAAACGAATTTTACGAGCAAATATTCTGTGATCTGTGAAAATCGTGTATTCTGAAGTAATTGACAAAGTAGTCTGATTAAAATGAAAAATCACTTTATTGTATTCATTCAATTTGCTTATTAAATAAAATCTTTACGTATTATTTGTTTTCATTTCATATTTTATCATAAATCTATATTAATATTATAAAATTATAAAATAAATCTATATTAATATACCTCAGGAACTAATTTAAAAAATATCTATTTCTAATGTATACTTTACTTATCGAGGAAGAAAGGATTACGTAAATAGTATGAAAGCGTGGTATAAATATGTTATAGAAATCAAAATAAATAAAATTTACAGATAACGCACAGCAGGCACATATACTGCGGAGCAGAACGCTGAAATTTGGGTTTTGGGTTCCACGGAGAGTCCATGTACGTACTTCATGTAGTTTCTTTAAATTGGAAATGGCCTTTTACGTTTTACAGTTAAAAAAAAATCAGAACGTAATATTATTTATTTTAAGCCTAATGTTAAACACTAGGGATTAGGTTCCCTGTGCCTACCGTGTTATGTCCGGGATACAGCGTGAAGCTAAAAAATAGTACATAAAACTTACTCAAAACAATTTTCATCCTGCTACATCAAAATTTCCAAATAACTGCTATAAGTTCTGTTGTTGAGACTTCCACACAAAATAGACGACGAGATTTTAGATCCTTGATTCACATCCAGAATCGAACCCATAACCACTACACTAAACAAACTACCCTAAATAAACGAGATACCCAGTAAACAATATATCTTCGACATGTCAAGTTAGTATTGCACTCTATACGTAGTTAGTTTAAAAACTGGCCCCCATCCAATCCGCCGCGGTCCGCGAATATTGCCAGCGAAGAACGTAAATTGCTGTATATTGTTCTTTAAATGCCATTACAATGCATTAAAACGTTCATACATCACATTTAGGACGCCATTGTTATAAAATTTACATATTAATTGATACAAGCATTTTTTTTTAATTATTATGTTTTTATGCAGTATTCGGTATATAGCTGGGTAGGTAGAGGAAACTTCGGAACCTCGTATTAAGACACTCTGTGCATTATTAAGACACTAGTGTTCTTAAGGCATAATGTGTACAGTAGGGGAACTCAATGTCGCGCTTTACCTCGTTACCAGAGCGAAGAAATGAAAATATTAAATATTTTATTTCCGTTTAGTGGGAATCAATCCACAACCTGTGGCGTTTAGTTACACGCTTTTTATATCTTCGGTCTGGTAGACATAGGGCGCCGTTGAGTTCCGTTCTCGAAAACTGGGTAGAAAGGATCGAAAGGTATCTCTGAACACTAAATCATTTTGCCTACTCTGTTATTTGGTAAAATCGTAATGTTACACTTTTTTTAATATTCTCAAATATTTTTGGAAGAGTGAAGAGAACTTAAGTTTATTATATTTACTTACTTTATAAGTTGTGCCACACAACACGAAGGCAAAGTTTTAAAATATAAGCATTTGGTGTAGAGACAGCAGCTTCAGGATTATTCGCAATGACGTCACGAGAGAAATAATAAATGATGTATGACTTAATCTTACCTTTGGCTTTGCCTACGTCGTCAAATGGAAGTAACTACTCATTGTATATTATAAATTCTAACAGCTAAGCTGCAGGAGACTGCCTTTCAAACCTAATAACGTGATGTAATATAGTCTATAGTCTTCTTGGATAGATGGACTCCTAGATAGATCCAAAATGGATCTGGATCCAAATGAGCGTGTGTCTGTAAGTGCGTTAGGTTGTGGGTTCGATTCCCACTCGAGGAAATGAAATATTTAATATCCTCATTTCTTCAGTTCCGCCACTCAACATTTAATGCCTCCAGAACATGTTGGAAAGTGGGGAGTGGAGTATTTTACCATTAGACTCTCTCTGCTACGTGCAGAATATAGCGTGAAAATTATAATAATATTTTAGGGTTCCGTACCTCAAAAAAATAATAGAATCCTTATCTATATATATATATATATATCTTTATATTAGGATCACTTTGTTGTCCGTTAATCTGTGTGTCTGTCCGTATGTAAAGACCATTTATCTCAATGATAATACATATTGAATTAAGTAATACTTAATTACCCCACTATAGTATAATATACATATGTATATACGTACGCACGTGAACATATTAATATATAATTAATCTCGAAAGCAAATTACTAGATATACTGATATCTATTAGTAAGGAACTTATTGAGCCATAAAAGAGGCCTCGGGAGTTGATGAATAAATAAATTGAATCGGATAATCACAATACTATCTCTGTGATAGAGATGTAAGATGATTTTCGGTAATAAGGTGATAGTAGGTGTGGTACTAAATACTGTAAATACAATTTTTATTTTTAGTTCACACACACACGCAGACATAGGGAACCTAGTATTGAAACTTAAGCCACTCAGTTCCCCACATTCCGACTAACTTTTCTTGTCTTATTACCAGAATGAGTAAATGAAAATTTTCCCGAGTTAAAATCGAACCCACAAGAAGCTATCATAATATTAAAAAATCTGACAAGCGCGAGTCAGGCTCGCTCACCTAAGATTCCGTACAAAAATTGGACGTCTCGAGCTTTTTTTGAAATTCAAGCGTAGCTTAGCCAGAGCTCTTTCATCTGATACCTCACTTGAACCAGCGGCTTTAATACAGAATTCTGCCCCCTTCTTAAGGCTATTATATTTTAGGATTTAACCACAAATATATAATTTTCAGATTTTGTCCTGAACTAGTAGATGCTAGGTGCCAAATTTCATAATTCCCTTTATAGTATTGAGAAACGTATTTTTGCGATAAAATGGTCATATCTTTTTTTGAAATAAATGTAGAAATATTTTTTTTTCAGGAAATCATGGGGCCATAGATCTGAGTTTATAGTTAAAATTTCGACTTGATATCTGCAAGCATACCTGAGATAAAGACTTTTAACAGACAAACAGATGGACGGACAACAAAAGGTACGGAACCCTTAAAATTAGCATTTTTGTATTTAAAATGTTTTGTTAAATTTACACAAAGCTCGTACCCAGAACAAAAGTATTTCGTGAAAATATATTCCTAAATTTTATTTCAACAGATTAACAGTTCCCATGAAATCAGGATTCGAAACTGAGCTTAAAAATTCAATTATTAATATAGCGAAATAGAAAAGCAAAAATTTTAATTTTTTTTATAGCTGTGTATAATACTTTTTTATATTTCAAGTTAGTCGGTGTTATATTCTAAAGAACATAATTATTATGCATTAAATGTGCTAAAAGCTAAAAAATACATCGTTAGCCGACTTGACTTGAAAAATAGTAGCACACAGGAAGCATTACCTTTCAAATAAAAAAAAAACATCAAAATTGGTTCACTCAGTCCAAAAGGTAACAAACATTAAAAAAAAAACAGTCGAATTGATAACCGCCTTTTCTTACAAAAGTCGGTTAAAATTATCTAAAATCCTAAAATTCTTGTGAAAGTATCACCACAATTGGCTTAATCATTGTCAATGTCAGTGGTGTAAGAACAAACATTCAGACAGTCGAACAGGTTTACTCACTTTACAAAATTTAATTTATAAAAATATAAATTTACTTATTTTACAAAGTATAAAGAATGTAATAACACTTGTACTTGTATGTAATTTTTTTCCAGTTTCACGCTGTATCCCGCATGTAGTACCGTCGAATTGTGGGGGCATTGCATCTTGAGTGGTGGAACTGGCGGAATCGAACCCACAACTTGTCGCGTTTGTGCCCCTGCGCCACGACTGGCCTCTAAAAATATAATGGTAATGTGCATAATATATTAAGATTATCATAAAAAATTATATGCATTGTCGTCATATCGTTATTTGCTTTTATTAAACGAATTTTACGAGCAAATATTCTGTGATCTGTGAAAATCGTGTATTCTGAAGTAATTGACAAAGTAGTCTGATTAAAATGAAAAATCACTTTATTGTATACATTCAATTTGCTTATTAAATAAAATCTTTACGTATTATTTGTTTTCATTTTATATTTTATCATAAATCTTTATTAATATTATAAAATTATAAAATAAATCTATATTAATATACCTCAGGAACTAATTTAAAAAATATCTATTTCTATTGTATACTTTACTTATCGAGGAAGAAAGGATTACGTAAATAGTATGAAAGCGTGGTATAAATATGTTATAGAAATCAAAATAGATAAAATTTACAGATAACGCACAGCAGGCACATATACTGCGGAGCAGAACGCTGAAATTTGGGTTTTGGGTTCCACGGAGAGTCCATGTACGTACATGAAAGTTTCTTTAAATTGGAAATGGCCTTTTACGTTTTACAGTTCGCGAAATTACGGACGGTCACTAGATTTAAAAAAAAATCAGAACGTAATATTATTTATTTTAAGCCTAATGTTAAACACTAGAGATTAGGTTCCCTGTGCCTACCGTGTTATGTGCGGGATACAGCGTGAAGCTAAAAAATAGTATATAAAACTTACTCAAAACAATTTTTATCCTGCTACATCAAAATTTCCAAATAACTGCTATAAGTTCTGTTGTTGAGACTTCCACACAAAATAGACGACGAGATTTTAGATCCTTGATTCACATTCAGAATCGAACCCATAACCACTACAGTCTAAACAAACTGCCCTAAATAAACGAGATACCCAGTAAACAATATATCTTCGACATGTCAAGTTAGTATTGCACTCTATACGTAGTTAGTTTAAAAACTGGCCCCCATCCAATCCGCCGCGGTCCGCGAATATTGCCAGCGAAGAACGTAAATTGCTGTATATTGTTCTTTAAATGCCATTACAATGCATTAAAACGTTCATACATCACATTTAGGACGCCATTGGCATAAAATTTACATATTCATTGATACAAGCATTTTTTTTTAAATAATTATTTTTTTATGCAGTATTCGGTATATAGCTGGGTAGGTAGAGGAAACTTCGGAACCTCGTATTAAGAAACTCTGTTTACTATTAAGACACTAGTGTTCTTAAGGCATAGTGTGTACAGTAGGGGAACTCAATGCCGCAATTTACCTCGTTACAAGAGCGAAGAAATGAAAATATTAAATATTTTATTTCCGTTTAGTGGAAATCAATCCACAACCTGTGGCGTTTAGTTACACGCTTTTTATAACTCAACGGCGCGGTATGTCTACATACATACCGCGCCGTTGAGTTCCGTTCTCGAAAATTAGGTAGGTAAGGGTTCCGTACCTCAAAAAAAAAATAGAACCCTTATAGGATCACTTTGTTGTCAGTTTATTTGTGTGTCTGTCTGTATATCAAAACCATTTATCACAATGATATTACATATTGAATTAAGTAATTCTTAATTACCCCACTATGGCATAATATACATATATATATACGTACACATGTGAACATATTAATATATAATTAATCTCGAAAGCAAATTACTAGATCTACTGATATCTATTAGTAAGGAACTTATTGAGCCATAAAAGAGGCCTCGGGAGTTGATGAATAAATAAATTGAATCGGATAATCACAATACTATCTCTGTGATAGAGATGTAAGATGATTTTCGGTAATAAGGTGATAGTAGGTGTGGTACTAAATACTGTAAATACAATTTTTATTTTTCGTTTACACACACACGCAGACAGAGGGAACCTAGTATTGAAACTTAAGCCACTCAGTTCCCCACATTCCGACTAACTTTTCTTGTCTTGTTACCAGAATGAGTAAATGAAAATTTTCCCGAGTTAAAATCGAACCCACAAGAAGCTATCATAATATTAAAAAATCTGACAAGCGCGAGTCAGGCTCGCTCACCTAAGATTCCGTACAAAAATTGGACGTCTCGAGCTTTTTTTGAAATTCAAGCGTAGCTTAGCCAGAGCTCTTTCATCTGATACCTCACTTGAACCAGCGGCTTTAATACAGAATTCTGCCCCCTTTTTAAGGCTATTATTTTTTATGATTTAACCATAAATGTATAATGTATGAAATAGTTTTCAGATTTTTTCCTGAACTAGTAGATACTAGGTACCAAATTTCATAAATCTAAGTCAATCGGAAGTAACCTATTAATTTTGATCCCCTTTATAGTGTTAAAATATGTATTTTTGCGATAAAATGGCCATATATTTTTTTAAATAAATGTAGAATTTTTTTTTAGGAAATCATCGGGCCAAAGCTCTTAGTTTAAATTTCAACTTGATATCTCCAAGCGTTCCTGAGATAAAGACTTTTGACAGACAAACAGATAGACGGACAACAAAGTAATCTTATAAGAGTTCCTTTTTTCCTTAAAAGGTACGGAACCCTAAAAATAAGTATTTTTGTATTTAAAATGTTTTGTTAAATTTATACACAGCTCGTACCCAGAACAAAAGTATTTTGTGAAAATATATTCCTAAATTTTATTTCAGCAGATTAACAGTTCCCACGAAATCAAGATTCGAGACTGAGCTTAAAAATTCAATAAAAAATAAATTGTCAGAAAAATTTAAAAGGAAAACAAAACCATAACAAAGAACAAGCTTTCAAAAAGGGAAAAATAAATACCTATAGTGTATTTTCATTGTCATATGCTTGTGTGCTCAATGAAAAAGCATACTTACTGAATATCTTCAATTCTTTTCATTCTGATAAGGTATTATTTTGACAATTATTGTACATATTTCATTATATTTGAGGCCGGTCGTGGCGCAGCGGCACGAGGTGTGACTGCAAAACCGACTGGTTGTGGGTTCGATCCCCACTCGAGGAGATGAAATATTTACTTAAATTTATATTTCCATTTCTTCGCTCTGGTGTCGAGGTTAAGCGCGGCGTTGAGTTCTGCCACTCAACACGCAATGCCTCCAGAATTCGGCAGAAAGTGGGGAACGGAGTGTCTTAACACTAGGTTCCCTCTGCCTACCCTGCTGTGTGCGGGATACAGCGTGAAGCTAAATAAATAATGTAATGTAATCTATATGTATAAAAGGACTTGTGCTGACTGACTGAGGTAAGACGCACGCAGAGCCGTAACCGCTGATGGTAGAAACGTGAAATTTGGGCAGATGTTTATTTTCATATTCTGGACATCTACTAAGAAGGGATTTGTAAAAATTTTAACCCTAAAGGGGTGAAATTGGGGTTGAAAGTTTGTATGGAAAAAAATTTAAATCGGCACCGATTTTTATAAAATTTGAAATTCAGACTCTTAAAAACATTTCATTGAACACGTGTTTCATGGTTTTTTAGAATTCACCCCCTAAGGGTTCAAATAAGGGGTTGAAAGTTTATACGGAAAAATCGCCACCGATTTTTATAAAAATTTAAATTCATACTGTTAAAAATATTTTATTGAACACGTGTTTCGTGGTTTTTTTGAGAAGTAACCCCTAAGGGTGCAAATACGCGGGCGAAGCTGCGCGTGCCCACTAGTAAGGTATATAATATCAAGACATTTTGGTCCCCACTTTCAGCCCGAATTCCAGACATTGCGTTTTGAGTGGCGAAACTCAACGCTGTACATTATCTTACGATATTACATTGTAAATAAACATAATGTAGATCTAAAATAATTTAACAGGATCCCCGAATATTGAATATAATATATTTTACTCCAGCTGTGTGGTAGTAAGAAATACAATATTATCGTCTAGGTTTGCTAAAACAATATAAGTCGAATCCTCGTCTATAAATTACTTCTCTGTGCTCATGATTTATATATTTTGTATGTAAATAGACGCTTATTCCGATGCCTTCATACTGTATTTATATAGTCGACGTTGATTTTTTGTATATTTGACGTTTTTCATTAAAAAAATTAACTATAATTTTAAATATAATCTATATTATTAACTAACTTCCGTAAAAGGAGAAGGTTCAAAATTTTGGCTGTATTTTTTTTTTATTTTTACCTAAGCCTACCTAAAATGGGAACCACACGTGTTCCCATTTTAATGTGGTCCGTCTAGTTCTAATAATCCATGAGAAAATTATCTTAGTATTAAATTTGCATAGTTTACTGTTTAAAGTCGTTTTTTTTTGTTAAAATTATGTTATATTCATTTTCTCGATACCTGTTTTCGAGATATTTTATTTAATAATCACAATCTTGTTTATGGGTCTCTTAAAGTCTTTTAAGATGAAAAATAGAATGTCTATTTCTTAATAGAAAATAAAGTTGTCAAATATCTAGCTTAATCCTTTTTTTAAGTCGGTTCTATTTCTAGTTCTGTCTCTAACTTACCCGCATGCAGTTACCTAAAGGTATAGGCAGAGACCACAGAGTGGAATAGTAACTTAATAATCTAGTTACATTCGTCTCTGCCTTATTGCATATATAAAATATCAAACAAAACAAATGTCCTATCTTAGAAAATTGAAAAGCTACATCCATACATAATTAAAACATCAAAATATGTCATTTTTTTGCGCCAGTGTTGTACAGTTAAATTTCTTCTGTACAACAGTGTTTTTTATACTTGCTTACAAAACATAACAGAGACTTAAACTTATGCCTCTTGGAAATCGTCCAAGTCCAAAGAGGCGTGTTCAAATCCTGCTACGTTAAATTTTTATACTTTTTCTAAATAAGTATTTATTCTTCCTTAGTGTGGAATAACATTTCAAAAATGTCAAAAACAGTTCTTTTAATATTTGTTGAAATTATCTAAAAATATTGGCGTAAGTGTTGAAATGACACTATAGATAGGTATACAAAAGTATATATATATGAAGATTAATCACGAAAAGTTTTATTTGTATAGCATTTAAATTGTTTACACAGGTCCTCTACCTATAGACCACCGTTGATCCGTCCATCGATTTACACCCATCTTGTATATATTTCATCTTCAAGCACCTGCGATACTGTATCTCCGGCATTTGTATCAAAACTACTATGGGTCAGAAAATAAATTGTTATCTATATTAATGTTATGAAGCCAAAAAGCTTGTTTGGTTAAGGCAGTTTTTATAAATCGCTCTCAACTCTAAGATCGATCTGAAGATGCCTTTTTCATGCATATATTATTGAATTCTATAGGCCCTGGCCTCCTCCAACGCTTTTCCCCATCCCTCTCTTTTTAGTGCCGCTCTTTTCAAGTTATTGGAGTTTAGAGGTCTTTGGCTCAAAGATCAAAGCTTAGGTTTCAGATTCTGAGTTTACAATCTGACTTCGACTCAAGCAGACGTTTAGGAACTCTGTCCATACGATGAACGTGACAAAATCAAGAAAAACCCTTTGTACAGATAGGATCAAAGATTTTCCTCATATTTCATTTTACGCTCTTTTACGCGCTTTTATCATTAATATTTTAAGCTCAAAGATCATCAATAAAGCATCCTCGTCTTTCTTACTGAGAACCCACGTCTCGGAGCTGTAGGTGAGGATGAGGCTAATCAAAGTTTTGTAAAGTGTCAGTTTTGCGCTCCTGTTCACTATACGGGATCTTAAGGGTTTAGTTAGGTCAAAAGAGTATCTGCCGTTGCTCTTATTAACAATATGCCATATCCGTGACGATGCACGCTACTATTCCTTGAAAGAGGAACATAGATGTGCCCTGGAACATGATATTAGGGTCATATTAGTAGCTACTATCAACTTCTAAAGCACTTTAATTGTGTGTCTCGCTTCACTCCATATCCCTCAAGTAGCAAGTTAGACAGAGGGAACCTAAGGGATAAGACATCGTTCTCCACGCACCGCCTCATTTTCGAGACATCAAGTAGCGAAATTCGCCGCGCTTTGTCTTATTTACAGAATGAGCAAAATAAAATGAAAATAATCCATTCCCCTAACTGTGAATCGAACCCACAACCGTTGAGTTTAAACTCAAAGTTCAGACACGTGTACCAAGACGGTATATGAACGAGTACCTACATTAAATTATGTATTTCGCGAATCTAACAAAAAAAATATGAACATAAAATAATATTCTATAAAAACACACCACAATTGAATATTGAATAACCAAAAAATGGCAGCCACGTAGGACGCAATAACTAAAATATCATTTTAAACAATAAAATATACTATTTTCATCTCAGAAACGTTTTTGTATACAAAAATATACATTGTATTGTAATCCTTTTTCTCTTTTGTTAAAAAATTCAATAGAATTTTTTGTTTTGTTTTTTTTTCTTTATTTTTATTATAGAAATCCACAAACTGTCAGGAAACACACAAAAGGCAATTTTAAGAAATTAATTTGATGAGTAGACAACTCTTCTAAAAACAGAAAAACCATTATATGTTATTACTATATTAGCATGCTATCTGGCTGTAATCGGAATAGTTATGGGTTCTGTTCCCGTTCAGGAGAATGGAATTTTTGCTATTGTAAAAGCTATGAATCAAAATCACTGTTCTGATCTGATGATACGTAGGAAGAAATGGAAAAAAAGTGGAAAATCCCGTTTGTTTTCCATTTCTCTTAAGAATTTCTCTTGAGAATTTTTGTGTTTTCTGATTGATATTTAATTTTTTACGTATAATAATAAAAAAAATCAAGTTCAAATACAGCATAAGAAATATGAAAAATACTATGCAAAACCTTCACTAAATTATTCAATAAAAAACAATTCAACTCAACGTCGCGCTTTGCCTCGACACCAGCACGTAGAAATTAATATATAAATTTAAATACACATAAAGCCAGTTGGGGCACAAAGTGTGACAGTTAACGCGACTGGTTGTAGATTCCATCCCCACTCGAGGAGATAAAATATTTATTTTTATATCTTCGCTCTCACGTCGAAGAAAAATGCGGTGTTGAGTTCCGCCCCTCAACACGCAATGCCTCTAGAATTCGGCTGAAAGGGGGGAACGCAGTATCTTAACATTAGGCTCTGCTACGCTGCTTTGAGCGGAATACATGTGAAGCTGATTTTAAATACATATTTCATTTTCTCAAGCGGCGATTGAACCCACAACCAGTTGTGTTTACACCACACACACCTGTGCCCCTGCGTCACCCATGGCCTCAAATATTTAATTTCTGAAAAATTCAATGAAAATCTAATATTATACTGAAAACCCATAATTTATTTAATAAACAAACAATCCTATACTTTTACTAAATTGATTTAGGTGTTTAAATTTATTGAAGAAACTAATACTAAAACTAAAAGTTCCCAACTTCCCCGTGAACAACGCTCGGGTCTTCACAGTCCGTTGAATTTGGAATCTCGTAAATTTACATTAAAAACATTTTAATATTTATATTTCAAGTTCAAATGTAATAAGATATTGTATTGTTTATATTTTTAACGTAATTAAAAATATTTATATTTGAAGCTGCTGTGTGACGTTGGTGCGGTCGATCCCCATTCGGATAAATTTTATCCTCACTCTGATAGACATAGCGCGGCGTTGAGTATTGCCGCTCAACACGCAATTTTTCGAAATTTTGTTGGAAACCGGGGGAACGAGCTGTAAGTTTAGTCTATCGTTTACCTTCGTCTACCGTCCTAGGAGGAAAAAAACGTGAAGCTATTTTTTGTCTTTTGTGGTGCGGAATTAAGCTCCGGCAAGTTGAAAAAAAAAAATTTAAAAACAATATAAATTGGATATACAAAAATAAGGAATTAATATTTTTTTGCATATTCAATTATAAATTCAGGCCAGTCGTCGCGCAGCGGCACGAGGTGGGACTGTAAAACCGACTGGTTGTAGGTTCAACCAGTCGGTTTTACAGTTCCCCACTCGAGGAGATGAAATAATTACTTAAATTTATATTTTCATTTCTTTGCTCTGGTGTCGAGGTTAAGTGCGGCGTTGAGTTCTGCCACTCAACACGCAATGCCTCCAGAATTCGGCAGAAAGTGGGGAACGGAGTTTCTTAACACTAAGTTCCTTCTGCCTACCCTGGTGCGTGCGGGATACAGTGTGAAGCTGATTATTTGATTAATTATAAATTAAATTTTTTACTCGTTACTGTAGTCTTTTTGTAAGTCAATATATTTTCATTTCCTTGCTCTGGTAATGAGGTAAAGCGCGGCGTTGAGTTTCGCCACTCAACACGCAGTACTTCCAGAATTCAGCGGAATTGGGGAACGGAAATGTTTTAATGGGAACGGAGGATCTTAACACTAGGTTCCTAGCGTCCCTCTACTCTATACTGCTTTGTGCGAGATACAGTGTGAAGTTAAGCAAAAGATTGTATTTCACAACGATTGTACTTTCAAAAAAATTGTAATGTAGTTGTAGAAACGAGAATATATATACAATTTGCACTAAACTTACCTTCAAAAGTATGTACGACATTAACCCGTATAAAATATTTTTATATTATATTTTACAAGATATAATTAGAGGTAGTCGTGACACATTAGGGACTAAGGTACGACTGTAAAGACAACGGTTGTGGGTTTGATCTCCACTCGGAGGAACGTGTTTCTCCTTTGAGTTGAGTTGAGTTCTCTCACTCAACACGCAACGTCTCACGTATTAGAAAGAACCTAATTCCCTGATTCCTTTTGCCTACCCTGCTATATGAAGCTAAAAATATATATTAATATTTAAGTAATTTTATCTTTCTACAACGACTTCTCTTAAATAATGCGTCAAAATAACTAAAAATACATTTCTTCTGACTTGAGAACTTCTTGTGATTTATTAAGACGTGCTGTATACGTGAACGTATCAGTGATGTAATAAATAACAAAATACCGCACCCTTCCCAAGAATTCTGACATTACAGTTAAAGGGTGTAAGGGTGGCTTTCCATTTAAAGGGGTTACTTTCGCCTTTGTAGATATTTACATAATATATATTAGACATTTACATAAGTATATAACTTGCTATACATAATATTCTACTACTATTTGGTAGTTTTAATATTTGTTTATCTATTTATATTAATAGTACCTAGCTAAATATAAAATGTTATTTTTTTTCTCGTTCCTGTGGTTTTTTCGGGAAAGTACGGTGTTGAGTTCCGCCATATATCACACAATGTCTAGACACTCCGTTCTCCCTTAAAGTTTACATCCTCCGTTCCCTATTAGGTTCCTTCTGCCTACGCAGAATAGATCGTGAAACATTCTACACTTGTAACGTAGACGAGCGCGCGTAGTAACCTGTCAGTTTCATTTGTACATTTTTTGAAAATTTTGGAAAAGATTTAATTCTAAGCATTATACATTAAATCATTTACAGAATTTCTCTTACAATCCCACTATATAAAAGGGTAGGCAAAGGGAACTTGGGAAAGAAGTAATAAAGTACTGTGTTCCCTTAAAAGTAAAAAAAAAAGCATCCCCGTTCCCCATTTCAAAGGATTTCGCAAGGCATTGTGTGTATAATATTTCATTCCTCCAAGTGCAAATCGAACCCACAATCATCGCGTTCACAGTAATACGCTTGCACCACTGCGCCACGATAACGTTGTCATCTCTTCAATTACAATATAAGATTAATCAAAAAAATGTTACGTCAAAGCTTTAAATGTAGTGGAACAAAATCTTTCCATCCAAATCAGAAATCCAGCAAGAAATTATATAATTTCAGGCGTTTTCCATTTTGCGCGGAGATGATTCATCCGAATTGAGTATTATCGAAAATTACGTTTACTTAAGAAATTGTAACTGTGTCTAATGGCTGCCTTTTCTCTTTATTATTTCAATATTATTATCTGTTTGTTGGGATTTAATCCTTTTATTGAGTAATTGTAAGTATTTATTTTGAGGCCAGTCGTGGCGCAGCGGTACAAAGTATGACTGTAAAATCGACTGGTTGTGAGTTCGATACCCACTCGAGGAGTGAATATTTACTTAAATTTATATTTCCATTTCTTCGCTCTGGTGTCGAGGCAAAGCGCGGCGTTGAGTTCTGCCACTCAACACGAAACGCCTCCAGAAATCAGCAGAAAGTGGGGAACGGAGTGTCTTAACACTTGGTTCTCTCTGCCTATCCTGATATGTGCGTGTGCGTGAAGCGTGAAAAAAAAATATTTTTCAGCTGCACGCTGTGTCCCGCATGCCTCTGCCTAGAAGGAGTGTTAAAACACTCCGTTTCTCACTATCCGCCAAATACTGCGTGTTGAATAGCGGAAGTCAATGCTGCACTTTGAGTTCCGATTTACGACGATACGTTTGGCCTCATGATTATTTACTTGCTTGTTTGAATTTGATTTTCTTTTATGTTTTTTATTTCAAATTTAAAATTAACTAAAAAAAAATATTTATTGTATTGTGCACAAATACGTAATCCGTCATTTTGTTACGGTGGCCATTTTAAAATAGCAACAATATTGACTTGTACACGACTTCTTGGTCAAAAACAACACACTAATGATACCGCAGCCACCGTATCCCACAGATCTGGCCCCCTATGACTTTTTCTTGTTCCCGAAACTGAAGAGGCCCATGAAAGACGACGCTACGCCGCGATTGACGAGGTAAAGACGGCATCAAAGGAG
The DNA here is from genome assembly GCA_021202915.1 of Heliconius himera. Taxonomy (NCBI): domain Eukaryota; kingdom Metazoa; phylum Arthropoda; class Insecta; order Lepidoptera; family Nymphalidae; genus Heliconius; species Heliconius himera. The sequence goes on from JAJHJA010000492.1 coordinate 250,493, forward strand.
GAGCTGAACAAGAAAAAAATGATTTTTTGAAGTGCTTCGAAGATTGGAAAAAACGTTGGCACAAGTGTATAATATCCCAAAGGGATTACTTTGAACGGGACAAAATAGATATTCACGAGTAAATAAATCATTTTTGAAAATACACAAAATTCGAGATACTTTTTGAACACTACGTATGTTTTTTTATTGTTATCAGAACAGAAGTCGTGATCCAAATTTTAACTGAATGGGACACTGGAAAATGGTTCGAAAAAAAATATATCAGCTTTTATATGTTATCTTTATCTGTTACTTACACTATTTCTCTTTTTTATCTCTAAGTATTTAATTCTTAAGAGAGTTCAACGGTTTAGATTTCCTTATTATATATTTAACTTAATATATATTTAAAGTTATATTATCAATAAATACATATAAATGTATTTCTTTTCCCAAAAATAGGTTTCCTTAATCATCCTTCACATATTTTACAGAAATAATACCATAAATGGAATAATACAATATATACTAATTAAAACCACAAGAGCCAAGTCAACTTATTCACCAACCGAATAGTGCCTTACAAAAATGTCCCTCTCAACCACTTTATCATAGCAGTCCCTTTGTTTAAACTTTCATTTGCTAAAGCTAAGTAATAAGTACGTTGACATTGCGGCTTGATCAAAATGTCAAGAGGCCAAGATTAAATTATTCCTTATTTCGCCCTCTTTTTACTGAAGCACTTCTTTCGTAATTGAATGTGATACGGCTTCGGCGCTATTTGAAAAGTCAAAATAAGTATTAATAAAGGCAAGAGATAGTTGTCTCTTTTCAATGGATGTTATTATTATTAAGTAATTTTGTAGATATTTATTTTTTATTGACTTTTCGTTTAATATTTTGACGGTTTGAACCCACGCCTCTTGGAGCTCAAAAGATATAGGTAATTAAACAAATATTGAATGTATTTTTTTTTCAGCTTCACGCTGTATTCCGTTCAAAGCAGGGAACCTAGTGTTAAGACATTCCGTTCCACATTTTCAGCCGATTTCTGGAAGTATTTCGTGTTGAGTGGCAGAACTCAACACCGCGCTTTGCCACGACACCAGAGCGAAGAAATGAAAATATAAATATAAGTAAATATTTCATCTCCTCGAGTGGGGATCGAACCCCACAACCAGTCGATTTACAGGCACACTTTGTGCCCCTGCGCCACGACTGGCCTCTTGAATGTATATAACATTCAATATTTGTTTAAATCTTCAACATTTTTATTTTATTCTACAGTGTATCCCGCATAAAGCTAGCTAGTCAGATACATGCCAATTTTTGATCCATAGTGTGTTGAGTGGCGGAGCCCAAAACAGCGGACTGTACTGACTCGTAATCAAAGCAAAAAAATTAAATTAATTCTTCTAAGTGGGACTCAAATTCAACCAAATCGACAACCATCGCGTTTACATTCAGACACTATATACGGATACGCCACAATGGATTTTTCCAAAAAGTATTGCTTGAAAAGATACCTTGTTGTATTCTATCTTATCTCTATATATAATAAGACAGTAAAAATATTTTGTCTGTACATTTAGTAATTTTGACTGAAATGGATAGAGGGACACTTAAAAAGACTAATAGAAAGCAAAAAGATTTTTTTTGAATTTCTTGTCTGTCTGTCTGTCTGTCTGTCTGTCTGTCTGTCTGTCTTGTCGACATATTGTTGTCCGCATTTTTCTCTGAAACTACTGAACCAATTTTACTTGAAAATTTCACCAATTGCTTTGTTTTAACTCAATTTAGGTTCTAAAGTTTGGTTCATCAAAATCGGTTCATTAAAAAAAAAGTTATCGTCATTTGAATGAACTCAAGGCATTAGCTTGCCAGCGAATGTTATATAGAAATCGCGCTGGTATGACCCTGGCTAAAGAATGACATTCGAAACGTCTTGATTATATGAATGTTGATAAAAATATATATTTTTGAAGCACTATTATACAATATTTTATACAATAAAGTAAACAAGGCCAGTCGTGGCGCAGCGGCAAGAAGTGTGACTGTAAAACCAACTGGTTGTGGGTTCGATCCCCACTCGAGGAGATGAAATATTAACTTAAATTTATATTTCCATTTCTTCGTTCTGGTGGCGAGGTTAAGCGCGGCGTTGAGTTCTGCCACTCAACAAGCAATGCCTCCAGAATTCGGCAGAAAGTGGGGAACGGAGTGTCTTAACACTAGGTTCCCTCTGCCTACCCTGCTATGTGCGGGATACAGCGTGAAGCTGATTTATTTATTTTAAGTAAATAAAATTGAATTGTTAGTAGAGATTACCTTCATAAATCGTAACAGTAAAGTTTAAATCGTAATTAATTCAACACAGAGATAAAGAACGATTTGATCTTCAAAGAAATATCAAGTAAATACATAGATTTTTTGGTTCGTTCGTTCGTTTGAAATAAATCTATATAAAATGCCTAAAAACAACCTTTCTACGTGTACTCTGTAATAACTACATATTTACCAATTATTCATTTAACTAATAATATGCAAACAGGAGTTAATATGCAAACATTACAGTTATTTTACAAAGAATATAATGAATCCTTAACCAAATTAATAATTTTACATTTAAGACTGTTTCTGAAGCAGTACAATTATTAAGTGACATCAGCACATTTAACAGAGCTTTAAAAAACATAACATAGGTAAAAAGAACGTAATGTTACAAAATATATGTCGAAGGAAGCGATTGGAACGGAAAATTATATTATCATAGATGCTTATATTGATTGTTTAATATTATTATTTGTAGCAACTATTCACTTATATGATTGGCTATGTTAATGTAAAAAGACAATGTGTTGACTTTTGTATAACCAATTAGATGATTGGACCAATAGTGTGTAGTCACAGCCTTCAGCTTCAGAGGAAACGATCGAAAAGAAACTAATTGTTGATTATTATAGAATTACGATTGGCTGATAGAATTTTAAGAGATTATGTTTTGACTTTTATTTGACCAGTGGAGTAATTTGACCAATAACGTGGAGGCTTACGCCTTAGAGTAGAGTCGTGACGCGTGAGGGCGAGGTTTGATTTTGAAAAGAAGGAGGAAGTTGACGATCGTTGATCGATGAGGGAGTCTTCTGATGTTTTCGGAAAAGAAAGGACTAGTGTCACGAATCTGCTACGTTATTTCTGCTTGCATTAACCCACAATGGAGCCCACAGGTCCAGTAAGAGTCCTTTGCGATGAGCAATCTCCTACATCAGAAGCGGGATCGGTGCAAGCAAGAAATATATTGAAGTACCAGGGGATGAAATCGACGGATGGCAGGCCTTATTGGAAGCCCAATAAAACAACACGCGCCTCCTCGTATAAACATTACGTAATCCACCTCCCCAGGAGACCGCAAGGCAGATTGTGTTGCCTGAGTTCCACCCCCGAAGATGCAAACACGGATGCTTGAGCATGGCTTACGACTGCGGACGTCTGTTTGGCGAATCGAGAATGTCAGGGGAGTAATCTTATCCTTATATTTAGTATTGTATAAAGTGGGTGCAATTTAAGCATTTTTTTTTCTATCGCGCTTCGACGCTTTAGATACTAATGTAGCGACAATTTTAAAAATATTCAACAGTAAACCTCAAGAAGGCGAATGTCTGACCGCATACTCAAATAGATTATTTACTTCTCTTATGTCACGTTGTAATGATTTAGATAAAGAGGAGATAGTAGTGACGATGATCCTCGCACATATTGGACAAATTGAACCACGATTTCAATGTAATATTTTTTCAGAAGAATTAAATGCTCGTTGCAAAAAAATGAGCCGCGAGCTAATGGCATTTTCTTACAATAAGCGTAGTTTTCAAGAATGTAAAACTAATAATAATAATATAACTGATATTAAGCGACCTAGATTAAGTACAATTTTAGTTAAAGGTCACAAATCATTTGAATGTTTCAGCCAAAAAGCCGAAAGCAAGATAATTTCTACTTCCATTCGCTCCGACTTCACGGCAAGACCTCCTGTCATTAAGTTTGATGTTGAAGGCCACGTGGCGTTGCGGTGCTCAAATACGCAACGAATTATGGGCAGTAACTCAACACCTATTGTCGTAGTATAGTAAAAAGTGTAGACATATGCGACGTTATACCTGTCACCGGTAACTTCACACAATTTGGTGAGCGATTCTTATTTTGTTTTGATTCTGGCGCTGATTCTTCTCTTATTAAAGAAGGTATTGCTCGAAAAATATCTGGAAGGTTGCAACATATCCCTGTCACTTTAATGGAAACGGTAAATATAGCGTATTATGCTCTTTACAAATTTAATCTAAATTTATTATTAGCAGGTATGACGTAGAGATATTATTTTATGTTGAACCTTAGGTTGGTTAGGTTGAACCCTATTCGCGTTAGGATTTACAGTTGAAATGTCGAATGATAATCTTACCATTCATACGAATTGGAAACGTTAGCAGTAAATTCTGTAAAGCACTTTCGACATTACTCATATGGCAGATCTTTTACCGTTGTTACTGATTGTAATGCTTTAAGGGCATCCCGAAGTAAAGTCGATTTGATACCTAGAGTTCATCGATGGTGGGCTTTCCTTCAAGCTTTTATTTTTGATATTTAATATAGGAAGGGAGGCAAAATGACACATGTAAACATTTTTTTTTCTAGAAACCATTTACCTATAGTAAATAAAACAATTAACGATTAGGAAAATAGGGAAGTTAATAATAGAGTTTAAGTGAAGAGTGTTAATTAATATTGCTGAGCTATCATCTGACTGGTTACAGGTAGAACAAAGACGAGACAGTGAGTGTAGGGAAGTAATAGAAAAATTAGAAAATGATAATCTCGAACTAGATAAGTGTCAAATCTATGAGTTACGTTCTAATGTGCTTTTTAGAAAAAAATTCAAAGAATAAGCGTAATATTTGGTTACCTATTGTACCAAGGGCGTTTCGTTGGTCAGTAATTAATCATATTCATGAAAACATTCTTCGTTAGGATGGATAAAGCTCTAGAAAAGGTATATCAGCATTATTGGTTTCCGAATATGTCAAAGTATGTTAGAAAGATTTGTGGAAAATTGTATTACATGTAAAATTGCAAAATCTACTCACGGTAAAAAACAAATAGAGCTACATCCCTATTCCAAAAATCAATATCCCTTGGCACACCGTTCACATAGATGCCACGGGCAAATTAAGCGGTAGAAGCGACTTAAAGGAATATGTTTTCGTTCTCATAGATGCCTTCACTAAATACGTTTTACTGCGACCTTCAACGCGAATTAATGCCGATAGCTGCTATCATTACTCTTAAAACAGCCGCGGCATTATTTGGTTCCCCTGTACGTATAATAGTCGATCAGGGCAGATGCTTTGCTAATAAAGTATTTAAAGATTTTTGCATTAGTCGTAATATAAACTTACATTTTATAGCTACAGGATCCTCACGCGCTAATGGGCAGGTAGAGCGAACAATGAGTACGTTGAAGAATATGTTAACCATAGTAGAGTTAAGTTCAAACAAATCATGGCAAGATGCTTTAGATGAATTCAGTTGTCCATAAATAGCACGATACATAGAGTAAACCAAAGCAAGTCCATTAGAATTATTAATAGGTAAAGTAGCTAGGCCACTTAATTTGTTAGCAGATGACCAGGAAATAGAAAATGATATTGATGAGGTACGTAAACAGGCTGACAAATTTATAAAAGAAAACGCTCGTGTTGACAAAATTCGATTCGATAAGAATAAAGCGAAAGTGACACCGTTTTCTGTTGGTGACTATGCTTTAGTAGAAAATCATGAAAGGAATCAAACCAAACTAGATCCAAAATTTAGATGGTCCCTATAAAGTTATTGAGGTATTAGATGGTGACAGATATGTCCTTAAAATTTAACGTCTAGCCGCTTATATAAATATGCACGAGATCGCTTACGTCCTTTCCCTAGATCTTACATTCCTACCGAATTAGATCCATGTCTCACGGACGCTAGCGATGGTAAGAATTTCGTAATGTTAATAATTTTATAGTAGAATGATTATATCGTGTACATATCCAAAACTAAAGTTTTTTTTTTGCACGCACGCATGCACGTATGGTTTGTGAAGCAATTTTTATATGTGAGGCGCGTTGGCCTGGAGAATTGTGACAAGATGCAAGTTGGCCTGGAGAGTTGTGTAAAGTGGCGAGATGGCCTGCAGAATTATCTAGACTGGCAAGTTGGCCATTTGGATAATTGTTAGGGTATGGCCAGGTGGCCTGCAGAATTATCTAGACTGGCAAGTTGGCTATTTAGATAATTGAGTTGTTAGGGTATGGCCAGGTGGCCTGCAGAATTATCTAGAGGTTTGGATAATTGAGTTGTTAAGGTATGGCCTGGGGGCCTGCAGAATTATCTAGAGGTTTGGATAATTGAGTTGTTAGGGTATGGCCAGGGGGCCTGCAGAATTATCTAGAGGTTTGGATAATTGAGTTGTTAAGGTATGGCCTCGGGGCCTGCAGAATTATCTAGTGGCGAGGTGGCCCGATGATAATTAAGTGATGGCATGGAGGCCTGCAGAATTATCTAGTGGCGAGGTGGCCCGATGATAATTGAGTGATGGCATGGAGGCCTGCAGAATTATCTCTATGGCTAAGTGGCCTTCAGATAATTACTAATATTTTTGAGGGGTTAGAATAAAGAGAGCTCGAGAGTACGAGCATTTTATTGTGCATGCGCGCGTAGAACTTTATTTTTGATTTGATTTTGGATTTGATATAAGTCCTTTAGTCTTAAATGTCTAAGATATTAAAGTAGGATAATTACAAACGGAACGTCAGGAATGGCCGAACATTTAACATACACTGCTTATCTTTTTTTCAGAGAACAATGATCACCTTACAACATCACGCGAGGGCGCGTGAAACGTCAGGAGGGCCGTGTCGAAGGAAGCGATTGGAACGGAAATTATATTATCATAGATGCTTATTGATTGTTTAATATTATTATTTGTAGCAACTATTCACTTATATGATTGGCTATGTTAATGTAAAAAAGACAATGTGTTGACTTTTGTATAACCAATTAGATGATTGGACCAATAGTGTGTAGTCACAGCCTTCAGCTTCAGAGGAAACGATCGAAAAGAAACTAATTGTTGATTATTATAGAATTACGATTGGCTGATAGAATTTTAAGAGATTATGTTTTGACTTTTATTTGACCAGTGGAGTAATTTGACCAATAACGTGGAGGCTTACGCCTTGAGTAGAGTCGTGACGCGTGAGGGCGAGGTTTGATTTTGAAAAGAAGGAGGAAGTTGACGATCGTTGATCGATGAGGGAGTCTTCTGATGTTTTCGGAAAAGAAAGGACTAGTGTCACGAATCTGCTACGTTATTTCTGCTTGCATTAACCCACAATGGAGCCCACAGGTCCAGTAAGAGTCCTTTGCGATGAGCAATCTCCTACATATATATATATATATATATATATAATATATATATATATATATATATATATATATATATATATATATATATATATATATATATATATATATATATATAATAAATAATTAGCTTTATGTATATTTAATGAATATCAAATATCGACATTGGTCATATTTTTTTGTTCGAAACAATCAAAAATTCTTACAGAAGTTACGATAATGTCGTAAAAAATCATAATAGAATATTACAGATTAAAGTAACAAAAAATCATATTAGAAGTCATTATAGTTGTCTTTATATTATATTTGTTGTTGTATGTTGTCTTTATATTTGTTTGTCATTCTATTATAGGGTGTGAGGCCAGTCGTGGCGCAGCGGCACGAGGTGTGACTGCAAAACCGACTGGTTGTGGGTTCGATCCCCACTCGAGGAGATGAAATATTTACTTAAATTTATATTTCCATTTCTTCGCTCTGATGTCGAGGTTAAGCGCGGCGTTGAGTTCTGCCACTCAACACGCAATGCCTCCAGAATTGGGCAGAAAGTGGGGAACGGAGTGTCTTAACACTAGGTTCCCTCTGCCTACCCTGCTGTGTGCGGGATACAGCGTGAAGCTGATTTATTTATTTATTTTATTTTATTATAGTTCTCAATCAATTCTGCTTAAATCAATAATCATGTATTTTAAGCGGGCGAAGCCGTGGGCGGGCCGCTAGTCTCTATATATAATAAGACGGTAAAAATATTTTGTCTGTACATTTAGTAATTTTGACTGAAATGGATAGAGGGACACTTAAAAAGAATAATAGAAAGCAAAAAGATGTTTTTTGAATTTCTTGTCTGTCTGTCTGTCTGTCTGTCTGTCGACATATTTTTGTCCGCATTTTTCTCTGATAGTACTGAACCGATTTACTTGAAAATTTCACCAATTGCTTTGTTTTAACTCAACTTGAGTACTAAAGTTTAGTTCATCAAAATCGGTTCATTAAAAAAAAAGTTATTTGAATGAACTCAAGGCATTAGCTTGCCTGCGAATATTATATAGCAATCGCGCTGGTATGACCCTGGCTAAAGAATGACGTTCGAAACGTCTGGGTTATATGACTGTTGACAAAAATATATATTTTTGAAGTACTATTATATAATATTTTATACAATAAAGTAAACAAAATTGAATTGTTAGTGGAGATTACCTTCATAAATCATAACAGTTAAGTTTAAGTCGTAATTAATTCAACACAGAGATAAAGAAAGATCTTGAAAGAAATATCAAGTAAATACAAAGATTTTATGGTTGGTTCGTTCATATAATATATCGATGGGTCCTATGTATATGGGCCAAACTAACAATTTGGCAATTTTCACTTTTTTATGCCAAACGCATTCTATCGATATAATTTATCAGGTCAGCTATTAAAAAATAGAAATTTCTGCATAGAAACAGGACTTTTTGTTAGAATATAACGGCCTATGTAGCACTCATTTAAGCGTACAAGGGCCAAATAGTCATTTAAGACTTTTACGCGGGGAATTTCTACACATTTCTTTATTTTTGGGGCCAATCAGCCAGTTTGATACTTATACGCTAAACAGAACAATGATTGGGCTGTGTTGACTGCAAAAGCTTAGTATTGTTTTTATTACGTTCGTCATTAGATAGATAACAAAAAACGTCTCTTTTTCACGAGTTATGAGATAGAACGGCCAAAGTGGTAAATTGGCCCATGTACGTGTCTTATTGAGAAAAGATACACTTAGGCCCTAAATTATTTTTTCACTTTTGAATTATTTGGGCGTTACTTTTAATTAATAATTGCCCAGATTATATACTATATATATTTTACTATCCCCTTTGCTATTTAAAGCCAGTAATAAGCTTGTTAATTGCATTTTAATTATGATTAACGATTTCGGAGTGACTCTACTAAGACAATCAAAATTATACATCACAAAAATAAACTATTAATATGCGTATTTCTAATAATAATCACTAATCAAGTAACATATCTACTGCCCTAAGTTCCAGGAAAAAAACTTACCAAGAAACGTGACAGTGGATGAATGAATAGTTTCAAAACTAATAAGACTTAAAAATACAGAGAAAGCAAAATTTAGAAAATTGTTAGAGGTCATTTACATTAAAGTATTTGAATAATTTGATGAAGATACGAAGCGTTATACACTTCATAAGTTTTAGATCATTGGTCATTATTCTAAGCAATATGGATTTATCGATAACTGTGTCTTGGTGAAAAAGGAGCATAAGCATGAGTCAGTGAAAGCGACTATTTCTACTAGGGTTCTATTGTCCTCCGAGGCAATAAAATATTTTCACTTCTTCGCTCGGGGAAAATTGTGGTGTTGAGTTCCGCCACACAACGCACAATGCGCGGAAAGTGAAAAGCAGAGCACTAAGCTCCCTCTGCCTATCCTGCTTCATACGGAATGCTACATAAAACTGAGAAAATATATAATAAAAATATGTAGTAATTATAAAAAATAACTATTACAAAGTGTAATCTTTTTATATTTATAAGTTTTAATATTCGCAATTTAGACTTGGAGCGGAAGAAGATAGAGGTCCTTTAGAATAACATATTGTATTAGAATTTAAGATAGACATTGTACAAGCTTAACAGTATTTTACTCTGGAAGAAATATAAGTTCTGTATAAGCCCCGAGGTGTTTGATTTTGTTACAAAAGGATGATAATGAACTAATTTAAACGAAACAATTTATTCATGTATTTTATGTGTATCATATAATAATAGACATGTATAATTTGTTTCTTACCTATAATAAAATCAAAATACAGGCTACTGGATGCAAGAAAATATTTATTAATATCATTAGCCCACAGGGCTAACAATAATAAATACTTCAATCAGAAAACCTATAATAGTCTAATCTAGTTCAAAATCAAACGAAATAGCCAGCGATAGAATTAAAAATTAAAGAAGGGTGTGACGATTTCAGATTTAGTATTTTGTGTATTTTGTAACTGTAGTGGCCAAAAGCAAGATTTTATTAATGTAAGCGATAAGCACCTTATCTTAATATAAATAAAAACATTATTTTCTTAAGACGGTACTATATAAAGGCCACCTCGTTTACCACCATTGAGAGAGCTTCAAAATGTAGCTTCTTGATTCGATGATCTTAAACAAACGGGAGTAGTTACAGCTACTGTATTACAATTAGATACATAATTTATGACATCAAAGAGATTCTGTTTGAACTAAAAATGAAAATTGCCGATTTAATCAGACATAAAAACCCAGCAGGATATGTATTTGTATGTTTGATTTGTTTTGCTATCAGTTGAAAATTATAGAGGGACCTAATAGAAAACATTTACTTTTTATAATATAAAAAGATTTGTATTAAAAGTCACATTAAAATCTTAGATCAGTCAGTACGAACAAGCAGACAAATTGTTGAAATGGTTATTGCTGTTATAACCAGGTGCTACCGATAAAATTTTGTAACAAGAAGGACTTGTGTCATTTATGTCGAAAATTATTATACCACCAGTTATAACAACAGTTAATAAGAAACTTTAATCGCCTCTAATTATATCGTGTCAAATAAAGACAAAAAGTGATTTTATCTCTTTATTTTTTGATAGATTTTATACAGACTTTATTTTTTGTATGTCCACGTCAATCCTTTTTTTTATTAAAGCTAATTTTACTAAATTGAATAGTTACATCTTACTAAAATTCAACATTCAATTAAGCTTTTCTTGAAGAGTTACAATACATTCATATAGAGGGCCTAATAATAAACATTTTTGGGGCTAATTATTTTTTAAAACAATATGTAAACACGACTTTTTTCTATTACTTAAAGGATCTAACTGAAAATTCAGTTATCATGTTACCAAATCGTATAACGTATAAGTCTCTATGTGACATAGTTACCACAATATCTAACTTACTATCATTGGTAATAATCAGTTGTTATCTTTGTCTCATTATTAATCAATTTTATAACTAAAATATGAAAAAAATATGATATATTGTTATTTAGCATAATACGCGTAAAACAGCCAATGTGGTACATTGGCCTTTTTAAAGCGTTTTTAGAGAACAATAAATATAACAAAAACTAACGTATAAGGGCCATTGTGCAGTAAAAAAAATACTAGGATAAATATAAATAAAATACTACGGTATATATATAGAGGATAGTTGATTTAGGTGATAAGCAAAGTTTCATTTTCTTCGGATGTACCAACATAAAATTATAGCAAATTTAAACTTTGGAAGCCTCTCCTGTAAAGTTGTGATTTCGCGCTTTGGCCCTTATACTTAGGAGCCATCGATATGTAACTAATTTAAAATCTGTACAGGAGTTAATATGCAATTATTACAGTTATTTTACAAAGAATATTATGAATCCTTCAAATCAATAATTTAACATTTAAGGCTGTTTCTGAATGAGTAAATTAAATTATTCACTGTCATCAGCACATTTAACAGAGTATATTATATAGGTAAAAAGAACATAAAGTTACAAAAATATATACGTGTAATAAATAATTAGCTTTATGTATATTTTATAAATATCAAATATCAACAATGGTCGTATTTTTTTATTTAAAACAATCAAAAAATCTTTGACGATAATGTCGTAAAAAAATCATATTAGAAGTCATTATAGTTGTCAATCAATTGTGCATATTAAATCAATAATCATGTATTTTAAACGGGCGAAGCCGTGGGCGAGCCGCTAGTGTTCTATATATCAGCTTCCCGCCGTATCCCGCACACAGCAGGGTAAGCAGAGGGAAACTAGTATTAAGACACTCCGTTCTCCATTTTCCGCCAAGTTCTGGAGGTTTTACTTGTTGAATGGCGGAACTTAACGCCGCGCTTTGCCTTGACACCAAATGAAAATATAAATATTCCATTTCCTCGAACCTTGTGGGTTCGAGGAAATGGAATATTTATATTCACACCAGTCGATTTTACAGTCACACTTTGTGCCTCTGCCCTGCGCCTCTGGCCTGGCCTCTTCTTTTTTTTTTTATGGAAAAGGACAAGGCAAACGAGCGTTCGGGTCACCTGATGGTAAGTGATTACCGCCACCCACGGCCCCGTGCAACACCAGAGGAGCTACAGGTGCGTTGCCGGCCTTTAAGGTGGAGATAGACGCGCTTTTTGAAGGTACCCATGTCATATCGACCTGGAAACATTGCCGCGGGTAGGCTATTCCACAGTTCCGTGGTGCGTCGAAGGAAGTTCCTACGAAACCGCACAGTAGTGGATTGCCACGTATCCAGGTGGTTTGGATGATATTTCAGCTTATGGCGTACTGTGCGGTTAGAAAATTCGGCGGCAGGTAACAGGTCAAACAGGTCAAAAAGCCAAAGTATCAAGCCTTTCACAGATTATTGGGTCCCCAATGATTCGAATGGCTCTATGTTGTATGCGATCAAATGGTTCAAGCTGATACTGGGGTGCACCAGCCCAGAGATGAGAACAGTACTCCATATGAGGCCGAACCTGGGCCCTATATAGGGCCAAACGGTGTTTTGGCGTGAAGTACCGTCTCGCTCTGTTGATGACCCCCAGTTTCTTCGAGGCCAACTTGGCCTTGCTTTCCAAATGATCGCGATACTGGCAGTCACTCGAAACATTGAGGCCCAATATACTGATACTGGGCGCGGCTGTAAGGGGAATGTTCTGAAAGACTGATGATACGATAAATGGGATTTTTTTTGTGGTTAACGCGCAAACTTGTGTTGTTTTGTCTTCTTGTGTTCTATCTTTTATATTTTCGTGTATCTATCACATTTCCCTAGTATGGTTTGCCTAGCATAGTTCCTGTCTATTTTACAAAGCTGTTTCAAAGAGACTCTATTCTCAATAAACAAATATCATCATATCATCAGTAGTGGATTTTTTCTAATGATTTATTTTTATTTCCATGCTTTGGTAAAAAGACAACAAAGTCAAAGCGGGTGCTTGGATACCGCCACTCAACACGCAATGTTTTGAAAAATAGGGCTGTGCGTGGGGACCGAATTGCCTTTATTAGGTTTTCTTCGTCTATGTGGGATGTCCATGCGTGGGATACAGCGTAAAGCTAACAAACAATATGTGAATGCTAGTTTATAAGTTGCAGTTGTTTGTAAACCGCTTTGGCTATGTCTCATTACATCGTTAAAATCTTGTATTTAGTTGGGTATGTAAAGAGAGCTTAGTGGTGGGACTTCTATTAAAGAAACATATTTCTAAAAAAAAAGACTGTAGTCGAGCAAGTCCTGGATAAGTTACCAGTCATATACAAAAAAGACGGAATAAACTATAATATAACACAAGTATCATATCCATATCCATATTCTTGTACTTTAGAACAGAATTTGCAAACTTTTACACCCAAGAGGAATCCCTAACACGGAAAGATACTTTGTTATCAATATATGAGTAATAAATTCGACTCAAAGTTAAAATATTTTATCAGTGACTTAACTTTTAAAAGCTTTGACGCAGAACGAGGATCTGACTACCATAAGAAGAAGACACGTTGTATATATATTTAAAATCAGTCAGTCCTGAAATTTACGACAGCGAACTCTTAGTAATAGGATTTCATTTTCACCATTTGGGTACGGACCCATAGCAACAGAAAAAAATAATAATCTGTGAAAAAATCAGCTGTCTTACAATCACGGTTTACGAGATACAGCCTGATGACAGACGGACAGACGGACGAACAGACAGTATTAGTTATAGGACTCTGTTTAAGAACGGAATCCTAATAACAGGAAAACCTGCAGTTTCAGCTTAAATGATAGGTTTCAGTAGGAAATTCACTTTCGAGTAAAGCATTATAGTGAGAACAATGGTTGCCAATGTCTCCCATTGTTACAGTTAGCGAGTTTGAATTAAACCTTACTATTCCCATATATGCTCTGGCGAAGGCTTATTAAAATTAATTGTTCTTTTGTATGGACCTATAATAAATAACTATTTATTATTATTCTTATATTCTTGTTTTTTTTAACCTTCACGCTGTTTCTCGCATATAGCGCATGGTAGTTAGAAGGAACCTTGTGTTAAAACAACGTTTTCGTTCTCTACTTGTTATATTGTATATCTATTGTTAGCAAACTCGTGTAAAAGAGGGTAGATAAAAAAGGCACGACCGGATCGAATTTTTTATAAAGGCAAAATATGTGTAGTGGCGACACATTGAGTTGTAAATAAACAAAAATACTGTTAAATATCCTTAATAAATAGTTATTATATCATGTTCAATTTTGGCTCGCAGGGCGCGAGCAGAGCGAGCTTATGAATGAGCTCCTTGCAGTTGACCGTCCCTCTGACGCTTGATGCGGATACTGATTGAGGGCGGCCGAAAAGTAGTTGTTCTGGGAGCAGTATTAAGGAGTTCTACTTGCTATACCGTCTACCAAAATGGTCTTACTTGTGGTGGATTTCACTTGGGCATTTCACATTTTCTTGGGCACGGTCTTTGCAATACAGACGGAGAAAATATTCTGAGAACCTGTATTGCATCTGATCTGGCTGTCGTGAAAACGTTCTTCCAAAAAAATCCTTAGCACCTTATCACGTATAAGAACGGGTTCCACTCAACTCAATTTGTCTACTTATTGACCAGATGGTGTCATATGAGCAGGGTTAATAACTGTAAGGTCATTCCAGATGAAAGCCTGACTGCCCAACATCGGTTACTTGTCATGGATTTTAATGTCACTTCGAAGACGAAAGTAGCCGAAAAATGTAGGCCTCGGATCAAGTGGTGGTTGCTGAAAGAACTGATGCAGGCCGACTTAGTCTTAACTTAGGTTAAAAGTCATAATCTTTCGACTAACACCAAGACTTGAGTTGAAGTATATTCTTTTCGATTAAGTAAAAGAATCATCGATACCAATTCACCCAGTCGAAAGTTCTTAGGTAATAATCATAAAAAATAGTCGAATTTATAAACCTCCTTTTACAGATATCGGTTAAAAATACGGTCAAAACGTCTAGAAAACACGACGTATATACATCCTCCATACATCCACCTCAGGTTCTGTTGACGGAACATTTGTCGCTATGAAGTGAACATCAATTCATATTGGAGTCGGTGAAGATCGAATTAATCGCTATAATAAATTGCGGTATGCCTGTCTGGAACAAAAGTTCTTGCTTTCTGTATATACCTATATATATATAATAGTTCGTAATATGTGATTGTATATCTCGGGAGTGGGAACCGAACCTACTACGCCACAACCACCATATTTATTTTTAACATTTTTAAAGTTAGGAAAGAAAAATACGTATTTATTAATTAATTATTTATTAACCATATTATTTTTTTCAGTTTTACGTTGTATCTCACACATAGCAGAGAAAGCAGAGCAAACCTAGAGATAAGACACTCCTTATTCGTTAAGACATATCCACAGAATTCTGGAAGCATTGCGTTTTAAGTGGCGGAACTCTTTGTCTTGTTATAATAACGAGGAAATAAATATATAAAATCTTACATTTCTTCGAGTGGAAATCAAACCCACAATCTGTCGCGCTTACAGTCGCACGCTTGTGCTCCTACGCCACGACTGGCCTCACAAACTTAATTAATATTAACAAATATAAACAGTGATTTTACTTCTGAAGTTTTACCTTTCTGTAGCTTTATTGAAAAAGTATTTCAATTTTAATGATGATCGGTATTTATCTTTATAGCTTTACATAATATAGTCCCGAAATATATTTTTTTGAATATCTTTTTCATGTGAAACTATAAATGTTTTATTACAAATATACGTAATAAAGATATTTCATATCGAACATCGCCATATTATTTTTAATATAGCACTAAAATAATAAATTATAATATGTGAACATACGAGTATGTTTTTATTACCACAAAATTGTACGGTAAAGTCATTTCTTATGGTAACTGCGTATCGTTAGGATATATCGTTTAAAGATAGTTAAAGAGTTCGTCGTGGTGCAAGGACACAAACGTGCGGTAAATGCGACGGTTGTGGGTTCAATCCCCACTCAGAAGAATGAAATATTTAATAATTTAATTTACTCGCTCTAGTAACAAAGAGAAGCGCGGCGTTAGGTTCCACTCAACACATAATACCAACGGCGGACCGTCCGTCCGTCCGACTCGAAAAAAATACTATAAAATAAAAATATTTTTTCAATTCATACCAGCAGTTCCTAAGATTACATCGAACAAACAAAATCAACAGCTTTATTTTAGCTTAGATAACATAGAAGTACAGATAAGTAAATCCTTTATTCTATTTTTATTCCATACTTATTAAGACACTTCCATTTCCCACTTTCATCCAAATACTGCAATAAACTCAACACCACAATTTGCTTCGTCACCAGGGTGAGGAAATGAAAATATTTAATATTACATTTTCGTGGGTGAAAATCGAACCCACAACCTGTCGCATGCTTGTGCCTCTTCTCTACGGTGGCCTCAATTCATAGTTAAATTGAATTAAAGTAACCAATCGAATCTGAACCTTCCCCACCCACCTTGCGGTTTTGGTCGTCATAGCAACCTCAGAGGAGATTGCAGATCAAAATGTTATAACTTAATCAATATTGGTGTTATGTTAAGCTTCACGCAATATAAAGACAGTTTAGTGTCTAGATACTCCGTTCTCCACTCTCTGTGCGAATGCAATTTTGTCTTAAGTGCGGTGAAGTGAAGATAATTCAATTCGAATAATTCTATGAGAGTAGTTTGAACCTCGTTAATAACAACATAAAATTATAAAATTTAAAATGTGTTTTATGATTATTCTAAAAATATCTTTATTATATAGAGTTATTTTTAGAATTTAATTCTTCTATAAAATAATCTTTAAAAACCACTGAACCACATCCACTACACGACTACTCAATGCGGCGTTATGATATAGTGGCACACCATCGGTCGTGGGTTCCATTTCCACTCGAAGAAATAATAATTTTTATCCACTTTCTAGTAACAAAATATAAAACATCTTTTAACTTCGTCATTACTCCGTCCGTCCCGAAAATTAAGCGGAAAACCAGGAATAGAGTGATTAAATTGGAGTGATTTTTTTGCTTAAATTGCTATATGTGTGAAAATAAATAATATATTTTTAAATATTTTTCGTAATGTTAAAAAAAATATTCCAAGTCACACCGCTCTTGCAAATTTAATAATAAAATCAGCTTACGCTATCTCCCGCACACAGCAGGGTAGGCAGAGGGAACCTAGTGTTAAGACACTCCGTTTCACACTTTCTGCCGGCTTCTGGAGGCATTGAGTGTTGAGTGGTAGAAGTCAACGCCGCGCTTTACCTCGACACCAGAGCGAAGAAATGATTTCCATTTCAGTAAATATTTCGTCTCCTCGAGTGGGGATCGAACCCACACTTTGTGCCGCTGCGCCACGTATATTTTTCTTATTCAAATGCAATCTAAGCTTAATTATTGAAGAAAATTGCTCCATATCTACGAAAATAAACACGGAAGCACATAACGCAATTTGGAACAAACAATATCAAGTTATCAGTTATCGCGTATACAATAGTGTGTTATAATAACTTTACTAAACAATAGATGTTCAATGTTCATAAAGCAAACTATGATTACTGATAGGAATATCCATAGCAACTGAAGAAAATGTATGCTAAAATTGTGTATTATAGAATATTTAGTGCAGGTTCAAATCTCATTAAGGGTGACTCTGTTTTAATTTTAAATATTTAAACTTATAATAAAAAAAGCGGGCAATTGCGAGTTAAACTCACATTCTGGGGGTTCCGTACCAATTTCAGGATTGTAAGTCAACGCGAAGAACAATTATAAAAGTTGACAGACAAGTAAGTTAGTTGTATTTAATAGTCGGTATTTTTTTATAATTTGTATATAATAATTTTAGCGGAGACTATTATTAGGTCATGATTCAGTAGTCGGGTTTTACTTTTTAAACTTTCTTTTTATTTAACTTATTTTGGAGTTATGTGAAGTTGTGTTGTTTGTCCAATTACGATACATCACTAGTTTCGAATAGATTTTAAAAATTCTTGCATTTATCAGATGATAGCAAGCATAGCTGTGAGCTAATAATGTTTACATATTTGAAATTTGCTAAGAAAGCTCTTTCCTTTGATACCTCACACGAGAACGTAAATATTTTTTTTCTTAGTCCTTTACTTTAAGTCCTTTGTATGGTATGGAGTCATTTTTACGTGACATCTTGAAGCCTATAACTAGCAGACGATCAAAAGACTTCTAACGACACCCCATTTGTCTAATTATAATAATTAATTTAGAAGTTATGAGGGAACTGATGAACATCCATACCCACATACATACAGGTCAAAATCATAATCCTCCTCTTTGCTTTGCTGTAGCCTGGTAATAACTAAACATTTTTTAATTAAATATTACAATTTTTGGGAGAAACATCGAATAAAATTCCAAAATACAACCATTTATAAAAATATCCCTAAATACTTAAATAATATTAAATACATATTCGTATAGTTCAAGCGGGTGGGGCCGCGCGGAGTTCAATAGTACATTTATAATTGTATTAACAACGATTGTTCCGTAATGATATATTGATAGCTACATGTGTTAGCTATACAAATTAATAACTAATTAGTTTTAGATACATTTATAAGTATAGGTATGTCATTAATAGTAATATATGAATAATATGCAATAGTTTTATTGCTTCACACTGAATCCCAAAAATAGCAGGGTAGCAGAGAATCAAAAAAACAGCTTCACGCTGTATCCCGCACACAACAGGGTAGGCAGAGGGAACCTTGTATTAAAACACTCTGTTCCCCACTTTCCGCTGAATTCTGGAAGTATAGCGTGCTGAGTGTTGGAACTCAACGCCGTATTTTACCTCGACACCAGATCGAAGAAATGAAAATATAAATTTAAATAAATATTTCACTTCCTCGAGTGGGAATCGAACCCACAACCAGTCGCGTTAACAGTCACACTTTGTACTTCTGTGCCACTTCTGGCCTCACCTCACTGGTAGCAGAGGAAACCATAACTGCTAGGAAACTCCGTTCTCCCAAGTAGAGATCCAACCTACAACCATTGTGTTTACAATCACACGCTGTGCCGCTGCGCCACGACCGCCTTGTATTTATGGATAGAGGCACAAATACTCTATATTATTCTACCAATATTATAAATGTGAAAGTTTGTGACGATGAATGTTTGTTTTAATTTCACGCAAAAATTACTAAACGGATTTAGATGAAACTTTATAATAATATAGCTTATACATCAAAATAGCACATGGCTACACCTTATGTAAAGATTTTGTAGAATTTGACACTCATATAACCGTAAGTTTAAGCAGGCGAAGCCGCATGTGAATCGCTTGTATTTTATTATGCCTTTATAAAATGTGATCAGCCTAAAATAATTAAAAAAATGTATAGAGATTTTTCGAGTAGTTATATATATTTCAGTTTATTTGGCGGACTTCAAAGTAATTTGCGAAATTCTATATTACTCCTTTTAAATAAAAACCAATTTACAACATCAAACAGTTTATTTACCGTATATACTCGACTTTTTATAGGGAACGGTTTATTTTTAAGTAAATATTTTTTAAAAAATTTAATTAATATATACCAGCTACAATTGAGGCCAGTCGTGGCGCAGGGGCACATAGTGTGCCTGTAAACCGACTGGTTGTGGGTTCGATCCCCACTCGAGGAGATGAAATATTTATTTACATTTATATTTTCATTTTTTCGCTCTGGTGTCGAGAGGAAAGCGCGGCGTTAAGTTCCGCCACTCTACACGCAATGTCTCCAGAAATTGGCGGAACGGAATGTCTTAACACTAAGTTCCCTCTGCCTGTGTGCGGGATACAGCGTGAAACTGAAAAAAAAAGGTACCATATCTGTAACGTTTGATTAAGCGTGATAGTGATAGGTTTGACTCCCACTTGGGGGATTGATTGAAATTAAAATAACTTTCTTTGCTCTTCATATCTTAGAGCGGAGTTAAGTTACGCCTCTTAATATGCAATGGCACAATTTTATTGTGAAGTTGCTGAAATTGATATGTGTAGAGAAAATTCTTGAAAATTCTGTATGTTTTTCATTTCCATTACTTAATTTCCACTTTCAAAACACTTTAAAGATATTATATTGTTTAAAGCAAAAGTAAAAAGAGGCTAACTTTTAACTTTACTATCCATCACGAATAATAATTACAAACAAATAGTTATTTTTTTATCTTCATTTTCTTATATTCTTCACTCTATTATACGGGAAAAAGCGTGAAGCGGCTAAAAAAAAAGAAATATAGTTAAAAAAAAGAGAGAAATCCCGTACATTCAAAACCGTATAGTTTGTCACAAACATCTAGTATTGTAGTGCGACCGCAACGCCGGTGTCGATTAAATTATTTGCTTTGACTCGTGCAATGGAATTGGGAGTGTCAACATGCGAGTCGTGTCAAACATAGCTTTGACGTATTGACATACTACCAACGTGAAAATTACGAACGTATTATATGGTACGTAATACAGTAGTGGCACTATTGCAGTTTAGTTGTATATACTCGTAGGCGATGGGTGTGGGTTCAATTCTCAATTGGAAAAAAAATATAAAACAGTTTTTTTCTTCATGGTTTTACTAGAAAATGCACTGAGAAATGTATTATTTTCATTTCTTCGGCTCCATCTGTAGTCTCAATAGATTTTTTTCAAAGTGTATTGTATTTAACAAATAAAGCAAAATTTAAAATTTGTAATCTACCATTTTGTTGTGGCGGCCATTTTTGATTAACAATAATTTTAATTATACATTGTATTACTGTCATCAGAACTAACTCGCAATCCAGATATCAGCTCAACCGGACACTGGACAGTGGATTAAATTGAGTTTGCAAGTTTCCATATACAAAACAAACAAACAGAAAATAAAATCTTATAAAAAGCTTTATATGAAAACTTCTAAAAAACTTCAAAACAAAATTAAAAAAGAACCGGACAAGCGCGCGTCAGCATACTTCACTGAGGGTTCCGTACAAAAATTGAAGATATCGAGCTTTTTCTGTAATTCAGGCTTAGCTTAGCCAGAGCTCTTTCATCTGATACCTCATTTGAACTATCGGCTTTAATTTTGCATTTTGCTCCCATTTTACGGCTATTAATTTTGAGGATATAAGATGCTAGCTGCCAAATGATATAATTCTAAATTAACCGAAAGTACCCTATTAATTTTTATTCCCTTTATAGTGTAGAAAAATGCGTTTTTTTTCTATTTAAGGCTATTATTTTTTGTAAGTAAATGTACTAAAACGTTTTTTTTTTCAGGAAATGATGGGGCCGCTGATACAGCCAGAGGTTATATGGTTTGAAATTCAAAATCGATATCTCCAAGCATTCCTGAGATAAAGTATCTTGTCATATAGACAGACAGACGGACAACAAGGTGATTTTATAAGAGTTCTTTTTTTTTCTTTAAATGTACGGGACCCTAAAAATCATGAAACATACGAAAACTCAATTAAAACACGAACAATAAAAAAAAATGCTTCAGAAAGGTTAGAAAATTAAACTGTTTCAACCTTCAGCCAGTACAAAGAGAGCCAGTCAGTTTCACTCATGCACGTGAGCTATAAAAACGTACACGTCTAACTGTTGCCACTTGCGCCTATTCCCTCGAATTACCACCCAATAACAATTCTGCGCTTCTACCGCACAATTTTAGTTCTACTTTTGGTTTAAGTTATAAAAAATGTATGTAGATTTATAAATATTATAAAAATATAACTTATGGCTGTCTTTATATTCATTTTCTCATATATTTCATAAGAAAATGTAACAAAACCCAAAATAATGTTTTTTTTTGTAGGTTTGTCTGTGCGTTTTTGCACACTAACCTCAGAATCAGCTTAACAGATTTAAATGTAGTTTTTACTATTGTATTTTGAACTTCCCTTAACATTTAGTGTTTGTTATCTGTTCATAAATAAAAAAAGTTATGTCAGTATAAAGAATTGCATGTGACAAGATCGCTACAAAATTGATGTTTTATTGAATTCACTGAAAGTTTAGTTATCAATGCATTCATACATTATTATTGTCTTTAAGATTATAATGTTATAAATAAATCAGATTCACGCTGTACTCCGCACATAATAAATAAGAAACGCAAATAATAATGTTATATCATTACGTCGAGGCCAGTCGTGGCGCAGTGGCACAAAGTGTGACTGTAAAACCGACTGGTTGTGGGTTCGATCCCCACTCGAGGACATGAAATATTTACTTAAATTTATATAGCCATTTCTTCGCTCTGGTGTCGAGGCAAAGCGGGGCGTTGAGTTCTGCCACTCAACTCACAATGCCTCCAGAATCCGGCAGAAAGTGGGGAATGGAGTGTCTTAACACTAGGTTCCCTCTGCCTACCCTGCTGTGCTAAGATAATATTACGAAAATATTAATAACATAAACAGGATACGACCCGTTAACTTAAACGCTAACCGCTTATAACTTGATGTACATTTATACTATGATAGCATCGCGTCCGGCTCGTTAGCGACGGTAATGTGATTTTAACTTTCCCATGATAAGGGCAATTCTCTCTATTAAGCGAATTTTGTTGTGTAATTGTACTATTTGGTACTTTTGGTAGCTATACAAAGGGTTAAATGTTATGTGATAATAGGTAAAAAAAGTAATTTAATTCAGCTTCACGCTGTATCCCGCACACAGCAGGGTAGGCAGAGCGAACCTAGTGTTAAGACACACCATTCGCCACTTTCCGCCGAGTTCTGGATGCATTACGTGTTGAGTGGTGGAACTCAACGCCGCACTTTGCCTCGATACCAGAGCGAAGAAACGAAAATATAGATGTAAGTAAATATTTTATCTCCTCGAGTGGGGATCGAACCCACAACCAGTCGATTTTACAGTCACATCCTGGGCCCCTGCGCCACGACTGGTGATAATTGATAATATTTGTAAATAACTTACCACTACTATGTATATATATACATTAATATATATAAATACTCTTCCGTTGCTGATGACTGACTGACAACACACAGCAGAAATTACTGAAGGTTGCCAAATTTCAGCAAATAAAGTAGGGTGTGATGGAAGTGGGGGCAAGTATTTTTTTTTAAATTCTTACGTAAAAGCGGATTCCCCATTTCACGTTAAACAAAATTGCAAAATTATTACCATTACGCATTTTCCCCTCAAAATTCAGTAAAGAGTCAAGTTTACTTCGTTTTCTACAAAATTTTGAAGCACAATTTAGTTTTGGATTACAATTTCTTTGTGTAAAGTTCTCTTCTCTAGTAGACGAAGAATAACGTCGAGTCCCGTCATTCAACATGCAATGTATTGTAAATCCAGGCAAAAAGTGAAAAGCGGAGTGACGTAGCACTAAATTCTTTATGCTTACCCTACCCTTATAGTCATGATGGTTCTGTATACATTATGCATAGTTTTTCACACTTGAGTTTAGTCGTGGTGCAGGGGCACAAAGTGTGACTGTAAAACCGTCTCGTTGTGGGTTCGATTCCCACTCGAGGAGATGAAATATTTACTTAAATTGATATTTCCATTTCTCCGCTCTGGTCTCGAGGCAAAGCGCGGCGTTGAGTTCTACCATTCAACACGCAAAAAAAAACTAGGTTCCATCTGCTTACCCTGCTGTTTGTGGGATGCATTTGTTCAACGCTGCGTTTAGTCGTAACAGAAAGGAGGAAATTAAAATAAATCATTCCTCCGAAAGAGAATCGAACTCACAACCATCGTATTTACAGTCAGACGTTGTCCTATTACGAGAAAATTTATCAATATTATTACCTACTATTGTGCAAACAAATCTATTTCAAATTAAATGTAAACAAAACAACGCCAATCAACACAGCATCAGAATATCCAAAACCAAGTAAAAGTAGTTAAAATTAAAAACCGTTCGAAAATTCCGGTACTTCCCTCCCTTCTAATTAGTGAAACTGAAAGTAAATTAGATCGTAATTAACAACCACCTGTAACCGCCCGGGGACGATGCGATTAATTGCTTCAATACAACTCTGGGGATCTCAAAAGATTCAGTCTTTTAGGTTACCTTTGGAAGTAAATATGTTATGACGACCAGTTTTTTTTTCTATTTTGACGCTGTATACCGCATATAGGTAAGTAGAGGGAACCTAGTGTTGAGACAATTCTCAATTTTTGGCATTTTTAGAGACATTCGGTGTTTATAGTTAAGATTAAACGCCTCGCTATGTCTTGTTACCAGAAGGAGAAAACGAAAATAATTTATATCACCTAGTAGGAATCGAAACCACAACCGCCGCATTTTAGACAGCGTCCTAATATACCATGATATTTGAACCCACTACCCTCGAAGATACTTTAAATCCTACAACAATGCCATCTAAAATAAGTCGTAGTATATTATTTTTGCCTCCCAAACCGGGTGTGGCGGCTGAAAGTGTTTTCTTTTGTAAATATTACATTTATGAAGGTCTTTAAAAGTTATGGTGCTCTTATAATCGCGCTAATGGCCGCTGCTAATTTATACTCTTTGCTTAAAGTGCAGCGAAATATTTTTTGCGTTTTCGTTTTGATAAAAATGTGTTACTAACTAGGCTTTTTGTTTGTTTAGTATATTTTAAATAATGTAATTTTTTGATATAACAAATTTTCGTTTTAAAAGAACGTGGATATCATTTGTATTAAATTAAATTGAGGCCAGTCGTGGCGCAGGGGCACGAGACTGTGGCCGTAAGCGCGACAAGTTGTGAGTTCGATTCCCACTAGAGGAAATAAATTATTTAAATTTTTTATTTCTTCGCCACTCAACACGCAATACCCCCAGAATTCGGAGGAAAGAGGTGAGCGGAGAGTCTTAACACTAGGCTCTTTCTACCTACATAAATATAAGTGAGATAAAGTATAGCGCACAAAAACCAATTAAAATAATTGCAAAATAACCAATGTGATGACTTCTTAGGTGAAATGAAAATATTATATGTTCTGATCAAAATATTAAGGGGGTATAGATAGTTGAGTAGAAATGTTCGACTCTCTTAGAATAGAACTCACAACCACTCTTTTTTGTTCACCAAAATACAGCTTTTCAATAATATAGTATTGCATTCAAGTAAACAGTAGGGAGTAAATATATTAGTCAAAAAATATATTAAATTAAATTACCTTCACGCTGTATCACGCACATTGTAGTGTAGGCAGAGAGAAACCTAGTGTTAATATACTCCGTTCCACACTTTCAGCCGAAATTTGAAGACATTGCGTGTTGACTGTCGGAAATGAATGCCACGCTTTCCCTCGATATTAGAGCGAATAAATGAAAATAGAAAATTAAATAAATATTTCATTCCCTTGAGTGGAGATCGAACCCACAACCAGTCGCGTTTACAGTCACACATTCTGCCCCTGCGCCACGACTGGCCTCACATTAAATAATAAAATGAATTATTTTACATTCAAGTAAACAGTAGGGAGTAAACACATTAGTCCCTAATATAAATTGTATGTATACGGTTGCTGACTTTATAAAACAACGCGCGGCGTCACCGTCGGTACCCACAAAAGAGTTATGATTTATACGCTACGTTAGTAAAGGTTGGTTTTTGTTGTATGAAAAATATAATATTGTAAAGTTTTTTTTATATAAAAATGTATATGAGCTTCCAGAATTCGGCAGAAAGTGGGGAACGGAGTGTCTTAACACTAGGTTCCCTCTGCCTACCCTGCTGTGTGCGGGATACAGCGTGAAGCTAATTTAATTTATTTTTTTTAACTAATTACTAATTGAGGTTTCTTTAAGCAAATAGGTTAAAATTGAGGTACAGAGCCTGGACACTAGATTATCTTTCTCTCTCTTCAAAATGCGTGAAGATAATTTAAATATATATATATATATATGTACGGTTTTTTTGGAGAAACCACAGCTTAAGGCAAAGATGACGCGTTCAGCGCGACTGCGAGTGGCGTCTCGACAAATGGTGGATAATGCTTTATATCTTATATCATCTTAATTACTTCTTAAAGACGGAAATATAAGGATTTATTATATAAATATAGACGTTGTAAGTAATATAGTGTTTAAATATTTTTTTTATGAATATATATACTCTATTTCCTTTATGTGTACTGGTATGAACAAAAAAATATTTATATCTTTAAGAATTGAGGTTGTCCCGGGGCAGCGGTACGGCACAGTGGTAAATTTATTAATTTACCACTGTGCCGTACCGCTGTTCTGGGATTAATTATATAATTCATCAGCAATGTCTCAAAAATTTAGAGACGCATTTCAATACCAGATTCGTCGTACCTATCCGTAAATGCGTAAATTCGATGCCAAATAATATATATATATATATATATATATATATATATATATATATATATATATATATATATATATATATATATATATATATATATATATATATATATATATATATATATATATATATATATATATATATTTAGAATAAATATCAGTCGATTATAGAAAGCGCGAAACGCTTCTTAACGAAGATATCTAAACAAAATAAAAATAACAAATCTAAAGTAAGTGCACTAGTTGAAATAATTTAAAGTAAGAATGACAGCTCAATGCCGGACCTCCGAGCGGAATTGTAATGTACAGTGCAATAAAGTACTTGAATATAAGGAGGTCAGTCGTGGTGCAGGGACACAAGCGTACGACTGTAAGCATCACAATTGTGGGTTCGATTTCCATTCAAAGAAATGAAATATTTAATACTTATTAAGAAAACGTATAAAAATTTTGAACGTAACGGCATTCGAACCCGCGCCTCCTGGAAGCCGACCAGGCACTCTGACTACTAAACCATACGTTCTCATCAAACTTCATCGAAATTTTTATACGCTTGTTACAACTTATTTATGTTGTTACCATCTCTGTAGGGAGATTTTTACAAATTTCCGCTATCCAAAGATAACTACTAAGAATTTGAAGAAAAATATTTATTAAATATTTTTTAACATTTTTAAAGTGTTATACCACTTAGGAAAGAACGCATCGCTTACGCCCAATATTTTGGGCGTTAGGGGTCAGGACGCCGCCTGGTCGATTTTCAGGAGGTGCGTATTCGAGTCTATTGCTACGTTCAAATTTTTATACGTTTTCTAAATAAGTATTTTTTTCCTAAGTGTGGAATAACACAAGCGCGAGGCTCGTTCACCCACTGAGGGTTCCGTACAAAATTGGAGGTCACGAAATTTTTCTCAAAATTCAGGCTTAGCTTAGCCAGCCCTTTTGATACCTCACTTGAACTAGCGGCTTTAATAACACACCCTTTTACGACTTTTGATTTTCACGAGGTGCGTATTCGAGTCTATTGCTACGTTCAAATTTTTATACGTTTTCTAAATAAGTATTTTTTTTCCTAAGTGTGGAATAACACTTTAAAAATGTTAAATAATATTTAATATTTTCATTTTCTCGCTGTAGTAACGAAGAAGGTTCTGCCACTCAACAAGCAATGGCTCCAGAAGTCGGCGGAAAGTGGAGAACGTGTCTTTATGAGAACGGAGTGTCTTAATTCTAGGTTCAAAAAAAGAAAATTTAATTTATAAAACTACTAGTTGTCGCAATTTTTTTTTGCCTGGAATTTAATACAAAAAATGGAAAATTACGTTTTATCCCGTTCCTGTAGGAATTTCAAGAAATCTTCTCTTACTGCTTCCCTACGCTCCCTAGGCTACCTACATGCCAAATTTGTCGGTGCTTTGTCTGTCTTTCACTCAGCAAGGGAAGAGTTTTTTATATACGAGTACCTCTAGGTGATATAAATATAAACTATTAAATAAAATCACCAGGGTATGCAGAGAAAAATTAATGTTAAGACACTGTGTCCCCCATTTTCCGCCGGATACTGGAGGCATTGCGTGTTGACTGTTATTTGTGTTTTAATATGTTGGCCTAAACATTTCACTTCTGAATTACAGTCATATTCACCTTTCTTATACACATATTGACTTCCATTATGTTGAGTATCTGAAATTGGGATATGAATCGATTACCAATAACAGCGTTGCATTTAGGCAAAAACAAAAAATAATAAAATTGCGTGATTTAAATTAAACCTGTTTATATTAAATCAAAATTTAATTAACTTGGATTAATATAAAAATTGATATAAAGTAAGTCAATCTATCCATTATTTAAATTTTAATCACCATTAGGTTCTCTAAAGTTTCTAAAATAGTCTGTTAGTGGAGTAATGTCAAAGAGCGTCTCATAGCCAGTTAAGTAGTTAATAATTCCTCTAAGGAAATGTTTTCAAACGATGTGCCTTTTAGTTAAATAGTTTTCTGTTAAGTTTTGTAGGTAGCGACGTTGGGCGTTAGAGCTCGTGGTTCATGTCATGGGGTTGAGCGATTTTATTAAAAAAAACCGGTCAAGCGCGAGGCGCGTTCATCTACTGAGGCCTTATCTCAAGATCTATAGATCTGAGTATATAGTTTTTAATTTCGATTAAATATCTTCAAGCGTTCTTGAGATAAGGCTCTTGACAGAGAGACACACCGACGGACAACAAAGTGACAAGAGTTGCTTTTTTTATTGCCTCATATCTCCAGAACCGCTGAACGGATTAACATAATTGAGGTATCGTAAGATTTGTATTAGCAGCCCAAGTGTTCCTAGAAAGGTGACGTTAAAAATAACAAGGCCGTTAAAAAACGAGGCCAGTCGTGGAGCAGGGGCACATAGTGTGACTGTAAAATCGACTGGTTGTGGGTTCGATTCCCACTCAACGAAAATAAATATTTAATGTTTTTATTACTTGCTACCAGAGCGAGGACGTTCTTTCTGTTTTCTTATTTATTCTCCATTCTTCTTCTCTTTTCATTATTACAGTGTAATTAAATCAATATAAGGCCAATATGTAATGACATATATAAAATGCACTAACAAAAAAATCTATATTAAATCAATTAAAATATTTTTCAGTTATTTAACACTAAGTTTATAACATAGACTATAGTGGTAGGCAGAAGTTAGTAATGTCATTACTTCAAACTCCGTTTTGTGAGTACGGCTAACTTGCCTTAGACGTTTTCACGTTGCTTGGCCATTTTTATCGGCTTACCGCCTACTTTTGATGAGCTTTGGAAAAGTTTTTGAAATTAATTATTTATTTGAATACTGGTCAACGTAATAGAAAGTAAGTGATTAATAATATATTTAGTTTGATTAGAGGCTGTTGTTGCGTAGCGCCACTGCGTCTGCAAACGCGTTGGTTGTACGTTCGATTATCACTCGGAGAAATCAGTTTCACGCTGTATACCGCACACAGCAGGGTAGGCAGAGGGAACCTAGTGTTAAGACACTCCGTTCCCCACTTTCTGCCGAATTCTGGAGGCATTGCGTGTTGAGTGGCAGAGCTCAACGCCGCGCTTAGCCTCGACACCAGAGCGAAGAAATGGAAATATAAATTTAAGTAAATATTTCATCTCCTCGAGTGGGGGTCGAACCCACAACCAGTCGGTTTTGCAGTCACACTTCGTGCCGCTGCGCCACGACTGGCCTCAACTCGGAGAAATGAATTGTTTTATTTCATCTCTCTGGTAAAAAGACGAAACGCGGCGTTTAGTTTCGTCACTCAACACGCATTGTCGAAATTGGCCAGAACGTGAACGTGGCCGAGAAGCGAAGTGGCTTAGCACTAGTATTCTCTCTGCCTACTCTAGTATGTGGGAAAAATTGTGAAGCTACTATAAACCTAAGATAATAAAGAATATGTCTATAATTAAAATGTGGACATTGCCTCAAACCAAATTTGAACTAACAACCATTAAACAGAGCCAAAATAAAGTAATAATTTAAAATTTTACATAAAATCCAATATAAAACAAGTTTCAACGAACCATTCGCTATAAACAAGACCGTATTGTTTGTCATAGAATAGAATAGTATTAAAAGTGGACCAAAAGGAACATTTTATCTATAAATCGGATGAAAGTTAGCATTTTTATTATGTCTTTAGTTTATGAGTTTCATCTAAAATATGTGTTTTTAAAACTTTTTATTATCTAAACCGCCGAAGTTGACTTTTATAGATTGAAAGAATATGTATAAATGCTTTTTATTATACTTATTGGCATCCATAGTGTAGGGGCACAAGCGTGGGACTGTAAATGCAATAATAGCGGTTTCTATTTTTTATTATTGGTTTTATATTTTCATTTCTTTGCCCAAAAAAAAAAGGCAAAGCGAGGTGGTAAGTCACATAAAATAATTTTAATCGAATATATTTTTTGCTATACGCTGCATCCTGCACATCGCAGGTAGAAAACCTAACCAACTCGGGAACCTAGTGTCTTAACACTTAGTTTCCGGATTTCCTCTGCACCGTTCCCATTAAGACACTTCCATTCCCCACTTTCCTCCAAATTTCCGAAGCATTTCATGTTGAGGAGCGGAACTCAACGTCGCACTTTCCCTCGTTACCAAAGCGAGGAAATGAAAATATTAAATTGAACCCACAACGTCCACGTTTATAGCCATATATATGCAAAGACCGTACCCAATATATTTACTTTTTTCAGCTTCACGTTGTATCCCGCACACAGCAGCTCAGCACAACAGGTTAGGTAGAGGAAACTTAGTGTTAAGACACTCCGTTAAGACCTCTATTTTCTGCCGAGTTCTGGAGGAATTGCGTGGTGATTGGCGGAACTGTCACGCTTTACCTCAAGACCAGAGCGAAGAAATGAAAATATAAATTTAAATACATATTTCGTTTCCTTGAGCTGGGATCGAACCCGCAACACTTCGCCACGACTGGCGTAGCAAGATTTTAGATTATTAATTCCTATATATATGTATGTATGTATTTAATTTGAGTGAATGTGGACATATGGCGCAGTGGTACTAGCGTGCGACTGTAAACGTGACAGGTTGTGGGTTCGAATCCCACGTGAGGAAATTAAATATTTAACATTTTAATTTCCTCATTCTGGTAACGAGGTAAAACACAGCTTTCAGTTTATTTTTATTTATTTTAAAGTGATTCAGTCTGCTGTAATATACTTTAAAGTGGAGAACGAAGTTGTTTTAATGCGAACGGAGTGTCTTAACACTAGGTTCTCAGGTTCCCTCTGCCTACCCTGCTATATGTGCGATTCAGTATGAGGCTAAAAATAACCATTTTACGTTTTAAAATTGACGCAAAATAATTACGGGCGACGACAAGAAAAAAATATATATAATTAAATCAAAAATAAATAAATCAGCTTCACGCTGTATCCCGCACACAGCAGGGTAGGCAGAGGGAACCTAGTGTTATGACACTCCGTTCCCCACTTTCTGCCGAATTCTAGAGGCATTGCGTGTTGAGTGGCAGAGCTCAACGCCGCGCTTATCCTCGACACCAGAGCGAAGAAATGGAAATATAAATTTAAGTAAATATTTCATCTCCTCGAATGGGGATCCAACCCACAACCAGTCGGTTTTACAGTCACACTTCGTGCCGCTGCGCCACGACTGGCCTCAATATATAAAATCTCTATATATAATAAGACAGTAAAAATATTTTGTCTGTACATTTAGTAATTTTGACTGAAATGGATAGAGGGACACCTAAATAGAATAATAGAAAGCAAAAATATTTTTTTTAAATTTCTTGTCTGTCTGTCGATATATTTATGTCCGCATTTTTCTCTGAAAGTACTGAACCGATTTACTTGAAAATTTTACTTACCAATTGCTTTGTTTTAACTCAACTTAACTACTAAAGATTAGTTCATCAAAATCGGTTTATTAAAAAAAAGTTATCGTCATTTGAATGAACTCAAGGCATTAGCTTGCCTGCGAATATTTTATAGCAATCGCGCTGGTTTTTTGGCTAAAGAATGACATTCGAAACGTCTGGGTTATATGACTGTTGATAAAAATATATAGATTTTTGAAGCACTATTATATAATATTTTATACAATAAAGTAAACAAAATTGAATTGTTAGTGGAGAGTACCTTCATAAATCATAACAGTCGTAATTAATTCAACACAGAGATAAAGAACGATTTGATCTTCAAAGAGATATCAAGCAAATACATAGATTTTTTGGTTCGTTCGTTCGTTTGAAATAAATCTATATAAAAATGCCTAAAAACATATTTTCTACGTGTACTCTGTAATAACTACATATTTACCAATTGTACATTTAGCTAATAATATGTGTAACTAATTTAAAAACTATACAGTCAATATGTAAACATTACAGTTATTTTACATAGAATATTATGAATCCTTACCCAAATCAATAATTTAACATTTAAGGCTGTTGCTGAAGCAGTACATTAAATTATTAAGTGACATCAGCACATTTAACAGAGCTTTAAAAAACATAACATAGGTAAAAAGAACGTAATGTTACAAAAATATATAGGGGAGAGGGGGGTAGCTTTGAACAGGGGCACCTTTGAAAATATGTGTTAACAGAGGTATTTTAAAAAGAAATTTTGGTAGATTTTTTTTGAGTAGTGACAGCACTAATCTGCACACGTGTCACTTGTCACCGCTGATATATGAGAACCAGTTGTTGAGTTACGAGGAGTGTTTGTTTTTGAGTAAAATTTTACGCATTTTTAAATAAACGCGTAAGGATCGCAGGGATCCAATTCAAGGTATATGGTTTTATTTTTTCCTCTTTTAGTTAGAATGTTTCATATATCATGCAATAAACTAGAAATCACTACAATTTTTAAACATTTACTTGAAAAAAAAAACGTTTGTAATTTTTTATTACCACTGAGGTAGCTTTGAACAAAATAAAGGGGGCAGTTTTGAATATTATTATATGTAAAGAAATACCGCGAAAGAAAAACAAAACTATAATTAACTTTTCTTCACAAGAAACTGACTCAAAAATGCATTTGGAATCAGAAGAAGAATTGACAATTTATTGTGAAGAGAATGAAGATACTGAAATCTGTGCGTATGAAGACTACGAAATGGAATTAGACTACAACTTAATAAATATTGGAGACTTCGTTTTAGCGAATGTCTCATCATCTGTGAATAATAAAAAAGTAGCTTGTATTTTTTTTTCTTTCTTGAGAAAGAGGACAAGTGTTACGTTAGTTTTTCAAAAGTCTTACGTAGACTAGACTTGAGGCCAGTCACGGCGCAGCGGCACGAAGTGTGACTGGTTGTGGGTTCGATCTCCACTCGAGGAGATGAAATATTTACTTAAATTTATTATATATTTATATTTATTTAGTTGAGTTCTGCCACTCAACACGCAATGCCTCCAGAATTTGGCAGAAAGTGGGGAACGGAGTGTCTTAACACTAGGTTCCCTCTGCCTACCGTGCTGTGTGCGGGATAAAACGTGAAGCTGATTTTTATTTCTTACGTAGACTACTTTCCCCAATTTCAGTTGTTGGTTACGTCACATACTACATCCATGTTTTCCTATAAATTTAATTTTTCTAAGTTCAAATTAGGGTAGTAAGCTGTTTATTTAAAAATATTTTGTTTTGTTTTCATAATATTAGATTTATTCTATGATTGGTCCCATAATGTTCATTACTTCTAGGAAGCCAAAGCTCCTTTTTTGTTTGTTCGTTTTTTAAAGCTTATTTTAAATTAAAGTTATTTAACACTAGTACTAGTACAATCGCAATATTAAACTAGGTATATTATTTTTTTAAGTTAACATGGTACTGATATTTGATCTCCATCGTTTCTAATGTTAAGTTTATTAATAAAGTTACTTAAAAGTTTGATAAGCCTTTTAATTTCATTGAATTCGATGATAGTTCAAAACTGCCCCATATATGTTCAAAGCTACCCCGCAAGGGGGGCAGCTTTGAACATTTGACTACTGCTACTAAAGTTGATATTGCACCTTTACCTTATATATTTTTCTACATACGATGCTAAGATTGTGTGGCACAATAGTTGGACTAAGCATTGTGAAATAGTAAAGAAGTTAAAAACGTAGAATTTTTAGATATGACACAAAGTTTAAAAATCGTTCGAATGTGCCCCCCTCTCCCCTACATATAATAAATAATTAGCTTTATGTATATTTTATGAATATCAAATATCAACATTGGTCATATTTTTTAGTTCGAAACAAACAAAAATTCTTATAGAAGTTACGATAATGTCGTAAAAAAATCATATTAGAATATTTTAGATTAAAGTAATGAAAAAATCATATTAGAAATCATTAGAGTTGTCAATCAATTCTGTTTATTAAATCAATAATCATGTATTTTAAGCGGGCGAAGCCGTGGGCGGGCCACTAGTTAACAATATTATAAGTCATATTTCTGAACTTAACCTCCACAAACTTTCATTTAAGCTGCAATACAAAAACATATTAAGTTAAATATTCTTTATTATTTCATACAAGATGAAGTTACTACAAATGTATTTTGTAAATGAGATTTTGTTATTTAATTAAACATTCTACTGCGCTTGTAAGTTTGCCTTGAGACATCGCATAAAATATATAATGTCTTATAAAATTATAAAGTTCATTTGGTGCAACAATGACGTAATTGCATAAAAAAAACAAGTTTAATATGACAATGTATGTAGAAAGATTGCGACTCCTTTACGAAATATTTCAAGACGAGTAAATATGAGGCCAGTCGTGGCGCAGCGGCACGAGGTGTGACTGTAAAACCGACTGGTTGAGGGTTCAATCCCCACTTGAGGAGATGAAATATTTACTTAAATTTATATTTTCGTTCTAGTGTCAAGGTTAAACTCGGCGTTGAGTCCTACCACGCAACACGCAATGCCTCCAGAATTCGGCAGAGAGTGGGGAATGGAGTGTCTTATCACTAGGTTCCCTCTGCCTCATATGCGGGATACAGGGTGAAACTGATTTAATTATATTTTTAAAAAACCTTCCTACAACAGATAATAAATAGAATTTCACGAATTTAACTTAATATACGAACAGAATTAACTAAACTGGCTGCAATTCTTGTAATTGCAGTACAATACGTTGTTACTCTTTTTGCCTCATCGCAAAAAGTGACCAAGAAAAAGGGGAAATACTAAAAGTAACAAAACACAGCTCCAGTTCATTAGTAGTTAATACAAATGTGGGGACGTTTTAGTTTTAGCTCGTAGTGGAGGATTTTAATTGGCCTTTGTTTAATGTGTACTATTTTTTTATAGGCAATCGTGGCGCAGCGGCACGAGCGCGTGAGAGGTGGGTTCGATTCCCACTCACAGGTAATGAAATATTTAATATTTTCATTTCCTCGCTCTGTTCTGTATTAATTTATCTGTTTGTTTCCAGGCTGTATCTTATGAACCATAATAGTTAGACAGTTTTTTACAGATGGTGTCTTGTTACTTCTGTTGCCGCTATAACAACAAAACTAAAATTCGGCGCTCACATATATATATATATATATATATATATATATATATATATATATATATATATATATATATATATATATATATATATATAATTGGAATTTTAATTATAATTGGAATCGATCTTGCGTTTACACTCAGACGTATTTCTACTGCGCTACTATGGTCCATTCGCTCGTCAGTTATTCTGATCAGTTGTTGAAATTTTAAAAAAATAATAATAATAATTTACTTAATTACTTAGCTTCACGCTGTAGTTAGCCAGACATAACGGAACACCAAACGCTACGGTCTCTGCATACCTCTTTCGCCTCGTCCACAGTCAGCAACCTGAATATAAGAACAAACATCATCATGCTTTTATTGCATACAGGTGGCTCTCAAACTTTTAACGTGACGTTCCTTTAGTATCTTTGATTCTGTGTTTTTTTGGAAGTCAAACGGGGTCCTTGCTACTTCTCTTACCGCTCACTTTTCCATCATAAATCTTTTTTTGCTATTATTTTATCACTCATTAGTTAGAAGTACCCAATCCACCTGAGCACGTTCTTCCTCATTTTCATCGTGATACCTTGCCTAGTCCTTTCCATTCTGTAAAAATATCAATTTATTAGTACAATACTAGCGGCCCACTCGCGGCTTCACCCGCACACAACCTATAATACTTTTATTATGCTGCATTTGCCAACAGTTTGATACATTCAAACATGAATAACTTGTTTCCGTAATTCTGATACAGTGCAAGAAGCACTACGTGGCTGCTTTATGTCTACAGTGGCAAAGGCTTGCGGCCGTAAACAGACCGTTCAATTATTTTAATTTTACATTTTCTTGAAAAGGTACGTCTAAATATGTACGTCCAAATTACATACTATAAAAGCCATTATGTATCTTAATAAAATTTCCTTGATGGTGAAATAACACCTTGCAATTTTCAATTATTTTTTTATCCTTGCCTATTGTCTATCCCTTTTTTTAACTTATTTATAAAAGATAGATATATGGTTTTGCGGATTTATTTTTTGAAACTTATAAAAAGGATTTTGATGTTATACAATGTACTGACATAGTAAAGCTTTTTGCATTCATTCTTATTGTTATTCGGTTATTTAAGGCTAAACCAGATTTACACCGTAATGTTAATATATAATATCTCTATATCACTCCTGAGGAATGTAGCTTTCATACAAAACAAAAAAAAAAGTGGATCAGACCAGTAGATCCTGAGTTCTAAGCTTTTAAACAAACAAACACACTTTTCTGCTTTATTGTATTAGTACAGTTAGATAAAAGTGGTATCATAGCTCTATATGCACATTTAAATTGTAGTTATACATGTATTTTTTTTTAAATAAAAATTCTTTAAGACAAGAGTACCGTACCATGGTTCAAAGTTTGTTAATGTATTTTATAGTGTTTTTGCAGTAATGTGGGATTGAAGACCACAGAGAGATATAAAATATTTTCATTTTCACACTTTGGTAAGAAGAGTTCCGCCACTCAACACAATGTCTAGAGAATTTGTGAAAATATTCTGAACGAAGTAAACGTGTACCCTGCTATGTGCGGGATACATTGCAGAAAAACAAAATCGATTACAGTTATATTTTTCTTCAACGAGCAAACATACAGAGCAGAATATATAGAGAATATTTGGTACTTTTTCAGCTTCACATTGAATCCCGCATATAATAGAGTAGGCAGAGGGAATTTAGTGTTAAAGCACTCTGTTCCTCATCTTCCGCCGGTGTTGCATGTTAAGTGGTGGAACTCAACGCCGCACTTTGCATCGACACCAGAGCGATGAAATGGAAAATATAAATGTAAGTAAATATTTTATTTCCTCGAGTGGGGATCGAACCCACAACCAGTCGATTTTACAGTCACACTTTGTGCCAAGACTCTGCCAACAAAATCGCCCAAAGAGAAGAGAATATAGATAATATTTGTTCTGTTTCCAGCTTTACACTGAATCGGCGGAACTCAACGCTGAGCTTTTGTCTTGATACCAGAGCGAAGAAATGAAAATATTAACAAATAATAATTTATTCCCCCTAGTGGTGATCGAACCCTCAACTGTCGCGTTACAGTCACACGCTTGTACCCATGCACCACGAAGGCTTCAATATTTAGTAATAATTTAGTTATTCTCCTTTATATAAGGAACACTAAAACGTAACTGTACGAGTCTCAGCAGGTGCATTAGCTGGTAAGTGCGTTCACTCCAGACCGACACTTTGATTAATACTGTTATACATTACAAGCTGTATGTATGTACTTTCTTATTTTAAGTACTGCTATTTGTAAGGAACTTGTTTTGTTTTGTTTTTTATTTTAGATTTTTTTTTTGTATGAATAAGATGTTCAGCGACGATCGTACTTTGTGTAGTCAGTTCGATTCTAGCTATTTGCTTGTTTCGTTATTTTTTTTAATTTTTTTTTTTTAGTTTCACGCTGTATTCCACATATAACAGAATAGGCAGAGGGCGCCTAAGACTCACTTCGTTCCCATTAAAATACTTCCATTGCTCACTTTTTGATAATATTTTTTATGATATAATTTTAATCTACTAATTAAAGGAGAAACTCTCAATGTGACGGAATCAGCTTTTTTTAGGTATAACTATCGATTCCAAACTCCAGTGGAACACTCATTTGGAAGCACTTGCGGATAAACTCAGCTCTGCCGCGTTCGCAATTAAAAAAAATAAGACAATTGACGGGCGTTAAAACTGCCCGATTACTGTATTTTAATAGTATTTTATCTTATAGAATGCAGCATTATAGTATCTTGATGGTATAATTAATAATAATATTCAGCATCTTCATTTCCTCTCGCTATCAATTTTTTTTTTGTAATTTTTTGGTTTATTTTATTAACAAATAATAAAAGCTTGTTCTTAAAAAAAATATTTTTTCTTTATTTTTTTATATGTTTATTCGACGATTCAAAAGTGCTTACATTACTCTATTTAAATAAAGAATATTTTGAACATTTTTAGTATGTGATGTTTAAGTATCAGACTGCAAAAATTTAAATAATAATTAATTTGATCGAGTTCACCAGCACCAACCAATATTTCATATTAGAAACAACTTAGCCCTACCCAGAAATATAGAAATATAAAGGTTCCCCAAGTTCCTTCTATATATCCGTCCATATCCGTAGATACAGTGTGAAGCTAAATAAAAAAGATTGAATATTTTTTTATACTTTATAACATTTCATATGAACAGACAAAGCGAAAACGCCTCCCGTGTCTTTATAAATCATATCTCATAAATCTTTCACACATCAACTATTCATGTTACATCTTATGATGCAGTGTCGAGTCATATTTACTTCACACTAAGAAGCTATTTATTTTCATACCAAAAATGTGTGAGAAATACGCAAATTGCACTATATTATTATCATTTATCACGAAATATGTTTTTTTACCCTACTTTACGACATGTAGGAGGGTAATGTGTTTGTGAGCATATGTATGTTTGTTCCCATGTAGCGTTTTAGAGACCAAACGGGTTGATTGATTTTGAGGATTCTTAGATTAATCGATTTTTCTTAACCTTGCAAGGATCACTAAGGAGGTAGACAATAAAGGAAACTTACCACTGCGATTAACATAAGCAATTGGTATATGTATTAATTATAAAAAATAAACAAATTGGGATAGAAGGAAAAGGAGAATTGAAGGGAAAATTGAACACATTGAAAATTGAAAACAGATCGTGGCACGTGGTACAACGAGTGACTGTAAACATGACAGATTGTGGGTTCGATTCCCACTCAAGGAAATTAAATATTTTGATATTTTCACTTCTTCGTTCTGGTGTTGAGTTCAAGTGCGGCTTTGAATTCCGCTATCTAACATGCTATAACTTTAGAATCCGGCAGAAAGTGGGCAGACGAGGATCTTAGCAATAGTCTCCCTCTGTTTATCTACATGCGGGATACAGCGTGAAGCTGAGAAAAAAATAATATGGACGAACTGTATCAAGTGGGATATCAGTGATTAGGGACTTAAAATGATTTTGAGGTTATTTTCATAATTTTTCATTTACGTGTTTGACATATAGATTTAGAATCTACTATCTATTATATATTAAAACTCTACCCATCATATCTAGCTAGCTATAGAACCAACCAGAACTCGTATTATTTTATTTCAAAATTTTATATTCATTAGACAAATGAAAAAAAAATATACTGTGCAGTATCAAAACATAGATCGCTTAACGCGCTCGTAAAATAAAATGCTTTCATGCTTTTTTTGAAATTTGAAATTGAATAAAAATATTTTTTGAAAAAAAAAGAACACATGCAAACGTTTAACTACTTTGCGGCTTTAGGCCTTAAATATTCTCAAATTTTATTTTTTGTATTTTCTAAGTTTCACGTTGTATCCCGCATGTAGTAAGATGGTCAGGCTTCGTTACTCATTGTCGAATCAGTGCCATTGCGTTTTCAGTGGCGGAACCAAACGCCGCGCTTTGTCTTTCTAATAGAGCGAGAAAATAAAAACAATGCATGTTTTCGACCAGGAATCAAACCCGCAACCGTCGCCATCACACTCAGACATTGTGCCACTTCAGGTACGATGGCCTCAATAAATTTTTGTAATTACCTACTAAAAGTGACACGTTAAACAAATGCTAAGGCGCCATTTCCTTATTTTTTTATTTTAGCAAGGTAATTTCAGTTTCTATTTTTCTTTATTATTCTTCCTTTAAGTATAATATTCTTAGTCGCCTATATATAATTAAAAAAAAGAGAAAAATCATTCAAACCTATCTTTCTGGAAATATCTATATTTCTGGAGATAATTCCAAACAGACAGACATTTTATATCATTATTTTTTCTTCATCTCATATATTTCAAGTAGTTTTACGGCCATAGGCATGCCGTTGAGCGGTTGACTCGGATTCCCAAAAGATATTGCAATGAAAATTCCTCGCGTGTCCTTTTCATCTCGTCTCTTCTGAAGTGGGTTGTGTTATTAAATCTATAGGATATTGAGATTTGTGTTTTGTATTGTATTTATTTGAGTTTGCTTGTAATTCTATACTACAAAATGGTTCCTCTAAAGTACACAAGATTACGTGGTGTACTCTATAGAGCAGGTTCACTCCGGACGCGCCATTCTCCGCTTTTGGTTAGTTAAGATATTGCATGTTGGCGGAACAACAACTCGCTTTGCAACAGATTTTTTTTTCAAAGTATTTTTATTTGCCATGTCTTATTTTAAATATTAAGAATAATACATTACCTATTTCCTTCTCTGGTACCTCTGGTACCTTTGTATATGATATATACTCAGTTATACATACGTTCGTTAGCTTAACCGCGAGTTAAAGGTACTCAGTTATTAAAATTCAAAAATAATTTTGCTACCGCGATACTCCAATTAAAACGTGAATGCACGAAATAAGGTAAAAATGAAAGGACTTTCGTTTCTGTTGAAACTTATCAAAGCGATTTCCTGGTTTATTGAGGAGGAAATAAAATAAAAAGTGAACTATTCTATAGCCTGGTGTTAGAATAAAAACTAAAGTATATAAATAAACTTTAAATTTAGTATTATACTAGCCTCTAACTACGGCTTCGCCCGCTATTCAAATTAAAATAAGTAAGAGTTTTATAGGCCCAGTTGAGTTGCATGTTCTGAGGTCCTCGTGGCGCATGACTTGTTGTGGATTCGACTCCCATTCGTGGAAATGAAATGTTTAATATTTTCATTTTCTCGCTCTGGTAACGAGGCAAAGTGTCTTAATAGGAACGTAGTGTTTTAGTAATAAGTTCCCACTTTAGCTTTGCGCGGGATACAACACAACAACAAGCTAAAAAAATGGTATATATTTTAAAATTTACATATCCTATTATACTAAATAGCAAGCAGGCAATTTTCAACACTACGAAGATTTTATCAGCATAAAAGATTTATGATACCAAAGTTATTAAGTATATTATAGCATCTGGTAACAGGACGGTTGTGGATTCGATTTTCACTCCGAGAAATAAATTAATTTCATTTTCTTCTCTCACAAGAAGACAAAGAACGGAGTTTAGTTCCGCCACTCAACATTAAATCATGTCACTCAATTTTTAAGAAATTGGACGGTGAGTGAGGAAAGAAGTTACCTAAAAGAGAACTTAGTGTAAGTTCCCTTTAGCCTACCCTGTAAATGCGGGAAACGGTTTGAAACTACAAAAAAAAAAGTCATTTACATTATAATAGTAAGAATTGTTACGATTTTGTAACACGAACCACGTGTTTTGTAGAGGAAGCCTCTGCACTTTTAAACGGGCTGGGCCTTCAAGTGAGCGTCTATTTCACAGAAATAGTCCCGTGCCTTAACTGTGATAATCAAAATTTTCGTTTCATAAATCGATTTAAATTTTAGATTTTACAATTATGAAATATAAATAAGTAATTTATACGTATAAATTTTTTTTTAAGTTTTTAATCGTAAAAATAGAAGTGTTAAATAGAAAGTGAAAAATAGAACCGTGTTTTTTCAAGTGGGTGTAGTTATTTACATGATACCAAAACATAATCAATTTTCTAGTTTATGTCTGACTGTGTTTTTTGTTTGTCCGGGCTAATTTTCAGCTAAACTGAAGGACAGAAGGGATTGTGGATCAACATATAGATTTTTTATCCTGAAATATTTCTCGCATAAAAATCGCATTTGTCGTTCAAACGTTCGAATCCGCGTGGGGGCCTAGTTGAAATATAATTCCATTGCGCACGCACGCGTATATTTTGTAAGAATTTTAATTATTATTGAAGAATAACATTATCAAACCCACAACCGTCACGTTACAGTCACATCAGTTGTGGGTTCGATTCCCACTCGAGGGATTTCATTATTATTTATTAATATTTTTATTGCTTCGCTTTGGCACGAAGGCAAAAGCCTGCAATGCCTCGAAATATTCGACGGAAAGTGGAGAACGGAGTGTCATAGCATTAATTTCTCTCTGCCTACTCTGCTATATGCGGGATACAGCGTGAATCTAATTTATTTTTCACCTCTTAAAATGTACTTATAAGCAAATATTTTAATAAATTTCACAAACTCTAATAACACAAACACATTGGTACATAATATGTATGTATTAACACACAATATTACTAAACAAAGCACAATAATGCCTTACTCCTGGCCCTAAGAGAGTGCTTCTCGGTTTTCATTAAAAGCGCACCCGCAAACCGCTCTGACGTCACTTCCGCCCATTCCCGGTAAAAAGCACTCGTCTAAACATAATAAAGCTATTTCTTTGTTTGCTAGATGTCTTCCGTTTGTAGCTTGACTGATGGTTCTAAGTTTGTGCGATTGTTTAAATCATTGTGTTTAGTTTTAACTATTTTTTTTTAAAAAACCTCTTTTTTTGTCACACTGTATTCTACATAAATGGTAAAGTAGGTAGAGGGAACCTAGTGTTGAGATACTTCGTTACCCATACACAGCCCAACGCTGCGCTTTGTCATAGTCCACAGCGAGTGGGAATTGACTTCACAATAGTCGCGATAATTTTAAAGTTTTAATATATAAAATAGTGCAAAATGTTAAATCATTAGTTCGTTACCAAGCGCTTAACCAGCAAATGTAGTTCTTGCTAAAATTTTAGTTACTCTATATAGATAAAAAGTCCCATACAAAATTGGGTTCAGCTGTTCCAGAGATTAGCCTGGGCAAACAGAGAGACAGACCGCCAAAAAAAAAAAATCTTTATTGAAAAACACGGTTCTTTTAGACGGACACTTTATTTTTATTTATATGTATTGATAAATTTATTTTTATTCATGTGTATTGATTGATATAGATTATTATATATATTTTGCATGGTTTTAGAAAGGAAATTTTAATTTTGATTTATTCCATATAAGTTGCGAGTGGTTAAACGTGAAGTGAATGTTTGATATTCTTATATTAAGAACATCCTTCCTTCTCTTAGTTAAGAAATACTTTGTTTTCAACTATACTAGAGTCTGTTTGTTTTATGACTACTATCGTTATTAAAATTATTATAATATCTAAGTTTTAAGATTTATGAGCATATTGTATATTGATATATATATTTGAATATTTATAGTAAATATATAAGGGTATATATTAATATAAGGATTTTGTGTCTCAGTAATCGTTGTGGTTTTGGGTTCGACTCCCACTTAGACGTTACTGTTGAAGCTACTGTAGAGGAAAGTCCTCTGTCAAGACAATCATCTCGAAATTGAGCTCGTTACCGGAGAAATTTCTTCGCTCTAGTAATGAGACAAAACAGG
Source organism: Heliconius himera (assembly GCA_021202915.1). Taxonomy (NCBI): domain Eukaryota; kingdom Metazoa; phylum Arthropoda; class Insecta; order Lepidoptera; family Nymphalidae; genus Heliconius; species Heliconius himera. The sequence goes on from JAJHJA010000492.1 coordinate 294,622, forward strand.
GTGTTGAGTTCCGTCACTCAATACGCAACGTCTCTAAAATTCGGAAGAGGTGAAGTAGAGAACGGAAGCGTCTTAATACTAGATCCTTCTGGCTTCTCTACTATATTAGAAAAAGATTTTTTTATTTATTACAGTAAGCAAACAGTGCAGCTAACGACAAATATAGAAAAGCACAACAAAATATATAAATGTACCACCAACACCGCTAACGTCAGAAGTTATAGTTAATGATTTTTTTTGGAAAATTTATTACAATTAGAGGAAATATGTTAGAATACATATGTACATATACAATACATAAACACAAAAAAAAAATTCAGCTTCACGCTGTATCCCGCAGAGGGAACTTAGTGTTAAGACACTCCGTTCCCCACTTTCTGCCGAATTCTGGAGGCATTGCGTGCTGAGTGGCAGAACTCAACGCCGCGCTTAACCTCGACACCAGAGCGAAGAAATGGAAATATAAATTTAAGTAAATATTTCATCTCCTCAAGTGGGGATCGAACCCGCAACCACTCGATTTTACAGTCACATTTTGTGCCCCTGCGCCACGACTGGCATCACTAACCAAATATAATGAACAAAATTTTTTTTCCTCTTATTGAAAATCGAAACCTTTAAATATATTGATAATTTTTTTTGGTAACCCACTAGCTATATGCAGTGCATTTTAAAACGAAATTAGATACGAGGGCAGCTCTCACCGAGCTTTAAGCTTTTAACTCGATATGCGATTAATCTTGTTGATGAAGCAAACCATCAGCCAGACAGGTAAGGAGGAATTCCTTTATTTTCCTGGCACGCGAACACAATATAGATTCAGAGTGGATTTGGAAAGCCTTTTAGTAAAATAGAACGCGGTGGGAATTTTTTAAAGGTAATTACTTGAGTTCTAAGTTCAGCTTCTAAGTCATTTATTGGTTTGGTAATGTCGTGTTAAGTAATTGATTGTGGGTTTGCATGTATGTGTGTGCATGTGTGTGTGTGCATGTGTGTGTGTGTGTGTGTGTGTGTGTGTGTGTGTGTGTGTGTGTGTGTGTATGTATGTATGTTTGTGTAAGAGGAAAACGGTTATATCTACAAAATTAAATAACTAAAAAAATATGGTTCATACGGCTTCGGTCTAATGTTATTACATTAAGGCCGATGTTATAATTATGAGTAAAATGACGTTATACAAAGCTATCTCTGCCAACTTTGGTATATGCATGAAACAAAAAAATCTTAAAATATTATTCTAGTTCTGCTCGCTTTAGGTACGGGAACGGAATTTCGGTTGAGCTAACCGATGAAACAATTATGTATAAACCTATTCTATATACTAATCAATACAAATGTTATAAAGATATGTTTGAGGCCAGTGAGGGCACGAGGTGTGACTGTAAAACCGATTGGTTGTGGGTTCGATCCCCACTCGAGGAGATGAAATATTTACTTAAATTTATATTTCCATTTCTTCGCTCTGGTGTCGAGGTTAAGGGCGGCGTTGAGTTCTGCCACTCAACACGCAATGCCTTCAGAATTCGGCAGAAAATGGGGAACGGAGTGTTTTAACACTAGGTTCTCCTGTCTACCCTGCTGTGTGCGGGATACAGCGTGAAGCTGATTTTGATTTTTTTTTATATGAGTTTGTTTGGTTGAGTGCGAATATCTCAGGAAGTACTGGTTCAAAATTAATAATATTTTTGCGTTAGATAGTCTATTTATTGAGGGCAACCATGGGCTATATATTAAAATGTAACACGTCTAGGAGTCGAGTAATAATGAAAAGTGTTGAAATCGCTGTTGCGTATTGGATAGGTACTCATAGATATTTTCATTTAACCATGCGGGCGAAGCCGCAGCCAATATCCAGTGCAATATACTCTCCGACACTGTATTGTATAATTTGATAATATTTTTTTCGTTATTTTAATTTAGAATTATATAAACTTGAATGGCTTCAGAAAATTTGTCAACTCCTCAATTGAGAAAGCTAAGAATCTCGGTCAAAAGGGCCGTTATAGTAATATTAAGACGCTCTTCTATAGGATCTCATGAATTTCCAAATGCCATCGAAATGCATTAACTGAAGATGCCTTCGTTTCGAGCATCAGGAATTCGAGGGTACTCAAATGATTTATGCGGAACCTTTAGGATATTGGAGTCTTTAGTTATTTGACTAAGATCCGAGGAATATCCAGCAAAGTGTATCCGGGTGCGATTGAAAGAAATTTGCTTGATAGATATATTGGATTTAAATCGAAATTGATTTTGAGTGTAATATTAAGCTGAGAACTTTATTAGAAGTGTGCACGGCAGCCAATATTGTCTCAATTGCTCGATAAGTTTAGCTTCGGATACGATTTTATATATTTTTCCTGATTTTGGTCGTGTAAATTTCATTTTTAGGGTTCCATCCTTTTTAAGGGAAAAAAAGGAACCTTTATAAAATCACTTTGTTGTCTGTCGATCTCTCTGTCAAGAGCCTTTATCTCAGAAATGCTTGGAGATATCGAGTTCAAATTCAAACCATAAGCTCAGATGTAGGGCCCCATGATTTCCTGAAAAAAAATATATTTCTACATTTACATAAAAAAGATATGGCCGTTTATATCATAATTAATAAGGGACTTCCGGTTGATCTAGAATTATGAAATTTGGCAGTTAGCTTCTACAAGCAGTACTAGTTTAGGAAAAAAACTGAATACTATACATTTATTGTTAAATCTTAAAAAATAATAGCCTTAAAAAGGAGGCCAAATTTCGTGCATACTAAGCTACGGACGGCAAACAGTTATTAATAAAATCGATAAAAATTATCGATTAAATTTTAACATTCAAATTGTCCTGTTTTATTGATATTTAGAGATATGTATGTATATTAGAAATGTTTTTTATTCATGGAATTGCATGGCGTAAGGGCAAAGTTAGTTCGATTTCAACTCGTGGGAAAGAAATCTTATTTATTCATATATTCATTTCTTCACTGTGGCACCAAGGCAAAATCACGGCGGTGAGTTTCGTCACTAAACACGCAACGCCTCGAAAATTCGGTGGAAAATAGGGTATTGGGTGTCTTAACAGTAGGTTTCCTCTGCCTACCATGCTGTATGCGGAATACAGCATGAAAAAAGAAACATTCGTGGCTCCATAGTAACCCTAATATTATTTAATAATGTTTTGATGTTGTGGTGGTGAGTCCAATTTTTCAGAGGTCCATATCGTATAGAATGCTTATAGGAACACGGCTTCACACGAACTATACGATTATTTATTTACAAAATGTTACTTTGAAATTAGTGGGTTATTTCAATATAGTTATCTACTCTATTGTATACTTTATATATTATAATTTAAATATTTTAGGATTTTTTCTTTCTGCTCGCAAGAAAAAATATATATGTTTTGTTATTTCACATTTACGTGGGCGGTAGGTAAAATCGATCGATAAACTCATAGTTTCCCGCTTATATCCCGATTTTGCGGGAATTTTAACATTTTTTCATTCATTTGTATTTTAGTGTCGTGTAAATTACTATCAAATGTACTAGAAAAACACATTTCAGCTTAAAAATCAGCTTCACGCTGTATCCCGCATACAGCAGGGTAGGCAGAAGGAACCTAGTGTTACGACATTTCAGCTTAACTTATACATATTTATAGGTGTAGATAAAAAAAACTGTTACAAACGTATAATTGTAGTTTATATTATACTAAATAAAGGCATATACCCGTAAACTTAAGTTTGTCAACTTTATAATTTGTATTTCCCGTTACCTACAATACTAAAATTAGTATGGAACCTTCGGTGGGCGAGTCCATCTCACACTTGACCAGTTTTTTGTTTGTGAGAATTTATGGTGTCGTTCATCATAGATGCCAATACTTCGGCTTGTATAAATTTTTTGGTCATATTTAAAAAAATATAGAAAATATGAACTAAAAAAATAATGGCGTAGCGCAATAAGACTAGTAGTTTCTAATTGTACACGCGATGGTTATGGGTTCAATAAACGTTTGAGAGGTCGCTTATGTTTAATCTATTTCAATTTTGTTGTTCAGGTAAACAAGTATCTATAAGATAAGTAAAAATAAAATGATTTTAACACAAGCTTATTCTCTTTCGATTGTAAAAAAAAGTTAAATCAGCTTCACGCTGTATCCCGCACACAGCAGGGTAGGCAGAGGGAACCTAGTGTTAAGACACTCCGTTCCCCACTTTCGGTCGAATTCTGGAGGCATTGCGTGTTGAGTGGCAGAACTCAACGCCGCGCTTAACCTCGACACCAGAGCGAAGAAATGGAAATATAAATTTAAGTAAATATTTCATCTCCTCGAGTGGGGATCGAACCCACAACCAGTCGGTTTTGCAGTCACACCTCGTGCCGCTGCGCCACGACCGGCCTCTATTTTTATTAAGATACTGTTAAATTATTGAAACTACTACGATTTACTTTATTTTTTTAAATAATGTTATAAAGTTGTACACTAACATCTTGAAACCTTTTTTTTGATACATTGCCATACTATTGTTATTTTATAAAAAAGAGATACTTTTTTTAGAAAATGTATCAAAATTTGAATATAGCGGGATTTGAATTAATCCTAACACTCTAATCACTAATGGTGGGCTGGATATTTTTAGGACTCGGGTTCAAATCTTGCTATATTAAAAATATTTATCTTTCCTAAATGTGGAATAACATATATAAAACACAAAGGAAACTATTACTATTAAATTATTGCTATTACCTTCACATTATTGGTTAAATCGATTTTCTTAAATACATTAAAACCATCAGCTATTTGTAAACGGTATTAAACTAAAAAAACAGCTTCATCTTGTATCTTGCTCAGGAAAGGCAGAGAATAGTGTTAAGACATTCCATTCCTCATTCACCTCCCATTTTTGACACCTAATATTCACTCAGGAAGTTGGTTATATTTGAAATATTTTTATTTCTTCGCATTGATGGACATAACGCAGCGTTGACTTCCGCTATTCTCTTCTATCTCTCTTCTCTCTGTCTCTATGTCTCAAAAATTGGGCGGAAATGGGAACGAAGTCACTTAACACTAGGCTAAGTACCCTGTGGTTATTTTGCTATACAGGAAAAAGTGTGAAGCTTTTCTATAGTAATTGAAAAACTGTTCGCTCCAACTACAATTTAGTATCGCATTTCCTTTCCATTTAGTTTTGCTCTTTGCAATTGTACTTCTAGCGGGAAACCTTTTAATCAACGCTTGAAATGTTATTCAAATAATTTAAGTACAAATTATTCAAACAAACCATTTGTGTATGTAAGGAATTTATTGTATTTACAATATATATATTTTTTTATCAGATTCACGCTGTATCCCGCATACAGCAGGGTAGGCAGAGGGAACCTATTGTTAAGACACTCCGTTCCCCACTTTCTGCCGAATTCTGGAGACATTGCGTGTTGAGTGGTAGAACTCAACGCCGCTCTTAGCCTCGACACTAGGGCGAAGAAATGGAAATATAAGTTTAAGTAAATATTTCATCTCCTCGAGTGGGGATCGAACCCACAACCAGTCGATTTTACAGTCACACTTTGTGCCTTTTCGCCACGCTAGCTCTAAACATTCCCTACTTTCAAGGTAATAGTAAATACGCATATTGTCTTAAGCGTCTTTAAATATTAGACTAATAATCCTTAAAATTTCAGCATTGCTACAATGACATAGGTCTGGAGGCCTTGGGATCTTAGGCTAATAGAAATATAAATTTTTCATTATACCGTAGCGTCGTGGCGTAGTGGTACATCCTATGATTATAAACTTGATAGTTTTGGGTCGATCATCATTCAGGGGAATAAATTATTTTAATTTCTCCATGTGTTCTGCTACTAAACACACAATGCTGAGGCATTCAGAAATCAAATCGAATATCGCGAAGTTAAACGAAATAGTTGTAATATTTTAATAACAAAAAACCGACTTCTGCAACCGGATCCAATAATCAGAATCTATCCAAACTTTTCCCAAACTATCTTTAAAGGATACATCTGTCCTATAAAAAAAATAATTGAAATCGTTTAGCGTGATATTAAATTATTCGTCCATTTGTCGCGCACATACCTAATGCAAATTTAAAATTTACGTGATTTTCGCATGGATATCATTGTCAAAAATACACCAAATTATAATGGGACTACGCGGATAGCACTAGTTTTCAAAAAAAAATCGGAAAAAAGAGCTCTTTTTTATGATACCGCAATTGAACTAACGACTTTAATATGAAATTTTGCCTCTCATTTAATGCCATTTTTTAAAGATTTAACCTAATGTATAGTTATATATGTATTTAGTATCAGATCTTTTCCTGAACTAGTACTTACTACCTGTTTATGCTAGTTGCCAAATTTCATAATTCTACGTCAACCGGAAATACTCTATTAATTTTGATTTATAGTGTCGAAATCTGCATTTTTTGGTATATAAACTGCCATATTTTTTTAAAGTAAATGTCGAAATATTTATTTTTCTCAAGAAATCATAGGGCCGTGGATTTGAGTATATGATATGTATTTCAACTCAACATCTCCAAGCGTTCCTGAGATAAAGGCGCTTTACAGACAGACAGACAGACAGACAACAAAGTGATCTTATGATGGTTCCTTTTTTCCTTACGTACCTTGAACGTAATCCTAAAAATCATTAAAATCGGTTCACTCAGTCGAAAGTCCTGAAGTAACAAACATAAAAAAATATACAGTCGAATTGATGACCTTCTATCTTTCCTTTCCTACAAAAGTCGGTTAAAAAAGAGAAAAAATATTTTTACATTAAACTTTGAAGTCCTAACCATCGTCCTATAGATAAAATTAAGGTAACGGTAATATCATCTACATATTTATTTGACTAGTCCAAATCAATCAGGAAGATTGGCTGTCATGACCGAAGTCCCCGATGGAGTTCGTCGATCTTTATATGCTATTTATGATTCACCGTAAACTGAACTACAGTTCAGAACTAATGCTTATTATTTATTATGCTGAAACTTTCTTTTTTACTGATATTACATAGGGTTTAGTTAGTATTTTTTAGCGCACGTAGCAAGATAGGCAGAGGTAACCTGGGAACCTAATATTAAGACACTGTTGCCAATTAAAACAAACTCAACCCAACTAAAGCGAATATATGAAAGTATTAATAAATAATAATTAATTCCACCAAATGAGAATCGAACACACACCCGTCGGGCTTACAGTCACACGTCAATTAAACTCAATTAAGCCTTTTTACTTAATAAAATATCCACATTTTTATTACACTATAGATAATTGGTCCATATCATTTGTTTTCCATAATCATTATTATTTTATTTGTTAACATTTTAAAAAATATTTATAAAATAAATATTCAGAACTCAACAAGCACAACCAAATTCAAATACGTACGTTGCAGTTTCACCACAATTTTGATATTGTACAAAATTTCATTGTAAAACGATTAAGTTTCTCATTATTTTCATAATAGCTAACATAGACGTTTCAACGAGCCCTGTATGTGCCATAGCAATTTTGAAATCTAAAGCCGCAATCCGATTATACCATACGACAAATCGTTGAAAGGAAACATATTTATTAAAAAAATAAAAATGGCTTTTTTTCATTATGATAACAAAAGAAAGCGCGGCGTTGGGTTCCGTCATTCAACACACAATGTCTCGAAAATCAGATGGTAGGTACGTGTTAAACGGAGTGCCTTATCTCTTAGCTTTTTCTATCTTGTTATATGCGAGAGGGTGAAGCTACGAAACAAGCCCTGGCGCAGGGGTAAAAGGGTGACTATAAAATCAACTGGAAATGAAATATTTATTTAAATTTATATGTTTATTTCTTCGTTCTGGAGAAGGTTATCAATTCGACTGTTTTTTTAATGTTTTTTACCACAGAACTTTTGTCTGGGTGAATTGATTTTGATGATTCTTTTTTTATTTGATACTGGTGCTTGTGGTCCTATTTTAATTTGGTCTATTTCTGATAATGTTATCCACGAGAAAATCACGTTAGTCTTTAATTTGCATTAATACTTAATGCAAATTAAAGACTTACGTGATTTTCCCGACAAATGGCCAAATATGCGACAAATGGCCGAATAACTCAATATCACGCTAACCGATTTCGATGATTCTTTTTTTATTGGAAAGTATATATTTCAAGGGTAATTTGATGAGAATTTGGTTAGGTATTGATTATGGGATCCGGAGTGAGGAGTCTGTTTTTTTTTTTTTGCTAAAAATTGTTTTATTTGAGTCACTCCTTTCCACCGAAGTCTGGAGGTATTGCGTGTCGAGTGCTGGAACTCAACTCTTCAGTATGGTAACGAGGAAAAGCGCGGCTTTGAGTTCTGCCACTCAACACACATGATTTACGATTCTGCGGAAAGTGGGTTACGGAAATGCACACTAGGTTCCCTGAAAAAATTCTCTCTCTCTCTCTCTCATCTCCATTATTAAAAAAATATATATTTTAAATTCTAATAATGGTCGTACAGTATAAAAGTCATTCAAAGTTGGCATTGTAGGATTCTATCTGTTAACGGATAGCCCGCATGCAGTCCCGCATACACTCACTTACAAACTACAATACGTTACACTGTTACCTGTTCTGTACTAAAGTTAGATTTTAATTCCACCTTTAATTAACTTTTGCTTAAAATGTAACTTTATTTTATTTCAACATCGTAATATTAATTTAGTTATTTTCCTTTTTTTATATTTGTGTATTGATATAAATAATTGTAATTTTTCGAATATATTGTATGTTGTATCAGACTTGGATAGTGAAAATATGTTATTTCATCTTTCGTGCAAACATCAGCGAAATTTGAACCTGCGCCTCTTGGAAATCGTTCAAGAGGCGCGGGTTCAAATCCCGCTACGTTAAAATTTTTATACATTTTCCAAATAAGTATTTTTCTTTCCTAAGTGTGGAATAACACTTTAAAAATCTCAAAAATATGTAATGTCTATTCGGCGAAAATTGGGGAACGGAAATGTCTTAATGAGAACGTAGTATCTTCTAGAACACTAGGTTCACAGGTTCCCTCTGCCTACCCTACTGTATGTGGGATACAGCGTGAAACTAAGCAAACATCCTGTTGAGCATACATTTAAGTTGATATATTTTACTTATAACATCTTATTTCAACACAACTCAACCGAAAAGCAATTCGATTACACAATAAACAAAGTTAACAAACATATTTGTATGGACATCCAGAATAAGCTTATCAGTCTTCAATAGCATATAAATCTTGTTGGCCAGTCTTATACGTCTCTCAATCCATATTATTCGGTCATAGATAGGGGTCAAGTTGAGTTTGACGTGATTCCGCTGTCATTCCCCCGATTTGGCATCCCATTACTAGAATTATTTATTCGTTTCCCGTTCTCCGTGATTGTCAAAGATTATTAATTTCAAGTCATATAAACATTTTTTTTATATAATTAGCTACATATATAAAAAATAATTACATATATATTTTTAAATCTTTAAATATTTTGTAATCATTCAATGGATTTATTTATTATACGATTTATACATATGCATATATGCCAGTCGTGGCGCAGGGGCACAAAGTGTGACTGTAAAACCGACTGATTGTGGGTTCGACTCGAGGCGATGAAATGTTTACTTCAATTTATATTTCCATTTCTTAACTCTGGTGTCGAGGTAAAGCGCGGAGTTGAGTTCTGCCACTCAACACACAATGCCTCCAGAATTCGGCAGATAGGGGGGAACGGAGAGTTTGTTCTCTCTGCCTACCCTGCTGTGAGCGGCATACAACTTGAAGCTGACAAATTAACAATATATGAAATTAAATTCTTTTAGCGCTCTTTTAGTGCAACCAGCGTTGCCATCGTCCCAATGTTAGCTAGACGTCCTGTGTTTTAGGCTTAAAATTAAATGTCTCGAACAGGCCAGACATAATCCCCTTTTTTTAATTATTCCACGCACTTAGATAATTCTTTTTTCATAATTTTATTTTTCATAATATGTTGCAAGCAATTACAGAGATAAATGTGCTACTTTTTTCCTAGACAATGTCTGGCAACGCTGGGTACAACAAACTTGTATTGTATTTGCCAGTGAGTAGCAACCACGTATAATCCATTGCTTTAGTCAACATCATACAAATAGACATTTATGGCAGGAGAGCCATATTTTGTTGGTTGGCAGTACAGTCGCAATGTGTTGGACTCTTTGGAGCGTATTTTATAAGGTGTTCCTTGCACCTGCAGCTCATCTATAGCTTCTTGCTGTACTCCGTATACAGCAATTTACTTAGTCTGGCCATAAATACTGTTACAATTCAAAATAAACAAATGATTACTTTTGAATTTGGAATCTGTAAAATATATTGTAAAATATTTTATTATATTAAAATGGATCACTCCATTTCAATATCAGAGGTGATTAAGAAAACTGAATTGCTGTACATTACATAAAATATGTATGGAGCCAAATACAATTCTTAAAATCCTCCATACGTTTGGTATTAGTCAAATGTTTGTGTACCGGGCTATTGATACAATGAAACCTTCTCTGTTTGTAACAGAAAAAGACCTGGCTGTTCACGTGATGTTCGTTCGAAAAAGAGAATCAAATCAGTAAGGGAAAGAATTCAAAGAATTTTTGTCCGAAAGCAAAGATTCTATCTCGGGAGACGAAGATTCTAGCATCTAAAACAACGTCTGTTTAAAAAATGATTTAGGACTTGCACCAATTTAATATGTAAAAGACGCACACACTGGCCATTTCTTAACTGATAAATAAAAAAAAGAATAGGATAGTCATAGCAACTACTTACGCGATACCAAAGGGAGATTACAGAAACAAAAGGTTCACAAATGAGAACTCTATTGTAAAATTTAAATTGAGTTATATTTTGACAAACAAAATTAATGTATTTATGCTGAAAGCTCTAAAGAAGCTTTTCAATTGGTCAACAGTTACGTAAAAAAAATACGTGAAAAAGATTTATCGTATAGAAGATCAGTTCTTATAATCTTTGCCATTTTACTCGTTTAATGGCCTCTTATGTTCTTTGTCAAAGGAAGGAATCACTTTGCGTAATATACGAAATAAACAAAGCATGCTTTAATTGGAACACTGACACGAGCCATTAAGTTAATGCGATTTATTTTATTATTAGGATATTTTTATTAGGAGGCGTGTGTGTTTGACTCTTTCTGGTGATAATAATTTTTGCTTGCTTATATGTCTTGTTTTTTTTTTTTATTTTATTTAGTGTAGCTAGTAAGAAAGAGGCCGTAGGTCATAATTTTGCAGTGTGGCAGCGTCTGACTGTAGTTGGAGTTCGATTTCGACTCGAGTGAGTAGATTCATTTTGCTGCTATAGCAAGATGACAATATGTTAAGGATGCTACAAAACACAATGTCTCGAATATTCTTTAGTTTATTTATTTAATACTTTCTTATATAAACATTTAGATCAGGAAAAATGTAACCTACAATTTTCCTAATACAAATGTTATACTCTATTTAAGACACCAAAAGAAAAAAAAGTAATGTACTTGAAGTTAAATTCCGTACCAAAATCGGTTATAAAGTCGAGATAAATCTGTATGTATCTGTGTATGTGTAATATGTAAAATTATGAAAAACAAAAAATTTTCCGTATTTTATTTAACGCCTTTTTGCAAAGCAAAATTAATAATAATAGAATGTACGTACAAAATATATGTTATATTAGATTTGATGTATAATACATACCTTCTTACTCAATATATATTTATAATAATACTTATTATAAAAGATACTTTTTATCTTTCGCGTATAATAAGCTCGAGAGTTCGTTGGTCGTTTGGAACTTCGTCGTTACATACGTCGCGGAACTTGTCTTTATATAATGTTACAGTGAAATATTCAAATTAACTTATTCTGTTTAACACCTACACATAGTACACGTATATGGCACAAAGTTATTGTATAAGGCAAAAAGTATAGTAAAAGTAAGTATTTATGTAAATATTTTGATTTCTTTTGTTGGATTAGATACCGCGTAGCGTTAGGTTTCGCTATCCAATACGCAATATTCATAAAATAGGCAAAAAGCGAAAATTCAACTAAAACGCTTCAACTTCAACTAAAAAAAATAGGCGTTAGACTATTAGCAAATATTCCAAATCTTTTAAATTTCAATATCACTATGTTCCTTACAAAATGCGGCGTTCAATTCCGCCACTGATCATTGCAGGGGCACAACCTGTTGCGTTTACACGCCACTGTTAACGCAACAGGTTGTGGGTTCGATTCCCACTCAAGGAAATAAAATATTTTATATTTTAATTTCTTCGCTCTCGTAGCGAGGCAAATGGCACGGCCTTGTTTTTCGCCACTCAATATGAAAAAAAATACAGTTGTATAATTATATTTACTAGTAGTTACAGTAGTATTTTAATTACGTTAGTTACCTTAAAAACATTGAATTGGAAATATGAAGTGCTTTTTATTCTTGAAGTTTAATTAATGCAATTTAATTAATTTTTATTTTACACAATAAAAGCACAATATTTTTCCTATACGATTTAGAAAGGGTTATTGGTAAATGAAAAAAAATATTTTATTTTATTTTACTAAAAGTATTCAAAATAAAGTGTATGTATGTTAATATTGGCGGTATATATTTATAAATACAGAAATATAGGCGACCGTAAAATTGGAAAAGCATGGGTGAGTAAGAATAAAATAGATTTGCGTTGGTTTTTATTTCCTACATAAAAAATAGAAATAATGTATTTTTATAATATTTAAAATAAATAGTATATCACTCACACCACCTGGATACGTGGTACTCCAATACTTTGAGGTTTCGTATTAACTTTCTTCCACGCTCCACGGAACAGTGGAATGACCTAGTCATGGCAGTGTTTCCAGGTCAATATGACATGGGTACCTTTAAAAAGCGCGTTTATCTCCATGCCATCAGATGATCTGAACGTTCGTTGGCCTTGTCTTTTCCATAAAAAAGTAGTTCTAAGGGCAAGGTTATATCTGACGTTTTTATAATATTTATTGTCACTCAGGATTTTCATTAAATAGACTAAAGCGGCATCTAATTCCACAACAATGTTTTCATATAACGAAACAAATAGTGATTAATTAAGAGTTGCGTATAAAAAATGACATATTACAAGTGTACAAGTTAAAGTTTAGCATGATTTAATATAGAAGTTTCCAAGAGGCAAAGGTTCAAATCACGCTACGTTAAAATTTTATAAGCTAAGTGAAATTTATAACCCATAGCCTTCGTCGATAAATATACTATCCATTAGTAAAAAGTATCAGAAAGTATCACTAGTACTTAAGAAATTCAAACAAAAAAGCTCTTCATCTTTACTGATATTTATTCTTTTTTTTATCAGCTTCACGCTGTATCCCGCACATAGCGAGGTAGGCAGAGGGAACCTAGTGTTAAAACACTCCGTTATCTACTTTCTACCGAATTTTGAAGGCATTGCGTGTTGAGTGGCAGAACTCAACGTACGCCTTGCCTCGACACCAGAGCGAAAAAATGGAAATAAAAATTTAAGTAAATATTTTATCTCCTCGAATGAGGATCGAACCCACAACTAGTCGGTTTTACAGTCACACTTTGTGCCCCTGCGCCATGACTGGCCTCGAAAATAAATCAGTTAAAAACATACAGGACTGATATTTATTCCAAACATAATATTAATTTATAGATATTTTTGTATTTAATCACAATCTTTTTGAGTGTAAAATGAATAATATCTTAAGTGAAATACATATTTATACATAAAAGTATAGATAAAACCGTCTTACGTTCTTATCTGACTCGTCCTCCCGTACGTGGTATAGGATGTAAGTACCGCACGGAATATTAATAACTTGTTATTGAAGAAACGTGATGAATTACAGGCGAAATTATATTTGGACAACAGTAATTTTGTGTGGCAAAGATATTATGTAGCTTTTTGTTTTATTTGTATTGTAAGATAAGCTTATGTTTAATATTTATATTGTGCTTAATAAGCTTCACGATGTATCCCGCATACAGAAGGGTAGGCAGAAAGAACCTAGTGTTAAGACACTCCGTTCCCCGCTTCCCACCAAGTTCTGGAGGCATTGCGTGTTGAGTGGCGGAACTCAACACCACGGTTTGCCTCGACACCAGAGCGAAGATATGAAAATATAAATGTAAATAAATATTTCATTTCCTCGAGTGGAGAACGAACCCACAACCAGATGTTTTTATCTGATTTATTTTTTAAAAAAGAAGTTCTTTATATATTACCTATACACATATATATATATATATATATATATATATATATATATATATTATATTGTTTATAGTTGTCCGTTGATTTATTCGTCTCATGATCACCAAGTCAGTATCTGTTGATGAAGTCCGATCGAGGAACACGTCCTATGTGTTACATATACTTTCTTGTAATTATCATATATTTGCTTCTTGTCATCGGATCATGACATTACTAGCTGGTAATAATGATAGGAGACCTAATTTTTAAAATTTTTATGGTTAAGTTGTGTGTGTGTTGTAAAGTAACTCTGTCTGAGTGTGTGTCATTCATGTTGTTATGCCATGTTTTACAGCAAAAAACAGGCTTAAATAAGGGATATAATAAGGGATACAAGTATACATGAACTCGTGTTTTTTATTTGGTATCGTCAAAAATAATAATATGACAGTATGGCACTAGAATAATAAATGTATTGTAATAGAGTTTTTGACATTTCGATGTGGAAGAAATAGGACATTTAAGCAAATTAGTCTTTTGTTGTCAAAGGACTTATGCATATCTCTCTTAACTAGTCGAATTTTATCAAAACTGTTGGAGCGATAGATCCAGAATTATATAATAGATCACGGACTACAAATGCTTATGTTTCGCAAACTAAATATATTAAAAACTCTATACTAAAGTAACTGTTCAATATGGAGAAAGCGGCGGCGTACTGCCAGCATAGCTACCGACAATGTTGGAAAAATATGATAATCCTGTAACAAAGTTTCGCTATAAAGAACGAAAATAACTAAATTACTCGCGGGCGAAGCCGCAGTCGATAAACTAATATTATCTATATATTAAAAAAAATATATAAAACAGACATTTTACAAAACAAACAATATTCACTCAATAGCTGTAACATACAAACTTGCCTATGCGACTGGTGTAGCGCGTTATCAAAACACAGAGCCCCGAGGGCACTTTAGGTGCGTTGGGGCATATATGGATACTCGCTAGATTATATCTGATTGTGTGAATGTGACGATAATATGTAGAATTATTTGGCATAAAGTATTTAAAACCTGGCGTTGAAATATTCGCTTGTGATGCCGTCGTGATTAAATGGCTGAAATGTGAAGATTGTGAGTTCGATTCGCATTTGGGGGAATGAATTATTTTCATTTCCTCGCTTGTTCTGCTAAGAAGGGAAAGTGCTGCGTTCTGTTCTACCTTCTCTCTTGATATCTTGTTAAAAACAAACAAACAGATTGGTACTGGGTTCTCTTTGTCTACTTAATGTTTAATGTTGAAGGATTTGAATTCGTATTTTGAGTCTAAGCTTTAGGTAATTAAACTTTATATTCCAATTGTTTAGTGAAAAACAGGAAAAGAAAGAGAAAGAAAGAAAAGAGATATGATTTAATTGGCTAGACAACTTGTACAGATGTAAGTATGAAATCTGTTCAACTTTTTATATAAAAAAATCTGAAATTTTATCTAGGATAAAAATTTTTTATGTGAAGTTTTTATATTTTAAAATCGCAACAAATTTTATAAAAATATAACGTTTTTTGCAATTGAAATGTTTCACATAAAAATTTAAAACATTCTTTAATTTTTAATTTTAACTTTTTTTCTACATGAAGTGGTTGTCAAATTTGGGATATTTCGTGTTGAGAAACTGGAATTCAACTCCGTTCGTTATTTTACCAGAGATTAATTAAAACACAAAATAATAAACAAAAATAATATTTATTATATAAATTTATCCTTCGAATCGGAATCCATCCCATCGCTATTGCGTTTACAGTTAAATACCGAATTTAAACAATAATACAAGAACATTTAAATTACCGAGAATGCTACTCTATGCTGTTTTACTTTTTAAAAAAAACTTAAGTGAAATTGAACGTCAGATATGGCGGTTCTCAAAAGACGCCGGTTTAAATCCTGCTATATTCAATTTTTTTTACTGATTCTTTAAAAAAAATATTTTCCTAAGTATGAAATAACACTTTTAAATGTTATAAAATGTTTTAATTTTATTTATTATTCTCTACAGATTTAATTCAACAAAATATAAGCTTTTCATTGAACGACGAAGTCCCCTAACGTTAGTTGGCTAACTAAATTTAGTATTTGTATTGTAATTTATATCCACATCCGCCACCTTATAATTGCGCTGGGTTTTGCACAACGTGTTACTTTGAAAGTAACTTTATCATTTGTAAATAATTTATTCACATTATATTTAAAAATAAATATTATTTTTATTTGATTTTATTAAAAAATATAAATATATATGTAAATTAATACAATGCTGCAAATACTATTTGTAGTAGCTTTAATTTTCATTTTGAAGTATATTTTTTGTAACTTTTATATCTATATCTTTTGTATAATGTAATTATAATGTATGTGTATGTTCATGAAGATACACATACATACATTATGTTTACATTTATATTTACTCGCTCTTGAAACGAGGCAAATCGCGGCGTTTAGTTCAGCTTTTCAATGCTTCCAGAATTCGGCGGCAAATGGGGATAGGAAGTGTCTTAATGGAAACGGAAGCGTTTCTTTGTTTACCATGCTATGTGAGGGATCCACTGTGATGCTAGAAAAAAATAACAATATTTATAAAAAATAATAATTTTAAATATTGCTATAAAATTCATTCCACTATTTTTAACATTTTTAAGGTCTTAATCCACACTTAGGAAAGAGAACCGACCTGGTTGGTGTCCAGGAGGCGCGGGTTCGAGTCCCGCTACGTTCAAATTTTTATACGATTTCTAAATATTATTTTTCACTATGTTTATAACCTATAAACCACCACTTTAGGTTTAACCTAAAATTATTTAGCTCGAAGTGTAAATAAAACAAGACACTCTAATAGATAACGATATGTCAACATAATATTTAACCCAAACAAAGGTAAGATATACGAAAGTTCGATCATTCCTTCTGACCGCAGGATGCCTTTTCGTTTACACCACCTATTTTACCTAACTGCTTATACTATTTCTAACTAACTTAAACATTTATTAATTTACATTGCCGTTTTTGTATAATTTTATATTAAAATTTACAAAAGAAAGCAGCAATGTATAATGATATTTAAATAATATAGTAGGTAAGAACTCCTGTATTTATATAGTGGTTAGCATTCCTCTATCACACCCTTTTTGTTTCCACACATCCCAGTAATCCGGGGCCTATCCGGGATCGCGATAGGAGTGTTACGGTCAGTATTTGCAAGTATAATAATTTTGAGGCTTTATGCAATAAATAAAAATAAATGTTAGATTAGGAGAGTGGTAGGGCCAGTCGTGGCGCAAGGGCACAAGCGTGTGACTGTAAAAGCGACGGGTTGTGGGTTCGATTCCCACTCGGGGGAGTGAAATATTTAATATTTTCATTTGTTGGCTCTGGTAATGAAGGCAAACCGCACGTAATGTTATCAAAATTCGGCGGAACCCATTTCCGGAGTGGAAAGGAAGTTTTTCAATGGGAACTCTGTATTTTAACTCTAGATTCTTAGATTATCTCTACATATTCTGCTATATGCTGGATACAGTGTGAAGCTAATAAAAGAATATAAAAGTGATATAATTTTAATCATGTCATTATTCAAATATGTGCTTTAACTATTTTATAGTAAATACTTTATGAAACCAATATCTCAGGTTCAAATCCTATCATGCATTTTTTAAAAAATTGCTTGCAACTTTCTTTAGGCCGTCGTGGCGCAACGACACAGCGTGTCACTGTAAACACGATGGCCGTTGGATTCGATTCTCACTTAGGAGAATGGATTATTTTTCTCGTTTTGGTAAAGTCTAGTGTTGAGTACTTCTGCTTAACAGGTAATTTCCCAAAAAATAATTGGAATGTGAGGAACGAAATATCAAGGCATTAAACATACGAGAGGGTATTAAATCAAATTTTACATCACAATATGTTGAAATACATATATATTTTTATTTTAACACAGAAACAATATGATATAATACTCTGAGTAAAAATTGAATAGACACCATTGTGGCGCAGGGAAACAAGAGTGTGACTGTAACGTTACGGTTGTGGGTTCGATTATTACTTATTAATATTTTCATTTCTTCGTTTTGGCACCAAGGCCAAAAGCCCGGCGTTGAGTTCTGCCACTCAACAGGCGAAAAATTGGCGGAAAGTGTCTAACGGAGTGTCTCAACACTATGTTCGCTCGGGCCACTCTGCTATATGTTGGACATAGCGTGAAGCTGATTAATAGAAATTGAACTGTGATATCTAAAAAAAATACTCAATATTTTTATACCGAGAAACATATTTTTATCAAACTATCAAGCCATATTTACTCTTTTTTCAATATAAATCGATTAATAAATTTCTATTATATTCTCTGACAATTTGCGATTCAACTAAACATTTGTGGATTTAAAAGCCTTTGTGCAGTGGCTTTGTTGTTTTTAAATTCATTTTAAGCATGACAGAATAATCTATATCCTGTCATGCTAGTAGTATGGATTCGTTGGTTCTGGCGCAAGCGCCAGAACCAACGAATGCCAGTGTGCCAGACCCCGCGAGTCGATGCGTCGGAACTAAAAAAAAAAAAAAAAAAAAAAAAAAAAAAAAAAAAAAAAAAAAAAAAAAAAAGGTTTAGCCCCCCATTTGAATCGATTGCGCTGGGTCCCAGAGCTCTATCTCTAACCATTCCAAAGATAGCTTTTCGATTAATTAAATCCCACTAGTCGCTTATTAGTCACCCTCATTAAGCTCACGCACAGCCTAATCACTCACTTCCCCGAATTGCTAACGAAGAACCTACGTCACAGTGCAGTGTTGCTGTCTCTTTCTTGCATTACTCATCACCTAACGACGTCACAGTGCCTGTCTCTTTGTCGCTATGTTAAAAAATAAATACTTGCAATTTCTCTCATTTTAATGTGAAACAATATTTTGTTTATTAAAAACTTCCCATTTAATATATATATATTTTTATGAAATCTAAATAGTTCTATTGTATTTTTTATTATACAATGTTTGAAATAATGGCGCGCCGGTGAAACAATATTTTGTTTATTAAAAACTTCCCATTTAATATATATATATTCTTATGAAATCTAAATAGTTCTATTGTATTTTTTATTATACAATGTTTGAAATAATGGCGCGCCGGTGAAACAATATTTTGTTTATTAAAAACTTCCCATTTAATATATATATATTCTTATGAAATCTAAATAGTTCTATTGTATTTTTTATTATACAATGTTTGAAATAATGGCGCGCCGGTGAAACAATATTTTGTTTATTAAAAACTTCCCATTTAATATATATATATATTCTTATGAAATCTAAATAGTTCTATTGTATTTTTTATTATACAATGTTTGAAATAATGGCGCGCCGGTGAAACAATATTTTGTTTATTAAAAACTTCCCATTTAATATATATATATTCTTATGAAATCTAAATAGTTCTATTGTATTTTTTATTATACAATGTTTGAAATAATGGCGCGCCGGTGAAACAATATTTTGTTTATTAAAAACTTCCCATTTAATATATATATATTCTTATGAAATCTAAATAGTTCTATTGTATTTTTTATTATACAATGTTTGAAATAATGGCGCGCCGGTGAAACAATATTTTGTTTATTAAAAACTTCCCATTTAATATATATATATATTCTTATGAAATCTAAATAGTTCTATTGTATTTTTTATTATACAATGTTTGAAATAATGGCGCGCCGGTGAAACAATATTTTGTTTATTAAAAACTTCCCATTTAATATATATATATATTCTTATGAAATCTAAATAGTTCTATTGTATTTTTTATTATACAATGTTTGAAATAATGGCGCGCCGGTGAAACAATATTTTGTTTATTAAAAACTTCCCATTTAATATATATATATTCTTATGAAATCTAAATAGTTCTATTGTATTTTTTATTATACAATGTTTGAAATAATGGCGCGCCGGTGAAACAATATTTTGTTTATTAAAAACTTCCCATTTAATATATATATATTCTTATGAAATCTAAATAGTTCTATTGTATTTTTTATTATACAATGTTTGAAATAATGGCGCGCCGGTGAAACAATATTTTGTTTATTAAAAACTTCCCATTTAATATATATATATATTCTTATGAAATCTAAATAGTTCTATTGTATTTTTTATTATACAATGTTTGAAATAATGGCGCGCCGGTGAAACAATATTTTGTTTATTAAAAACTTCCCATTTAATATATATATATATTCTTATGAAATCTAAATAGTTCTATTGTATTTTTTATTATACAATGTTTGAAATAATGGCGCGCCGGTGAAACAATATTTTGTTTATTAAAAACTTCCCATTTAATATATATATATTCTTATGAAATCTAAATAGTTCTATTGTATTTTTTATTATACAATGTTTGAAATAATGGCGCGCCGGTGAAACAATATTTTGTTTATTAAAAACTTCCCATTTAATATATATATATATTCTTATGAAATCTAAATAGTTCTATTGTATTTTTTATTATACAATGTTTGAAATAATGGCGCGCCGGTGAAACAATATTTTGTTTATAAAGACTAAATAAATTATTATACTAAAATTTTACTTTGTTTTATTTTCATTTTAAAGGCATTTTAATAAAACCAAATAATATTTTTTACATTAGCATTTATTACATAATAAATAATGTTTCATACATATTTTTTTACATAATGCTATCCTTATTTAAAATATTATAAAAGATTTGAACATATCGTTTAATAGAAGATCATTATTATTATTTGTATCTTGATTAAACATTTCAACAAAGTTAGTGAGAGACATACCTCTACGCTTAAGATATATATATACAAGACAGTATTCACCACAAAAAGAAGAAAAAACATTTTGAATTATCTTATTGCTATATATCCATCTACTTGTATTTCGCTTTAAAAATGATAAATGATAACTATTTGGTTTTCGACCAAAAGTATCGAAATATTCTCCAATTCCATTTGTACCTATGTAAATTGCTATCCAATGTGAGCCTGGTTTTGTATCAGGATCTAAATTACTGATCAAATAAACAGGAGTTGACATATGAACCGGCAATCGATTAGCAGCAAAAACATTTGACGTTAAGGTGGGATGTATTGCTTTTAAACATTTACTTATCTCTAAAGTATTCATGATATTTACGTCTACAGCACACAAAAGTTATCAAATATATATAACATATGAAATGGAGAATGTTATTTTATAAGAAGACCTACAATCTATTAACTACTAAAATCTACACTAACGTTTCTGTTCTTGTCTATTTCAATTAAATTATCAAACTCAGCATAAACAATACAATTTATTGTTTGAGTGAGAGCATTTTCAAACCTTACTTCTAACCTAACACTCCCATGTTTGATTAAATTCCAATGTGAAGAGGTGTTTGCAGCTAAATCAGGAGTTAGATCAAAAGCCATCAGACAATATCCTTTTGGATATCTATCTCTGTTGATGCCATTACCCTCATTCAAGAAGTGAATACCAGTTCCCGTAAATAGTGTATGATACATAAGAGTATGAACTCCATTACTAAACGCTGGTTGTAAAGTTTTTGATGGTATTTGCATACCATCGATATATAAACTAAACGTATTAATACCAAAGTTATCAAAATCGTATGGGTTTTTAGTATAACTACCGTTAAAAGCTGTGTTATTAACAAATCCAATAATACACCGTTTAGGTATCTGTCCAAGGAAAACATTGTCAAGTGTTTTACCCTGAACACCAGATGGAATTGTTAAGACTTTTACTTCAGCTCTTGTGATTGGATATTTTGCAGTTGTAGATGCTAAAACTTTTTGATGAGCAAGCAGTACACTCGGATTTATTCGAGCTTTACGAATCATAAGAGTAGCATCAGTGATTGATACTTTTACTTTTATATCATTTGTTGAAGCCATGAGGTTAAAAGAATCTCTTGATCTAACTAGTTTTACACACATTTCAACACCGTTTATCAAAAACTTTTCTTGATTAAAAATATCTCCATGTAAATGTCCAATCATTTCCACTTCTTTACTTTCCTTTACATATTTTTGTCTTTCTGTGAATCCTCTATTTGCTTCATCAGTATTGTTCATTTTCCCAGCAGTGTCTTCGTACCACAATCCACATGTAAGATGTGATTGTTTCGCATGTGGAGCATAATTTAATAGAGTTTCTATGTAAGCACGATATCCATATGTATTATTTGGTGGAGACATAAGTTTTTGATTTAAATAGACATCTAATTGACTAAAAAGAGAGTGAAGCCAATAATTGACTGGAGCTACAACAGTTGTATCCTCAAGAGGTGTTAAATCTTGATTTACTATTTTTGCTTTGACATGAATTAATGTATGTGACAAATCAATGTAATCATCACCAGATCCAGGAATTTGAAATTCTAATGGTCCATCGTCGCTGAGTGATGAAATTGGTTTGTAGTGAATCCATTGTCCATTTTCTATGCTTGTTTGAGTTGATGGTAAAGCGAATAAATCCAGTTCGGATTTGGCACATTCACAAGAATGATTATGTAAAAACGACATTATTTTTATTTGTTGAAAATATATCGTTGTAATTTAATTTAAAATTTCTTTTAGCTCTTTTTAATGTTCTTCCTTTTAGATTCTCCGACTGAATGAGACTTTGTAGGCGACGTCTACTGTTTTTGTTACCTGATCCTGTCATCACTCGATCTATTTTATCATCAGCTTTTCTTTTTAAATTTGAAGTAGCTTTCTTAAAACGTTCTTGCACTGATTCATTTAATGGTTTTGCCTGTACCATGTCTGATAAAAGTCCTACACCAGCATTCAATGCCTCTTTTGCAACCACTCTTGTTCCATTTGACAATAGAGGTAGAATTGATCTAAACAATCCACCCAAAAAACTTCCAATACCATGACCACGCTGATGTGTTGTACCTTTATAGATAACCCCAATTCCAGTTCCAGCTTGATGCATGTAATATTGTTGATATGGACAAATATTATCACTACGTTTCTCATACATCATTTTATTTAAATTAGTTGCGTTTGAAATGTAACTTAACACAGCTCGTTCCAAATTCAAATGGTATATTTTCTCCGGTGTTAGACCTTATATCTATTTCAATTGTATCAAACTCTCTACGCATTACTGGAATATAGTGCGGTGGCGAAAAAACGTGCATTTTGTTCGATCCATATGCATATTTAACTGGATCCAAGGAAATAATCCGTAACAATGAACACATTACGTCTCCCACTATTTGAGGTTCTACGATATCACAGTAAATTAATAGTTGTGATGGTAAACCTAAGTAAAGGTTAGCTGGAAATTTACCTGTAGTTTTAGTTCTTACATCAGTATTAGGATCAAAACCAAGCTGAAGACTTAATTTTGAAGAAAACTTAAGAGAAATGAGGTCATCGATATTTCCGGTTAAAGTGATGTATTTTGAAATTTTATCGTAGCGTAGTTTAAATGATTCTCTAGAATTCAGTGCTGATAGAACATCATCTATATTTTCATAACTAGATGCTGGGATATGATTTTTATAAGTAACAATCTGTGGTTCAGCTTCATTGGGAACCTGCGCTTTTTTACTTATGTACATTATATTTTGTTTACTTTGAACAGTAAACATAGTACATGGATATTGAAATTCAACAATTCCTACCGACCATTCTCCTTCTAGTTTGATAGATTTTGGAAGTTTTGTTGAAAAGTGTGTTGTCTTATTATCAGGAAAGTATAAAAATGAGCTGTTACTAAGTAGCGTTAAATAAAAATCTTCGTTATTCATGACTCTAAGCTCGATGCTAATATCCAACTGTTAAATTTATTCGGATAACCTTTCCACTTCACGAACAACTCCTTTGTGAGACCTGAATACCGAGTACGTATAATTTTATCTATTTTGTGTTTTGTAGTGGGATCATATGTTACTTTTTGTAACTCTTTTTCATAGAATGTTCCTATTATAGGTTCATCTTTTAAATCTTTTAAAGTATACACTAACCACGGTGATCTCTCTATGACTGATGTAATTATAAATATTTCATCACTCCAATTTGTTTCATATCCTTTTTGAAATATGTGTTTATATTTTGTTATTCTAACATGATCACCAATTTGAAATTTAGGAATGGTTTTATACTGACTATTTGTGTTACCATACAAATTACGCCAAACTGTCATTATATTATTTTGATTAACATCACAAGGACGCATCTTAATACTTCGATGAATGCTATGGTTATATGAATAAAGCAAATCTTGTAAAATGTCAACATATCGATAAGTATTTTTATGTGTAAAATATCGCCACATTTTCATTTTCAATGTTCTCTGAAATCTCTCAACAATACTGGCTTTGATATCAGGATTGTTCGTCGTATAGTAATTAATATTTCGCATTTTTAAAAACTGTTGTACATCTTTCGATATAAATTCAGTACCTTTATCAGATTGTAAGTGTCTGGGAATAGTGTTAGCTTCTAAAAATATACTTGAAAAACATTTTTTTATAGATTCAGAGTTCTTTTTTTGCAAAGGTCTAGCAAATGCGTATTTACTAAAAACATCGATAACACATAAAATATATTTATTTCCATCATTACATTCACTGTAATTTCTCATATCACTTAAATCAGCTTGCCAAAGATCGCTAATATTAGATAAAACATATTTATTTCTCGAAAATCGTCGCTGAACAGGTTTATGTAGGGTATAAGTTTCTTGAGACTCCAACCATTTTTTTGTATCTTCTTTAGTCATTTTACTTTTCATTGCTTCAGATAATTTATTTAAACTACTATAACCAGCAGGATTAGAAACATCATAATAAATATTTTTGATTTCTAATAAGGGGTCCATCTTTCCCAAGCAATTTTTCGTTTTACTTTTTCTTCGTTCGATTTTGGATATGTTTGGGGAGTTAATTGATTTGCGGTGCTTGAAGATTCTGTCACAGCTTGTGATGTTTTCCCAAAATCAGGTGTCTTTGACATGACATTTATGAAAGTCGCTCGTTTTGGATTTCCTATATAACTCAATGGTACTTTTAAATCCCTCAAAACTTGCGAAAATTCTACCCAACCATGTGGCGAACTGTTTTTGAGTGGTCTTACAACATCATTGATTAAGTCAACAATATTACTTTTATAAACTTTCTTGTTGTCTATAAAAATTGTACCGTCATCGTTCCAATTAATCTTATTTTTATTTTTCAATAAAATATCAATTAACAGCTCACCTTTTATTTTATATGTCTTTGGTATGAGTTGAAGCAGTTGAGATTTAGTGTAATAGTCATTACTTTTGTGTGGAATATTCTCATTAATCGGTCTTTCGTGTGTTTTCATAGGCTCTTCTTTAATGTCTGCAGTTTTCTTTGTTGTTACATCTTCTTTTATATAATTTCCCGACTCACCAAAATTTACTAAGGGTATTTCTATTGGTTTTCGATCTTTAGCAATAAAATACAAATATCTCTGAAGAGTTTGTTGATAAAGTGACCATTTCTCTCTGTCGTCTAATTTAGTTTTTAAAACTTTACTCATTTCTTCATCAAGTTGTGATAAATTGTTAACGGTAGTATTAGCATTATCTTTCTTAAGTCTCTCTATTGCTTCAGGTTCAATTAATATCATTTTCTTTGCGTTCTCCATTTTTATTCTAAATCAATGAATTAAATAGTGCACCCAAAACTGTACTCAAGATAATTGGTAAGAAAGTTCCACCTTTTTGTATTATAATATTTTTTCTAGCTTTGTTCTTTGTCTTTGAAACAAGCTTTCTTAAAACATTCTTATACTTATCTAATTTATTTTTGTGTTCGTCTTGCAGTGGAATTTTCCCTTTCAAAACATTGTATATGCACTCACAAATACAATCGATTTCTTCTTTATTACAAGCGCCAAGTAAAACTTTTCTATATTTTGGTTTTAAGCAATGTAACGCTCTTAAAAACTCTTTATGTGCCTTTACTCTATGCGTCATTGTTTAATAATGATGGAATTGTCTTTAGAGTTATTGTATTTATATCCCTTCTTAGGAATGTAACAAATAGTATATTCATCAGGAAATATGTTAGTTTTCATTCGGTAAATATCATCTGTATTTTGTTTTAAATCTATCATTAAGTATCCATGTGGTTTACTAGTGGCATCTTTGTATGCTTCTTCAACATATTTAGGATTCTCAGGTACTATTTGACGAGCAAGAAAACGTATTTGAGTTTTGTCTCTAGGATTTTTAAAGTAAATGATGTAGCTAGAATTTAACGATATATCACGTTGTCCTTTCCCTTGATGAAACAAGTTTTGCGTTATATAGAATACACTCAAGTTTCTATGATGACTCCCTTTAGTAAAAATATCAACTATGCGCCCATCAGATTCTCTCATAAGGTCGTCGATTATAATCAATTGAGGATACTTCCCATCAAACATGTTCAAGTCAGGAATTCCTTGATAGTAATTAACTCCATTTAAATTGTATAATGGTTGCATTTCATCGTAACACCATAAGATAGTGTTAAATTCTTGATTACAAACATGATTTATGTTTTTCAAAAAATCACATACGAACTTTGATTTTCCGCAGCCACTAGGACCCGCTATAATAGCAGTGAAAGGGTGTTCAAAATGAAACATGTTAAATGTAGTAGGATACGTCTATTCAGTTAAAAGGTAAAACTAAATATGTACATATAAAAAAATACATAACATTTTATTATATTTTCTTAACTAATACAATAAAAATGATATCTTAATACTATCTTAACTTATAATGACCCCAAGCTAATGTATCCATTGAGTTATGCAAAATATGTCGCTTGGTGTCGTTGTATGACAAACAAATTTTATTATTTTTTTGTGTAAATATAATATGTTTGATGCTTCTAAATCTATACATTTCAGCGAGTTGTATTTTTTTATTAAATAAACATGATTTATAGTCACTAACATTTAGTTTCTTGGTTACACTTCTATTAACCCCTTTAGCTTTGGTGATAGTACGATCTTCAACACTCATTGCATACATTTTTGATCGCAATCCAACAAATTCAGTAAGAATTTTACCGTTGTTCTCGTCTTTAAAAAATCCTAATTTCTTTTTATTTACTTGAGGAAAGTGAAACTGATTATTTGAAGGATAATCAGAAGTATCGAAATATGAATTTAAATCTCCCTTAATTTCTTTGTAAAAATCATCGCAAAATATTTGGTATATCAGACTATCAGTATCAGTATATAACAATTTTATGTTGGTAAATTTATTTTTCATGTACTGATAGTGAAAGTCATACATTAAAGTCTTGGATATCTCTAATATGCTAAAACCTAAATATATGGGCTTATTATAAAACAATTTAGTTTTGCGAAGTTGGACTGCGACCAAATTTTCAGAAAAAATGGAAAGACTGTGGAATTCGGGGCGAGCAATGAGACTCTGAACACCTTTGATTTTTCCATGATTTTTCCAATGTGTTAATAACTTTACGTTTACTCTTTTTTCGATATTTTCCATTGTCTTTCCAAATACAGAATTATTCATCAGCTTATAAAAATCTTTTTCAAAGTCGGATGTTGCTAAAGTTCGTAATTGGGTGTTTAATTCAATATATTTTTTTAACCAAGGTTTTTGCTTGAATTTTAATACTCTATGAACTTTTTGTACTCGCAAACCATATTTCTCACATTGCAAAAGATTTCTATAATGTATAACATATTTTTTTTTGTTATATAAATTAGTAACTAATTTAGATTCTTTCGAATTACCTACACAAATATTTTCTGGACACAATGGAAAGTCGGAATGAGCATCATGTAAGCTATCGGGGTATTCTAGATCTACTTCTAAAATATATCCAATATCAGAGGTGATTGGTACATTATAATTTACATAAGGATCTTCCCATTCAAAATTAGACAAAGGCAAATATTGAGACATAGCCCACCCATATAAATTGTTTGCATCAAGATAAATTAAATATGAAATAAGATCATTACTATCAAAAGTTTTCATGTGTGGATTATTTGCTTTTGCATAGCGATTACTGCATTGCGATATGCCTCCTCTAATACTGGATTTGACAAAAGCAATTTTATCAAAATCTGTTAATAATTCTAGCTCAACTTTGGTATATTTTAACATAGCATCCCAACTTAACCCTGGAGCGGTATAGTAATGAGCAGGATCTAAATCGTAAGTCTTCATGCAAACATTTCTAAAATTTTCGAAAATATCACATAAAAGTATTACATCAGTTTTTAAATAAAGATTAGAATAGTCAGCCATATTTTGACAGTGGAAATGAGACCATACTTTTTGAGCATGATTATAATCATCAACTGAAATGCTTTCACCAGTCAATGTACTAGCGAAACACTCAATTGATGGCAAAGATGATAATTCTAATGATTTGAACGAAGTCATATGTTCATATGGATAAACACCTTTCCGCTTTAACAACTGAAAGTCTTTATCGGAGGGATATTGTTTTTTCGTTTCTCGGAACTCATCGTCATTAAGATTCTTAGCTAGTGAATCTAAACTACTCGATAAAAATTTAAAAGAGTCAATAAACCTCAAACTAACCTTTTTACCATTTACATTCAGAATTTTTGAGAAGGAAATATACTTTTCTTTATTTTGTGGAATGATTTGTACCTCACCTTCGACAAAATTTAATGCATGTACAATAAAATGAGCATCGTAATTGCTCAGATTATGTAATATTATAGGAATAAATGAGGTGTTATGAATTTTTTTGCTACAATTCTCATGGCATACACCTATAAAAGTACCTAAATGCCAGTCGTGATCGATATATCGTTCGTCCTTTAATTCACTCTCACATATGTAACATATAGAAGCTTCTTGTATTGTTTTGTTGTCTATTTCTGATAGAGGAAGAGGACATTTTTGAAACGAATTAGCTCTACAAATAATTTCTATATCTTTACGTAAACTTGTCAAAAATACGTTAGCACAATTTTCGCCGGTATAAGTAACATATTTAGAAAGCTTATTATCATATGAACATTTGACGTAATAACCAAAGCTGTACTCATCATGTCTTTGAACGTTGGTAGTGAAAGATTTAAAAGGATCATTGGAACATGAATCGATTGGATTGAGAAAAGATTCAAAATCTGCGTAAATCACAAAGGGTACTCTCTTTTTCTTTTCATAACCTTCGAATTTTATCTTATCACTTGGTACATTTTCACCACGCCAGTTTTTTTTACTTATATTTTTATTTGGAAGATCGGTTCTGACATGTGTGCAATCATTCAATCTATGTCTATCGAGAGCTTCCTGACTGTTAAAATAAATAAGGCAGCCGTCACAAATGTAAATGGCATTATTTCTTGATGTAACCTGATGACTCACTAAACGAGATAAGTTTTTTATATAGCAATAATGGCCATTACTTCCACTTGTTATGTAAAGTAAATTAATATGAATAGGTTTGAGACACTTTGTAAAATATAATGGACCAACCACAGAGTTAGACTTACTCAAACCATTGTATTCCAGTCCATAAACGTTAACACTCAAATTATTCAACTTTTCGATTTTATGAATGTCTGTTAACTTCACAGGAAAAGGAACACCAACAAAATTTAACTTGTTTTCATATTTTGAATATGAAGAGACTCGATCTGAACTTTTATTTGCTGGGTACAATGCTGAGAGTAAAGCCCACTTAAAGCACTGAACATCGCTATTTTTTACATTTATTACTGCCTTTTTGTTTCGTATGTCGTGAGGCAAATCAATGTATGAAGATCCGCGAAGTGGATTAAATTTATTCACATTCATATCCAAACTTAATATTTTCTGAATAGACCAACCGCTGTCTTTCTTTTCAAATTCAGTTATTTTGTTTGCAAATGTTTCATTTAAAGAATCGAGAAATTCATTTAGATTAACAGATTCGTTAATGACGACATTCGGAGTTTGAAAATCAAAAGTATTTGTCAATTCTTTACATTGTTGAATAAAATTAGCTTGGAGTATAAAATTAACTTTAAAGGTTTTCAAAGCTACTATACTCTCACTAACTAAAGTAAAAAGAGTATCTCTGACGGAATTTAAAAACAAATTAAAATCTAAAAGCTCATCACTAACGGAGAGTGGAGTTATTCTGTAAGTATAAACACGTTTTCCAAATGCTTTTTCGATTAATGTTACATTAGGAAAACTGTGATGAATGCGTAATGCATTATTTTTATGAGTATTGCTTCGGTAATGATTTGCTAAATATCTCCTTTTAACAAGTATTTTGCATACCTCACACTTGATCATGTCAATGTTTAATGGTTGAACTGATGATTCTGAATCCCTCGAAGTTGAAGGTTCGCTTGGACGTCTCATTTTCACAACTTTTTTATTGTTATCTTGAGCTACGCGTTTCAAGCCTCTGCCAACTTGTAAGCTGGTTAACAAAGAAAAAATAAGTTTTAAATTCAATATCTCATAAATTTAAACAGGAAAAAGAAGAAATAAATAAAAAAAAAAAAAAACATTAATAATCATTATTACTTACTGCTTTTCCACACTTTCACTTATGTTGAACAAAGCTTCATCAAATTGTGAATCAAAAGTCTTTGACTCAATACTTGTGAATTTATCGTTGAAAACTTCCATAGCACATTCTGCTGATTCAACAATCTCGCAAATTTCATCCAATTCCTTGTCAGTCCAGCAATTACTTTCAATCTCCTGTTCTTTAGTAAAAAACACACTAGTAACATGATCACAGTTCGACATTTTCAACTACTATTTAACTCAACACGAATTAATGTACCGCAAGACGGTTTAAAAGTGAGTATGTTAGAAACGTTTTTGGCTTATATAGATTCTTTATAAATGAACAAACCTATTAAACTACCGCAAATGATAACGATAATATTCAAACTAATGCTTATGACTTATGAGTAATAAAGAAACAATGCCATTAGTAATAATGACAAAATCTGTTAGAAGTTTGAACAGGTTTAAAATTTCACAATAACAACTAAAGTTTTTAATAAACAAAATATTGTTTAACCGGTGCGCCATTATTTCAAACATTGTATAATAAAAAATACAAT
This sequence comes from Heliconius himera, assembly GCA_021202915.1. NCBI lineage: Eukaryota > Metazoa > Arthropoda > Insecta > Lepidoptera > Nymphalidae > Heliconius > Heliconius himera. The sequence goes on from JAJHJA010000492.1 coordinate 326,029, forward strand.
AGAACTATTTAGATTTCATAAGAATATATATATATTAAATGGGAAGTTTTTAATAAACAAAATATTGTTTCACCGGCGCGCCATTATTTCAAACATTGTATAATAAAAAATACAATAGAACTATTTAGATTTCATAAGAATATATATATATATTAAATGGGAAGTTTTTAATAAACAAAATATTGTTTCACCGGCGCGCCATTATTTCAAACATTGTATAATAAAAAATACAATAGAACTATTTAGATTTCATAAGAATATATATATATTAAATGGGAAGTTTTTAATAAACAAAATATTGTTTCACCGGCGCGCCATTATTTCAAACATTGTATAATAAAAAATACAATAGAACTATTTAGATTTCATAAGAATATATATATATTAAATGGGAAGTTTTTAATAAACAAAATATTGTTTCACCGGCGCGCCATTATTTCAAACATTGTATAATAAAAAATACAATAGAACTATTTAGATTTCATAAGAATATATATATATTAAATGGGAAGTTTTTAATAAACAAAATATTGTTTCACCGGCGCGCCATTATTTCAAACATTGTATAATAAAAAATACAATAGAACTATTTAGATTTCATAAGAATATATATATATTAAATGGGAAGTTTTTAATAAACAAAATATTGTTTCACCGGCGCGCCATTATTTCAAACATTGTATAATAAAAAATACAATAGAACTATTTAGATTTCATAAGAATATATATATATATTAAATGGGAAGTTTTTAATAAACAAAATATTGTTTCACCGGCGCGCCATTATTTCAAACATTGTATAATAAAAAATACAATAGAACTATTTAGATTTCATAAGAATATATATATATATTAAATGGGAAGTTTTTAATAAACAAAATATTGTTTCACCGGCGCGCCATTATTTCAAACATTGTATAATAAAAAATACAATAGAACTATTTAGATTTCATAAGAATATATATATATTAAATGGGAAGTTTTTAATAAACAAAATATTGTTTCACCGGCGCGCCATTATTTCAAACATTGTATAATAAAAAATACAATAGAACTATTTAGATTTCATAAGAATATATATATATTAAATGGGAAGTTTTTAATAAACAAAATATTGTTTCACCGGCGCGCCATTATTTCAAACATTGTATAATAAAAAATACAATAGAACTATTTAGATTTCATAAAAATATATATATATTAAATGGGAAGTTTTTAATAAACAAAATATTGTTTCACATTAAAATGAGAGAAATTGCAAGTATTTATTTTTTAACATAGCGACAAAGAGACAGGCACTGTGACGTCGTTAGGTGATGAGTAATGCAAGAAAGAGACAGCAACACTGCACTGTGACGTAGGTTCTTCGTTAGCAATTCGGGGAAGTGAGTGATTAGGCTGTGCGTGAGCTTAATGAGGGTGACTAATAAGCGACTAGTGGGATTTAATTAATCGAAAAGCTATCTTTGGAATGGTTAGAGATAGAGCTCTGGGACCCAGCGCAATCGATTCAAATGGGGGGCTAAACCTTTTTTTTTTTTTTTTTTTTTTTTTTTTTTTTTTTTTTTTTTTTTTTTTTTTTTTTTTAGTTCCGACGCATCGACTCGCGGGGTCTGGCACACTGGCATTCGTTGGTTCTGGCGCTTGCGCCAGAACCAACGAATCCATACTACTCATGCTTAAAATATATCTAATACAAGGATGTGACTGTAAGCGCGACGGTTGTGGATTGGATTCCAACTCAGGGGAATTAAATATTTAATATTTTAATTCCTTCGCTCTGGTGTCATGTGTGAATTAGAAAAGATGACAGTATCCACGCCGTATGAAAATGTGCGCAAATTTAGAGACATTGAGCGTTGATTACTACCTGCACTCAACGCCGTCCTTTATCTTACTCACTAGTCACTATATGAATAAATAATAATTCATTCTTCTGAATGCGAATCGAACCCAGAACCGCCGCATTGTAGTCACGCGCTTGAGCCCCTACGCCACGACGGCCCCTTATTTAGAATTATATTTCTTTAATACAATCTAGTTTAATTATTTAAAGTACTTAATTACATATCTAAAGCTTAATTAAGAAATACTGTGTATTCATTTAATTATTCCCTGACACTTTCAATATTCATTAGTATACTTTTATTAAAGTAATATTGCAATGTTTTTTGAAGTGTTTTAATTGAAATATTTCTTTGTTATTTACGCTCCAGCATAAAATAAAAAAAAATATGTTAAAACACTCCGTTCCTTATTTCCCATCCAATTTTTTTTCTTCCTTTATTTTCGTGTCTAGTGGCGGAACTTTACACCAAAGTAAGGAAATTAAAATAATTTCCGACAATCTACATGAAGATTTAACATTTATTCTTATTTTTTTTCGACGATGACTTTTTTCTTATTTTGTTGATTTTCTTCTACGAAAAAGACCACCGATGATCTGATGTAGAGGTCACCTGATGGCAAATAATTACCGCCACATAAGTATAATATCAGAGGAGCTACACGCATATGGCCTTGCTGGCCTTTAAGGAGATAGACGAGCTTCTTCTACAATGCTACGAGTAGACCATTCCGCAGTTGTGTGGTTCCATATATTGAAGTTTCTATAAAACCAAATGGTAATAGTATTTTAGTTTGTGACGAAATGGACAAAGTCAAGCTTATCACAGATTATTTTGCCTCTAACTATTCAAACGGCTCTACGTTGTATACGATCAAATTGTTCAATCTGATACTGGGGTTCACCAGAAGAGAAATGAGAATAGTACTCCATGTGAGGCCGAATCTCAGCTCTACATAAGGCCTATCAGAGTTTTGACTAGAAGTACTGTTTCTTCGAGGCCAATTTGATTTTACTCATATGATCACGATACTTCAACAGATGATATAAGAATCTTTTCGTGTTTTCCCTATGTGGCTGGACTGTTATCTTCATAGCAATGAATGATAGGATCTTCTAACGTGTGTTGTCTACGATATTAAAAAAAAAACAATTATATTTTTTTTACATAAATACAATTATAAAATATACTTGCGAAAACAGGAGTAGGCTTAAGGGGTTTTTTACTGCCTTGGAAGACGTCAGCGTTCACAGGCTTTAATGCTGCACTCAGTGATAGTATAGGTAAAATATATACATTAAATAAAAAAAAATCACTTAGAATTAATTTACATAGGAATTTCTTTTAAGTTATTTGCATTCAGTTAGATGAGATCCAACAAACTTTGATGCAGGACTAGTCCAGATAAATAGAATATTTAACTACTTTAAATCACGGTTCTCTGCGGTTGAATAGCGCATAATACAATCTAACGCAAAATAAAATGCATCGGCATTTTATATTATTTATTATTGCCACAGAGCAGAAATAAAAAAAAAACATTTAAGTATAGTAAAGTGTCGATGAAATTTATTTTGGTATCATTTATTATGTGATAATCTTTCCCTAATTGTTAGCCTTAATATGTCGTCATATTAATACATGTTTTAGCTTTACGCTGTATCTAGCAATGTGTCTGTAACGCGATGATTGTGAATTCGTGCCATACTCGATAAAATCAGTGATTATTTACTAGCGGCTCGCCCACGGCTTCGCCCGCCTAAAATACATGATTATTGATTTAATAAGCAGAATTGATTGACAACTATAATGACTTCTAATATGATTTTTTTACGACATTATCGTCAAAGAATTTTTGATTGTTTTAAATTAAAAAATACGACCATTGTTGATATTTGATATTTATAAAATATACATAAAGCTATTTTTTAACATTTTTAAAGTGTTATTCCAAACTAAAGAAAAATACTTATTTAGAAAATTCGAACCCGCGCCTCCTGGACCGGCTTCCAGGAGGTGCGGGTTCAAGTCCCGCTGCGTTCAAATTTTTATACGTTTTCTAAATAAGTATTTTACATAAAGTTAATTGTTTATTACACGTATATATTTTTGTAACTTTATGTTCTTTTTACCTATACAGGGTGGCAGTGTCAGCACCACATTAAATGAAACCACAGTTTTAACTACTCTATAAAAGCCTAATATAATTCAGAAATAAATAAATTCCCAAAAATGAAAAAGTTATTTTTTCAAACAAAATAAATAATAAAATTGTCATTTTAAAACAAAACGCCATTTGTAAGGATGACGCACGCACACATAAACCTATCAAAGGAACACCGCCGCACACGCCTCATTTCGAAATGGAGTCGTATGTATTGGCGATAAAGTTCAAAGTTGTTTAGCCCTTAGTAATATTTTTGTAGTAGTAAGTGTTTATGTTATTGGGATCTATACGTAATCGCGTCACACGAAATACAGGTATGGATAAAAATCGTAAAATGAAAAAAAAATCCTACGTCCAAACTGTTGAGGCATCTTGATTAATTTCTTTAGATATAGGTTTGAAATATTTTACCCTATATGTTGTTTCCGTAAATGGAGCGCTGCCTCTTCCACCCTGTATAATATACTCTGTTAAATGTGCTGATGTCAGTGAATAATTTAATTTACTCATTCAGAAACAGCCTTAAATGTAAAATTATTGATTTGAAGGATTCATAATATTCTTTGTAAAATAACTGTAATAATTGCATATTAACTCCTGTACAGTTTTTAAATTAGTTTCATATATTATATGAACGAACCAACCAAAAAAACTTTGTATTTACTTGATATTTCTTTCAAGATCGTTCTTTATCTCTGTGTTGAACTAATTACGACTCCTTTCAAATGACGATAACTTTTTTTTTAATGAACCGATTTTGATGAACTAAACTTTAGTAGGTAAAAAGAGTTAAAACAAAGCATTTGGTGAACCCATTTGCTTAAAAAATTCCAATTGCTTTGTTCTAACTCAACTTAACATTTAAAGTTTGTTTTATAAAAATCGGTTCTTAAAAGAAAAGTTATCGTCATTTGAATGAACTCAAGGCATTCGTTTGCCTGCGAATGTTATATAGCAATCGCGCTGATAAGATTACTGGCTAAAGAATGACATTTGAAACGTCTTAGTTATATGACTGTTGATAAAAATATATATTTTTGAAGCACTATTATATAATATTTTATACAATAAAGTAAACAAAATTGAATTGTTAGTGGAGATTACTTTCATAAATCAGATAAGTTTAGGTTGTAATTAATTAAACACAGAGATAAAAAACGATTTGATCTTTAAAGAAATATCAAGTAAATACATAGATTTTATGGTTTGTTCGTTCGTTTGAAGTAAATTTATATAAAATGCCTACAAACATTCTTTCTACGTGTACACTGTAATAATTACATATTTACCAATTGTACATTTAGCTAATAATATATGTAACTAATTTAAAAACTGTACAGGAGTTAATATGCAAACATTACAGTTATTTTACAAAGAATATTATGAGTCCTTACCGAAATCAATAATTTAACATTTAAGGCTGTTTCTGAATGAGTAAATTAAATTATTCACTGACATCAGCACATTCAACAGAGTTTTAAAATTATGATTAGACGTACATTAAATAGGTAAAAAGAACGTAATGTTACAAAAATATACGTGTAATAAATAATTAGTTTTATGTATATTATATAAATATCAAATATCAACATTGGTCCTAATTTTTTAATTAAAAACAATCAAAAATTCTTTTAGAAGTTGTGATAATATAGTAAAAAATAATATGTATTCGTATATTACAGATTAAAGTATCTAATAAAAAAGTATATTAGAAGTCATTCAATTCTCTTTATTAAATCAATAATCATATAGCTTAAGCGGGCGAAGCCACGGGCGGGCCGCTAGTAATATATATAGTACATACATATTATAATATACATTTACATATTATGAGTCTACGGCGCACTGTACATGGTATTAAAGATTGTAGAACTAATGTCAAAGTTAAAACTTAAGTAATTATGCTCGCTCAAATCAAAATTTTAGGTAAATTAAAATACTTTTGTACGTAACTGACGTGTTATAACTTTTAGTCGCTGATTTAATTTTTGAAGCTTAGTTAACCCGCCATTGGTGACGGTAGTTTAACTTACATGTATGGTTACGCCGGTCTCACGGACCGGGATTATTTATCTAAGACTGCTAATAAATAATTAGTTACGTAACGTATAGAAAGTTTCGTTTTAATCTTTCATATATATATGGCACTGAAACATATGTATTTGGTAAATCACAACTTTACGATACGATACACACGTATACTATTATTATACAACCCTAGTTAGGACACTAAAACTCTACACATTTTTTCATTTTTTTTTTTCAAACTAACAACAATTTTAAACATTTATGTCTTCGTTATTTTTATAATAATAACTCTTTAAAAATAAATTTATCATTCTAACACAAAAAAAGACAAACACATCCCCTTGAAAACTACTCCTCTTGTACCGTTAAAGTACTACAACAAGGTTCCACGTGCTCGAGGCACAAATATTTCTTACATTTGTGACAAGAATATTTAGGTATGCTATTTTTTTCTTCACTCGCATTCTTGGCCTTTCATAAAGAACCAACAGCCCCAACCCTATCGTAGATCTTCAAAATTTCTGAAAATCTCTAAATATTCAACTGTGTCTGTCGTTCTCTTTTATGAGACTCAATTTACTATATTTGGCAGCATTTATCCCTTTCCCAATAAATAAAGATTTTTGTTTATAATTTAATTTTTCACGGAAATTCGACCATGCTTTTTGGTGTATTCTTAGTCACTTAAGACGGCTGTAAAGCAGGAGTGTGCAGATGTGTTACATGTCTAAGCAGGTTAGTTCGAATAATTGAAGTATGTAATACGTAGCTTCAGTGTAAGTGTGACTTTTTGTGATTAAGCGTATATCATTATCCATAGATAAAATTAATCACAAACTGGATTTTTGCTGCCAATTCTTTCATACTGTCAAATTGTGATTCTTCAGATCCTCAATCTACAATTATGAATAATTTTGTAGAATGGTACGCGACGTCGCAACTTTGACATGAACTCTCGTATCTTATTGGCAAGAAAAGACGATGGAAACTAAATGACCAAGCTATAAACAAAAATATGTAAGAATGAACAATTTTTACATGTATGTTAAACAGAAACGTCGCAAAACCTCGATATGGCTGTAAAGTCTGCCATATTCCGGTCTGCTTAGTTTTCAAGACCGACCTGCAACAACTGCTGCTTAATAGTGTCTTAATTTCACTTAATTAAACCTATTCTTAATAGTAATTAGGCTAAAAAATAAAGTTAATATACCTCAAAAATAAAAATTGTTGAATTTTCAAAAATGAGTGTGTCATGTCATTATAGGTACTAGTGTTTTTTGATTACTTAATATTTTTCTATGCACATTAATACCGCTTTATTTCATTATCTTTGTTTAATATTGAATATGTTTAATTAAATAATAATATCAATAATTACAAGTTTTATACGCTATTTATGTAAAAGGAGACGTTCAAAATACGTACGTATGGCATACGTACGTCAGTGGCGGGGTCAAAAAATACACGTCAGTGGTTAAGGGTTAATAAATACAGTATTAATAACCATACTAAAACAATCAACTAATTTTTCCTAACTCTTAAATGTTATTGAAAAAATTTGCAAACAAATAAAATACCCTATTTTATTCATACATCAGGTCAGTATTACTTGCGTTATGAAATATCAAAATTATTTATAATATTTTTGTTTTACTTTTTTTTCTATTTTCTGTTTTATTTCTATTTCCTCAACTTTTAGTGGGTGAACAACTGCTGGTTGGTATAGATCTCCTTATTAGACTTCCAATCTTTTCATCTCATCTATTGTCTGCCCATCTCATGTCATTCCGATATTATAATATTTATTCGATAATAAATATATTTCTAACTTTAACAAATTTTCAATAACTTTCCTTATTATCTAACTTCAACTTACTCTACACACGACCTATAAACACTTTATAATAGCATAGAAAATTCCTTCAATAAAATTCGATTAGAACCGTTAATATTCTTTCATACTACATTGAACTTGATTTGCATCTAATTATAAAGTTAAGGAAAATTTTTAAATATTAAAAACTTCATTCTATAATAGTCTTTGTTATTTGAAACATAGAGTTTAATTTTAAATAGTGGTTCTCTTATCTATAACGTTATTGCTAAGAGATAAGGTGTAAATTGGCGTATTTGGAGTGGATTATAAATCGTGCGTCGCTGGACGCCAGTTTCCACTTCATTTCCAAATAAACTCTGCTAAAGTAATAACAAAGTTTGGAGGAGTCATATTGGAGTAAGAATGTATGAAGGTTTTGGATGTGGTAGTTAAAATAATCCTATATTCTATTGTTTTCTATGGTCTGTGGTCTTCTATTGTCAGCTTCACGCTGTATCCCGCACACAGCAGGGTAGGCAGAGGGAACCTAGTGTTAAGACACTCCATTCCCCACTTTCTGCCGGATTCTGGAGGCATTGCGTGTTGAGTGGCAGAACTCAACGCCGCGCTTAACCTCGACACCAGAGCGAAGAAATGGAAATATAAATTTAAGTAAATATTTCATCTCCTCGAGTGGGGATCGAACCCACAACCAGTCGGTCTTACACACATTCACACTCACACTTCGTGCCGCTGCGCCACGACTGGTCTTCTATAGTCTTTTTTAATATATAGTCTATTTGAACGTCTATGAATGTAAAAGTATTTATTTACCTTATGTAAGACTATTACGGTAAAGTAGAGCAATATCCGATTGTAGCCACGATGGTTCTGAGCTTGATCTCTACTGAAAATTGTTGACATTATAACGTGTCATCATATGTCATCATAATCATGACACCTTGTCACGTTCCAACTGAGTTGAGCGTACAAGCGAGAGCGCGTAACAAGCGATAGAGAAACATATATTCAAAGTTATCGTTGCACAGATACATCATCTGACTGTAAATATTACGGTTATGGGTTTGATTGCTAGTAAATAGAATTAATTATTTTTTATTAATATTTTAATTTCTTCATTCTGGTCTCTCAAAACAGATCCAAAATCGAAAACGAACAGTTTTTACACTGTCCTTCACCTACCACATCATATGCGAAATAGAGCGTAAAACAAACAAAAAAAAAAAGAAAATAAATTACACCATATCCATCATATATTATTTTTTCTATCAAATCTTACAGAAGACGGAACATTGAGCAATTTTATACACGTAGTTTATGAGGTTACTTCGTACACACAACGGGTCATAACTCAGGGACGGCCTTCATTAAAAACTTGTTGTGATAAAGGAGAATTAAAAAGTATGCCAAAGTATTTCTAAGTTATGCTGAACAAAAGTTTTATCGGATATTTTATTCGCATCTTAATAAGTTAGAAAGTGAGGCGTATTTTGACTGCTCATGTCATGGGTTCGATTCTGAATCGGGGTATGATTGTTACGTTTAAAATCAATTTGTCTAATTAATTTGTTTTTTAATATTAGTAGATATTTTTCTTCTTCTAAGTTCAACATCTTGTGATTAGTCCATTGGTTCTCATGTCCTGCACTATAACTCATCACTTCTCTACGCGTACGGATAGTACGATACAGCGTTCCCAGATTTTCTTTCAGTGGAAAGCGGGATTTTAGAAAATTTTAAGTAACAAAGCGAAAGAAGAGAAAAAGAGATTCTTTTGCCAAAAGCGGGATTCTTTGAGGATTTAATTTATCATTTATCTATTTATCAGAATTTTAAATAAAGCTTTCACTGGTGAAAGATATTAATATATATTTTTTTTTTATAAAAAAAACATCATTATATACGATATTGTTTTGGTTTACCATATTTAAGGCAGTTAAGTAACTACGTAACTTACGAATATACTTATTTGTATTTATATGAAATTATTAGAAACTAATTATAATCATAGATTAATACAAAACGATTTCTAACTGTACGTAGAATAATTCGTGAAAAGTGGGACTATGTCTGTCCCGATCGAGACATTTAATTTTTGAACTAAAAATCAGGACATCTCGCAAAATCGAGACATCTGGTAACGCTGGTACGATAGTAATCAATATGATTTTTAAGCCATTACTCTATTTCTGTTCTTGAATATAGCAGTGAGAGTTTTCTTTTCCTTTTTTTCAGTTTTACTTGCAGGGTAGACGGAGGGAGTCTAGTGTTAAGACTCCACTTTTTGCCGAATTCAGGCTGCTTGTCACAAATCTTCATCAGATAGTATGGGCTCTTCGAGCCGACGCTATACGTTTTTGTAAGACATTCTGAATCAAGACATAAGATTTTTTTTTTTTTTTTTTAATATCAATACATTATACAAAGAGCTGATTTAATAATATTGCACAGCTGATATAACTCTATAATACTATAGTTAAAGAACAATATAAGAGGCGCGTACTTTTGCAAATTTTACAAATTTAAAAGAGAAAATAGAAATTCAACTTCGAATTCGCTTGCCAAAAATGAGAAAATTGAGTGAGAGTTGAACCAGCTAACATCAAATACTATGAGAATATTCCAGTTTAACTTACTTTCGGTGCAACTGCGGTATATATGTAGGTGATAAATTGTATTTGCTCCCATCCCATTTGCTAGTTTGTCAGTAGACAAAGTGTATGGAATCCAATACTCAAAACTTGTTCGTAGCTAGACACTTTCATGATTCTATCTGAGGTTTCAGATAGGATTGAATAAGATGTATATATGTATGTATATATATACAGTTTCCTTGGCATTTTTTTTATTGTAGCAAATTTATTTTTTTTAATTTTATAACACGAGGCAAACTGCGGCGTTGAGTTCCGCCACTCAATTTGCAACGCCTCTATAAATTGTCGGACGTATTAGCGCGCTGTAGCTCGCATGTAGCTAGACAAAGCGAACTTGGTAACCTTCAAATATATGCGTTCCCCACTTTTTAGTCGAATTATCAAGCATTGCGTGTTGAGTGACGAAACTCAACGCCACGCTATGCAGTTTTAGTTCATTCTTCTATTTGTAACGCTATTTCCCGCATGTAGCAGAGTAGGCAGAAGGAGTTTAGTGTTAAGACACTCCACTCCCCACCTTCCGTTAAATTCTGGAGGCATGTCGTGATGAGTGACGGAATTCAACTCCATGCATTGCCTCGACACCAGAGCGAAGAAATGAAAATCTTGTGCCCCTGCGCCATGACTACCCTAAATTATTTTTTTCATTAGAATTTATTTGAGGCCGGTCGTGGCGCAGCGGCAGGAGGTGTGACTGCAAACCGACTGGTTGTGGGTTCGATCCCCACTCGAGGAGATGAAATATTTACTTAAATTTATATTTCCATTTCTTCGCTCTGGTGTCGAGGCTAAGCGTGGCGTTGAGTTCTGCCACTCAACACGCAATGCCTCCAGAATTCGGCAGAAAGTGGGGAACGGAGTGTCTTAACACTAGGTTCCCTCTGCCTATCCTGCTGTGTGCGGGATACAGCGTGAAGCTAATTTAATTTTTAATTTTTATTAGAATTTATAAATAGAAACAAAATACTTCTAAACGCCAGAACATAGGAAACAGAGTGACTGATCACTAAGTTCTCCATTTAAAATAAATACTTATAAATGTAAAAGTTTTAAGGATATAATACATATACTTATTCATGCAAATACTCAGTACATATTCCCACATTAAAAGGACTGTCACGTTTCTACTCGGTCGGGTGTGAAATATTAACTTGCTCACCTTCCGTAGCGTTAACTTATGTGTATAATTTTTCATTTTTTACTTTAATCCCACAGAAAATGTGAAATGATATGAAACTATCTAGATTTAAAATTTATAAAGTTTCTCAAAGATTTTGTTATTTTAGACATTTTTGTCTCGTTTTATCATAATCTACTCGAAGTATATATTGTTTATTTAAATTTTATACTTTTTTTTAGTTTCACGCTGTTTCCCGCTTTAAGTATCGTAAGCACAGGAAGCATAGTGTTAAGACACTGTGTTAATAATTTTTCGTTCTTAATCGAATTTAATCCTCCAAGCGGGATTCGAACCCGGAGCCGTCGCCAGCCACTGACAACAAATTATTTGGAACATTATAAATTCAATTGTGGCGCAGGAGCACAAACGTGTGACTTTAAGCGCGATAGATTGTGGGTTCAATCCCCATTCTAGGGGAAATGGGATGTTTAATATTTTCGTTTTATCGTGGTAACTCGACAAAGTGCGTCGTTGAATTTCGCCACTCTATACGCAATGCCTCCAGAATTAGTCGGAAGATGAGGAACGAAAGTGTCTCAACGAGAACGGAATGCTTTATCACTAGGTTTCCCTATAGTTCCTTCAATCTAAAAAAAAAAACAAAAGATAACATAATCATTTTTGATTTAATGTATTTGTTTTGTTGTACAAAATAATATTATATTTTAACTTATTCTTATGAAAAACAAAGAAGATCGCTTAAAATATAATAATATATTTTACCACAAAAAAAATAAGAAAACAGAAATTTGGAGGTGCTGGGATTTGAACCCAGGACTTTCAGCATGCGAAGCAGACACTCTACCACTGAGTTACACCCCCGGTGTACATCGATCGTCAAATTTCTCATTTAAATCAAACCAAATTTTAGTAGTTTATATTGTATGTAACATTACAAAAATATATCGAGATATTTCTATTACATATATTCATTATTTACATTACATACACATTTTCTATTTTTATTATTTACTACCGTCTGTTCTTATTTTTTATTCATATTTTTGATATTTCAGGCAACATAAAGAAAAAAAAATAGTTTGTGTTAGCTTCACATTATATCCTGTATATAGCCAGTGAAGGCAAAAGAAACCTGGACCCCTAGTGTCAAAACGTGAAGTGGGAAACGGAAGTGTCTTAATAGAAACAGAGTGTCCGTTTCTATTAAACCGCATCTGTTCTTCACTTTTCACCGAATTCTGAACTAATTCAATGTTGAGGGGTTAATAGAATTCAACGCCGCACATATAGTTTATAAATAATAGAAATTTTATAAAAATGCTAAAAAAATATTATAGCATTCGAGCTAAATGACTTTGCCAATGTCTCCATTGTTACTATTGAACTTAGGAAAGATGAAAAGGATGTGACATTTTTTCCTACATAATCCACAAACCAATGTCAATTTTCTACTAAAAAAATCAAAGTTAGAGCAGATTACAGATTATGTATATTCGCTTAGCGGCATTCCAGCAGCCATCGGTTCAAATTTATTTTAATATTTAAAATTTAAATAGTTAGTATAGAACTTTAATTAAAGGTGCATACATTCGGATTGTTTTTGTGTTGAAAATTCCATTTATGGAGAAGAACTACTGGCTTTATTACAACACGGTATTCAGATCGATGTAACCAGGTACAGTGGTACCTGACTCAGAGAGGGGTCCCCTTGGGGTCTTATGGGCGAATGTGCCATGTCATAGCCACAACCCCTGGTTTTTTTATCATTTCCATATGAAATCGCGAGCAAAACTATACGTAAAACCTAGTTTCACATAAAAATGTAATGCTCATAATAATCTTATCATACTTCTATCCTATCATATCGGTATTTTTTTTATGATTTTTGGAATTTAAAATATTATATTACACCCTAAAACACGCTATTGGCAGTAAACTTATTGATTCCATAAACGTGGGTCCAATATGGAAAGCCCATAAAGCTTAGGTCGTCTCGTAATAGGTAGATACTAATATTATTATGCTACTTTAGTTGTGTTTTCTATTGTTTATTATTATGTAAAGGTATTTCAGTATAAATGTATGCTTCAAAGTATAATTTTGGAGAAAAAAATATACAAAAAATATACAATTTCACTGAATTGATGAATATATATATATTTTTTTAAACTTTACGCTATATCCCACATAAAACAGGGTACAGCGTCAAGTAACATCATTTTCGAATTGCGTGTTACGTGATGGATTTTAACGCCGTACTATGTCCCGTTACCAGAGCAAGGAAAAGAAAATAATCCACCCCACCGATCACCCAAAGTAATAAACACATAAATCAAAACAAAATATATAGCTGTAAACAAACAGACGCATATGTTGTAACGTATTGTAAGCATAGCATTTTATTTTGATACGGCAACGAGTGACCGTAATAGCTGTTACGTTTTACTGCCATTTCATACCAATATATCATTCTTTTTCTATACTAGATCCATTTCGTGGTTTTACTTTGGAAAATATTAAATATTACTGCTACGACTACTACTAGCTTCACGCTTTATCCCTAGCGGGGTAGCCAGAGAGAACGGAGCGCCAAGCGCTACGGTCTCTACATACCTCTTTCGCCTCCTCCTCAACCTTTTGTATCTGACTGTCTTCAATCTCTTCATACATGCCCTCCGGGGGGTCCTCATGCTTTTTACGTGACCTTCCTCCAGTTTCTTTGATACTGTGTTTTCGAAGGTCAACCGAGGTCTCCCCCTAAATTAAATATATAGAAATAAAGAAAATATAGTAAATATATATAAACTAATGACTGTAGGGTGACCTATGTTTGCCTTTGTAGGAAGGTCACGTAAAAATCATGAGAACCCTCCAGAGTCTCCATAAAGAGGTTGATGACAATGGATGAGCCGAGTCCGTTTTCTTTAGAATCAACGCTACTATCCAGTAGCTTTGATTCCTAAGAAAACAAAGAGTTTTCGTATTTAAGACCAAATTTAGTTTTTCTAAATAAATTTTAAAATATTAAAAAAAAATACAGACGAACACCACTCTAATTTTTTTTACTAAAATATTATAGTAGCATATTGCAAATATTATAAAACTCATACATTCATGTTATAACATGTTTATCTTATTTTTCTGTTTTATTTTTAAATCATAACATGCCACAGTGAATTTTGATGACTTCATTTTATATGGCAGTAACAAAATTATAGAAAAAAAAGAAGAATAATAAATGCAATTTTATTAGAGGTCGTCGTGACGTTTCATCATAGTGTCTGGCTGTAAACGCGACTGTTGTGGGTAAGATTCCCACTCGGAATTATAAGTTATTTTAAGTAAGTTAAGCCAAAGCGCGGCGTTAAGCTCTGCCGCTGAACAACGCAACACTTCGAGAATTTTAAAAGTAAAAGTAAAGTGGGGAACGTAAGAGTCTTAATGTGAGCAGCTTGTAATACATAACACAGGTTCCCAAATTTTCTCTACATACATGTGGGATACAGAGTTAAGTAAAAAAAAGACATTACTTCACTTTTTACAACAGCCAGACATAACAAATGACTAGACAGAAGTGAATGAAGTGTTTTAACACTAGGTTCTCTGTTTTCTCTTAAAATACTAGAGACGCGTCAAGCTGGTATATATTCCAAATATTTTTTACATTGAACCGGATCTCTTATCCGGTTAAGCTATTACTGTACTGTATAATGAAACTTCCCCATTCATTATTCCACGCAAACTTACTAAATCTGAACACTCAGTTATACAAACCATTAATTTAATTAAACTTTCAAAGGAGAATGAAACTTTTGGGCCGTCACGTAAAGAATTGATATGTAATCTAAAAAATTACATTTTTTTTTTTATTTTTAGAATAGCAAATAATAAATTAATTGACATTCTGGAAGTGAAGAAAAATGAAAAAAATAAGATTTAGATCCTTAATCGATTAAAATCAATCATATTTTAAGTCAGAAATGTGACAGCTGATTGACAATCACACCTTGTCTAATGATTTTTTGCATTTTTGCATCTGTTTGTCATCGCAAAATCAGGCCATTAAATAAAAAACAATAAAAAAAAAACATTTGCTTCTGTCATTACGTTCGTGTCATAACGCATCGACATTTTGAATGTTTTCCCGTTTGTTTGATATTTTCAACGACTACTGTTTTGTTTTTCTCGGATTTTGACTCTGCCTACTTTGTACGACCCTCGCTTCTCCACTGGACTCTGAAATCTTTTGGATCTTACGACCGCCACGCTATAGATATGAATCGCTGTGTGAATTGTGGGATAGCCAATGGACACTGCAATACCCTAGTCCGATGACCTTTAGACGATGAAAACCACCACAACCTGGTTACTTAGAGGTGTGATATAATCCCGACATATAAGCAGAAAAATATATTTCTGTTACATTTTAGTTGACAGCTTTCGTAGAGGAAGGGAAGCTATTGCTATGAAATACTGCAATTGTATTGTAGGAAGACGAATGGTAGGCTGCTGTGCTCATGTTATGAGTATTATATATATATATATATACATATATAAGGTACCATACCTTAGTTGGGCTAAATACCAAAATAATTTAGTTCCACCTGCACTCTTCTTAGATGACATTTTAATAATAGATAATAGAAGAAGAATAAAATATTCATTAAAATGTGTTTTATTTATAAATAATAAACATTAATGCTTAAACAACTCAGTAATCACATATTTTATAGAAGTTGATATTCAAGAAATTGGTCTGCGAACTTAACCTCACTTTTATCAAATCTCTAATAACTCAGCTCTCAGATTGCCAAAATTTATGTAGTTTTCAAGGAGGGAATGATGTACCTAAATCTATTAAATGATACCATTTTCATATCTTTACATTCTGGGCCCAAAAATGTATGGAATAGTTTCAGTCTCCTTTATTGAGATCGCTAGTGGCGCAGTGGGACAGGATATGATTGTGAAAGTCGAATATTGTGTATTTTTTATATGCGGGATACAGCGAGAAAAGGTTCACCAAGCATAGCATAGCAAGATAGGCAAAGAAAATAGAAACCTAGTGTTAAAACACTCCGTTCTTCATTAGGTGAACAGTTCTGTTCTCCACTTTCCGCCGAATTTCTGAGGTATTGCGTGTTGGCGGAGCTGAACGCCGCGCTTTAACTTGTTACTAGAGCGACGAAACGAAAATAGATTTCGTTTCGCTAAGTGGGAATCGAACCCTATAACCGTCTGGCTTAAGGTCGCATGCGTTTGTGCCTGCAACATAGTTGTAGGTTCATTAGTAACTCAGACATTTAATTATATTTAAATTGCATTTTGACTCTTCTAATAATGTTTAAGCTTTAACGCTTTTTTCTATATAGCAGAGTATACAGAGGTATTCTAATCAAATTCGAAACACTGCGTGTTGTCTAGCACAAGTCAATGCCGCATTTTGATCACCGATGCAGGAAATAAAACAATAATAACAATAATAATAAATATACTATATTGCACATTTAAAAAAAAAACAAAACAACTTACAAACATAATAATAATATAAAACGTTCCCTAAGTGGGAATTGAACCTGCAATTATCGTACTTGTAACTACCGGTTTGCTGAGCGGCGTAAGAATAAAAAAACGATCAGAAAGACAAGGGAATTCTAGCGATATGGCACTTTTTGTGAATCCTTTAATCATTTAGAGAAAGGATTTCTTTATATGTCACCCCACAAAATATATGAAAATGTATAACTCCAAAAAGATGTTTTTATACTACAAAAGGTGCTTTACGCTTTTTCAAAAAATACACGTTCTCTACTTTTAGTTCGAATTGAGTGGCAGCACTTAACGCCGCTTTTTGTCTACTTAAACGAGGAAATAGTAATAATATAAATATATTCTCTTCCCCAAATAGGGATTGCGCCCAAAACAATCACGCTTACAGAGTATCACTGTGACTTAAATAGTAAGTAAATAAATCAGCTTCACACTGTATCCCGCACACAACAGGGTAAGCAGATGGAACCTAGTGTTAAGGCACTCCGTTCTGAGAGTAAGTAAATATATAAATTAAAACTTAACTTTTTATAATAAATGTTGAATCATAAATCAAAATTAAACGGCGCCGCTCCCAAAGATCCGGTAATGAGAAATCGAGTTAACTCTGTTACTCTGAAAGCATTATTTGCGGCTACGAATTTAAAAAACAAGATGACATTGTCGTATTTACTTAATAAAGTCGTTCGTGTAGTGAAATGTTTGGACTATAGAGTATTTTTTGTAATAGAATAAATAGTATTTAGTTTATTCTCAGTACTCGGTTGCTCATTATCGGCCCATTTTCAAAACATTGCATAACCCAACGCTACATATTGTCTTACCACAGCATATACATAAATTAAAATATTTTTTGAATATAGTACTTAAAGTAATTGAGGCCAGTCATGGCGCAGTGGCACAAAGTGTGACTGTAAAACCGACTGGTTGTGGGTTCGATCCCCACTCGAGGAGATGAAATATTTACTTAAATTTATAATTCCATTTCTTCGCTCTGGTTTCGAGACAAATCGCGTCTTTGAGTTCTGCTACTCAGCACGCAATGCCTCCAAAATTCGGCAGAAAGTGGGGAACGGAGTGTTTTAACACTAGGTTCCCTCTGCCTACCCTGCTGTGCGCGGGATACAGCGAGAAGCTGATTTTTTTTATTTAATTTTTTAAGTAATTAAATGTTTATATCAGCTATACTACCAACATTTAATTTTCACAGGATCGCGCACCTAAATTCTTATTGTTTCATTTCGTTTTGGTATTTTGTTTCAGCCCTTAATGTTTTTTAGGTTTTCTTTGTTAAATTAAAATTATGAATTCCTGGTCGGTCTTCATTGCTGCCTTATTCCTTAACGTCTTTTATGAATATTTTTGTTCGTAATTCATTTGTCTAATATTGTTTTAACTTCATAAAAAATATAGCTGCGCCGTCGTGACAGTTGTGGGTTCGATTCCTACTCGGTGAGAGCAAATTCTTTATACTTCCACGTTCTGACGAGACGTCAGTTAACCCAGAATATTTCGATTTTGGACCGGGGTGGAGAACGCAGTCTTTAACACTAGGTAAGCTCTACATGCAATGCTATAGAATAAACATGGAATATCTTTAAAGTAATGAGGCCAGTCGTGACGCAGGGGCTCAAAATGTGACTGTAAAACCGACTAGTTGTGAGTTCGATCCCCACTCGAGGAAATTTTATTTCATTTATTTATTTATTTTATTTATTTAGTAAATTAAATATTTACTTAAATTTATATTTCCATTTCTTTGCTCTGGTGTCGAGGCAAAAGCGCGGCGTTGAGTTCTGCCACTCAACACGCAATGCCTCCAGAATTCGGCAGAAAGTAGGGAACGGAGTGTCTTAACACTAGGTTCCCTCTGCCGACCCTGCTGTCTGCGACATACAGCGTGATTTTTGAATTTTTTTTAACCTTTAAAGAGGTATATGCGTTTACGAAAGTGTCTTAACATTAGGTTTTTAGTGCTACGTACGTTTTCAGGCTATTACGAAATCAGAAAAATAACAGTAATATCGCTGACTCTCACTTTCCACATTTATTTTCGATTTATTTTAGTGGATTAGGTGGCATTAATTATTTATATACAATATACGCACAAGACCGTCGTGGCACTGGGCCACAAGCGTTTGACTGAAAACGTGAAGGTTATGGGTTCAATTTCTGCTCGTGGAAATTAATTATTTAATATTTTCATTTCCGCTCTCGTAAAAAGATAAAGCGCAGTTTTGAGTTTCTTATCCTGCTAATAGCGAGACACAGCGCGAAGCTAAGTATTTATTTTGATTTATTTGTTAAATTACATTACAGAATTTTCTCTTTCGCATTGCTTTTAAAAATTACCTATAACATGTACCTAACAAGAATAAATTTTATACCTTTAGAAACACATCGCAAACAGGCTTCCACACTAATAGAATGAAAGAAAAGATCAATAAGTCGAATCCCGTTGGGCCAATCTTATCTCGAGTTTAATGAAATTTTTCAGAAACCACACATGACATGGGTACTCTTTGTATAAAAAGACACCAAATTTACTTGACAATTTAAACTATAGCTTATACCTTTGGAATAAAGGTGAATTTCAAATGATTATACTATGGAAAATATTTCGTTTTGGGTATATATGCCAGTATCCATACTCCCGAGTTGGTAAATAAAATTATCCGATCCTGTCGATCAAAGTTTTAACGAATGGATCCGTTACTCGGATTTGATTATTATTTATTAGTACAAAGGAGTTTATATGTTATTATTTTATAATAAGCTATCTTATGAGAGGCCAGTCGTGGCGCAGAGGCACAAAATGTGACTGTAAAATCGACTGGTTGTGGGTTCAATCCCCACTCGAGGAGATAAAATATTTATCTTATGATATCCTTCTTTAGTAGTATATGCATGTACGTACATACAGGCATTCGAGGCACAAGGATTGTAGGTTTGATCCCCATTCGAGAAAATAAATTATTATTGATTAATATTTTTCTTTCTTCGCTCTGGCACTAAGGCAAAAGCCCGGCGTTCATTTCCGCCATTTAATGCGTAAAACCTCGAAAAATTCGGCGGAGAGTGGGGAATGGAGTGTCTTAACAATAAGTACCCCTGCCTACCCTGCTGAGTGCGGGATACAGCGTGAAGCTAATTTATTTATATATTTTTACATAATACATGTATGCATTGTACAGTACAAGGAAAAGATTATATGTAATTTAATTAGAACTCTCGTTACTCTTTGTGATATGTTCGCGAATGACAGCTTCGTTTTTTTATATGATTACTGGGATACATGTTTTCTTGAGGAAATGACGTTAAAAATAAGAAATATATTATATCGAGAAGAAGCATAATATATTAGTTCTAATTTGCAAAATGTTGCATTACAAAATATATGTATTCATGGAATTAAGGACATTTTTATTTTTGAGGACTTTTTTATGTTTGAATTAAGGGTGTTTTTATTTACGAATAACACGATATATACTTTTAAAAATAAATATAATGTATAATGAAAAAGAAATACTGCAGTTTGACAACGTTTTACTGCAGGTTTTTTGCTGTGGATTTGAATACCACTCGAAGAAAAGATCAATTTCATGTATGCACTAGTAAACAGAAAAGATTATCTTGAAAATTGAAAATTTTGCGAAAAAAGGGAAACGAACTGTTTTGGTCAACCCTATTACCTACAGAATACAGCGTAAGCTTAACAAAAGAAAATAATTAGTTATTCAGAAAAAAACAATATTTAAGCGAAAAATCGAACTCAGAACTTACTCTACAACAAGACTCACCAACTAACACACCCATGGAAACCCATAATATACTTCCAACATCCATCAACTCCGAGGTTTACAATTTCCAACTACCCTTGATAACGCGAACCATCCAGCCAATTTCCTCTTGGCACTGAATTCTTCCATATCCATTACTTACAAAACAACTTCAATATATTTCTTAAGCTATTAACTTTCTTCCGGAACCGTCCGGCTGTTTTGTTTTGTCTAACGTGCTGTCTAAATCACTGGAATGGTGACGTGCGGGTTTCCTTATTGCATGAGACGACACCAATTTATTGTTGCCCAAGTTTGGACGTTCAGAGCGTTTTATGATGTTATAAGTGTATAATGGGGTTGGTTTTCTAATGGAACTGACTGATCTAGGACTTGAATTCTTTGAGGTTATATCTTCTTAGCATCACCCTGTATTTTACATGTCAGGGTAGGCAGAAGGAACCTAATGTTAAGACACTTTGTTCCCCAATTTCTAACCAGTTTTTAAATCAACGGAGTCAATACTATGTTTTGTATTGTTGCCAAAGCGTGAAAATTAAAATAATTCATTTCACCAAGTGGGTAAATGAGCAGTACCTAGCTATTAGCGATAGCTAAGGAATATTTTTTTTTATTTTTCAGTTATAAAATGATAAGATAAATTAGTAGGTATAGTTGAGGTTGTTGATAGTCTGGGCGAAATCTAAAATTAAAAATTTCGTAATTTTCTCTATTTGCTCAATGAGGAGGAATACTAACTGTACTATAGCAGGGTAATAGCAACCTAAGGATAAGACTCTGCGTTCCTCACTTTTCGCACAATTTTAGAGATTCTGTATGCTAAGTTGCAAAACTAAACGCCGCGCCTTGTTTTGTTACCAAAGTAAAGGAATGAACTGCTACATCGAGTCGGAATCGAACCCACAACTTTACAGTCAGTATTCAAATGAAATTGTTTATTTTTTCATTATTCAAGGGGCATTTGTTAAATTCGTTAGATAGTGGTGGTCGTAAAACTTTACAGGTATCATTTTTATGTCATATATAATGTTTTCTTTAAAGTTTGTAAAGTTAATTAAAATGTACTTTACTTTGCTCCATATTATAACAACATAAATATAAATGAGTGTATTTAATTAAATTTTACTTCTTACTACTAATATTGTCTACAAAAACTTATAATTGAGGTCATGGTGACGCACAGCGCTTAATGTTAAACGCAACCATTGTGGGTTCGATTCTCAAAGGGAAGAACTGTCTATTTTCATTCATTCGCTCTGGTAACAAGGCAAAGCGCGGCGTTGTGCTCTGTAACTCAACATGTAATGTCTCAATAGCTGGAAACAGTTCTGTTTGGGGAACGAATTTTTCCTAGTGCTAGGTTCCCTCTGCTTATCCTGCTATAATCAGGATACAGCGTGAAGCTAAAATAGTTGTTCGTCTTAAATAAACGTCAAAAGAAGCAACAACAAAAAAAAACACAAGCAAATAGAACATCAAACGTCTAAACTCACCAAAATTTGATATTTGCTTAAAAAATCTTGTAATATACAATTGTCCATTTTTTTTGCTCCAAAACTTGGGAATGGAATGAAAACACAAGTTTGTTTATTTTCTTTATACACATTTTGTGAGAAAGTTTTAGCGAAGATATTGTTCGGAGGGACTGCTGGGAAATATTCTGTTTGTGATATCAAAAATCTTAGCTTAGAATATGTATTTATTTATGGAAACTAAGTTCTCTTATTAAAATTGTTCACGCATTTATTCTTTTACTTTCAGCAGTTATTTTTTTTGGTTTTGGCTTAGCTTCACGCTATATCCCGCACAGTATAGTGTTGACAGAGGGAACCTGGTAAGCTGAAAGAAGTGTTAAAACAATCGGTTTCCATTATAATGCTTCCGTTTCCACTGACTCAAAGCGAAGAAACAAAACATTATATAATTAATTCCTCCGAATGAGTATTGAACCCATTAATTATCGAGACCTAACTTAAATATAATAAAAATAAGAAAAAAACTAAACTTTTTCGGCTTCACGTATAACAGAGTGAACTGAGGGAACCTGCTTTTCGCCGATTCTTCGAGGCATTGCGTGATGAGTGGCCGAATTCAACGTGCTTTGTTTTCGTGCTTTGCCTTGTTACCAAAGCTCGTAAATGAAAATAATAAATATTTTGATTCCTCAAGATGCATTCGAATCCACAACCTGTCGCACTTACACGTGACACGCTTGTGCTCCTGCGACTACGATTGACTTCAAAATATAAAAAAATAAATCAGCTTCACGCTGTATCCCGCACACAGCAGGGTAGGCAGAGGGAACCTAGTGTTAAGACACTCCGTTCCCCACTTTCTGCCGAATTCTGGAGGCATTGCGTGTTGAGTGGCAGAACTCAACGCCTCGCTTTACCTCGACACCAGAGCGAAGAAATGGAAAAATAAATTTTAAGTAAATATTTCATCTCCACGAGTGGGGATCGAACCCACAACCAGTCGATTCTACAGTCACACTTTGTGCCTCTGCGCCACGACTGGCCTCTCTTATTATGTATAGTATTTTAATATTATCTTAATTATACCTTAAAGCTGTGTACATCTAGTCATCAACACAAAAGGTGATAATTTGCTAGGTGAAACGTAATCCCCAATTCCCTTAGATGTTCCCGAAATTATTTCTCACTTTGAATCCGTGAGCCCTCCGACCACGGAAGCCAACATCAGAGCCGCCTGACGATTAAAATGACGGTTGTGACTGCCGCCCACTGAAATATATTTGGTGAACTAATTAATAACTATTACATTATTATATAATAAAATAATAAATATAAAAGACGATAAGCGCGACGGTCGTGGGTTCGAAAATGTGAGAACATTTCCGAGAATAACTACAATAAACAACTAATCTAATGAATTATATGAAATTTATACCATAGTATTGTTTAATTAAGAGTATATTTTTATTTCCCAAAATGCTTTCTTCATTTTTTTATATTTCTAAAAAAAAATGTGGACGAACATTTTAAAAATGTAAAAAATATTTAACAAATATCATATCCTCTGGTAAAACGATATTTCTAAGTAATTATCCTTTGGTAACGGTAATTTGTAAAAACTTTCCTTTACAAAGCGGCTACTAACATAGATAAGATGTAACAAGCGTATAAGAACTTCGACGTAGCTTGTTCAGAACGTTTGGCTTAGTGGTCAGACCACAGTTTTTAAAAGAAGCGGGTTCCTTACTTTTCAATTTTTTTATACTTTCGAAAAAAAATAAATCAGATAATTACCAAATAATCATAATCAGCTCATCATTAGATATCCTAAAATACGCTATAATAAATTAACTTGCTATGGACTACAATCTCATTGCTTAACAAGGAGGGTTGTATCAGCGGGTTTAATTTCGACATAAACTAAGCCTGCCCTATGAACAAACAGCCGTCTCTAAATGCGAAGTGTGGCTATTAATTAATTATTTTGTATAGCCTCACTCTCGATTTGTAATCTTTTGTGTCTAATGTAATATTAATGTGATATTTTAATATATATTTGTACTTGACTTTTATATATGTACACTCACATTTGATTTCTAGACAGCTGCCCTTTTAGCTTCATCCACCTGGATAACTAGTCCTCAATTCATTTTCAAGACTAAGAAATAGAAAATTTGTTTTTTTTTTGTAAATAACAAATAATTAACTTACAAGTTATTAGAGGCCAGTCGTGGCGCAGGGGCACAAAGTGTGAGTGTAAAACCGGCTGGTTGTGGGTTCGATACCCATACTCGAGAGAATGAAATAATTATTTAAATTTATATTTCCATTTCTTTGCTCTGGTCTCGAGGCGTTGAGTTCTGCCACTCAACACGCAACCCCTCCAGAATTCGGCAAAAAGTGGGGAATGGAGTGTTTTAACACTAGGTTCCCTCTGCCTATCCTGCTGTTAGCGGGATACAACGTGAAGTTGATTTATTTATTTATTTATTACTTAATATTTTTTATTATGTGTATCTCAGTGCCTACGAATCTAATGTACTACAGTGTAAAAAATAGTATTTGCTCCGTCTTTGTTAGTAGGCGCTTATAGGATTTGGAGGTGTCTGGCAGGGAGTGATAACCATGCTAAGTATAGGCAATGGACAATGCCATTTCTAACATTATTCCCAAGAAAATTAAAAAAAATTAAACTTTATAATTTAACGAAATTTAGGTAGTATTTTTGCTTCTTAGTTGCCTAATAACTCGCTAAAGCTCTAAACTTAAATTCCATATTCTTTGATAGTACTCACCTATGTTGGGTGTATGTCCACAGAAACTTTCAGTAATGTTCTATTATTAGCTCTCTCTCGCTCTATAACATGTTTTAGATATCAATGTTAAAATAAAAGAATAGTATGAAAACCAATATTTTTAAAATCACTTCATTTTGAAATAAGAAACGGAAAAACCTCTCGAATTATATTAAGATGAAAAAAAAACATCGTTTTTATTACAAAGCAGGGTAGTCAATGTATCTAGAGTTAAGACACTCTGTTCTACACTTTATGCCCAATTTTCAGATATTATATATGAATAGTGAAAATAATATATTCTTTTCAACAAAATTAATATAATTTTTAATCCACAATCATCACGTTTCTAATCGGCCACTGTCCCAATGCGCCACGACAAACAAATAACGAAACAAAGTCAATTTCATAAAATACTATGGTAAAACATTATTTTTATCTAGTGCACCTAAAGCGCTCTAAGTCCCTACGGGAAATGTCGTTGAACTCAGTAGAAGCCTCGCTCTTTATACTCATCCGATGAATTTTTCTACGAAATTCACAATAAAAATATTAAAAGTATAATACTACGATGTGGTACTGTTAATGAAACCAGCAACCATGTTGCTTAACAGATGCTGGTATACATTTTTTACTTAGTAGCATACTGTTCAAATATTGTAAGACAGAATGCAGCGTTGAGTTACGCCACCTTGTGAATTTCTAAATTAGGCATAATCTAAAAATTAATTGTTAAAGTACCTGCTTCCTATCTAATCAAGATAATTAATAGATGTAAATTTTTAAAAAATCACGTTTTTTCTTGTGTAGCTATTAAGCTAGGCCGAGTGAACCGAAGTGACAAGACACTACGATCTTCTCTTTTAGACATATTTATGTGTTGAAAGGCAAAACACAACGCCATGCTTTGTGTTATTACCAGAACGATAAAATGAAAATAAATCCACGAGGCCGTTGTGGATTCGATTCCCAATCGAGGGAATGAAATATTTAAAAATTTAATTTCTTCGCTCAGCTCGATAACGATGAGTACCGCCACTCACCACGCAAATCCACGAAAATTCGATGAAAAGTGGAGAACGGAAGAGTTTTAATGGGGAAAGAAGTGTTCTGAAACTAGGTTCCCAGGTTCCCTCTGTCTATTGCTATGTATATTATAGGATACAGCATGAAGTTAAAAATATTATTGCGCTTAAAGTCAGATGCTCTATCATGCCGTCAGTACGTCCAATATAAAATTAAAGAAATATACTATATTTTATATATCGAAACCAATAGTTAAACAGTCGTACTAACAATCCATTCCTAAGCGTGTCAGGTTGAACTCTGTGCATTGTACAGATAACGAGGGGTCACATAAAAGGCTTTTTTAGCTTCCTCTGACCTTTATATTTTAGTTCTCCCACACGGACTTTACTAACAAAAGATAATTTTGATCGTTAAATTTTCCTTATTTCTTTAGGTATAATTTGTATTTTTAAACTAATATTATAAATTATCGTTGAAGCCAGTTGTGGCGCAGGGGCACAATGTGTAACTGTAAACGCGACAGGTTGTGAATTCGATTTCCACTAGAGGGAATTAAATATTTAATATCTCCATTTTCTTCGCTCTGGTGTCAGCGCGGCATTGAGTTCCGACACTCAATTGTCAACGCAAACTCAACACGCAATGCTTTTAGAATTCGGAATTCGGAAAATGAAGAACGGAGTGTCTTAAGACTAGATTTCCTCAACCTACCTATGTTATGCTGGGCTGTACGCACCACTAGACAAACACACGGTGTTAAGTTGCGAATTCATTCATCATAATTTTACGGAAATTAAGTGTAAAGAAAAGTATCTTATCACCAGGTTCTTATTGTCTGTCATCATCATCTGGATATTGGTCTCTGCAATGGCAATATTAATATTCATAATATAAAAAATAAATAAAAAATGTAAATTAAAAATCTTTAGTAAGTATTATAAATGGAAACCGTATTGGATTGGATCTACAAATTTGATATTTTATATTAAAATGCACTTATAAGGCAGCTTTTAAATGAACGGGCTTTATGGGAACCCGACACTTTACATTGCTAAAACCAAGTTGAAACTTAAAAGGGAAAACATTTATTTTCAAAATAACAGTAAAAAATTTAGAACTATGTTCTCAAAATTCAGTCCTCGAGGTCTAGGTCTTACTCCTCTTAAAAGCAACGTCACATATTTAATACCATTTTTTTGTTTTCACTATCACTGTATACGAATTGAAAAATGGAACCCACTTGCATTCAAATTTACGAAACGGTCACCGTGATGTTCTATCGCGTATACCTCCTCAATAAATATACAAATTAAATTAAATCAACTGGAGGCCAGTCGTGGCTCAGCAGCAAGAAGTGTGACTGTAAAACCGACTGGTTGTGGGTTCGATTCCCACTCGAGGAGATGAAATATTTACTTAAATTTATATTTCCACTTCTCCGCTCTGGTGTCGAGGCTAAGCGCGGCGTTGAGTTCTGCCACTCAACACGCAATGTCTCTAGAATTCGCCAGAAAGTGGAGAACGGAGTGTCTTAACACTAGGTTCCCTCTGCTGACTCTGCTGTGGGATACAGCGTGAAGCTGATTTAATAAATATACAAAAGAACACAAAAACAAAATCTGAGTTTAGTCTATTTAGTCAAACGCACGCTTTATAAAACGCTTTATAAAATTAGAATTAACGACTACTCAAATTAAAAATCCCTCAACGGAAGTATAAAAGAGAAAATACATGTATTTTGTTTCAAACTAACCACTTGTTCAGCTGAAGTGAGGTACATAAGTACAGTAGCGTTAAATTATAAAAAGCTTATGACGGAAATAACTTCGAATTCTAAACTGTAATTCAATAGTATAGTAGTATATTTAAAATAGGAAATATTTATAGCCCTGTGTATGACCAAATAAGGGATCAAAGCTATCAGCTTCACGCTTTTTTCCGCTTAGTAGGGAAGGTGTAGGAAATATAATGTTAAAACACTCCGTTCTCTATTTGTAGCTCAATTATTCGTCCGAGTGAGAGAGTTCCTCACAATTCTCATAAAAAAATGTTAAAAGCCCACTTGCAATTTATAGTATATAGTATCCATTTTGTAACGAAAATAAAATTGTAATCCTGAGTTATTTACATGCACATAATTTTTTTTTAATATCTTGTCCGTCTGTCTGTATGTATGATCACGCTTATCTCTGAAATTACTAAATTGATTTACTTGAAACTTACATCAATTATTTTTTTTTAACTCAGATTAACATTTAATGTTTATTTCATCAAAATCGATTAATTAAAAAAAAAGTTATCGTCATTTGAATGAACTCAAGCCGCTAGTATTAGTTCCCGCTCGGTGACGCTGTCAAGCCCAGTCCAGGTCAACAGTAATAAAGCAAATTCGAAAAAAAAAGGTTACATGATTGTTAATAAAAATATATATTTTTAAACTACTATTATTAATAGTACAAATGATAAAGTGAAGGTAAACAAAATGAAATTGATAGTGAAGATTACCGTCATAAATCATAACAGCGAAGTTTAAGTCGCAATTAAATCAACACGGAGATAAAGAACGACTTGATCTTCAAAGAAATATCAAGTAAATACATAGATTCTTCGTTCACCACAATTTATTTAATAATATAATAATTTCCTCTAAGTAGACATCGAATCCATAACCTTCGCGTTTACCCTAACAGCATTTCTTCAAATTTAAATAATTAAATTAAGTAATCCAAAGTAAAATACAAATTGATTTACCACACAATGTGGAAAATACTGATGTTTCCCATCCCCTTATATCCCTGGAAAGTCCCATTATAGAAGCTACTTCTCCCATACTTCCCAATTTAGCCTTTGATATAAAATACCTATAAAATACCTCACTCGTGAAAGCTCGTACCAAAATCTTTTATGCGAACGTCGATCGGACGATCTTATACGTGGACTATTCAATCACACATCGATTCCTTTACTTTATATTGTGTAAAAAGTTTAGCCGATAGTCGATATTTCTTTGTTAGATATGGACTAGGCACCTGTATACGGTAAGGAATCTTGAAAAATGATCAATTAAAATATTTTTTTTTCATATATTAGTACAGACGTGGCGCAGTAAATTCTGTAGGTTGTGGGTTCGATTCCCACTTGAGGGAATTAAATATTTAATATTTGTAATTGCTCGGTCTGGTAACGAGATAAAGCGCTGAGTTGAGTTCCACCACTCCAGAATTTTGCAGAAAGTGGGAAACGGAAGTGTCGTAATGGAAACGGAGTGTTTTAACACTAGACTCCCAGGTTCCCTCTCCATACCTAGTTATATACGGGATACATAGTGAAGTTAAAAAAAGTCTACAGTAGGTTAAAATGATCTAATAAAAACATTTAATTTTCAAGTCAATTTAATTAAGCTCACACATTCTATTTTCTACTCTCTTAGTAATTGGTGAGGCCAGTCGTGGCGCAGCGGCACGAGGTGTGACTGTAAAATCGACTGGTTGTGGGTTCGATCTCCACTCGAGGAGATGAAATATTTACTTAAATTTATATTTCCATTTCTTCGCTCTGGTGTCGAGGTTAAGCGCGGCGTTGAGTTCTGCCACTCAACACGTAATGCCTCCAGAATTCGGCAGAAAGTGGGAAACAGTGTCTTAACACTAGGTTCTCTCTGCCTACCCTGTTGTATGCGGGATACAGCGTGAAGCTGATTTTTGATTAGTAATTGATGAATACATTTGTGACTGAAAAATCCAAATATATAAAAATATATATAAATATAACATTTACATAAAACATATATTATACCGTAGCATTAGCCCCTGTTATATGTAAAACAAAGTTGCTGTCACATTCTGTAACTTTGTAATCATTTTATTAGCTTTTAAGGGTAGAATATTAATCCCGGGGAAGTATAAAAGACAGGGCTTTTACTGAGTTCAGTGGACGTCACCCCCGGGAACGCCCGCACATTCTCTTACGTTTATACAAAATAATGTTCTTGTGTGATATTTGTAAAAACGTGAGTATATTATATATATGCAGAGAGAATTTAATGTTAAGAAATTTTATTCTTTACTTTCCATCTGTTCTAGAGATATTTCGAATTGAATTTTAAAATTTAATGTCATGTTATCTGACTGAAACGTCGAATCGAACCCACAATCATCATTGTGGGTTTGATCCTCATTCCAGAGTTTACTTAACTCTGCCACTCAACACGCCATGGCTTAAAAATTCAGCAGAAAGTGGGGAATGGAGTATCTTTATATTAGGTTCCCTCTGCCTAACTTGCTGTATGCGGGATACAGCGTGAAGCTGATTTTCTTGCTATCCTTATACTTCTTTTAAGATATCAGTGTGGATATATATATTTTTTCACTCCAAATTCATACTTGAATACATTTAAAATGGCGAATGTAGTGTGTAAAAGGATGAATTTGAAGTGTAAAATTGCGAAATTGATCGGTGAGAATGTGATGAATATGGATTGATAAACCTATATTACACCTTTTAGAAAACACCTCTTGGAAACCGTCCAAGTTTTCCAACGTCTAAGGTTTCCAAGAGGCACGGGTTCAAATTCTGCTACGTTCAAATTTTTATGTGTTTTCTAAAAAATATTTTTCTTTCTTAAGTGTGGAATAATACTTTTAAATATTAATAAAAAAAATTAAAAACAAGCTTTCTAAAACTTTTTCATGGTGTATTATATTTTACAACCCACCACCACTTTCATTTGATAACTCGCCATTTTGTTTCTGCGGCCATTTTGGATCAAGAACAATATTGTTCAGTTCAGGTCAGCTTCACGCTGTATCCCGCACAAAGCAGGGTAGGCAGAGGAATCCTAGTGTTAAGACACTTCGTTCCCCACTTTCTGCCGAATTCTGGAGGCATGTTGAGTGGCAGAACTCAACGTCGCACTTAACCTCGACACCAGAGCGAAGAAATGTAAATATAAATTTAAGCAAATATTTCATCTCCTCGAGTGAGGATCGAACCCACAACCAATCGGTTTTACAGTCACACCTCGTGCCGGTGCGCCACGACTGGCTTTGAACAAGAACAACATAAATTAAATGTAATGCTTTTGTCATCAGTACTAAAGTCGTAATCCAAATTGAGCTTACAACATTAATTTAAATTAGCTTACACTAACATACATACTGACACGGTAAGTTTAATAAAAGCTTGTAATAGAGATAGAATAATAATATTTTTATTTACTTGAGCTTATACCTTTGTCCCACTCTCGGAATATATATTTTTAAATGTACATTTTTTATAAAAAAATATATATTTAAAATGTAAAATATATATAAAATATATTGTAATTTTGGCTTTTACTCCACCAAGAAATTAAAGACATTTTATTATGTTAACAATGATGGTGTTTTTATATAATAAAATGTTTTTATTTCCTTTTTTTTAATAAGAATCAAATCCATAGTTATCGTCTCATCATCTTCCATTCAGCGATAGCCTCAATTCGTTAGTTTGACAATAGTCCGTATTCTGTTTTTTTTTTATTTATGTATTCGATTCTCTAATAATTGTTACAAAAGAATTGTTACTAGAGAAAGACAGAAAAATACAAAATAAATATATCTTGTAGCGTCTACTTAAAACAAGGTGTACAATCATATATACTCGTGTGGCTAACACTGTATGTTGAAAACATCTGTTTCTAATACAAAATCTGTTTGTAATACAAAAATTAATAGAAAATAACTTAAAGTTTACATAGATTAATTTATTGCAGCTTAAATTTATATTTCTTTATTCTTGTAGTTTGTCTTTATTTAACATTTTTTGAGGTCGTCGTGGCGCAGCAACAGTTCAACCCACAACAGCAGCAGATGTGACTCGCTGCGGTATCAAATCAGTGCCCGCTGTTGAGTTCCGGCATGTATTACACAATGCCTCGAAAATTTGGCGCAAAGTAGAAAACGGAATTTCTTAACACTATGTTCTCTCTTCCTATCCAGGGGCTATGCGGGATGCTATAAACATATATTTTTTTTATGAAATTCGAAGCCAAACCAAGTGAGAATAATACCAATGTCACATACCTATTTCATCAACTTCCAATATCACTTGATACAAGTATATGGACGAATTAATTTATCGCTTAACTCCGCATTTGTAGCAATCTGTTTATTCATAGGCCCGGCTTAGTTCCTGTCTTAATTAAATCCACTGATACACTGCTTGTTAGGGGTAGAACTAGTTATCCATATGCTTTATAGCTATACGCTTCTAATTCTATTTTAATTATTAATATTGTTGTGTTAACTTATATAATTGAAAACTTGATTTACACCATCATAGCACAAGTGGCGCAAAGGGAAACGAAATAAAGATTGTGGGTTCGATCTCTATTAGGGGGAAGTGAAGTGTTTTATTTATATATTCTTATAGCAAAAGAGCAGAGAAGTGTGCCATTTTTCACCGCAGTGTCTTGAGAATTAAGTAAAAATTGGGGAACGGAATGTCCTAACACTGGGTACTCTGCCTACCTGTGAAAGCTTGAAGCTAAAATGTCATTAATAATTTGCGTCCATTTTTATATTTGTGTTTTTTTTTATTTCCTTATATAAAAAATGTTTGTTGCTCCATTCCATTTTGCTTCTTTCCGTTTCTTTCCGTTCCGTACCTATTCCATTCTTATCGATTCTTCATTTTCTATTTAAACACTTAAAATCAGAACTTATGAAACAAAAATAATTAATATTTTAAATATTTTAGATATCACATAAAATCAATGTTTTTATATACTATGCCTCGTAGATGTTCGCAGCGCTAAGTAAAAGTAAGATTTAGTCAATATATCTCTTGAGTCACCAACATCTAGCATTCTTTGCTTCTAACATTCGTAAAAAATCTAGCATCTAAATTATTCATTTCAAATCAAATTAAGGATGAGGTCCTCGTGGCGTAAAACTGGGTGACTTAACACTAGATTCCCAGTTCCCAGTTTCTCTACATACCCTGCTATAGCTCAAGAAAAATCTTCGAAAGGAGTTCAAACTCACAACGATCGGGCTCACAGTTAGCAGTTGCTTCATTCTGCCACTTTCACATTCCGGCTTTATAAGATTATTTATATCTTTAAAGTTAATAGAGGTCGATCATGGCGCAGGGGCACAAGCATATATTACATTGTGGGTTCGATTTCTTCGCCCTCGTGTCGAGGTAAAGTGCGGCGTTAAGTTAAGCCACTCAACACGCAATGTCTTCAGAATTTGGCAGAAAATTGGAAACGGAGTGATTTAATATTACGTTTCCTCTGCCTACCATGTCACATATCTAATAACAAGGAAAACTAAAAAAAAGTTAAAATTATTAGCACGAAATAAGCATCTAATGGATTAAGACCTTAAAACATAGCATTAACTCATTTAGCTTTGAAGTTGAAATCCGCGGTCGGTATCTAATAGATCCAAAGTGCGAAAGGATTTAGGAACTATGATTCCTTTATTGCTTTCCAAGTTAATTAACTATAGTACGAATGAACATCTGAGGTTTTGTTGTCTCCTAATAGAATAGCTTCTGTAGTTGAATATTCAAATATATATATATATATATATATATATATATATATATATATATATATATATATATATATATATATATATATATATATATATATTTTACTTATTTAGAAAACATATAAAATTTTACGTTTCTATCCTAAGTGTGGAATAACACTTTAAAAATGTATTTTTTTTTTGTTTTCGTGTAATATCTAGTATTAACTTAGGCTCTGCTTATCGACACACAATTTTTAAAAAATACATGAGTATCGTGAAAATAAAAAAAAAATATTATAATATATCTTCCAATATATACAAATATTTTTTCTAAGTATTATGAAATCATTTTTTTTTCAACTTCACATTGTATCTCGCATATAATAGAGTAGACAGAGGGTACCTAATGTTAAGACACTCCGTTCTCTACTTTCCACCGCATGAAGCATTGCGTGTAGGGAAGCGAAACTCAACGCCGCTTTCTACCTTTTTACCAGAGCATGAAAATTAAAATATTAATAAATATTTAATTTCCAAAGCCAGCCAGTGGCGCAGGGTACAAAGTGTGACTGTAAAACCGACCGGTTGTGGGTTCGATCCCGACTCGAGGAGATGAAATATTCACTTACATTTATATTTCCATTTCTTCGCTCTAGTGTCGAGGCAAAGCGCGGCGTTGAGTTCTGCCACTCAACATGCAGTGCGTCTAGAATTCGGCAGAAAGTGGGGAACGGAGTGTCTTAACACTAGGTTCCCTCTGCCTACCCTGCTGTGTGCGGGATAAAGCGTGAAGCTGATATGATATGATATTTCATTTCCCTGAATGGGAATCGAGCCCACAACCGTCGCGTCTACAGTCACACGCTTGAGCCTCAGGAAGCCGTTTCCATACTATACAAATACTATAATTCACTACAAACAAAATTATCGGACATCCCAACAATATGTCGCTAAGAGTTTCTTATAAAATACACTTAAATAAAGAAAATAAACAAGCGCCTGTTTTCCTTCAATACCCAAGTTTCGGGACATAAAAAACAATGGACATGAGAAATATACGAAACATGGATTTTCAATATTTCTTTGGGTGTTTATTTTTTTAGTAGGATAAGCAAATTCCGAAGTAGTGCTTAGACACTCTTTTCTACATTTGTCTCCCAATTTGTCACATTTTAAGTTTTAATAAATGAATTCTGTTTCACCTCTGACTACTCTGCTGTGTGCTACAATGTGACGCTAAAGAAAATAACATTAAGGCGTTGCCATTCTTTTAGATTTTATGATTATTATTGATGTTTTTTACTTCTGTGTTTGTTGTATGTGCGTTTCTGTGTGGTTAATAATTTCTTTTTTATTATAAAATAGAAATTACACAATACATTAGACTATTTTTTTTTTAATTTTAATACATTTCTTAACTGTTCAAACAATGTCTACGAACAAGATGAAGTTCACACTTAAGAAATTACTTTTTAAGTGTGATTTACTGTCAAAAGGCTGATTGTTTTAGAATTATAATTATTATTTATAAATTTATTTTAAGACATTTAATCATAATAATATTAATAGGCATTTTTTTTTAAATATTTAATATTAATACCAAACCCGTAACAGAACATTACAAAAAAAAAATTAAGATCAATTAAAACTTTAAAAAATAGTAATTTAATCCTATTCTATTGTGAAGGAAATTATCTGTATTTGAAGATCAAAAAATGTTATACAATCACATTTAACAAAAGAAAAGGATAACAATGTCTGATAAGGATATAATCTTGATGATAAATTTACTTATAGTTCATTTGGATGATAAGTTGTTACTTGGATCGCATATAAGCATTATGACTCAAAAAGATTAGCGCAGCGTTGAGTTGCGCTTTCAGAATTCGGCATAAAGTGGGGAACGGCGTATCTTAATACTAGGCTCCCTCTGCCTACTCTGTTACTTTGCAACGTGCAGGATACAGCATGAAGCTGTAAAAAACTAAGAAAAGTGTGACTGTAAATCGACTGGTTGTGGTTTCGATCCCCACTCGAGGACATGAAATATTTATTTAAATTTATATTTCCATTTCTTCGCTCTGGTGTCGAGGCAAAGCGCGGCGTTAAGTTCTGCCACTCAACACGCAATGCCTCCAGAATTCGACAGAAAGTGGGGAACGGAGTGTTTTAACACTAGGTTCCCTCTGCCTACCTTGCTGTGTGCGGGATACAGCGTGAAGCTGATTTATTGATTTATTTATTTTTTATAATATTTCTTGATTTTTTTAATTATTTAAATTTCTAGCTCCGGTAACGAGGCGAATCGCGAATTTGAGTTCCGGCGCTTACCATGCATTGACCAAAGTCTCCACGACTTAGAGGAAAGTTGGGAACGGTAGTGTCTAAATGAGAACGGGGAGTCTTAGCACTAGATTTCTAGGTTCCTTTTACCGACGCTGCTATGTGCGGGATACAGCGTGAAAAAAATTAAAACTGAATCAAACTTAAGGCTTTAGATGTCACAATGAAATAGCTCAAAAGACAAATACCATTAAAATTTCAGCATAAATGTATATTAAATCGAATTCCTAAAGAATTTTAATATTAAACACATAACTTACAACGTACAAAGATGGGCGGGCGTTCTACAAAAGATTCACGTTTCAAATATAATAAATAAATAAAATATTTTTGTATGTTATATTAGCATTCCTCCACAGGCTTTGATCGTTAATAGAAAATAAATAAATAATATATGTACCTAAATATGATTATTTACTCAATTTTGTTAAATGAATAAATTACATTTGGCCTCAGATCAGAAATCGACTTCAAAATATATTTTTTTACTTATTTACTTTACAGTGATCGTGGGTTCGATTTCTACTCGGTGGAATCTATTATTTTCGTTTTCACGCTTTGGTAACAAAACGGCGGAGTTGATTTGCGCCACTCAACACGCATTGTGTCTGAAAATGAACGGAAAGTGGGAAATCTAATGTGTTAACATTATGTTACTTCGGCCTGTTCTTTTGCTAAAAGCTGGATACAGCGCAAAGTGAACAGGCGCAGGCGCAAGTGTGACTGTAACGCGGCTAGTTGTGAGTTCGATCCTTACTGATATGAAGTACTTACTTGAATTTATATTCATTCGCTCTGGTGTCGAGGAAAAGCGTGGCGTTGAGTTCCGCTACTCAACACGCAATGCCTCCAGAATTCGCCAGAAAGTGGAGAACGGAGTGTGTTAACACAAGGTTCCCTCTGTCCACCCTGCTATGTGCGGGATACAACGTGAAGCTGATTTAATTTTAATTTTTTTTATTATTTTACCAAAATATACGTCTGATTTATCGTAAGAGAGAAAGAAATCTAATATATTGATCGATTTACACAGCAGGGTAGCTGCTGTGTGCGAGATACAGCGAGAATCTGATTTGATTTAATTTAATTTCTTTTTATTTTGACTGGTTGTGGGTTTGATCTCAACCCAGTTTCCTCTGCCTGCCTCTGTATGCGGGATACAGCGTGAAACTGATTTTTTAATTTAATTTTGTTTAAAATGAATGCAAAAGTCCGTAAACTTAGTTTGTTAACGTTAATCTTCATGTAATTAAAACCTGTAGTACAGCTTAAAAATTATTACAATTTTAAACACATACGCAAACTTAAGTATTTATATAAAACAAAATAATTTTCCACATCGTGAAATAAATTCGGTTTTCATATAAACAAAGTGTTCCAATAAAACTCTGTAAATTCATTAATGCGGGTAATTTGTGAGCGCTGTACGTTCACACGTTATTAACAACTATTTTTAATCGAATAGTTTTGTTCTTTATATTACTTTCACTATTTTCTGCAAAAGAATATTGATTTTTGGTTTGTTTAAGCTTCACAAATCCATCATTTCACAAATTTATCAGGGCAGGTAAAGAGAAGAGCGAAGCGAAAGCGAAGAGCGAAGAACTTGACGATGGTCAATTCGATTCTCATTTGGAAAAATGAAATATTTAATATTTTAATTTCTTCGTTTGTTACTTGAGAAACATGGCAAAACAGCATTGAGTTCTGCCATTTAACACGCAATGCCTCCAGAATTCCGCGAGAAATAGGAAACGAAATTGGTTTTATAGGAACGGAGTGTCTTGACACTAGATCCGAGATTTCCTCTGCCTATTTTGCTATTTGCTAAAAATATATTTTATCCAGTACCCATACTTTAAAATTATTTCTGCATAAAGAACGTTAGTATAAACGTCAGTCCACTTAAATGAATTAATAACTTTCGAAAACTGGATTCCGGACCGCTTTGTCGTTTGAAAATCTAACTCAATGTATAAAGACTTATTATTTTAAGAACTTTTCGAGGTAGATAAAATAACTTATTGTTGTTACATGCAATTCCTTATTTTCCATTTATTCTGAATTTCGTAATAGGTGAAATAATTACTTAACAAATTTAACAATAAATATTGCCTCAAATTACCAATACAACTAGCAAATGGACTGAACAACTCTTACATATATAAATATTAAAAAATATATATCAGTCTTGGTGCAGGAGCACAAGTGTATGACTGATTGTGGTTTCGTAGTGCCTATTATTATTTTCGTTGTAAAATCTCTTTGCACGTATATTGACACATTCGGAGTTCAAGAAAAAGCAAAACGCATATAGACAGTTTCCAAATTTTGTGATATTTTTTTTATAATGAATAATCAATATTAATTATTTAAAAAATATTATAATGGTTTTTTTTATAATGAATATTCAATAATTAAATAAGCACTCAATACGCAATCCAAATTCTACTAAAATACAACACATATTTCAAAAGATATTTTTCTTGGAATAGCCCTTTCCCCCCTAAAGCAAAACAAAAACTCCCCTTCAAAGTCTAGTAAAAGTATACTAAACGCATTAACGCATTCAAATCTTTATTTTCCATCCTGGGAAAGCGAGAATGGCGAAAAAGGGAACGTAAAACTCGTTTTACGTTTAAAAGCACGCAAAAACAGTTGTGGATGACTAGAACAACATAAAGTTTATTTCATACAATAATTCTCTCAAAAATACTGAATTATACAATATAAATGAGAAGGGTCAGTACAAATTACTTAACATAATAACAAAACAACATTGTCAAAACGTCGCGTCGTAACTGAATCACGAACTATGTAAAGAGTACAATTAAAATCTGTCGAGCTAAATGAACCTTCCTTACAATGTTGATTAAACAGAAGGTTTATTGGGTTAGCTAATTTTGAAACTATGTAGGTACAGTGGTAACGATTGTGTTGAATATTAAGGTATATTACAATTTGGTGGTCGTGAGTTCTTATTCATACACTGGATAGTCATTACATTTTTTTAATGTATAATACATACATGTTTTATTTTTCGCAAAAAAACGGTAAAAATTCTTATTATAATAATTCATTATCCATTTTCTGGAAAATTATATATTCTTTTTTAAACACCTTTGAAAGAGTTATTCGAAACGTAGGAAAGGGAAATACTTTTACGTTAAAAAAAGCAACGGCACTACGATTACGTTAAATACTAATATTTTTTTGTATAATATTTTAAATAAAATGTAAATGGAATAAAATAATGGAACAGTAATATAAGCATTTCAACGCGACGATTCTGGATTCGATTCCCATACAGGGAGTTTTTTTTTATTCTGTTAACAAGACAAGAGGAGGCGTTGAGGCCGTCACATACATTTTTTTCTCAGCTTCACGCCGTATCCCGCTCACAGCAGGGTAGGCAGAGAGAATAGTGTGAAGACGCTCCGTTCCCCACTTTCCACCAATTTCTGGAGACATTGCGTGTTGAGTGGTGGAACTCAACGCCGCGCTTTACCCTCGACACCAGAGCGAAGAAATGAAAATATAAATTTAAATCAATATTTCATCTCCTCGAGTAAGGATCGAACCCACAACCAGTCGATTTACAGGCACACTTTGTGCCCCTGAGGACTGGCCACGTCACATACATATATAGTGTAAAAAGGGGAACGGAGTTTCTAAATACCAGGTTCTCTCTGCTTACCTTGTTTAAGGGTACCTCAAGTTTAAGTAACACAAAAAACGCAAAAGGCAGATAAATATATATAAATATCAAAATACGAATATGAACTATCTCAATGTTGGGTGAAAGTTAAAGAAAGTAAATTCAAGTTCAAAAGACTATATATTATTCTGTAACGGGTACATTGAATTATGTGGCATTAACTTGGTACTTTTACATATCACTCTGCTTTATACTTGTTGATAAGAATACACGGCGACGCGTCTGACAATTAAAGCGAATGTTGTAGGTTCGATTCTATGGCACAAAAATGAACTATTTTTCATTGCTTAGCTCTGTTAAGAAGACCTGTGGCGTTAAGTTATTAACTGATTCCCCGAAAACCTTAAAAAAAAAATTATGAATAATATTTTTGTTCGTGATGTGTTACTCGTGTTTATTTATTTATTCATTTTACAACGCATATCCAAGGTATATACTGTTCCGCCATTTAATGCTCAAAAATCGGTTGGAAAGTAGGTAACGAAGTGTCTGAACACTAGGTTCCCTTAGCTCCCTCCGCTCTATGTGGAATACAAGTAAAGTTTCAGTCTTGACCTGAATCACCTTACTACGCATAAAAAAAGTCTTGCCATCACCTTATTACATGCTATCAATCATTATTTTTAAACACTTAAGAGATGTATATATATATTTTCAGTCAAGTTAAAATAAATAATTGCGTAATTTTTCTATACACGCTGTATCCCACATGTAGTAGGGTAGGCAGAGGGAGTCTAGTGTTAAGGCACTCTACTCCTCACTTTTTGCCAAATTCTGGAAGCATTGTGCGCAACTGAACGCCGCGCTTTGCTTCCACACTAAAGCGTAGAAAACGAAAATATTAAACATTTCATTTCCTCGTGAGTGGGAATCGAACCCACAACCTATCACGTTTACAGTCATACGCTTGTGCCTCTGTGCGACAAATGACCACAAATATATAATAATTTAAACTATATGAAATGTTTATTATCCCTGTCCGAAAGTCATCACAAGGCGGCGCTACGCTAACATGAATTATGATATAATGTTTAAGGGAATGAAATATTTTAAAAGTTCACCGCTTCAAGTGAATTTATTTTAGACTTCAACAGTTTTCTTGTACAGAATATATTTATGTTCTTTTACAAAAAGCAATGAATTATTATCTACGTATATATATACAAAAGAAAAACTGTAAAAATATTTTGTCTGTACATTTAGTAATTTTGACTGAAAAGCGACACTTAAAAAAATAATAGAAAGCTAAAATATTTTTTTGG
Organism: Heliconius himera; assembly: GCA_021202915.1. NCBI lineage: Eukaryota > Metazoa > Arthropoda > Insecta > Lepidoptera > Nymphalidae > Heliconius > Heliconius himera. The sequence continues at coordinate 367,201 of JAJHJA010000492.1, forward strand.
ATTTCTTGTCTGTCTGTATATATGATCACGTTTATCTCCGAAAGTACTGAACCGATTTACTTAAAACTTTCACTCAATGCATGCGTTTGCCTGTGAGTATTATATAGCATTCTATATCTATATCTATCCTTATAATATATGTATAAGGATAGGTATAGATATAAATCTGTATTTTTAACTGTAAAATATGTATTTAGTAAAACGTCGTTTTTGATTAATGTAATTATATATTAAGTGAAATTTAATATAAAATGGTATTTTTCAATAGTTACAGTTTAAGCCCAATAGATGGCGCTGTGCATAAATCATCATTTTCTAAATCGTGCTGGTAAGATTCTTGGCTAAAGAATAAAATCCGAAACGTCTTGGTTATATGTATATGACAGTTGATAGATTTTATATAATTAAAATGATAATTATAAATATTTTTAAAAATAAAAAAAAAAATGAATTATTGGCGAAGGTCATAAAAAATCCAAAAAAATCCTGATAGAAATTACGATAATGTAGTAAAAAATCATATTAGAATTCATTATAGTTGTCAGTCAATTCTGCTTATTAAATCAACAATCATGTAGTTCAGGCGGGCGAAGGCGCGAATGAAACGCTAGGTTATTAATATTTTCATTTCTTTGCTCTGGCATCAAAGCATAAAAAAAATTTAAAAATTCAGCGGAAAGTGTAGAATGAAGTATCTTTTAAATACATATGTTTTTTTAAGCTTTTATATAGAACTTTATCAAAGCTAAAGGATATATCTAACAAACAGATATCTAACATAATACGTCTAAATAGTATAGTCTGGTAAATCGTAGTATAGTGGCTAGGGGAAATACTACCACTTTTTACCAATTTTTAAATAATTCGTTATGGACAACTGACTACACTGGTAAATAAAAGCGTGCATTTCATCTTAAGTATACATTGTCTTTACTATAAAGGTGGCTTGATAACGTGAGGGCGAGAAGGATAGAGAATGAGGTTGGTTTGTAAGTGAGACAGATACCTGACGCTGCTGATCTAGTGACCCTTTACCCTTGGGTTTCGATTCCTAGTTAAAAAATATTATTTATTAATATTTTGATTTCCTCGCTCTGGTAACAAGGCAAAGCACGGCGGCGTTTATTTCCACCAACCAACACGCAATTCCTACAGCACTATATTATCAAGATTACAGTGTGAAGACAAAAAAATGCAATGTCTTATTGTAATAAACAATAAATAATTTTTTAACTGTTTGAAGATAATTATATATATAACGACAGTGATTATATAGATGATAGCTTTTTTTTTTCTTATATTTTTACTACTAAGATTTGAACCCATATTTAATCCACTGGACAGCATCAGATACATATGTCATTGGATATTATACAACGTCGTCAATTTTATGACGTCCATAAAAACGAAAAGAGCAATAAACTTTACGAATATAAAATTACATGAGAAGTTAAACTTATAGTACCTATCTGCACTTATTTTTTTTATTTTAAGACCACCGTGGTTAGTCAGCGTCTGAATGCAAAGGTGAGGGGTGTGAGTTCGATCTTCACTCAAAGGAATGTTTTTATATTTGTTTAATTTTCATTACCTCGTTCTGATAGACAAAGTGCGGCGTTGAGTTCCACCACTCAATAAACAATGTCTTGAAAATTCGGCGGAAAGTAGGAAACAGCTTTTCTGCCTACCCTGCTGTATAAAAAAACGTAAATGTGATTTATAAAACTCTATTTTTTCATTTAATATTTAAATAAATATACCTCAAACGGGCACCAAACTAATAACCTCCATTTATTATACCCCATCTGCATCTCATCTACGTCATATAAACTTCTGCTCAACATCAACAATGTATATCAACCATACGTCTAGAACTTAAAACAAGTATTTAAGCTGAACTAGCTCCAAGTAGCTCTCGTCAAACGTGTTCTAAAACTTTCCTGTTTCAAACTGAGGTCCGAGATATATTAGTTGGTATAAAAACATACACCTCATGAGCTCAGTAATTTATGTATATATGTATATATATATATATATATATATATATATATATATATATATATATATATATATATATATATATACCAGGCACAACGTGAAGCTGAGAAAAAAAACGCAATATTCAATATATATATATATATATATATATATATTGAATATTGCGTTTTTTATATATATATATATATATATATTGAATATTGCGTTTTTTTTCTCAGCTTCACGTTGTGCCTGGTATGTAGCAGGGTAGATTTGCTTTCCACTTTCCGCCGGATTCTGGTGGCATTGGACATGTTTTGCCTTGACACTAGAGCCCAGAAAATGAAAATATTAAATATTTCATTTCCTCGACTGGGAATCGAACCCACAACCCGCCACACGCTCGTACACTTGCACCACGACTGGCTTCTGCATATTGCATGTTGCGTATTTAGTATTATCAATACTGATAAAGCACAATTGTTTTTTTTTACGTGTACTCGTGATTAAGAAAAATAAAAATTCGTTTTTTAGCGTTACATTTTTTTCAGCTGTCGTGGTACAGTGGAATAAAGTCTGACTGTAAGTGCGACTATTGTGATTCTTAACGAGTAATGGAGTTTTTTTAAGTTCCTTGGTACGGTGACAAGACTAAGCGCGGCGTTCAGTTCCATGTCTAGCGCCTAAAGTTGGGGACAGAGTGTCTCAACACTATGCTCCCACTGTCTACTCTGTTATATGTGGGATACAGTGAATTAGCGGCTTTAATACCAAATTTTGAGGCCAGTCGTGGGGCAGCGGCACGAGGTGTGACTGTAAAACCGACTGGTTGTGGGTTCGATCCCCACTCGAGGAGATGAAATATTTACTTAAATTTATATTTCCATTTCTTCGCTCTGGTGTGGAGGTTAAGCGCGGCGTTGAGTTCTGCCACTCAACACGCAATGCGTCCAGAGTTCGGCAGAAAGTGGGGAACGGAGTGTCTTACCACTAGGTTCCCTCTGCCTACCCTGTTGTGTGCGGGATATAGCGTGAAGCTAATTTAATTTAATTTTTTTTTTTTTTAAATTCGCGTTTTTTGCGATATAAACGGCTAAAAATAAATGTAGAAATACGATTTTTTCAGGAAATCAAGGGACAGTAGATATGAGTCTATGGTTTGAATTTCAACTTACGATATCTCCAACCGTTCCTGAGATAAAGGTTCTTGATAGACAGACAGATAAATGGACAACAAAGTGATATTATAAGTGTTCCTTTTTTCCTTAAACGGTACGGAACCCTAAAAAATCGATGGTCTTCGAACCAGTGAAATACCATTACAACTAAGCTCATATATACATATGATCATAGATCAGAAAAACATTACACGTAAAGGATAAATAATGGCAGCAGATGTTACGGAATTTAACGCTGTGGGGAAATAAAAACTTAACTGCACTACATCAAAAGTTCCACCGTAACTTTTGGTAACAAGTTCCAAGTTCCACTTGCACAAATGCTATTCGAATTTCACTGTAGTAATCTTGAATTAAGAGTTTTCGAACATTTTTCGGCAATGGACGCAGCTGTTACGGTGGAATAGAGTGAACATTGTCACTGGTCTCGCTTTATTAGGATTTTATTTTCTCTTTCATATATCGCGTCTAATGTAGATGAAAAATAGAGAATTTAGGTGTCTTTTCTCTCCGTATTCTGCATATTTATTTGCAAGCATTGAACTTTATAATGTTTAAAGTAAGCATTATTAAGTTACGTCTTCCCTTTCTTTCTTACGTCTAATTTTTGAGATATTTCGTTTTGAGTGGTGGTACTCAATTTATTTTCCGAGAAAAAGTTGAACATAGCGTCGTCATATTAGCTATATTTTTTTTCAGCTTCACGCTGTATCCCGCATACAGTAGGGTAGGCAGAGGGAACCTAGTGTTAAGACACTCCGTTCTCCACTTTCTGCCGAATTCTTTAGGCATTGCGCGCTGAGTGGCGGAACTCAACGCCGCGCTTTTCCTCGACACCAGAGCCAAGAAATGGACATAGAAATTTAAATAAATATTTCATTTTCTCGAGTGGGCATCCAACCCACAACCAGTCGCGTTTACAGTCACACTTTGTGCCACTGCGCCACGACTGGCCTCAAAGTGGGGGGTGGGTGTTTGAGTGGTGGAATCAACTGCCGCGTTTTACCTCGACACCAGTGCGAAGAAATTAAAATATAAATTTAAATAAATAACAAAAAGAGAGTAAAGAAATATAGTCCAACAAATTGTTACATATTTAATACAGCTGCGATCCAAAGGAACATATTGCAATACAAGATTCGAAATCCTCAGCCATATCACATAGTAGTTAATTTCAACTTGTAGTAGTCCCAAAAGGCAGAGAAGTGTAACAAGTTTCACCAAGTTATGATAACAGAACCATCAGAAAGTATGAAGCAAGCTCAACTTCTTACTTCCGGAAGTTAAAATGTCGCGACAGCTACGTTGTTGTAGGCTAAGAGTTGGCGTTGATAAGTACGAGTAATAGATATAGGTAATTACAATTTTTAATTGCTTGGCGAATAGGCATATAGTGTGACTGTAAGCGCGACTGGTTCGCTCTCCACTCGAGGAAATGAAATATTTATTTAAATATATATTTCGATTTCTTCGCTCTGGTGTCGACGTAAAAGCGCGGCGTTGAGTTTCGCCACACAACACGCAATGCCTCCACAATTCGGAACTTGAGCAACGATTGTCCTACGCTAGCGTAGACGAGGTTTCCTCTGCCTCCCCTGCTGTGTGCAGGATACAGCGTGATGATGATTTAAAATTGAAACTAAAAAGATAAAATTTATCTATGGCAACTCATATTATATGCTTTAATTGGTTCTTTAGTATGAATTAACAAATGTTTTTTATTTCCTTATTCTTGTTACAAAATAAAATACGGCGTTGACCTCTGCCACGTAAAACGTAGTATCTCGAAAATTGAGTGGAAAGTTGGATATGGATTATCTTATCACTAGGCTTCCTCTATTTACCTCGCTATGTGTCCTTTATTTATATGAGCGTTATAACTTAATGTTAAATTTAATAAATTCATAAAATTAGAGTATCTATTTATTATTTAATCAATAAAATATTGTGATAGTGTACACCTATTACTGATATTGATATGTAATAAAATAAATTTTATAAAAAATATAAATTTAGAGGGATATATTAAACACAACTCGTGGTTTGTATAATTTGACCACTAGAGCGTTCTAGGCGAGAAGCTCTCACTTACTCATCTCGTAATGAAAAAAAATATGACATTATATAAAACCTCAATAAATATCTCAAATCCCAAATCTTTCCTCATATCAAGAATCCCAGTAGAGCAAGAAGTATGAGTAGCACATAACATACATTAGTCATGGCCATTCTTGCATTCGACTCCTAGACTATAAAGTATCGGTGTCCCGGGAAATCTTTTATCGAGTTACTCCATTACTAACTCCCGCGGGATCATACGCCACGCTAAGAGCTGAATATGAAAGAAATATTTCGTCTATGTAATCTGAAATGAGTGTTGGCGTTGATTTTTTATTAGATTTTTTTAAATTCTTCCTGTATCCCGTACATAGTAGAGTCGGTAGAAAACCTAGTATAAAGATACTCCGTTCCCATTAAGACACTTCCGTTTCTCACTTTCCGCTAAATTCTGGAAGCATTGCGTGTTGGGTGGCGTATCTAAACGCTGTGCCTTGCCTCTTTACCATAGCGGTAAATGAAAATATTAAATATTTTTAGCATATACACACTTAGGAAAAAAATTACTTATTTATAAAACGTATAAAAAAAATAACATTTTGGGGATTTGAACTCCTCTCCTCTCTTCAAGCTAATGTTACAACAGTTTTATTAAGCCTATTTATTTTACTAGGCACCGACTTCAAAATTATATTTTTTTTTAAATTATTTTTGTTTAACAAAATCAAAGTACGTTTATATTAACATTTACATTTATATATTAATTTAATTCGTTTATTTATATTGTAGCATCATAAATCGACATATTAAATAGATACCATTTAGGTAATCTAATTAGGTGGAGCATCTCAGTGGTAATTGGTCGAAAGCTAATTGCCTTGACTATGTAATGTGAAAATGACTTAGTAATGTGAATTTCAAGAGATCAAGTATTTACTTATATGAATATGTGTATATTAGAGTTATGTACGTTTTGAGTACATATATATATATGAAAAGTTATTTTTAATTTTTTTTTGTATTCCGCTCACAGCAGCGTAGGCAGAGGGAACCTAGTGCTAAGACACTCCGTTCCCCACTTTCTGCCGAATTCTGGAGGCATTGCGTGTTGAGTGGCAGAACTCAACACCGCGCTTAACTTCGACACCAGAGCGAAGAAATGGAAATATAAATTTAAGTAAATATTTCATCTCCTCGAGTGGGGATCGAACCCACAACCAGTCGGTTTTACAGTCGCACTCGTGCCGCTGCGCCACGACTGGCCTCAAAGTTTCAAGTCCAATGGTTAGTTATTAGGTATTTTTCTATCGGCTCTACGCTTTATCCCGCATGTAGCAATGTGGTCAAATTGAGACAGAGGAAAAATATTGTTAAGACACTATTCTATAACTCTCCACTTTCCGCGGAATTCTGGAGGCGTTCAGTTTACAGTCATACGCTTGTACTACTGCCCTACGACTCGCCTCATCAGTACTAAGTTATTATGATTATAATCTTGAATATAAGGTAGTAAGAAGTAGTTTGTGGCATATGTCAAGTGTCAATAGAAGCATTAAATTTTATAAAAGTATAACAATATTCGAATCTAAACTAACAATACATGTTGAGTTCAGCCACTTCACACGTAATAAGTGGAAAACGGAACGTTTTAACAATAGGTTCCCTCTGCCTACCCTACAATATAAGACAAAAAAAAACAGGAATTTAATAAAAACACAATTATAATCATCACATAAGGTCACACACACCCAAAAGCGGTTGCTACAATGAGGTGAAAATTTGTCGGCTAATTCAGAAAAGGTCTACTTATCTCATGAGCCACTAAGGAAGTAATTGTCCGAACAAAAGGCCACAATAACGGGCCAGGAGCGAGGGATCGATCGACCTTAGATTACGATAGTATTATGGAAGTTTGTCCAACTGTCCACACGATGCCAGATAAGAATGTTAGTTCGATTTTATGAAATGTTTTTGAAAACTTGTTTATATTCTTTCGAAGTTTTTGGGGATTTATCTTTTTCTTAATTTTTGATTAGGGGCCAGTCGTGGCGCAGCGGCACAAAGTGTGACTGTAAACCGACTGGTTGTGGGTTTGATCCCCACTCGAGGAGATGAAATATTTACTTAAATTTATATATCCATTTCTTCGCTCTGGTGTCGAGGCAAAGCGCGGCGCTGAGTTCCGCCACTCAACGCGCAATGCCTCCAAAACACAGCGGAAAGTGGGGAACGGAGGGTCTTAACACTAGGTTCCCTCTGCCCACCCTGCTGTGTGCGGGATACAGCGTAAAGCTGATTTAAATTGATTTAATTTTTAAATGATGTGAAGCTCGGAGCAGCGCCTGAGACTGCAGGTGTAGGCTTCAGGGATCCCTTTACTGTAACAAACACTTGCCTTCACTGCTCCAGCCCAATATAATTATATAAATGATGTTCACACATTCATAGTTAAATTAATAATTGATTAATTAAATAATCAATTATCCAAATAGTCGAGGTCAGCCAGAGGTGGAGCACGAGTAATGCTCCGAACAATACCAGAGCCAAGACTCCACGTAGATAATTATAAATAGGTCTTAACCACATTTATAATTAATATTTTTTTTTTCAGCTTCATGCAGTATCCCGCACACAGCAGGGTAGGTAGAGGGAACCTAGTGTTAAGACACTCCGTTACCCACTTTCCGACAATCTCTAGAGGCATTTGTGTGTGGCGGAACTCAACGCCGCGCTTTCCCCTCGACACTAGAGCGAAGAAATGAAAATATAAAGGTAAATAAATATTTTATCTCCTCGAGTGGGGATTGAACCCACAACCAGTCGATTTACAGGCACACTTTGTGCCCCTGCGCCATGACTGGCCTCAATTAATTAAATATAATATTTAAATAATCAAAATAATTAATTATGCAAATAGTCGAGGTTGGCCAGTGGCAGAGCACGAGTGCTCCGAGCCAAGACTGCCCGTACAATGCCCGTACGGCCTTTAATACGATCGCCAATAACTAAGTTGTAGGGTAGAATTAAAAAGAATTGATGACCAGTCTAATATTGGAGTAGTCGCTAGGTGTTGTATAAAGACGTTTAGGCAACTTCCACAATATATCGACAAATACACAACTATTCATTTAATATTCACAGTATTTTATTCACTCTTATTTTGTTCTTGATGATTTTTTTCCCCTGAGGACAAGCATGGGAAACCTGAAAATCTAGTATAAAGACACTGTTCCCACGTTGAGTTCTGCCACTCAAGCCGCAATGCCTCCAGAATTCGGCAGAAAGTAGGGAACGGAGTGTCTTAACACAAGGTTCCCTCTGCCTACCCCGCTGTGTGCGGGATACAGCGTGAAGCTGATTTATTTTATTTTACTAAGTATGTTAGAACACATGGTTCAAAATTCCTGCATTTAAAATTTTAAATATATAACATTGCTATAGCCAAATAATTAAATTTTTAAACTTTAGATGATTTATCAATTAGAGTCGCAAATAAGAACTTTAAGCTGCCATTGACATCTATTAAAAGAGACTTTTGTAGAGGGGCCAAAACTTTTCTGTCGAAGCTTTTCTTGAAGCAGGAAACTCGTGCCTCTTTAACTTTTAAAGTAACTTTTTTTTGACCAAAGCGAAGAAATAAAAATTCAGTAAACCCTGTGGGACTTAAACCTACTACTGTAACTTTTACAGCCATGGTCTCACGATGCCTATATTATAAAAAAAAATACTACTAACATAATTAATTAAGAAAGAAAAAGTAAAAAACATCAACTTCCATCCTATAATCACAGCCTATAAGAAGAAACGAAATGTACCGTAAAGTATATGCCGAGAGCCAATGTCGATCGTTATTTATGAGTCAGCTCCTTATTATGACTTGCCAATTTTCCGGAAAATAAAACCCGCTACATCCGGCCTTAGTACGTGAGTGGAGGGATTGCTTACAAATTTTTACTTCTGTTTTGTATGATAATATTACTTTTGCAATGTATTGAAGACAGGCGGGGAAGTGACCTAAGTTGATTTAGTTTAAATCTTCATATTTTTTTCTTCTATAGATTCTTTATGATGAATAGGGGAACTTTTTTTTCAGTTTTTAAATTCAGTTGCGCAGTTATCTTATGTTTAGACACACTCTTCCTCACTTTTCGTAAAATTTTCCTGTTTCAATAATGCCTCTAATGGGTACTCTGTATTAAAATTGGAGTAAAACAATACCTAATACAAACCTCTTTTTCCAGATTCTGACTACAGCACCTTTTACACTGATTAAATATTATAGCAGAAAAACAAAAGGATGACATAGTAAAAAAATACATTTTTCCAGCTTTACGCTGTATCTCACACATAGCATGATGAGAAAAACTGGAAAATGAAGTTATTTTATTTACTTTGAAATAAAATATTTAATATTTTCGTTCGATTTGATTAGATTCGTTCGATTTTCCAGTTGAATTCCGCCACTTAACACACAATATCTCAAGATATAGAAACGGAAATGTCTTCATTGGGAACGGAGTGCCTTAACACTAGGTTGCCAGGTTATCTTAAGCTTCCTCGGATGCTATGCGCGGGTTACAGCGTAAACCTCATAAAAAATCTATTAATACTGACGGTTATGGCTTCGATTCCCACTTAGACAAATAAATTATTTTCGCCCCGATTACGAGGCAATACGCGGCGTTGGAGTCCTCCGTTCTACACGCAATGTCTCGAAATTGGGTGGTGCATGATGAACGAAGTGTCTTAACACCATATTGCATATCACTAGGATACAACAAAATATTGAATATACAAAAAATGTTTTTGACTTGAGCCATTTTGCATTGTCGGTTTGATATAGGCTAGCTGTAAGGGATGACAACCCTTTCTTTTAAAATCAACCATATTTTATAGGAATAAAAGATTTGGGTAAAAAGACTAGGGTGTGGATGGTCAGATACGTGTTCTCTGGTTCTTTGTTTTTGATTTGTTTCTTTTTTAATTTGTACGCTATTGATGGCTTGTCAGTTCGATTCTAGCTTATAGTGATTTATTTTTATTTCCTCGTTCAAAAGAACGAAAACTTTACGAACTTTACGAACTTTTTAAAAAAAAAGACGAAACGCGGCTTGGTATTCGTTGTATAACTCGCAATATCTCGAAAACTAAGCCGTGTATAGAGAACGGAGAGTTATTATATTAGGTTCCCTGCTATATATGAGATACAGCATGGAGAAAAAAAAGCATAACAGTTAACACGTGATAGGTACATGTGAAATAAGGAATTCCTTTTTCCACAACAAGATAGTTAAATATATATAATTTTAATTATATATGTATTTTTTTAACTATTTGAGGCCAGACGTGGCGCAAGGGCACAAAGTGTGACTGTAAATGCGACTGGTTGTGGGTTCGATCCCCACTCGAGGAGATGAAATATTTACTTAAATTTATATTTCCATTTCATCGCTCTGGTGTAGAGGACAAACGCGGCGTTGAGTTCTGCCACTCAATACGCAATGCCTCCAGTCTTCGGCAGAAAGTGGGGGACGGAGTGTCTTTACACTAGGTCCCCTCTGCCTACCCTGCAGTGTGCGGGATACAGCGTGAAGCTGATGTATTTATAATTTTTAACTATATCTTTTCACATTTATATTATAATATGTTGAATTTCATATAGTTAAGTATACATACATACGTATATAATACACGTAGATGTTTTAGATGCTTGGATCCATATATCAACAATGATGTACACAGAGGCCAGTCGTGGCGCAGAGGCACAAAGTGCACCTGTAAATCGACTGGTTTTAGGTTCGATCCCCACTCGAGAAGAGGAAATATTAATTTACATTTATATTTTCATTTCTTTGTTCTGGTATCGAGGGGAAAGCGCGGCGTTGAGTTCCGCCACTCGACACGTAATGTCTCCAGAAATTCGCGGAAAATGGGGAACGGAGTGTCTTAACACTAGGTTCCCTATGCCTACCCTGCTGTGTGCGGGATACAGCGTGAAGCTGAAAAAAAATTTACATTTTGATGAAATTTAACCTATTCCCTAATTTGGAAAATACAATTTTGATTTATTTCGAATTGACTTAGTTTTCGGTTAATTAGTGGACCGACAAACATATTATAACTTTTACGAAATTTGCATGGGTCGTCATCATAACAAATATTATCCAGTTTCAACATGAAAACATGTCAAACTGTCTCCTTGTTTGAAGTTGGTAAAAACTACACCTTGAATTCTCATCTAATTGCAAATTTATATTTTATAGTCAGAGCCAAAACGCGAGTAATATACTCTTTTATAATAATATATTTATGAAAAATGTATCTACGCTGATATAAAATATGAATTAGAAAAAAATCTGTGACCTTTAAAAAATCAGGACAAATAGAACCTGTAACAGGTTCAATATAGGCTAGAATAGGCTATTCGATATTTATTTGATTTTTTACAGTTTACAATCAGATTCATCCACTATATAAAGAAGGCTTTAAAAAATATATGTACAGAAAAAAACTGCTTTATTTCCTCTCATAGCAGGGTAGGCAGAGATATCCTAGTATTAAGAAAGTCCGTTCTCTACGCCCCGCCAAGTGTTTAAAACATTTAACATAAATAAACCTTTGAGAAACAACAAAATAGATAGTGTGTTCATGTTATCGCCAAATAGTTGGTAATTTGCTGATAATCGGCAAGAAGTAGGACGAATCTCTAGGGGAAGTCCCTTTAGTCCCTTAAATTAGTCGACGATATCACGTGCCACAATTAATTGAAGTTGTAAAAAGTTAGTTTTTATTACAATTGACAGGTTGTTTCAGTGAAGTGTGTGTTTTTGTATGGTATTAAATGAAACGTGACGGGAACAGAGTCAGTTCTTATATTAAAACAATTTTATACGCTTATTACGTTATATTGAATTTTTATGATCAGTTATGATGGAAATGTAAAGGACGATTTTATTTAGGTATAATTGTTCATTTAGATAGGTATATGTGGGGAATGGAGTGTCTTAACACTACATTCCCCTTGTTTACCTTTTTTATCGTATGAAACCCTTCTACGGGCACGCCGCCCATGTGAAGACTTGAGCAGGTTATGTGGACCAGCTCAAATGCATGCAGCCCACACTAACCACTAAAAATCTCACGGTGCTCCTCCTCGACCGTCACTGGCCAGGGCTGCGGGAGCCATGGTATTCTATCATAATCCCAGCGATCCCTCTGTCTACCCTACTATGCGAGAGAACTGTAAAGTTTCTTTTTTACATTAAGTATGTCCTTGGGTAATTCATATCCAGCAGTGGTTGTCATACTGCTGAAACGAACAATTTATGTCTACATATATATTTTGCCACATAAAATATTCCTCTATTAAAATGAATTTCCATTAAGTAAACAGACCAAACACGGTTTTGAGATATATAATAGTGTGCATTGTTACTTAATCACACCTTCTTAGTTTCGAGCTATATGTATATTCCAATTAGTTAGGTAGGAAATGGGAACCTATTGTTAAGCCACTCTGTTCCATACTTTACGCTAAATTTTTCCGAGACATTGTGTGTTGAGTGGCAAAATTGAACGCTGCGCTTTGTCTAGTTACCAGAGCAAAGAAATGAAAATACATTACTCCGAATAGAAATCAAATCCACAATAGGTCCACTCTGTTCCCATTTAGATATTTCCGTTTGCTAGTTTTTACCGAATTCTGGAGGAAATGCGTGGCAGGCACTCATCGCCGCGCTTTTCTAAATCGATTTATTTGAAATCGACTTCTAAATATCTACAATATTAAAATGAGAGTTCTTTTTGCTTAACATGAATATAATAAATATCAAAACCTCCTAATTTGTAGTCAGTTATATATATAAAAAACATGTTTTTCTATAAATTTTGTCTGTCCTATTACTAAATTTGGCCCCCATTCCTTCCTCCAATCCAACATCTTTATAGCCTTTATCAAAGATGGCTTAAACCGGGGTAAAATGTCGCAAATATCTTCTAGTGGGGAAAGATGGATAATAAACGCGTAAACTATCCTTATCAAGATGGCCGTGCCTCAAGTCATTCTTTTGTCTGATGTTTATCTGCTTACTGCTTTATAGTATGTAGGCAAATTTATTTTGTGTTCTAGGATTTTTTCTTTGGTAGTTTTGTCATTTTTATAAGTTTTTTTTTTTAACCGATTTATTAAATAGGGGGTTAGTGTGATATTTTTTTCATTTTTTAAGTGTTATTCCACACTTGGGAAAGATAAACGTTTTTTAGAAAACCGCTTTAAACTGTGCAAGAGGCGCGGGTTCAAATCTCGCTACGTTAATTTTTTTATATGCTTTCTAAAAAGTATAACATTTGTTAAACACATTTTATTTTATACCCAAACATTTCGTTTCTTTTTATTTAAATTTTTTCTTGTATTTATTGAATAAATACTTAGATTTTTATTTATTTTTTTATATTTGATATTTAAATATATATATTATATGTAAGGAGAACGATGTGTTTTAACACTAGGTTCCCTTGCCTACCCTGCCGTGTGCTGGATACAGCGTGAAGCTGTTTTGTATGTAAAATATATATTTTTAAAAACCTACAGTCACGGTAATGGTTTAATTAAAATACAAATGTTTTTTTATCATAAACAAATCCATATGTCACGTTACTCTGAAATAAAATTAATTTTACTTGTGTCTTTTACAGGTAAAGTATAATAAATAGGCCATCGAGGAGCAGTAGGACAGCGTCTGATTGTATAAGCAACGATTGTGGGTACGATTCCCGTTCAGTAAATGATTATTTTGTTTCCCCTCTCTAGTAGACGAAGCGCGGCGTTAAGATTCACCACTTAATATAAAAATAATATATAGACCTGTTTTGTAAAGCGTTTTATTTGTTCTCCGCCTCGCGTATTGTAAGCAGGCAGAAACCAGAGACAAGGCTCTCCACTGTTACGTTATTGTGGCGCAGTTTATGAGTTCTCCACTTTCCGCAGAGTTCTGGAGGCATTGCGTGACGGCGCGGCGTTGAGTGGCGGAACTCAACGCCGCGCTTTGCCTTGACACCAGTCATTTAAATATTTTTAAAAATTATAACCATATTTTTTATTTAAATAAAATATTCCAGCAACAATTATATTATTATTTCATCAACAATTATATTATTAATTCAGTGGCCATCTCCATTGTGTAGCAGTACCACGAGGGTCTGACTATAAACAGTCCGATTGTAAGTGAGATTCCCACTTTTTTTGCTTTGTTTACAAGACACTGCGCAGCGTTGGGTTCTACCATATAACAGGCAATGTCTCAAAAATTGGACAAAGATTTTTACGTAGTTACGCATATATAATATGCAAATCCTTGAAGTTAAAAATAAATATAGCTATATATTTAAATTGCACGTGTCTACCTCATATAGCTGTAGCTCCCTGTAGCTGTAAATTTATAATAATAGAATATCCGACAGCTTTATTTTTTTTTGTTCGTATATTTACAAAGAATGGAATCTATTTAGTATGCGGTCTTCCGTCCAGCGTATATTATTTTCTACTGAAAAGTTTTCCGCTGGCTAAGTTCGAAGTATTTTTAAGAAAAATTTACATATAAGCAAAGTATATTATAATGCAAACTATTATACGTTTACGAACGTTCCTCCTTTAATAAAATGCATCCGTTTTGTGGACATGCTTTAATAAATTTAAATGTATTTATTTTTTTAGCTTCACCTGTATGCCGCATGTAGTGGAAAAGGCAGAGGGAACCTGTGAACTTAGTGTTAAGACACTCTGTTCTCATTAAAATGCTACCATTCTCCATTTTCCGCCTAATCTCGAGGCATTGCGTGCTGAGTGCCGGAACTCACTGCCGCGCTTTGCCTAGTTGCCAGGCAAGGAAATAAAAATACGATAAAATCGACTGGTTGTAGGTTCGGCCCCACTTGAGGAAATTAAATATTCATTTAAATTTATATTTTGATTTCTTAATTCTGGTTTTGAGGCAAAGCGCGGCGTTGAGTCCCTTTACTTAACACGCAATGCCTCCAGGCTTAGGCGGGATGTCTTAACACTGGGTTCCCTCTGCCTACCTTGCTATGTGCGGGATGCAGCGTGAAGCTGATTTAAATAATCCTTTTCCCCCAATGGGAATCAAACCTACAATCGTCGCGTTTACAGTCACACGCGTATTCAATAGTACGTAGATCTAATATTAATGTAAAAAAAGACGATGAAATAGAAACGTGTGAATTTTAATATAATATTAATAAAAAAATTGAAGCTATGCATGTAAATTGAATAAAGTAGTTTAATAATACGTTACGTCCTGCTTTTCACTTTAATATATTCCTTCGTCAAAATTTATTTCCATTTTTAAATTGGCTTAAATTTTTGTACGTATCAAACTTAAGACATTTGTTTAGCTTCACGCTGTATCTTGCATGTAGCTGGTATACTATTTTCGAAACATTCATTTGTGAGTGGCGTAACTCGACGTTACGCAGGGACCGAGCCTACAACCATATCATACAGTCATAATACAATGAAAAAGCTTCACGCTGTATCCCGCACACAGCTGGGTAGGCAGATGGAACCTAGTGTTAAGACACTACGTCCCCCACTTTCTGCCGAATTCTGGAGGCATTACGCGTTGAGTGACAGAACTCAACGCCGCGCTTTGCCTCGACATCAGAGCGAAGAAATGGAAATATAAATTTAAATAAATATTTCATTTCCTCGAGTGGGGATCGAACCCACAACCAGTCGGTTTAACAGCCACGCTTTTTACCCCTGCGCCACGACTGGCCTCAATATCATTCCAAAGAAAAAGTTGTCCCGTATTCAATAACTAAAAGTAACTTCGTCGTTGTAAATTACATTTGCTTTTATATACACGCATTACTTACTGTAATTGAAAATTTTATACCATCAAATCAACTTTGTGAGATGTCACTGACATCTCATCATTTGTATACATTTCGTTATATCTGTGAACAACTTCAGTTTTTTTTTTATTAAACAAAGTATATGTAAAATTGCGTGTATTTGTGGATTTACAACATAATTTATAGCTAGTGTTACAACATAATTTATAGCTTGTTACTTATTAAGAAAATGGTTAAAAATTTGAACGTAGAGGGATTTGAACCCGCACCTCTATGGAAACCGTTTAAGAAGACGGTCTTCACTTACCTTTGGACGTCCGTCCAAAGAGGCGCGGGTTCGATACCCGCTACGTTCAAATTTTTATACGTTTTCTTAATAAGTATTTTTCTTTTCTAAGTGTGGAATAACACTTTAAAAATGTAAAAAATTGTGTCTTGGTTTTGCGTTAATATTTTAGTAGAAATTCAGTAATATAGTTCACTTTTTATGTTGAAATATAAAAATTTGAGCTTAATAACTTTTATAGATTATAAAGATGACAGGTCATGGGAACGGTTTTCACTGGGGAAATGTAATGTTAGATATCTGGGGGCACGGCAGTGCCCCCGCCAAATCGAGCAAAAAAAAGCGGCACGGCCGTACCATCCTTTTCTCGAAGCAATTTAGGCCATTTTCAACTCCCCTATAATTTCGTTGTGGATAAAACAAGAAACCTGAATTTTCAGTAACTAATCAGGCATTATATAAACACGGTATATTTAAAATTTCTCTCAATTTGAACCTGTAGCTTAAGAATGACAACTTGTTAAAGTTTCTAAACTTTGTCACTCACTGACTGACTGACTCACCGATCATCAAAAGCCCAAGGCACTTCTAGCAGACATAGAAGCTTCAAATTTAGAATACAAATAGAGTTTAGTGTCTTAATCATGGGAAAACCTAAATATTTTGTAATTTCGGTCCAGTTTTCCAAATACACCAACTGCATGAATAACTAATACCTAATTTAATAACGCATGATTTGATTATAAGTATGTAACACACTATCACAGCACGACGGGCCAGCAACCGAATTCCTCACCAGAGTCCTTCCGAATATGATGCCTATTATGTCTTTCGATAGGTTGTGTTTTCATGCGATGTCCAAGTCGATCTATTTGTTTAAAACGTAAAATATTTTTAATATTGGCATGATAATAACTTATGTAATAACTTAAGACAGAAGGTCCTTTAAGTAGAGACTAAATAGATTAACCGAATTGGTATTACGTGGATCTCACAACTTTTTACGGTAGAAAGACTGAGCTGCGAGACTTGGGTTTTTTTACAGGATGTTTTTGATGGCATATTCTTTGCCTCGCTCGGGTAACAAGATAAAGCGCGGCGTTGAATTTCGCCACTCAAACGCAATGTCTCCAGAATTCGCCGGAAAGTGGGTAAAGTGGGCACTTTGCACACATGCAACGAAAGTAGTTTCCAAAAAATAATTATACAAGTAATCAGTGTGGCGTTGAGCTCCGCGTCCCAAAATGTAATATTTCAGAAAATAGGCTAACAAGTGAATTATAAAAAAAAAACAAAACCCTACTTGTATAAACTAAATTAATATTAATTAGTCACTCCCGCGCCATTACCACAAATCCAACAACGTATTATTTATCAAAATCGGTTCACTGGTTTAACAGGAACAAAGGACTGGACATATGTATATACATATGTTACGCGTTAAAAACCTAACTCTCCTTTTAGGCTTATATCAGGTAAAAATAAGAAACGGAGTGTCCTAACACTTTCAGCTTTCCTCCGTCTTCCGCTTTTAAAAAGTTCTATATTAGCGAATAAGAGTAAATATCACAATATTATGTTAAAACATCACAAAATAAATATATTATTCTTAACTCGAGTTTGTTTATGTAAATTAAACACATTTTCTTGAAGACGCAGAGCTTTTATGGCGGGCCTTGGTTTCAGTGATTTAATTTGTTTGCCCAAGAAATATATGCTTGAACATTGTTCACTTTGTGATAAGAGAGATCGAAGTGTTTCTAACTCTTTTCATATTAAAATTATTGAGGGTAGTTTTATTTTATTAACTTCATGATGTATATAGCAAGTAGGCAAAGGGAACCTGAAAATCAAGTGTTAAGTTACTCCGTAACCTATCAAACACTTCCGGTCCCCACTTTCCGTCGAAATCTGGAGGCATTGTGGAACTCAACTCCGCGCTTTGCCTCGTTACCGTTAATATTCAATATTTCATTTCCTCTGGTGGGAATCGAATCCACAACCTGTCGCAGTTGTCGGAGTCAGACGCTTGGTCCCCTGCGCAATATTTTCTTTCGGTTTTTACAAATAAATGTATTAGATACATTAATATGTATTATGTTTACTTATAATCTATTTCCTTTTTTACTTTCGTTTTACCATTTTGCGCGGCGATGTGTTCCGCTTCTAAGCATGCAATTTCTTCGACGGAACGGAAAACGGAGTGTTTCTTTACTAGTTTCCTTCTGCCTACCCTATTTATATGTGCGGAATACAGCGCTAAGTTACTATTTTTTTAGCGTTACATCTCTCCCACAAATAATGTTAAGTCTCTACATTCGTCACTTGCCAACCAAATTTATCGCGTGATGGAACTCACCACCATAGCGAAGAAATAAAAAAAGTCGATTCCCCCAAATGGGAATCGAATCCGCCACTATTCCGACTACCCAATACAATCTTACATAAATAATACAAGAGACAGGCTAAACAAAGCAAAGGAGACGCTCCGAAGATTTTTGTATCGCGTGAACACTTTTGGATGACCGCATAACAACTTCTATTATTTTCTTATAAATTGATGGTCGCTTTTACGACTTGTCCAAATGAAATATGGCTAGAAGCTACAATACAGCAGTAAAGTACAGTACATACTAATGCTCGCTGAAATAATATCCCGTTGTAATGATTCCCATTGTTAACGGGAGTGACTCGTTAGTCGTTACAGATGAACTATGGGTTTTTATTGTTTTTAATTATATTCAAGATATAACTGAGGAACTTCTTCTTCTTTATTCTACTTTAGCTTTAGCTAGGTAGGAACCTAATGTTAAGACTTCCGTTTCCTACTTTCCGTCGAATTCCGGTATTTCCAGTTTGTTACCAGGGCGTATGAAAATATTAAATATTTTATTTCCTCGAGTGGAATTTAACCTGTCGCGTGTACAATTCTAGTGAAAAAGTTAAGTTAGGTCACCAAGGTGTAGAGGTAGGTGGTTGTGAGTTCGAATCCCTGTCAGGGAATCATTTATTTTCATTTGCTGGCTCTGGAAATAAGAGATATCCGCCATACAACACGCAACGTCTTAGTATAACGCTGAAAGTGGGATAAATAAATAATAATATAATTTTCACGATGTATATAGAAAACTAAGTAATAAAACCCCGTTATCGTATTATGTCTATATTTGAAGTATTCCTACTTAAATTATGTATTAGTTTGCAGTACCTGAAGTATTATTTTTTTTTAGTTTCACGCTATAATAGTAGGGTAGGTGAGGGAACCTGGGAACCCAGAGTTAAAATACTTTGATTTCTATGAAAAAAAATTCCGTCGAATTCTGTAGGTATAGCGTATTTCGATTATAAAAAATGAATTGTGTTTACATTTCAATTAGGTATAGGTTATAGAATAACTTGGTTACGGTTAATAATAAGGGGAACCATTTTTTAAATATATTTTAACAGTACATTAAATTACGTGGAAAAGGAACCTACAACCTCTTGTATAAGCGTACTAATATCACTAAGCTATAAGGGCATTACTCCACAATAATATTTACATAGAAACACTTACCCCAAGACGTTTTTGCTTATTCTGTATCAATGTTTAACGCGACCCGCAGCGTGTAACACATTTGCTTCCAGCACTTTGAATTCCTAACCGAATCGCCTTGAAGGAATTTACATTTTTAACTTAGAAAATTTTCGAAAAGCACGATGTTTTCAAGAATATGTTGTAAAAGTTTCTTCGGCTACCTGTAAAAGGAATGTTAGATGAGCATCTCCTGAGGTCCACCTTCTCCTGGAATACAAATGAGGCGTGCACCTTCGAGAATCAAAACTTGCAATACATATAAATAGTCGATCGTGCTTTTAAAAAGAGCTTTATGCCTTCCATATAAGGTAATAGATGCAATGTCAATCGAACCATAAACGCAGTCACGCCTCCTAGATTTCTCCAATAATACTAAGAGTAGCACTCTATTTATTACGGCTTAAAATATTGTTAAGCGTTTGATATAAAATATGTTTTGAGAATTTACTTTAATTTAATATATTTAAAATATATTTTTATTATTTATATTATAATTGGGATTTCTCTATTCTATGGATATGGATGGGTTCCCCTGGGAGATTTTTCTTAAACTTCATTCTGTATTCTATATAACCTAGTACAAATACACTCCGTTTCCCAGTTCCCGCCTACGACTCAAAATTCCAAGAATCTCCTGAATTAGAATCCAACGAACAACAGTCACGTTTATAGACAGACGCTAAACATCACGACGGTGTCAACTAATACATTTTTTTAGCTTTTTAGAGAAAGAGAGGTATATTATATTGCATTTCTCCGAGTAGAAATTGAACCCACAACAGTCGCACGCTTGTACCCCTGCACCACGACGACATCAACGAACACTCCCTAGAAACACATATTAATATATAGCTTAAAAAAAGATAAAAGCCGAGAGCCCAGAAAACGTTACATTTAGAAAAATGCACAATATTTCATATGAAATTACATTTTTAAAGAGGTAATGCGGATGTGGCCACACAACCACACGTAGGCAGGCGTTGTTTACAGAGCGCCCTTCAGGGCAGACAGCGCAAGAAACGCGGAACACTCAGATTTATATGACGGCACAGAGTAGTATATGGGACAGTACTAACTGTTCTAGGACTTAAATAGGATTTATATAATGAAAATTTATTATTAAATAAACTAACTTAATGCTGCATACGACAAGGCAGAGCAGTGTTGAGTGGCGTAATTTAACGCCGCGTTTTCTCTTCTTCCCGGAGTTTTTGGAGCGAAGATATAAAAGAAAGAAATCTCCAGAGTCAACAGCCTGATAATGTGCAGCTTTGCCATAACGACCTCACATTTAAAATTATAATAATTATTAAAGCAGCCCCGTGCGGCTTCGTCCGCTCGAACTATACGAATACTTATGTAAGTATATCTTTAAAAAGAAAATGATTATTTTTTACTATGGTATTATGTATTAAATAAATCATAATGTAAATATTAGACAGATTTTCTTTTAAAAAATGTCATATTAAAAAAATGAGGAGATGAAATATTTACTTAAATTTATATTTCCATTTATTCGCTCTGGTGTCGAGGTTAAGTGCGGCGTTGAGTTCAGCCACTTAACACGCAATGCCTCCAGAATTCGGCAGAAAGTGGGAAACGGAGTGTCTTACAGTAGGTTCCCTTTGCCTACCCTGCTGTGTGCGGGATACAGCGTGAAGCTGATTTAGTTATATCACTACAAACGCGGTTTTTATTACGTAAATTCCGATCCTGTGCGACTTTCCATACAAAAATAGCCTTTTTTTTCCTCCACAACCCTCCTTATCTGTCAATGTTAGTCTCAAATAAATCGTTTCAGCTGATCCGGAAATTAGCCCTGACAAACAGACATACAGACATATTTTTTATTTTAACTTCGTGTAAATAAAGATACGAACTTGGAAAAAAACAAGATAGTATGAAATCACAGATAGACCTTTCAATTTTATTTATTTATATATAAAGATAGATAACAAGTTGTTTCTTGTGAACCAACTCTACACGTACTCTGTAAAGAGGACGACGTTCTGCATTCGCTGAGAGGTCTCACTTACGCTTCGTTACTCCGTTCCGTGGCTTTCGCCCGACGATTTTGTTTGCGATGAAAACGAGTGAATCTGCAGATCCTTGAACTGCTGTATTACTCTGTTTTATGAAAAATTGTGGAAATTTATTGCATGTTTGTGTTTTTTTTAAATATTTACGCATTGGCCACAGGTAATAAGGTACCTACATGTGTTTTTTTTTTGTTGGACGCTGTATTCTTTATTATTTTTTTCCAATTTTCGAAATATTGCCTGTTAAGTAACTGATCTTAACGCCGCGCTTTGTCTTGTAACTTGTGAAAATGAAAACAATATATTTCCTGAGTGAAAATCGAATCCACAACCGTCGCGTTCACAATTATGAACTTATTTCTATCATTACTACCGTAACAGTATCTTATACCTTGGCTATGATGTATTAAAAAAAAGAAAATAAAATATGCATGGCAATTCAAATAATAACATAGTTAATTATGAATAATTCAATCTATATATTTTTAATATCATATTAATCTAGACTAGTCCATGTATTGTCGTCCCGAAAGTCGAAACTTTCCTTTCATTTATATAGTGAGTAGCAGTCGAATTCTTAAGTACTACAGTATAAATAGATATGATGCACATAAAGACTCATACCAAATGAATAATCACCTTCACGCTTTATCCCGCACAAAGCAGAGTAGACAGAGGGAACCTAGTGTTAAGACATTCCATTCCGCCGAGTTCCTCACACTTTTTCTCGGCACCAGAGCGAAGAAATGATCATATAAATTTAAAAAAATATTTCATTTCCTTGATTTCGGATCGAACCCACAACCAATCAATTTTACAGTCACACTTTATGCCCCTGCTCCACATATTTACTTAATTTATTTACGAAGTTAATATTACTGTTTCAAAATTTGAGTAATAATTACTTAACAAAAATACTAAAAAAAAATATATCATTATACAGTACTAAAGAGATTAACATTTTTTTGCACTAATCTGAGTAAGCAACCGCAATCCTCATTTCGCTTGTCATTCTCACAGTTTGCTATCTCGGTCGCGGCGAGTGTTCTCGGCTGGTAAGAAACGAACAAATCTTGCATTTTTGCGTTATATTTCATTCTAGACCACTTAGAGGCTGTTGTGGTGCAGTCGTCTGATTGTAAACGTGATTATTGTGGGTTCGATACCTAATCGGGGAATTGATTATATGAATTTATTTTCATTTTCCCGCTCTGTTAGATTAAGGGCGGCGTTGAGTTCCGCTAATCAACATGCAATGTCTCGAAAATTCGGTAACACCTTGTTCCCTCTATTAATTTAGCTATGAAAAAAAAACATCGAGCTTTAATTTTTTTTATATTTAATATAAGAAATATTTTAATTTATGAGTGTTTCACATATAGTCCGACTCATGAAGGCGTAAGTAGAATTTCCAGATGAAGTGCCGTACAATATGCATTTTGGTTTTGGGCAAATGCGAATTAAATTCAACTCCCATGAGAATTTAAACATGAAACTATATTTTAATATAACCATAAATGTTGAAATCAAACTGAACAATGAAGCTTAATTCATAAAAAAATAAATAACTGTAAACGCGACGGTTATGGGTTCGGTTCCTACTCTAAAGAATGAATTATTTAAATTTTTCCACTCTGATAACAAGACGAAGTACGGCATTGAGCTCCGTCTTTTAACATACAACGTCTTGAGAGATGAGCGGCAAGTGGGAAACGGAGTGTCTTAACACTAGGTTCCCCTACCTACTTTGTTATCATATTCAAATACAGTGTATGCTGAAAAAAGGATGAATGTAAACAATTTATAAAAAACAAGAACAAATTTTCCAGAGGCCAGTTGTGGCGCAGGGGCAGTGTGACTGTAAAATCGACTGGTTGTGGGTTCGATCCCCACTCGAGGAGATGAAATATTTCCTTAAATTTATATTTCCATTTCTTCGCTCTGGTCTCGAGGCAAAGCGCAGAGTTGAGTTCTGCCACTCAACACGCATTGCCTCCAAAATTCGGCAGAAAGTGGGGAACGAAGTATCTTAATACTAGTTTCCTCTTCTACTCTGCTGTGTGCGGAATACAGCGTGAATCTGATTTATTTATTTTTAAGAAATTTTTTACATATCATTTAGTGAGTAAAATCCACCTTTCAATTTAAAAACATGTCATAATTTAAGAGTTCTAAACAAAAGAGGAATAGCATAGTTACTGTGATAAAATATGCAAGTTTAGTTCGCGAGACTTAAGCTGAGCTTTGCATTTGTGTGAGTGCTCACAAAAAGTAAGGCCAGAAAAAAAATGAATTAAAGTTTGTTATAAGAGATCATTAAAAAAAATTAACATTAAAAATATTTTAATCCTTCTACACTAGACATTTGCATTATCATAATTTTAATTTTAATGTTTTTTGTCATTTGTGTTAACAATAAATCGTTTCGTTATATTATCAAGAACACACACACACACACACACACACACACACACACACACACACACACACAATGGTGTCCACGATTCTTTTGTTTTTTTTTCTGCTTCATCACATACATTTTACTGCTAAAGTAATAGCGCAAAGTTTATCTTTCATTTGTAACAAATGGAACACAAGTTCAATTTTTAAGTATAAAACACATAATATGTGACATTGCTAACAGTACATAAAAAAACTTTATAAATCGGCTTATACCAGGTACAAACACAATATGTACATATTGTATTTGTGAAAAAAAATTGCAACGCACCAATATCCGGAACTTAGCACCGTATTTTATAACACTATTATTACATATATATTTTAGCAATAATCGAACTCACATCCGCTAATACAGCTATATACACTTTTATTTGATTTTTAATATAATAAAAAGGCAAATTAAAAACCCCTCTAACCACTGTCATTCAAAAAGGCTAACCCGATAGAGTAGTGACGTAACTATATGTAAATAGTTAATATCTTCTTTTGGACGGTTGCCAGACGCGTTTAAACTATCTCTCGGGATGACACTTTTTTGGCCCATCCCTATCCCGGGACGATATTTGTTTCATACTGAACGGGCATGTCGGTGACGTTTTATTACGGAGCGTCAAGTTTTTGTTACGTTATATGTTATTGGACGATATTGTCTTATTTTGAGGCATATTTTGTTTTTGTTCCTATCTTTGATTATAAGTAAGAGATGTAGTTAAGAGAATTGGGAGTTTAAGCATTCTATAGTAGTTTGCAATTTATTACAAAGCGTGTGGGGTCCTATTCAATCCATCGTGGCCCAGTGGCACAGTGGACGTCACGGCTGTGGGTTCACCACAGAGAATAAAAAAAAACAAATCTTATGTCACCAAGAGGGACCAAAGCACCACATAACAAGGCATCTGGATAACCCTTTCATCTCGTGTACTGTCATCAACCACTTTATACATGTAAATATCGGCCTTCTCTGCCTCTTTACCATATATTCTGGTTTCATAAATATTTTCTGCCATTCCTTGGTCACTCATTTTCTCGACGTACTTAAACTATCTAAATAATTGTATCTAAATAATATGTTCTTATGCATTCGCAATGAGACATGCTGTGTATTTGTTAATTTAAGTAATGTAAAGAAATTTAAAATTATTAGTATCCGCCTCTGGCAACATCTTGGATTGAGGTGGAAAATGGAAAATGAAGTGTCTGGTCACTAAGGCCTTACCTTTACGCGTATACCGCATATAAGAGGGCCCTTATTAGGGAAATAAGCGTAAAGCTAAAAGTACACAACCAGTTGTATTTTCAGTCACAACTATGTGAATGTAAACGCGACTGGTTGTAGTTTCGATCCTCATTCGAGATAATTAAATATTTACTTAGTATTTTATTTTTATTTCTTCGCTTCCGCCACTCAACACGCAATGTCGCCGGAATTAGGCGGAGTTTCGGCGGAGCAGAGTGTTTAACACTACGTTCCCTCTACCTATCTTGCCGTATGCGAGATTAATACCGATTATTTGTACTATTAAAGTGGTGTTGTCACTCTTTCAAACTCAATGCTAGTCGTGAGTAGACTTTTATTCATCAATTCAATAGCACTATATTTGGACATTGTTATCAGTTTTTTAAAGTGTTATTTATTTCACACTTAGGAAAGAAATATTTTTTAAATAATAAAAATAACAATTTAGAACTGATAAAATTACTTAATAAATATCAATCACTGTTGCCAAATGATAATAAAAAAATTAGATGATTAGGTGACTCTGAAGGGATATGAACACGCAACATGCAAATGTGTTTTTTTTTTATGGAAAAGGACCAGGCAAACGAGCGTGCGGGTCACCTGATGGTAAGTGACCACCGCCGCCCACGGCCCCGTGCAATACCAGAGAAGCTACAGGTACGTTGCCGGCCGACAAGGTGAATTAGGCGGAGCCCGGCATTACCTGATGCGAAACGCAGTGGCATAAAGCCACTACTTCACGCCGGTTTTAAATGCCGGGGGTGGTAATGATCCGGTCGAGTCTGCCCATGCGTGTTGCCATTGCTGGCGACATGACTCTACCACACGTACTATAGTCGCCTCTTACGACACCACCAGTACCAGGATGATCCTATTCTACGCCGGGATCACACGGCACATAATGTATATGTATGTTATTCCGATAGGCTATAAATACAGAAATTTGATTAATGGAATATATAAATGTCATATGTTAAATAACCAATAAATATACATATAAATTCCCTACAGTTTGATAAATAAAATCAGCAAATATACCAAATTTATTTTATTATATGTATGAATGAATTCACTATATTAATTAAGAGAAAATACTTTAAATTCGCCGTATTTATTATAATAGAGATATAATATATTAAAAAATGTTCTACGAAAAACATATTAAATAGATATTTTATGTTTTTAAACATTTTTTAAAGTGTTATTCCACACTTAGGAAAGAATAATACTTATTAAGAAAACGTATAAAAATTTGAACGTAGCGGGACTCGAACCCGCGCCTCCTGGAAACCGACGTCTGGTCGGTTTCCAGGAGGCGCGGGTTCGAGTCCCGCTACGTTCAAACTTTTAAACGTTTTCTTAATAAGATGTTTTATGATTATTTCATGTATTCAGAGCGGAGAAATGAAAATAATTTATACTCTCGAGTGGTGATTGAACAGACAACCGTCGCGTTTACATTCAGACATAGTCCACACTGGCCATGTGCCACATTGGCTTTTATCTATTTATTCTAGTTATTATAAATATTTATTTATTCTAATTATATATATTATATAGACATTTTTTGACGTGAATACGTCTATAAATTTGCTATCATATGAGTCAAAAGTCAGTAGGGAACTTTAGACTGTGCGGTTAGATGGTCTTTATATTATCAATATCTGAGAAGATTTCGAATTTCTCACGGATTTGGTCAGGCGTCTCCTACAGTTAGAGAGATACAAGATGAGTACCAGAGATTGGCTCAGCATTTGTTAATGACTCTAATCGTCAAAGTAAAAAAAAAATGGTGGGAACGATGTTCGAAATCCGTTTTAAAATGAAAGACAGATAGATTGGTGATATATGTTTAGTAAGCGTAATGGCTAATTATATATTAATTATTAATATCTTATTAATATCGGGCACAGCGTTAGCAGAAATTAAACTCTTTATTTTACTATCGTTATGAAAATATTCCAAGAACATTGCTAAAATAATATCCGATTACGAACCTGATCTTATTACACCAGTTATGATAGTCGGAAACTTTAATGTTGATGTCTTAGAAAATCGACACATTGCCCGACATCATGCTCAGCGAGTTTGAGTGTTTGTGGGTTCGATCGCTCGAGGAGATGAAATATTTATTTGCATTTATATTTTCATTTCTTCACTCTGGTGTCGAGGCAAAGCGCAGTGTTGAGTTCCGCCACACAACACGCAATGCCTCTAGAACTCGGCGGCAAGTGGAGAACGGAGTGACTTAACACTATGTTCCCTCTGCCTAGCAGGATAGGCAGAGAGAACATAGTGTTAAGTTAAAGTGTGCGGGATACAGTGTGATTTAATACTGTACCAATATGTTTTTTCCTTGCTTTTATCCTAAATACATAAATAAATTTATTTAATTTAAAAAATAGAACCAGTTACGTATTCACGTACAATAAATGCCCGTGTCCGTTACACGGCCACACTCAAGTTTTTTGATTGTTTGTAACGAATAGGCTCCAAAACTACTGGGTCAAATTTAACCATATATATGTACTAAATATATGAATTCAATTCTATTTTAGTTAAAAATATCAACTGATAGTTGAAGTCCCTTAAGAGTCGGTTATGCTGTTGCTGAGGTTCACTCTGCTAGCAGGCCGCTAGTATAATATAAACTTTTTTTTGTCTTCACGTCGCACAGAGCAGGGTAGGCAGAGGGAACCTGGGAACTTGTTGTTAAGACACTCCGTTCCAATTAAAAAATAATACACAGACATATATATACGCATTAAAACAATATTCAATTCCACAATTCCCTTAAAAGTAATTATTCATAATTTTATATGCTCTAACTTTATACAAATTTACGTTTCTACGTAAAATTTGTAATCATTTTAGTAAAGGATAGGTAAGACCCACGGGTTAGTCTCTTGTCCGCTATAAATTACCCTTTGTAGTTTAAAATTGTGATAACGACATAGTTCGTATAAACAAAGGAATTTGAAATCAAAATATTTTGGAAATAATAATAATAATAAATATACTTTACTGCACATTTAAAAAAAAACAAAACTAACCAATTTAAAAATAATAATAAATAAAAAACTATTTATAAAAACAAAAACCCCGACTGCATAAAACTAAAAAGAAAATAAACAAGCCCAATAGTTTATTAGGATTAACAGTCGGGACCTCTTTAAATTATGCGGGGTTTTTGGTAAAGATTTTATTGATTGAAGAATTACTTATAGGTCCCGATTGTTAATCCTAATAAACTATTGGGCTTGTTTATTTTCTTTTTAGTTTTATGCAGTCGGGGTTTTTGTTTTTATAAATAGTTTTTTATTTTTCACTTTTTTGTTAGGATTCATCGTGGTAATGATAATCATGATATACCTTTTTGAAATCCTCGTATTGAGTTCTTGAATTTGATACCCATATTGTGGTATTCGAAACGAAAAATGTTTTTTCACTAAGTCCAATGGCGTCCCACAGCCGCCATGGTTGTTTTTTTTAATGTCACCTATCTAAGAACACTTGGGCTGTTAATAGGAATCTAACGATACCTCAATTATGCAAATCCGTTCAGCGGTTCTGGAGATATAATAAAGAATATTACATACATACAAGATACGCGCGAAAAACATAACCCTTCCTTAGCAGTCGGGAAAAAAATACAACAAGGCCACCTTATCGCTTAAAGCGATCTCTTCCAGGCAACCATTGGATCTTGGAGTTGTATAAATTAAATTATTTGGAAATAAGCTCTCAGAGAAGGAAAATAAAACTAATTTAAATATACACGTAAACGTTCCCCCGAATGGTATTCGAACCAATAATCTTCGTGTTTACAGTCAAACGTTTCCACTGCGCCACGATGATCAAATATATTTATTATAATAAAATAGTTCCTACTCAAGCGGCCCTTACCAATGCAAACGACGCGCTAAGTCTCGTCGGTGGCTTTAAGTCAGAATTAATTCGTACAACGATCGTTGGCTGTGTTATATCTTGTTTTTTAGTGAGAAATCTTTTAATATTAAAGGTTTTTTTTTTGCAATTACAACGATATTTTTCCTCTAACTTCTCATTGTATCGTGCAGAATATTGAGGCACTCAATTCTTTATTATTTAAAAAAAAGAATTTCGTTTATATTTGGGTACCCAAAAGCTTATCTTAGTTTATTTTTAATATTTTAATAATTTATATATAAAATATAAAAAGTGGCTTAATAATATATGATTAAATTTAATTAATATATAAAGGTTTATGAGTTCCGCCACTCAACACGCTATGCCACCAGAAGTCGGCGGAAAGTGGGGAATGGAGTGTCTTAACACTAGGTTCCCTCTGCTTACCTTGCAGTGTGCGAGATACATGCCTGAAGCTGATAAAAAAATGGTGCACCTCTTATAATTTATGTAAACGCCTTGGCATTTTTTTTCAGTTTTACGAACATTGCTATACTGGTTATGTAGAAGATAATATTAAGACATTCCATTGCAGATATTCAAGACATTGCCTATTTATTAGCGAAATTCACTGCCGCGCTTTGTCTGGTAACAAGACAACAAAGCAACGCGGGAATAAAAATAACTTATGCCTCTGGGTGGAAATCGAACCCACGACCGTCGTGCTTGTAGTCTTACCCAGTGCCACGGCAACCTTAGAGATCCTATCAAATTAGACTATAATATAGATAATTATTGTCTTTAGACATCATTTAATTATCGTTATAAAAGAAAATCCAATTAGATAGATAACTATGTCACAATCACTAGTTAAGAGAAGAAAATGATAGTAAATTGTTTTATTTTTAAAATCCTTCGAGCATTAAGGGTTATGAAATAAGGAAATTTTTACAAAGTTATTTCACTTGAAGCGTATTTTATCTATGAATTCTAGTCGATTAGGCACATTTCAGAGACATACGCAGAAAATGTTACTTATATTTTATCCTACTAAATATATTCTGAGTATTAAGTAAAATATGATTTTATTTAATGTTTACTATGAGGCCAGTAGTGGCGCAGGGGCACAAAGTGTGACTGAAAACCGACTGGTTGTGGATTCGATCCCCACTCGAGAAGATGAAATATTTACTTAAATTAATATTTCCATTTCTTCGCTCTAATGTCGAGACAAAGCACGGTGTTGGGTACTGTAACTCAACACGCAATGCCTCCAGAATTTGGCAGAAAGGGGAAACAGAGTGTCTTAACACTACGTTCCCTCTGCCTACCCTGCACAAAGCAGGATACAGCGTGAAGCTGATTTATTGATTTTATTTAATGTTTACTAAGCGTGATATTATTATCACGCTTAGAAATTATTATTTTTCCCTTAATATTAAATTATTTTCATCTCTCCGCTCTGATCGACCAAGGGTAGCGTTGAGTTCTATTCCTCAACATTGAATACTCAAAATCGCTTTGGAAAGGTGAGATTTTAGTGTCCTTACACTAGGTCCCCTCTGCCTACCTTATTATTGCGGAATAAAGAGTGATTATGCTATTTAATACCCTATTTTCAGTGAAACATTAAATAATATAAACATTTCCACCCAAAATTCACTCTCATCTCAATTAAACAGATTTTCCAAGTCCACCATTTGGTTAAACAAAACGCATCAGACTAACAAAGTTAACACCTAATGTGTACGGCGGGTCCCCGTCGTCATTAAGGCATAATATAGCTCGGGTTCCGTACGTTATCATGCCATTCTTACGGACAATCTCTCTGGACGCCTTTAAACTTTTACCAGCGTGGCCATGAACTGAGAGGATTTCTTTTTTTAACTACACGATATATTCCTCGTAAAGCGGAGTAGGCAGAAGAAACTTGGGAACGTAGTGCTTAGACACTCTGTTCCCATTAAGATACTACTGTACTCCACGCTGAGATCTCGAAGCATTGTGTCTCGTTGAGTGGTGGAACGCTTAGGCTATTTCAGAATCAAGTGCTGTTCTTTGTTTTGCCGGACTGAAGGAAAGTATATATCAATATTTTAAAATAGAATCGCTTTCTTGAATAAAAATTGAACTGAACACTGTGGCAAATCAGTAACAAATTGTACAGATTTTTCAGTTTCAAGCTGTATCTCTACATAAGACCACGGGCGAAGGGAACCTAGAGAGTAACAAGATATTCCGTTTCCCAATTTTCGAGACATTGCATGTTAAATGGCGCAACTTAACGCCGAGTTTTATTCTGATAGCAGAGCGAGGACTTTTGAATGAGAATCGAATATTTTTTGTCGCGTTTTTAATCAGATACTGTGCAGTTGTATCACAATGGCCTATATTAACTAATGTACATAAACTATAAAACGAATTTGTTGACACTATATTCTAAATGAATTCTACTGAAAATATTGAAAATAAGAAAAAACAAGCTAAATCTGTGGCCCCAATGCTGAACTTTTACGTATTTGACGGCGTCACGTCACTCTGACACGCTGTTATAGAAACACACCCGCGGGTGTCGTCTTCCTTTATGTGGGCGAGCTATTTTGTTTTAAAATAATAATGTCACATTTTCAGATGAAACAGGTTTGTTTTAGTGACACGGATATAAAACAGTTTTATGCTTTTTATTTGCATACAGGTACGTAGAGGTTTGTAGAGAAAATCCATTGAATATAATTGGTCTGTGTGGAAATTTGTGATATTATAGAATTTGTTACGAAATACGAAGATTTGATAAGTCTATTAAGATTATATGTTAGTTTCGTGTAAAATTTAATTATTTTAATTATATCTTTACATTTTTTTAGCTTCACCTTGTATTGTAATTTCGGCGGAAAGTGGAGAATGGAATGTCTTAACACTAAGTTTCCTCTGTCTACCGTGCTGTGTGCAGGATACAGCGTGAAGCTGATTATAATTTACTCTGTATTTCGGAAACCTAGTGTTAAGAAACACCATTTGCCTTTAAGACACATTCCTCAATCTCCGCCAAATTTTGGATTGATTGCGAGTTGAGTTCTACATATTCAAGAATAAGGCATTCTTTTAATTTTATTTTACCTATTTGTCTGTTTTATACACGCATAGCTTTGGAACTATTACTAGGGATTTCAATGTTTTTTTTAAACAGCTATTAGACCTGGGCCTGATCAATGTCATAATTCACTTTAACGAGTCGTAACTTCATCTACGACCATAATAGTCTATAAGAAGTAAGAAAATAATATATTTTACAAATAATTGCAAATTAAAAATAAAAAAACCCGCATGAAAGTGTGACTGTAATCGACTGGTTGTGGGTTCGATCCTAACTCGAGGAGATGAAATATTTACTTAAATTTATATTTCCATTTCTTTGCTCTGGTGTCGAGGCTAAGCTGGGCATTGAGTTTTGCCACTCAACACGCAATGTCTCCAGAATTCGGTAGAAAGCGGGGAACGGTGTGTCTTAGCACTAGGTTCCCTCTGCCTACCGTGCTGTGTGCGGGATACAGCGTGAAGCTGATTGAATTGCAAATTAGATTTCCAATTATTTTTAATCGTAATCATGGCGCAATGTTTCACTGTCGTTGAGATGGTTGTGAGCTTAATTTCATCAGAAATATGACAATATATATGAATTGTTTTTATTTTTCAGAGTGTCTTGACAATAAAACGGTCGGTAAATTAAAGAAGTACTTTAAGCATTCAGTCACGGATCAAGGTTTTCGAAAAAATAAATATTACTATACCTTTGCAAATAAAGAAACTAAATTTTATAATCGCTTTAATATAAATTATAACAGTATCTAAATGGTTACTAAATACCATGAATTTATTATAAGAAAGTAGAATTTCATAGAAATTTATAGTGAAATGAGAAAAATAGGCAGTCTCAATCCCGACTTCAATAGGAATCAAGTACAGAATGTCCGAGTCGGCACCACGATCAAATTCGCTGCTCTTACTTAGTTACAAGTTACAGGCGATAGCGTTTCTTATTAATATAATTAGTTCAGGTATACTAAAACATGATTTTACGACTTTATATTATTTTTATATTTAGAAGCCGTCATGGCGCAGGTGCACAAAGGTGTGACTGTAACGCGACGGTAGTTTATTCCCCACTTGAAGAAATTATTTATTATTTATTAATATTTTAAAATTTTTATTTCTTCGCTTTGGCATCAAGGCAAAAACCCGGCGTTGAATTCCGCCACTCCACATGCAATGCCTCGGAAAAATCTCCGGAAAAGGGATACGGAATGTTTTAACACTAGGTTCCCTCTGCTTACTCCACTGTGTGTGAGATACAGCGTGAAGCAAACAAAAAAAGTACAAATTACAAAAAAAATCAGTCACCTGCCAGTAAATACATGTAATGAAGAGGGGTAGTCTTTTCTTCTCTTGTCATAGAAAAATATATACTATTTAAAATTAATTATGAAGTTTGAATATAACAGAATATTAGTATTTTTATAGTCTATCTCTATTTAGATCGTTGGAAAAAAATGCAATCATTTAAGGATATTTAATTAAAATAAATTGTTTTAGTATTAATTTTCTTTTATTTCACTTATCTACACTCAATTTAACTTAATATCATTTTTTTTGCGTCACGCTGTATCCTGCACAATGTGGTAGGCAGAGGGAACCTAGTATAAAGATACTGCGTTTCACATTTACCGCCGAATTCCAAGAGGAAACTTTGCTTATTTAATGACGGAAGAAATTTCCTTGACTGAGAATCGAACCCACAACCTGTTGGACTTACAGTCCCACTCTGTGCCCGCACCGCGACTGGCCTTAATTAATATCATATTATATGGGAAACACAACTTTATGAGAAAGAAGCTTTTAAAATTCTCATTTTCAAGAGATCCATTTAAAAATCTTTACCAAGAAAGTAAATAAGAGAGCATATTAAAGAAAAACCCGAAAAATAGCTGACGAGTGGCACTCCACAGCATCTACTTAGTTAGAGATATAGCTTGACATTAAAAAATAGGTTGAGAGTTTTACGTGTACGCGGCCACGATCTAATATATTAAAGTAGTAGCAGTAGGTCAAGTTTACATAACTTTTAAAAACAAGTCTATGCTGGTGGTATTTTTTTTGTCGTCGTTACTATTTCGCTTAATAAAAGATAGAAATTATTGTTGGAACATATTTTTTTTTGTCTTTTATTCAGAATGCTTGTATTTGGTTGAGGTATAAATTTCTTCATTTTATATTAAATATATATTTTTTCTGTTTCCAAAAGTCTATTATTAGACGATGTTATGTTTTTCGGTCTTTTTTATTAATCTACAGAATTAATAAATAGTTTACAGTGACTTATCACTATATTTTTCATTAATTGAAAGATACTATGTATAGACATAGTATGTTCATAGTTCAGATGATAAACATTCACATCTTAGTGTATTATAAATTATTTTAAAAAATTGTCCTGGGTGGACATTAAATAATCAACATTAAACAGCCACAGATACCAATAAGACAGATCTGCCATTTTTATTTTCCCTCCACTCTTGGGAATATATTATTTTCTTTTCCCCACTCTGGCAACACAAAGTGCGGCGTTGAGTTCCGCCACTCAACAGACAGTGTCTTGAATTCAGGCAGAATTTGGAGAAAAAGATGTTATCAAAAACATTTTTACGGTAATATACTGGATTTCAATCTGAATCTTTTAAAATAAATTAAAATTTTAAATAAAATATAAATATATTTAACATATTTTCATTTAAACTACAAATTAACAGCTATTCAATCATCTTTTAGACCATACGGAAGCACTCACTTGAAGTAAATAAGATTTTCTATACAAAAAGTCCCTCGAGATTCTTTCTCGAATTAATCTTTTAATGTCTACTCTACCCTATTCATTAAAGAGATGATTTACGGAGTAATTAAAAATGAACTTTTGTTTTAAATCATTTTTAATGTGTTATTAAATCTAATGTGCTCGGTTAATATGATTTTACAATAAAAAATTCAACTGTTTTTCTTAGTTTGACATTTATCCGATAAACTGCGTGTTGAGTGGCGGAGCTTAACGTCGCGTTTTAACTTATCAGAGGTGAGATGTGATAGTGATTCAATCCAGTACGCAAAAATGGCCTCGAGTAACTTACTGTTAATATTTTTAGACGATGATAACACCTATACATATTTATTGCTCTAAGTTTTATCACTCAGTTTCTAAATTCTTAAACAAAATGATTTAGAAAATATATATTTTATTAAATTACAATAAATCAAATAACCTCATGAAAATTAAATTTTGCCATATGACGTCATCGTGGGAGCTTCCGGTTGTATATATTATTATTATTTAAGAACACACTACGTTCCCCATTTTACGCCTAATTCTGGAGCCATTGAGAGGCGACACTCAAAGCCGCGCCTTACCATGTTACAGAGCAAGAAAATGAAAATATCAATATTTCATTTCCTCGAGTAGAAATCGAACCCACAACCTGTCGTTTATAGTTCCACGCTTGTGCCCCTGCGCCACGACTGGCCTCTATAGCTATATATAGCGATCTTATTACAAAATGAATTCGCCACTCTTAAAAAACTCCAAGGGCCTCTCAAGTTTCGTCCTGACGCAGTAGAAATTATTCCAACCGTTTAAGTGGATTATTACATTGCTCTCAAAGGGACGGTTCGCACGCAAAATGATTTTAGAAGTGTTTCCTTTTCTTTATTGTTAGTGAGAAATACATTTGGAGAGATGAATGCGTTGTGGTTTGTCTGTTTTATTTGTTTTTTTTATATACACATATATATAACGCCCTTTTTTGCTGTCGGTTAATATTATTAGACAACTGCAAGAAAAAGGAGGTTACCAAATTCCCCTACGTATTTTTTTTGCCGATTTCCGAATGGAAGAAGTTATCAATTCGAATGTATTTTTTTATGTTTGTTAACTCAAAACTTTTGACTGGATGAACGGATTTTGATGATTCTTTTTTTTTTTGTATTTGAGAGCGTTTCCCATGTGGTTCCATTTTTATTAGAACGTATACTTCATGGGTGGTTTGATAAAAAATTACTTAGGTTTTGATTATGGAATTTGGTTGAAATTAAAAAAGTCGATTTTTTTTTTATCATAATTATTTATAAGTTTTCTAAAGAAGTATTTTCATTTTATAAGTATTTATAAACACTATTTATAAATAAAATTTTCTTTTGCCAAATGATAAGCGATCACCTTTGAATAGCGGAAATTTGAAAAATCTTCTGATATCTGCCTCACAGAGATGTTGACAACATAAATATTGTAACAACTGTATATAAATTTTCAACGTAGCTTCATGAGAACGTATGGCTTAGTGGTCAGAGCTGGTCAGAGCACTTGAATGATTTCCACTAAGTCCAGGTTTAAAACCTGCTACGTTTAATTTTTTATAAATTTTCTATAAAAAATAATTATTTTTTTAACGCACACAAGTAAAGTGTGAAATAATACTTAAAAAATATTTAAAAAAAACTTAATTAAAATTACACTTAAAAAATATTGGAGCATGATGCATCATGAGCATCTATTTAGGATTTTTTTTATATATCTATTTTTCAACGAATTTCTTGAAAACTAAAAGTTAAACTTTTGTGTCTTTCCAAATTTTTTTATTGGTAGCTAGTTGGTTTTAAGTAGGTATCTATTTACTTATATCTGGAGAAAACATAATAACATAATACCTGTACAATATAAGTACCTAAGTAGTTGACATGACCATCCTAGCCCAGTGGACAGCTCCTTAGTCTAACCCAAATAACTGCGGATTCAATTCTCACTGGGATAAAGATAATTTTTATACTATATCCATCAATCCCCTGTTCTGATGAAACACTACAATGTGAAATATATCAAAAGCAGAAACATTAAATCAGCTTCATGCTGTATCCCGCACACAGCAGGGTAGGCAGAGGGAACCGAGTGTTAAGACACTCTCTTCTCTACTGTCCGCCGATTTCTGGAGGCATTGCATGTTGAGTAGCGGAACTTGACGCCGCGCTTTGCCTCGACACCAGAGCGAAGATATGAAAATATAAATATAAATAAATATTTCATTTTCTCGAGTAGGGATCGAACCCACAACCAGTTGATTTTATAGTCACACTTTGTGCCTCTGAGTCATGACTGGCCTCGACTCGGGTCTCTTTTTTGATTTCTTTTATTTGATTTATAGAAACATTAAAAATAAAAATTATATTATAATTATTTTACAACATAAAAAACAGATTTTAAACCACCAAAAATCCCTCTAAAACATTAATTTCCAAGTCCATCCAAACAAAACAAGACCGCCAACCCTATACAAGATTGTGGGTGTAAAAACAACTTTGGACGGTGTAACGAAGCGCAAATTGAAATAGACTTCAGAGTACATAAGGAAATCCACTTTATTACACCCTATCGTATACGGCGTTATGTCGGTGGTATAAGATTCGATTCTAACGTAGCGGAGTCAGGCAGTGTGGCAAAGTAAGTTATTGTTAGTTTAGGATATGTTGACGTCGAACCTTTCGTTTGTTTCTTCGGTGTTTCGAGAATTTTATATTGCGGTTTCAGTTTCGGTTTTGGTCTTTTAAGTCTCTATATAATATGTAGAGTTACATATTATGTTTAAGGTGTCTTTACTAACTACTCTTTACTAACTGTAACTGGGTCCGTGTCGAGGCAAAGCGCGGCGTTGAGTTCCGCCACTCAACATACAATGCCTTTAGAATTAGGCAGAAAGAGAGGAGAGGAGTGTCTAAGTGTTAGGCTTCCTCTGCCTTCACTGCTACGTGCGGTGTACAGCGTGAAGCTGAAAAAATATATATAAGCAATCTCAAAAATAAGTTTGTCTCATCAATGTAAGTAGCGGATAAATTCTATACTAACTAATGTTTGCAGTTGCAAATAAAAACTAAAACATCATGGTTGTGGGTTTGATTTCTTCTCATAGGAAAGCAGACGAAGCATGGCGTTAAGTTCCGTAATTTGATATGCATTGTCACAAAAAATGGACGAAAAGTGAGTCTATCCTGGTCTGTAGAAAAAAAACATTGAAGCTGCTTATTCATATCAAAGATATTTTTAATCAGCTTCACGCTGTATCCCGTACACTGCAGTGTAGGCAGAGGGAACACTCCGTTCCACACTTTTTGCCGAATTCTGGAGGCACTGCGTGTTGAGTGGCAGAACTCAACGCCCTGCTTGTCCTCGATACCAGAGCAAAGAAATGTAAATATAAATTTAAGTAAATATTTCATCTCCTCGAGTGGGGATCGAACCCACAACCAGTCGGTTTTACAGTCACACTTTGTGCCCCAGCGCCACGACTGGCCTCTGACATTTTTATAGTTTAATATAACAGCTTCAATTTCAGATGAATATATTGAACATAATATAAAGAAAAATATGAATGCCGTAAAGAAATACAAAGGGGATTTAATGAAAAAATAAAAATGTTATTAATAACGTAAGATATGGATTCTATCGGAAGACGTCGCGCACTGCATACGAATGAACGATTTCTCGTGCTATTATGGCCTTATTCGATATTGCTTAGTAAAAATATAGTTTTTTTTTTAAGTATTTTTAGCATTTTGATTGCTTAACACTGGAATTAGCGCTTACCGCTCAATCTAACATTGCATCATGGTGGCGGAACCTAACGAAGCACGTTGTTTTCTTAATTTTTGAAAATAAGTTAAATGTGTATACTATAGGCTAGGCCAGCAGTGTATGAGGCCAGTAGTAGCGGAGGGGCACAAAGTGTGTCTGTAAAATCGACCGGTTGTGAATTTCACCACTCAAGGTAATTAAATATTTATTTACATTTATATTTTCATTTCTTCGCGCTGGTGTAGGTGCAGAGCGAGGCGTTGAGTTCCGC
The DNA here is from genome assembly GCA_021202915.1 of Heliconius himera. NCBI lineage: Eukaryota > Metazoa > Arthropoda > Insecta > Lepidoptera > Nymphalidae > Heliconius > Heliconius himera. Next base: position 406,711 of record JAJHJA010000492.1, read on the forward strand.
CACTCAACATGCAATGTCTCCAGAAGTCGGCAGAAAGTGCGGAACGGAGTGTCTTAACTCTAGGTTCCCTCTACCTACTCTGCTGTATGCGTGATACAGCGTGAAGCTAATTTGTATATGTTATAAATTATCAATTTATGTAACACAGCCAGCCAAGAAAAAATAACATTTATAGATAATTAAAAAAAAGACCGAACAAAAGCTAAAAAAAATATTTAAAATATATCTATATTGGTATCGACTCCCAAAATAATAAGTCTAAATAATTTACACATCGTGGTTTTTTTTTTATTTTTTTTATTTTCAACTAATTAAAAAATATACTTTCGCCAATTAAGTTTTTGTTTCAGTTTGTCCATATAAATAAAGTAAAGTTTCGAACTAAATATTATAATTTTTCTAAAAATATTTTTATTTATATGTAGATTATCAGTAACCGTACTATTCACAGATAAATAATTTACTGTTATAAATTATTATTCATATTTGTTGAAAAGTTAAGCCAGTGATTGTAATAATTAATTATCAATAAAATATTGCCTAGATGTATAGTATCTAGATCCACATATGATGGTTGTGGGTGGGATATTTCGTTTTCCTAATCTGATAAGACAAATCACGGCGTTAAGTTCCACCACCTAGCACTCGATAACTAAAACAGATAAAAAGAGACATCAATTTTATTCTCTTTCCCAGCCATACTAAATTCGAAACATGCGTAAATTAAAAAAATATATATATCTACTACCTACCAGAATAGCACCCCAACTAATATTAGATAACTTAGTTTTTCGCCTGATTGGTGTACAGACGGGTAGCAATATATTGCATTGTTGTTTCGAATACTAATACTACATCGCGATTAAATACACAATATATACAATATAATACAATACAATATAATACGACACTATGACGACGGCAATCTTTCCGATTTCATACTTTCCGTGACTCGTGAGTCAATGAGTTTGGCAAAATTTTGATGTCATCCGATGTTTAGTTATGTTTTGATTTGCTTATTATTTTTATTATTAAATTTAGCTTTTTATTATTATAGATATATTTCTTTTTCTTTACTTTCTCGCTATATATCGTGTGCGATATGCACTTAGCAGGGGAGGCAAATGGAACCTAGGAACCTAGTGTTGGGACACTCCGTTTTTATTAAGATAATTGGTTGTGTAATTTCCGCCGATTCTCGAGGCATTGCGCGTTGAGTGGCGGATCTGTATGCCGCGCTCTGATTCGTTCCAAGAACAAAATATTGAAAATATTAAACATCCATCTAGTGGGAATCGAAACAACAACTATAGCGCTTATAGGCGCTACGACGGCGATTTTAAAGTTTATGCCGTCGCGCGTCGTGGCGTCGTAGGACAACATCTAACTGTTCGCACGTTCGTTCTACCGCTGATTGTAAGAGCGATCTCCACTCGAATATTATTTAAAATATTTTGATTTTCCCGCTTTGATAGACATTTTGCAGCGGTGAGGTCTGTCATTCAATGTCTCGAAAATTGAGCGGAACGTGGGAAACGAATCGTCTTTCACTAGGTTGTCACCTATCTTGCTATTTGCGGGATACAGCGTGAACATGCTTTTTTCTAAAATATTATGCTGAAATATTAAGTACCTACTTAAAGTATATTATTATTAGGTTCACGTTGTATCCCGCACATAGCAGGGTAGGCAAAGGGAACCTAGTATTAAAACACTACATTCCTCACATTCCGCCGAATTCTGGAGACATTGCGTGTTAAGTGGAAATGGAAATATAAATTCTAAATAAATATTTAATTTCTTCGAGTGGGGATCGAACCCACAACCAGCTGGTTTTACAGTCATACTTTGTGCCCCTGTGCCAGGATTGGCCTCGACTGGTACTTACCTATTCTATACAATATTATGAATATGATTGAATATAACAGTCTTAAAAATTAAATTAAATCAGCTTCACGCTGTATCTCATACACAGCAGGGTAGGCAGAGGAACCTTGTGTTAAGACACTCTCTGTTCCCCACTTTTCGCCGAATTCTGGAGGCATTGCGTGCTGAGTGGGGGAACTCAACGCCGCGCTTTGCCTCAATCAACAATATAACAGCCTTAAGTTTCGAAAAAACTTTTTTTTCGAAAAAGTTTTTTGTGAGTGTCTTTATAAATAAAAAAAAATATAATCTAAGATTTACATTAAGCTTTTACAAATTTGAAAATGATACATTGCCAAAATTATAATTTTAAGATGCCATACTTTCATGTTTCAAGTAAAATTCAAAACTTCGCTAAAAGGGCTTTATAAGTGTGTTCATAAAACCTTTTAGCGTAATAAAGAATGTATATTTATATAAATATATTTGCTTTAGAATTAAGTTACTAAGGCGTTTTGCATAGCAATTTTGTAGAATAAGTGAATAGGTATAATAGAAAACGTAGGAAAATTTTAATGTAGCAGGATTCGAACCCGCGCTTTTTGGATGCCATCGAAGCCCTCTGACCACTAGGCCATACGAAGCTACGTCTAAAATCTTATTTATTTATTATAAGTTTTTATTTTACTTGCCGTTTTAGTATGTGTGTTACTGTATGTAGAATCTTGTGGCCTCAATTTAATCCACTTTCCATTATCCGATTGAGCTAAAATTTGGATTACGACTTCAGTTCTGTTGACAATGAAATTACATATAATAAATCAGCTTCACGCTGTATCCCACACACTGCAGGGTAGGCAGAGGGAACCTAGTGTTAGGACACACCGTTCCCCACTTTCCCCCGAATTCTGGAGGCATTGCGTGTTGAGTGGCAGAACTCAATGCCGCGCTTGTCCTCGACAACAGAGCGAAGAAATAGAAATATAAATTTAAGTAAATATTTCATCTCCTCGAGTGAGGATCGGACCCACAACCAGTCAGTTTTACAGTCACACTTTGTGCCCCTGCGCCACGACTGGCCTCAATACAATGAATATTAATGTTAAACTAAAATGGCCGCCAAAATGCCAGATTACATTTTTTTGCACATACCCAAAATATATTACAAAGAAACGGATTTATTTTTAAAACACAACCTGAAAAAAAATTGTAAGTTTGCTTTTAAGAAGTTTTTTTAATTATTATTTTTATCTATTTAAATATCCGTTATTATCTTGTTAGCATCTCGATGTCACGTGAGCCTCAAAATTATATACCTTAGTTTTGAGACACTCTATTTTCTAATCTCTGCCTTAACTTCGAGACATTGAATGACGAAACTTAACGCCCCGCTTTGTCTTGATACCAAAAAGAAACAATGAAAATAACATATTCCCTCAAGTGGAATCGAACCGACAACGGTCGCGTTCACAATCCAACTTTAACACTACACCACGATGGTCTCAAAAAAATATTACTTTTTTAATAACCGCCTGAACAATAATATCGGTGGATATCAAACAAAACAGAAAACTCCATTTTAAATAAGACAAAAAATATATTCACAAAAGACTATTATGACGATCTAAGGAGAGATGAAATTTAATATTCCAGAAACATTTCAAAGTAAACAAATAATTACTAAACGATTTTAATTATAACTTAATTTCACGTTTCCTTCAACGCTTTGATTCTGAAATGAAATGGCCGAGTTGTTTTTGAGTTGATGTTGAGTTTATTTCTTTTGTGTTATATTTTATTTATAACTTAACTTATCTTTACTTAACTTCACGCTTTATCCCTAGCGGGGTAGTCAGAGAGAACGGAGCGCCAAACGCTACGGTCAAAATAAACGGTACGGTATATTTTATAAAAAATCTAATCAGCTTCACGCTGTATCCCGCACACAGCAGGGTAGGCAGAGGGAACGTAGTGTTAAGACACTCCGTTCTCCACTTTCCGCCAATTTCTGGGGGCATTGCGTGTTGAGTGGCGGAACTCAACGCCACGCTTTTCCCTCGACACCAGAGCGAAGAAATGAAAATATAAATTTAAATAAATATTTCGCCTCCTCGAGTGGGGATCGAACCCACAACCATTCGATTTACAGGCAACTTTGTGCCCCTGCGCCACGACTGGCCTCAAATATTTTATTATTGCATTTACTATTGAAGTTCTGTAGCTAATTGTGTTTAGTTGTTATTCATAGATTCATAGATAAGTAGGGGAAATTTATATATGAAGTCCTTAGTGAATGTTTTGGGGTAGTTGAAAAATTGTTACCACCATTTTTATTGTCTTTTTTTAGGGTTCCGCACCCAAAGCGTAAAACGGGATCCTGTTACTAAGATTTCACACTGTATGCAGAGCGAATATAGTGTTAAGACACTCAGTGGCGAAGCTAGGGTATTTGCTGACTGGTGCAGCTTAGGACTTGATGCCCTTTAAAATGGTCATAATTATTTTAGATTTCAAAACACAGTAGAGTAGATATATAATTTTTTATTGCTTAAAAACTATAAAAACTATATATAAGTTATAACATTAGATTTTGGTAAAAATTATTGCAAGAATATAAAAACGGACATTATGTGCTTTTTGACTAGCAAAGTCATTAATCACATTTTCAAAATCAATAGTATCGACTAGTAATAGTGACATGAAAGCGAGATTGTATTTTTCATTTTTATTCTCTTATTTTTCTAGTACATTTCTTGATTCTTGATTGAAAAATTGATCGTAGATTTTGATGCTCCTTTCCTTTTGATGCCCGGTGCGACTCCACCGCCGCTCGCACTCCCCCCGCTACGCCACTGTCCCCACTTTCCAATATTCAAGACATTGCGTGTTGAGTGGCGAAACTTAATGTCGTGCTTTCTTTGTTCCTAGCGCGAGGAAATATAATATAAGGAAAAAATGTCCACAAAAAACGAAACTCCACTAGTCCATCGTTTACATGCTTCACGCTGTATCGCTGCAGCGTAGGCAAAGGAAACCTGGGAACCTAGTGTTAAGATACTACCGATCCCCACTTTCCGCCAAATTCTAGAGTTGTTGCGTGTTGAGTGGAGGAACTTAACATCGCATTTCGCCTCGTTACCAGAACGTCTCCCCGTTCTGGAACAAACTAAATATTGCATTTCCCAGAGAGGGTATCGAACCCACAACCTGTAACGTTTACAGCCACAGCTTCTTTGTTTGAACTTTTCTTAAAATCGATTCAATAGTAAAAAAGCCACAGTCGGAGGAATAAATCTTAAAGTTTCAACTTGGGTTTTTCTTATTGTTTCCCACCGTAGATGCCTTTCTTGCAATTTATCAACGATGAAAGGATCTACATTATACCGAACGCATCCTTTGTGTGCACCACAATGGAGCCAGACCGAAATGTGATTAATTCTTGACTCGAAGAAATTAATAAAACTTCGACTAACTTATATTGAAATTCTTTATTAAAATTCGAAAAGTGGTTGGATTGGGAGTCGCGCCTCTTAGAATACACCCACTGTTACTTAGAACATGCTTCAGGGACTATAAGGATATTTTTTTTTTATTGAGCTTCACGCTTTTTCCCGCACTGTAGTCACGCAAAGATAACCTAGTAATAAGACGGACCATTCGCATTTTCTCATTACCTTTTAAGTAGCATTTGCAACATTGCGTTTTGAGTGATGTGCCGAATTTGAGACATTGAGACATACACGTATTTAAATAGACAAAATGTGGCGTTCAGTTCCGCACACCACACGCCTCTTGAATTTAGGTCAAAAAGCGGAGAACGGCGTGTCTTAACACTACCTACCTTGCTATACCACATACAGTGAATAATGAAACGTAAATATAAAAAAATCCTATATACATCATACAAATATCGATCAAAATAACGAGATTTGAACTGACTACTAACTAGACTTAATCCCTTAATGTTGGCATACAAAAAGGTATATCTTGTCCACTTGATCGTTGTAGAAAACCTCCCGAAAATCCACGTCCAATTCTGTTTGTCGTTCGTTTGGCCTCTACAAACATTTGCCTGTGAAGCTGATCCTCGAAATCTCGCGTTACCTTATTTGCTGCCAGCATCGACACGACAGAGCCAGCTTTGAACTATCTGAGTAGAATACTATAATTATTTTGTGCCATTAAATGGCTAGTAGCCGTCGCAGCGCAGTGATACATTGTCAAAGTGAAAACATGACGGTTGTGGGTTCGATTCCGATTTGGGGGAGTGAATAATAAAAATCAGCTTCACGCTGTATCCCGCACACAGCAGGGTAGGCAGAGGGAACTTAGTGTTAAGTTCGTCCGTTCTCCACGTTTGTCGGATTCTGGAGGCATTGCGTGTTGAGTAGCAGATCTCAACGCCGCGCTTTACCTCAATACCAGAGCGAAGAAATTCAGATATACATTTAAGTAAATATTTCGTCTCCTCGAGTGGGGTCCCACAACCAGTCGGTTTTACAGTCACTCTGTATGCTCCTGCGCCACGACTGACCTATGGGAAGTGAATTATTTTCATAAACTCATTCTGATAATAAAGCAAGTAGCAAGCAAGCAGTGTGGCGGTGAGTTCCGTCACACAACGCGATATTTAGAGAATTGGGTGGAAAGTAGAGAACAGAGTGACTTATTATTATGATTTCTCTGCCTTCCCTGATATATGTATGCAGGTTACAGCGTAATATTAAGTAAAACATTGTTTTAATCTTTACGTATATAGAAACCAGGAGGTCACTCGTGACGCAGAGACATAAGCGTGTTACTTGTAAACGCGACAGGTTGTGGGTTCGACTCGGACTCAAGAATATTTTTATTTCTTTACTCACTCAACACGTAATGCCTCAGAATTCGGCTGTAAATGGAAGCGAAATATGTTAACACTAGGTTTTCTCATACGCGCTGTTCGATACGGTACTATACAGCGTGAAGTGTGAATGTTAAATTATATTGATCTACATATATTTACAATTATTTTGAGCGCAGTCATAGCGCAGAGGCACAAAGTGTGACTGTAATATCGACTGGTTGTGGGTTCGATCCCCACTCGAGGAAATGAAATATTTATTTACATTTATATTTTCATTTCTTCGCTCTGGTGTCGAGGCAAAGCTTGGCATTGAGATCCGCCACTCAACACACAAAACCTCCAGAACTGGGCGGAAAGTGGGGAACGGAGTGTCTTTAACACTAGGTTCCCTCTGCCTACCCTGCTGTGTGCAGGATACAGCGTGAAGCTGATTACATATATTTTATATTTATTTAAATTTATTCAATTTAAAGTATCCTTTAGTAGGTAAAGCTTTACAAATCTATACTGAAGGATCTCGCAAGTTCTAGTACGTATATACCAACATACATTCAATAGACGTCTGTTAATTGCATGACCTGTATGTTTGCGCGTTCGCATTTACCTAACACCTACTTTTGATTGGTCTATGTTTACTGTGAATATGTTTCTTTTTATAGATTTAGAAGGCTATTTTAAATAAAGGCTAAGGCTAATTATTTGTAGAAAGATACTTATGAGGCCAGTCGTGACGCAGCGGCACGAGGTGTGACTGTAAAACGACTGGTTGTGGGTTCGATCCCCACTCGAGGAAATGAAATATTTATTTACATTTATATTTTCATTTCTTCGCTCTGGTGTCGAGGCAAAGCTTGGCATTGAGATCCGCCACTCAACACACAAAACCTCCAGAACTGGGCGGAAAGTGGGGAACGGAGTGTCTTTAACACTAGGTTCCCTCTGCCTACCCTGCTGTGTGCAGGATACAGCGTGAAGCTGATTACATATATTTTATATTTATTTAAATTTATTCAATTTAAAGTATCCTTTAGTAGGTAAAGCTTTACAAATCTATACTGAAGGATCTCGCAAGTTCTAGTACGTATATACCAACATACATTCAATAGACGTCTGTTAATTGCATGACCTGTATGTTTGCGCGTTCGCATTTACCTAACACCTACTTTTGATTGGTCTATGTTTACTGTGAATATGTTTCTTTTTATAGATTTAGAAGGCTATTTTAAATAAAGGCTAAGGCTAATTATTTGTAGAAAGATACTTATGAGGCCAGTCGTGACGCAGCGGCACGAGGTGTGACTGTAAAACGACTGGTTGTGGGTTCAATCCCTACTCGAGGACATGAAATATTTACTTAAATTTATATTTCCATTTCTTCGCTCTGGTGTCGAGGTGAAGCGCGGCGTTGAGTTCTGCCACTCAGAACCCAATGCGTCCAGAATTCGGCAGAAAGTGGGGAACGGAGTGGCTTACCACTAGGTTCCCTCTGCCTACCCTGCCATGTGCGGGATACAACGTGAAGCTGATTTTGATTTTGATTTTAAGATACTTATAAAAAGATACTTTTTCCTTTTTTTTATTGATTATATAGTAAATTTGCAGTTTTCGATTTAGCACATATATTTAGTACTAGAGGGCGCGCGCGGCTTCGCCCGCTTATTAGAAGTGAATTCTAAAAAAACCACGTTCAATAAAATATTTTTAACAGTCTGAATTAAAATTTTTATAAAAATCGGTGGCAATTTAAAGATTTTTCCATATAAACTTTCAACCCCTTATTTGAACCCTTACGGGGTGAATTCTTAAAAACCATGAAACACGTGTTCAATGAAATATTTTTAAGAGTCTGAATTTCAAATTTTATAAAAATCGGTGCAGATTAAATTTTTTTTCCATACAAACTTTCAACCCCTATTTCATCCCTTTAGGGTTAAAATTTTTCAAATTCCCTTCTTAGTGGATATCCAGAATATAAAAATAAACATCTGCCCAAGTTTCACGTTTCTACCATCAGCGGTTACGGCTGTGCGTGCGTCTTACCTCAGTCAGTCAGCACAAATCCTTTTATATATATAGATAAGTAGAGATACAGTTACATTGTGTGTTAGGTGGTGGAACTCAGCGCCGCGATCTCTGGTAACAAGCCGTGACTTCCGCCACATAACACTAAATTTCACGAAAATATACCTGAAAGTATGAAATGGAGTGAGCCAACACTAGGTTCCTTTTGCCTACCTTGCTATGTGCGGGATACAGCGTGAAGCAAAAAAAAAATAAAACAACAAATATTCCACCATTTTAAATTCTCCATAATTTGAATTGAACCTACACCCACTGCGTATAATGTAAGCTCAATATGCCATCAAATAACAAAAACGATGGCATGCCCCGTTGATTTTCGAAAAACATTTAATCGCTTTAAAAATACATCTCATTTGGGTAATATAGCAAATTAAATTTTCACGAGGCGGCAATTCATTTATTGGATATTTCTTGAAATAAATATATTAACGCTAACGATGGCAATTTATATATTTCATGTATTTTATTATTTTTTTTCTTCACGTTAATAATAAAACCTAGAGTTAAATGGTGTTTTACCTGGTGTGTTTTATCTAAGTTTTTTTGCCGTGTGGTCCCGGCCTAGAATAGGATCATCCTGGTACTGGTGGTATCTTAAGAGGCGACTAAAGTACGTGTGGTAGAGTCACGTCGCCAGCAATGGCAACACGCATGGGTAGACTCGACCGGATCATTACCACTCCCGGCATTTAAAACCGACGTGATGTAGTTGCTTTATGCCACTGCGTTTCGCATCAGGTAATGCCGGGCCCCGGAGCCCAACCCACCTTACAGGAAGGCAACACACCTGTAGCTCCTCTGGTGTTGCACGGGGTCGTGGGCGGCGGTGATCACCTACCATCAGGTGACCCGCACGCTCGTTTGCCTTGTCTCTTCCATAGAAAAAAAAAGGTTTTTTTTGCTTCACACTGTATCCTGAAGCAAGGACCTTCGAACAGAGTAGAGAGAGAGGTAAACAGAACTTAATGTCAAGGTACTCCGCTTTTCTCTTTCCTGTTGTGAATTGAGGAAACCAGCGCCACACATTGTTTCGTCGAAGCGGAGAAATGAAACTAATTGACAGAAATTCGAAGAAACGAAAATGTATCAGAATATGGAACATACCTACCCGAAAATTCACATTAGAAATAATTGAAACTATAATCAACGAATTCACATAATATTTTACTGTGTCACGATGGCCTGTAAGTATTTTTTGCGAGGTATCTCGACTTTTTCAATTCGAATTTTTCGAGTTATTGCCTGTAGAAATTTATAATTTTTAATAAATATTTAAAAGAATAATATTATGACAATAAAGAATTTTTTAATTATATTTTTTAAATCTTATCACATTATTTATATACCTACAGAAAATTTTACATTAACTCAAAGATTATTTCTAAAAATACGAGAATGAGAATGCTATTTATCAAGCATTTTTACATTTTAACGGTTTCGTACCTTTTAAGGAAAAAAGGTACGCTTCGGGATATTGAGTTCAAATTTAAACCATATACTTAGATCTGCGGCTTCATGATTTCCTGAAAAATAAACGTGTTTGTTTCTTTCTACATTTTCCTAAAAAAATATGGCCATTTAAAAAATGGATTCAAAATTAATAGAGTCTTTCCGGTTGACCTACTAATTTTGAAATTTGGCAGCTATCATTTATAGGTAGTACTAGTTCAGAAAAACAACTGAAAACTATATATTTGTGGTTAAATGCTAAAAAATAATTGATTTAAAAGGCCCCCACTTTTGGCAAAATATTATTCAATCCTTAATTGTCAAATAACATTAAAAATGTTAAATTTTATAAAGATTTTATACTATTTCAAGTATGGTAAGGTGATAACATCGATATCACATTATATTGATTGACACATTGATGTGGTCGCTGTGACACGAGAGCCCACTTTGGTAGGTAATATGGAAATAGTAACTATTGTTGCTAAAAGTTCGTGGTAATGTAGCTGACTGTATGCGAGGAGTGCTTGTAGTTTTATTTATTTATTTATTTAAAATTTATTTTATTTAAAAAAAACAGAGGCCAGTCGTGGCGCAGAGGCACGAGGTGTGACTGTAAAACCGACTGGTTGTGGGTTCGATCCCCACTCGAGGAGATGAAATGTTTACTTAAAATTTATATTTCCATTTCTTCGCTCTGGTGTCGAGGTTAAGCGCGGCGTTGAGTTCTGCCACTCAACACGCAATTCCTCCAGAATTCGGCAGAAAGTGGGGAACGGAGTGTATTAACACTAGGTTCCCTCTGCCTACCCTGCTGTGTGAGGGATACAGCGTGAAGCTGATTTAAAAAAAAACAGAAAACAAATAAATACAAAAAGGTGGCCTTATGGCTAAGTAGCCATCTTTTCCAGATAACCTTTAGGGCGAAAAGAAACTGTCATAATATTAAGAAGATGGGTGGTGGACTTTGTTAAAAAAGTATATCTATTAATAAACAATAAATTAATTTAGATGTAAACAAAACAATATACTAACTTTTTAGTTATTTAATGAGAAAGAACAACCATATTCATAAAGAAAATGTTTTGGTTAGGTACTTTTTTGATAATATTTTAATTAGGTATATGAGGTCATCGTGTATGACGCCACTTTGTAGAATGACTGAATTAAAATTATTATAATTTTTGGCTCTTATAAGACAAAACGCGGCGCTAAACTCTGCGACTATCACATAACACTCGAATGTCGCAAAATCAAGTGGAAAGTGGAGTACGGAATGTTTTATTAATAGGTTTCTTGTACTTGCAGGATAGCGCGTGAAACGTAAATATGAAATAAACTATAGAAAGCGAGTAGGACAACAAAGTCGCTCGACCATGATTACGATCTAAGGCCTACGTTATCAAAACGTCCAGAGCAGATGTTTTAATCCAACATCTAATAGAGTTGAAACCACGGCTTTTAAAGCGTAATAAATGAACTTAAACCGACCGTTGCATTGGTAACATTGGAGGCATTGCTGTTGCGCAATACAGTTCATTAGAATTGGTAGCGTCAGCATATTTATATGAATAGAAGCAAAATATAGATTTAAATCAAAAAATCAAATTAAATCAGCTTCACGCTGTATCCCGTACACAGCAGGGTAGGCAGAGGGAACCTAGTCTTAACACACTTCGTTCCCCATTTCCTGCCGAATTCTGGAGGCATTGCGTATTGAGTGGCAGAACTCAATGCCGCGCTTGACCTCGACACCAGAGCGAAGAAATGGAAATATAAATTTAAGTAAATATTTCATCTCCTCGATCGAACCCATAACCAGTCGGTTTAACAGTCACACCTCGTGCCGTTGCGCCACGACTGGCCTCATAGATAGATTTTTTGGGTGAAATAAAGGACGTGGGAGTGAAAGTAAGTGACTTGTGTGTAAATTGCCTGCTGTACGCAGATGACGCAGTGCTCATTATCATCAGAATACGAGTTACAGGCATTGTTAGGATGGGAATATAGGCAGGCGCTAGGGATACAGCGTGAAGTTTATTCAGTTTAGTTCTTATATAGATTTTTTTTTACCTTTTTTTGTTAGCTTCATGCTGTAGTTGAGTTGTGTAGCCATGTTCTGTTCTGTAACAAGGTAAAGTAGTGAGAATCTAGTGTTTTTTTTAGATATTGTATGCTAAATTGTGGAACTCAACGCCTCGCTTTGTCTTATTACTAGAGGGTTAAGAAATCAATTTTCCCAGGGTAGAAAACGAATCCCCAACTGTCTCGCTTACAATCAGACGCTGTGCCATAGTGTTTATTTACTTGCGAGAAAAAGTATAAAACTCCATAGAGAATTCAAATCGGTTCGCTGCTAACCGTACAATTTAACAGAGATTTCCCATGCAATAGTCACCCACTAAACTACATTACAGTACTGTTGCTGTGAGTATTATTAATTTATTCACATTGGCTAATGCAACAAAACGTAAACTATCAGACCTTTTGATACCTGATGGTCTCTAGCAGAGTTGGCTCTGATAATAAGGCAGAGATAGCAAGTTCGATCTTAAAAATTACTAGTAAGCTAGGTTAAAATCTGTGACTTTCTTTGGATTCTCGCTTTGCCCCGTATGTGGAAGCTTCTCGCTTTGCCCCGTATGTGGAAGCTTCTCGCTTTGCCTCGTATGTGGAAGCTTCTCGCTTTGCCCCGTATGTGGAAAGGTAGGCAGAGAAGAGACTAGTGTAAAGACACTCTGATTCCTATTTTAATCGAATTTTAGAGGCATTGTTAGTTGAGTGCACGACGTTGTGTTCCGCCATCCAATAGGCAAGGTTTCGATAATTTGACGGAATTTAAGGAATGGAGTGAGTTGTATCACTGCCTACATACAGATACAGCAAAAAACTAAAGAAATGTGATTCACCACTTAAAATACAACGTGTACAATATAATATTTTTTGCTGGTGAAAATGATGGTGATATTTAAGCTTGATTTCGATATTCGGTACGATAAGTGATTATTTTTGGTATGTTTGTTATATTACCTTATAAGCAAGTACGACTCACGCTTGGCCAATTTTTATTTTACCACTATCTATGACATAATAAAAGAATAGAACTACGGAACAAAATCCTATTTCTAAACTATATATTAATTAAGTTAATCTGCGTGTGTGTTAAACTTTATCCTGCATCATACATTTTCATTTTTACAACATTCTAGTAGAAAAATTGTACACTATAAAACCATTGTTAGTTTATATTATGATGGTCGTCTGTAGTATTTATTTAACTGATTTGAAAAAGTGCAGTGTTAAGTTCCGCACATATATGTACTATGTCTCTAATCAAATGGAAATTTTACTATGTGTCTAATCAAATAGACACTTGACTTAGTACTTAACACTACCTTCACTCTGCTTGTTCTATATATATTTTTGCAGCTTCATGCTGTAACTCTCAAATAGTGGGGTAAATTGAGGAAATGGAGTGTTAGGACACTCCATTCTCCACTTTTCACTTAAAATTTCGAGACATTGTGTATTGAATGGTTGAACTCAAGACCCCTCTTTATGTTTTTATTAGAGTGAGGAAAAGAAAATTATTACAAAAAAAAAAAAGCTGCCATGTTTTCAAATTTGTATCAAAGGGAGAAGTGACTTGACTTGTCTTTGTATATAAAAAATAAAATATTAATCTTGTTTTATGAATATTTAATTAAATTTATATTTTCATTTTTTTGCTCTGGTGTAGAGGCAAAGCGCGAGTTTGAGCTCCGCCATTCAACCCGCAATGGCTCCAGAATTAGGCGGAAAATGAGGAACGTAGTGTCTTAACACTAGGTTCCCTTTGCTAACCAGCGTGATCCTGCGTGCAGGATACAGCGTGTTTTTTTTAAATGCTTAATACTATGGCCTTATAATGTAAAATATAAAACAAAATAGTAGCTTAATTTATTTCGTTAATTCACCGCAAAGTATGAAAGCTCGTTTACAAGTTATAAACGCTCGTAACGGCGCTAGTTACACGAGGAAATATGAAAATATTATTTTTAAAATTTTCCGTATTCATGTTTTATTACTATTATTATATTTACTTTTATATTCTGTGTGGTATCGTGATGTAGAGTCAGCGTCAGACTGTGTATGTTGTGTGTGGGTTCGATATCCACTCGGGGGATTGGATTGAAACACGCTGTGTCTTGAATTTAAAGTGTTTTTTATGTCCAAAATAAATATGAACAAGGAGTTCGTGTAATACACATTCGATAATGAAACTTATCGCTATATTACCTTGAAGAAAAAATGATTTATAAAGAGGCAGTCGTGGCGAAGCGACACAACTGTTTCTGAATGAAAAAGCGACGCTCGTGGGTTCGATTCCCACTTGGGGGGGAATTAATTTCTTGTCCTCGCTTTGGGCACAAAACAAAGTGAAATTGAAAAACATATTCTGTTATATATATGAATACAGCTTAAAACTCTAATATTTTTACCCAACAATTACGCCAAGTGAGAACCAAACCTACATCCATCGAGTATACGCTCACTATTTTCAAAATACCAAAAAAGACATTATAACTCCAAACGAACCCTTTAAAAATACATAAGTCGACATTATATCAAAGAGCTGTAATAACCGGTGTATTGTTAATTAGTTGCGGCTGTGTCGCTTTCATCGTGAGTTTAATAATGTCACGTTGCCGTGCATTACGTAGTGGGTGGGTAGGTACATGTTTATGGGAATACTAGCCTATTTTGTCTATTTTGCTTAGGTTTTTTTTTCAGCTTCACGCTGTATCCCGCTATATGCATGGTAGGCGGAGGGAACCTAGTGTTAAGACACTCTGCTGAAGTGACACTTTGTGCAGAATTTTCAAGGCATAGCGTGTTGAGTAGTTGCACTCAGGATCGCGTTTTTGCCTTGATACCAGAGCGAAGAAATGAAAATATTCATAAGTAATATTACATTCTCCCAATGCTTGTATCACTACGCTACTATGGTGAAACTTATATTATAACGTTGAATTTTTATTTTCTATTTTTTTGTATTCTAAAGGAATAAACTGGATGTTAGATATTAAGTTAGATGCTTGCACACGATTATTAGGAGAAATGACTTTGACAGACAGACAGGCAGTAATAGAAAAAGACAGGACCGTTTTAAGATCTGAAGCCCTAAAAATTAGTGATTGAGTGTACAATGTTGGGAGAAGGGAGAACGGGCTGAACGGTATGTGTTACTGTATTATCACTGCATCTTTAAGTCACTTCCATTTTTAAGTTAAATTTGAACGCAGTCCTCGAATTATGTTATTATAGGCCAGTTGTCATGTCCAAGATATTGATTTATATATTCCATATAAGCCAATATCTTGGGATTGGATTGTTAGCTTGCTATATTTACTTCTGATAATATGCTGTGTTTTACTTATCTGTAATATGCCCTATAGCAATATTTTTCTTTCATAGGCAGCCATGTTTGTAAATAAATCTAAAAAAAGCGATATTTAATCAATATCCCGCACACTGCAGGGTAGGCAGAGAGAACTTAGTGTTAAGAACCTCAGTTCCACACTTTCCGCTGACTTCTGGAGGCATTGCGTGCTTAGTGGCGGAAATCAACACCGCGATTTCTCTTGACATCAGAGCGAAAAAATGTAAAATATAAATTTAAATATATATTTCATTTCCTCGACTGGAAGGATGGAACCTACAACCAGCTGCTTTAACAGGTACACTTTGTGCTTCTGCGCCACGATTGGTCTCTTTAAATAAATCTAAAATTATTTGGTAACGTAATATAAAAAAGATAAAAAAAACTGGTTCTCACTTTTAGTACCTAGTATTAAGACACTATATTTACCACTTTTCGGCAACTTTCTAAGACATTGAGTTTTAAGCGGCGTTACCCAACGCCTTGGTTTCTCCACTAGGGTATAAAGTCGAGGTCAAACCCACGACCATCACTTTATACAGCCCAAATCCTGTGACACTGCGCCACGGCAGCAAAATACCATATATGATATTATAAGTTTATATTGGTACATAAATTTACTTATTAACGTTACGTAACCAAAATATCGATATATTATCAAAATATCCACAAAGCAAAGCGTGATGTACCCATTAATTATTTTGGGGGCGGTAATTGGCATCTCTGGTATTAATGTCCCTTATTAATTTCACATTAAAAGGAGGTTATAGTATTTTTAAACATTTTTAAAGTGTTATTCCACACTTAGGAAAGAAAAATACTTATTATTTAGAAAACGTATAAAAATTGAACGCAGCGGGACTCGAACCCGCGCCTCCTGGAAACCGACCAGGAGGCGCGGGTTCGAGTCCCGCTGCGTTTAAATTTTTATACGTTTTCTAAATGAGGTTACAGTACATGGGATGTGATGAATGTTGACCGAATCCTCTAGGCTATCTAAGGAAAAAGACTATAGTGGCGCAGTGGATCGGTCCTAGTAGCACACGCGATGACTGTGGATTCATTTTGTACTCGGAGATATGGTTATGTTGAAATTATTGTTATTTCCCCGCTATGGTAATACGAATAGTGGCGTCAAGTTCCGTTATTCATTTGACCGATGCAATGTTTTAAAATTGTTTGCGGCCGCAAGCCTAGCCTCGCGCCCGCAGGGGGCGCCCTTCTCGCCGATGACGTCCATACATACAACCATACGTAGTATTCATGATTGAATGTATCAATCTGTTGGCAAATGCAGCATAATAAGGATATTGTAGGTGGTGTGCGAGCGAAGCCGCGTGTGGGCCGCAAGTTATTTATAAAATCAAAAAGGACATAATATACTAATCTTTCAACTATAATGAAAAAGAACGTGCTCAGCTGGTCTGGGCACGTCGAACGAATGAGTGATGAAAGAATGGCAAAACAGATTTATGATGGAAAAGAGAGTGGTAAGAGAGGTAGAGGCAGACCTCGGTTGACCTTCGAAAACACAGTATCACATATACTGGAGGAAGGTCACGTAAAAAGCACGACGACCTCCCGGAGGGCATGTATGAAGAGGTTGATGACAGTGGACGAGGCGAAAGAGGTATGTAGAGATCGTAGCGTTTGGCGCTCCGTTCTCTTTGACTACCCCGCTAGGGATAAAGCGTGAAGCTAAGCTAAGTTAAATTTTAACTATTTTTATTCCTTAAAAGGCGGTTAATTAGTGAATATAAGAAATAAGCCAGTACCAAGGAGTTAAAAGGGGCCAGGCGTAACCTTTTTATAATTTAGAATTTTGCTAACTACGAAAAATCGAAGAATCGTGTAAAGGTTGGTTGGAGTAAAAGTGCTCGGAAAGTTCCCAGACCTATAAAAACTCTTCCAACCGTCAGAAGTGCCTCGACTAATTGAATTATGTTTCACAAGATATTCGTGTTGTTGTTTCATTATTTTACATATGAATATTAGACAAAAGGTATTTTTTTTACTGTCTATGGTTTGAGCAAAAACTTGCTTATATTATGAGAGAAGAAATATTTTTTTGAATAACAAACAAAAAAATCTTTTAGTTTCTGTTGACAACAATATCAATAAATTATTTCAAAACATGTTAAATGTTATAATTGTTAAAGTGAAGCCAGTCGTGGCGCAGGGGCACAAATTGTGAATGTAAAACCGACTGGTTGGGAAATTTATATTTCCATTTCTTCGCTCTGGTCTCGAGGCAGAGCGCGGCGTTGAATTCTGCCACTCAACACGCAATGTCTCCAGAATTCGGCAGAAAGTGGGAAACGGAGTGTCTTAACACTAGGTTCCCGCTGCCTACCCTGCAGTGTGCGGGATACAACGTGAAACTGATAAAAATATTATTAATTTTAAAATGTATATTACAGTAAGCAAACAAATCAAATTGGAATGCATACTAAACTTTCTACTCTATACTGCATATAGCTAACTAACATGAAAAAAAAATATTCATATATTAAAATTCAAATTCTAAATATTCTTCTTTTGAATCGTCGAATGAAGGCTTGGAAGGCAGTTGCTCTTATCAATGTCCATGGTACAATTTAATTATAACATAGACTAGCCGCTATGCTGCGTGACAATCCATAGATATTGTAAAAAAATATAAGTTATATCATTTAGAGAGGCCACTGTGGCTCAATGGGACAGCATCTGTCTGAAAACGCTATGATTGTGGGTTCAATACACACTCCGTAAAACGAGTTCAACCATTAAAAATGGAATTTCTCAAAAAGACGAGAATAGAATATTTTAACACTCTGTTTCCCCATCTACTTTGATGTACAGGAAAGTGCGCGAAATAGCAAAAAAAAAACAATTCTATTATAGAATGTTCCACGGCGAAAAATATATCTAGTTATTACAAAGAAAATCTTTTAAACCTAACTTGGTCAATTAAATGTAATTTAGCATTATGGGTCCACCTGAGCCCCGATAGCGCACAACTTTTTGTTTATATTAAAATCCTATTGTAGATTCCGTGTCTGAACCTTGCCTCGCCTTTGTATAGCTTAAGTTTGGTTAAAATATACAGGATGGCTCTCGGCTGTCTACAATTTAATATTATATTTAATTTTATTAAGATAAATAAATTAAATATCTTCATGCTGTATCTCGCGTATTGCAGGATAGGCAGAAGAAACTTAATGTTAAGACACTATGTTCCTTCTCTGTTTCCAAACTTTAGCGGAAAAAGTTTTTAGACATTGTGTGTTGGATGGCGGAACTCAACACTGCGCCCTACCTTTTATATATTTTGAGTTCGGAGTGACTCAGTGGCGTTGAATTCCACTCAACACACAATATCTCAAAAATTGGACGAAAAATAACGGATGGAGTGTCTAAACTCTATATTTCCATTGCCTATTGCCACGATCCAGCGTGATTTTTTTTTTGACAAATTTAAACCCTGTATGTTTTCACTGAAGTGTCGCATTGTTATGTTAATCTGTAATCGGTAGCACTTGCGGCAGGGCGGGTGGATCCGGGTGATTATTCTTGTTTCAATTCTGATGGGCCATTGAAGACGATTTGTGTACGAGAAATCCGTTGCTGTTTTGGCATCTTAAGCCATTTTATTTTGAATAGAAAATTTTATTGCTTATATTTCAAATATTTTCGTTTTCCCGGTTAATTTTGACTGTGGCCAGTCGTGGCGCAGTGGCACGATGTGTGACTGTTAACGCGATGGTGGGGTTTGATCCTCATTCGAGAAACTTCTAATATTTTCATTTCTTTGCTCTGAAGTACACGTAAGACGCGGCGATGAGTTCCGCCACTCAACACGCTATGCCTCCAGAATTCGGCGCAAAATGTGATATGAAATGTCTTAACACTAGGTTCCATCTGCCTGCCGCGCTATGTGCGGGATACAATGTAAAGCTGATTTGGTAAATTTTGATAAAACGCAGTGCTTAATTCCAACATTCAATGTGAAATAGATTAAAAATAGAGAATTATGTGACTTGAGAGAATTATTATAGATTTGAGGGGTTTTTATAATTATGTGTGCGATTGTATATCTTTCTGTGGCATCATAGCTCTCAAACGAAAGAGTCGATTTTGATGTTGTTTCTTTTTTAATTGATGAAATGATATAATTAATTTACTCTGGTCCGATCTAAGTCGAAGAAAAAAAAGATTTTCCATTTTAAGTCTTATTAAATCAATATTTTTTACTATTGTATAAAAGTAATAAAATCTACTATACATATGTAGTTATATCTCTATTAAATCAGAAGATGAAAAGAAAATCTTTCAAAAGTACCCTCCTATGTCTTCCGTGACTTCCTGAGGATGCGTGCTCCTCAAAGGGACTTGGATGAAAGCTAATAATAATCGGTTCTACTATGCACATAGCCATTCTATATGTTTTTTTGTGAAATAAAATTTCTGCCTCGTATATTTTTAACATCCATATTCTTCCATATCTATATTATAAATTCGAAAGTAACTCTGTCTGTCTGTCTGTCTGTCTGTCTGTCTGTCTGTGCCGCAATCAGGGCCAAACCGCTAATTCAATTATAATAAAATACTCATATAGAGATACTTTAGGGTTTCCGGATGAACATAGGCTATTTTTTTCTCATATTTGTAATATTGTCGATATATACTAATATATTAAAATATTTTTCAATTTGACAGGCAATTTATTCCGCCATGTTAATAACAACCGACCGTTGCTAAGCAACGGTTTGCAAAGTTTATTTGTTGTTATAAGCAAACGTCACCCAAAATGAGCTTGCTTAACGCATACATGGCGTGCGCCGACTCAACCTTATGAGATACATAAAAATAATGTTTTACAAAAATATTGTCCTTTAAATAATGTTTAAAAAAGTCCGCGATACACATACCATATTTATCTCTGAAGCTTGAGCAAAGTAACACAGTAACAACAAGTAACCATTTTAATTAATTTACTTTATCGGGTTTTTGTTGTATGTATTTTCTATAATTTGATATTGATCCTTATGAAAATGAATATAATAGTCACTTTTAGCATTTCATCTAGATTGAAATTATAGATCACTGTATAACATTCTAATAAATTAAGGAGATGTCACTGATTCGAAATAACCTAGCATACGACCGGCATAGTATGACCGACGCGAACGGACCATCTGCAACTTTGACGGTTTTGTAAATTTTCATACATTTTCGAACTACTGTTAATTTTTATGTAATTATTTGCTGTTTATAATTAATTTATACTTTTCTTTGGTTCTTCGCTTATTCGAGGAGCAGATTAGTTAGATTTTCATAAATTTCTTGGTGTGGTGTAAGTTGCGGCCCTGAGCGGTATCGGTGTAATATTATTTAAGTATTAAGGAGAGAATTGTTGGTTATTTCATCTTGGTTGAATGGTTATCTATACCGTTGTTATACACTTAATAAATTGTGGTTTTAGTTTTCTGGGATTTTATTTGATATTGCTCGCAAAACTTATCATATTTAATGTAGAAAGGACTTTAGTTATTTCATATAGTATCTATGTACGCGCGCAAGGAAAACGAGTAAAAAGATTTTTCCCGGGTAAATCAGTAAAATCGATCACTGAAAGTACAATAAAAAATAGTTCAGTTATTCTGGATATTAGCTCGGGGAAATAGAAAGACAGAAAGAGATAAAATTATTAATAATGTAGCTGGTTTTGTTTAGTTTTTTTATTAATATTTTACTATGGTTACGTTTACTTATATTTTTTTATTTAAATTGGTTACATATTTTCACAAACAATTTCCTAAATATATCTATAAGCATTCGTAAAGTTTAAGCGGGCGAAGCCGCGTCCGGGTCCGCTATTATATATATGTAATGTCATAGCGATGCATGCGGACAGTACAGGCTGTAAACTCAATGGTTGTGGGTTCGATTTTCACTCGGGACAATTAATTTTCCCATTACCGCTCTGGTAAGCAAAGTGCAGCGTTGAGTTTCGCCAAATAACACACAATATTCCTAATACTGGCAAGTAAAGTTTGATTGTCATCGCGAAAGAAAAATGAGCGGATGGTGCTTGGGCGGAACTGACTCCTTTTAAATAAAATATATTTACATTTCCACCAACAAAGAAATTTGTATTTGATAATTACTTCGCTTCGCTCCTTCCAGAACTGAGCGAATTCGTCCTCCCGGCCCTTTTCGCCTGATTGTTTATTGATAGAAATACAAGTATGTAGTTTACTCTTGGGGATTCGAAGTAATCCGTTCGAGTCCTACTAAGTGGTAATAGTACAGTATCAATTGTATATTGCAAACTATTAAAAAAAAATAATATAAAAAAAAATCTTTTATTTTTCATTTTTTTTAAATTGTTTTATAAAATACTATATTAGATAGCAAAATTTCAAAATATTTTTTGAATTATATAGTCCCTTTGGGATTTAATGAAGACGATATGGAAAAGACAAACGCTAGTAAATTTTAATATTAATAGTATAAACTGTCGGCGTAGTTTGTGGAAGATAATCACAATTAGTGGAATATATTTAACAAGAATAGCTGTGATAACGAATTTGCACAGTCGCGAGTAGTGAGTTACTTTTGTGATGTTCAAGTCATGGGCTTTAAGCTTCTATTGTTGCTTCTAAATTCTATGCATATTCAGCTTTACGCTTTATCCCGCACATAGCAGGGTAGGCAGAGGGAACCTAGTGTTAAGACACTCCGTTCCCCACTTTCTGTCATATTCTGGAGGCATTGCGTGGTGAGAGGCAGAATTCAACGCCGCGCTTAACCTCGACACCAGAGCGACGAAATGGAAATATAAATTTAAGTAAATATTTCATCTCCTCGTGTGGGGATCGAACCCACAACCAGTCGGTTTTACAGTCACACTTCGTGCCGCTGCGATACGACTAGCCTCAATGCACATTATATAAATTATATTTCTTAAATATTTAAACAAGATTTTTATAGGAGTTAAATCGATTATTAGATAGAATAAAGCCCAATAATCCTATACAAACTTTTTGACTATCGCATCGAGTAATGTAAGTAGGGTGAATTTAATCTCCAAACACTCCGTTTGTCACTTTCAACCAATTTCCAGATGTTGCGTGTTGAGTGGCAACACTCAAAGTCTAATTTTCGCTTTATAGAGCGGAAAAAAATATATAAGTATAAAATATATTTTAAATGCTATAGCTTATATACTATAGTTTCGCACACGTACATAACAAGGTAGGCAGAGGGAATATGGGAACCTAGTTTTAAGTCACTCTTTCCTCATTAAGACATTTAAGTTCCCTATTTTCCACCGCATTGTTAAGGCATAGCGTGTTGTGTGGCGGAACTCAACGTCACGCTTTGCCTCGGTACCTGACTAAGGAAATGAGTCTCTCAATGAATCCTCGACTGGAACTGGAACTCAAAAATTGTCTTTTAATACTATCATTTTACAAAATAAGTGGTGGACACACTACAGTGGACACACTACATTCCTCAAATGTACTGTGTCCACTGTCCAAAGACATTTAATCCAGTATTCTTTAATTCTGAGAATGAGGCCACGTGTGGCACAGAGGCACAAGTGAGTGACTGTAAACGTGATTGGTTCTAGATTCGATATCCACTCGAGAAAATAAAATATTTGTTTAAATTTATATAATTCATTTCTTCGCTATGGTACCGAGTCAAAGAATCCATAATTCGAAGGAAAATGGGGAACAAAGTGTCTTAACACTACATTCCCTCTGCCTTCTACTGTACGCGGGACGCTGTATTTAATTCTATTTTCGAATTCCGCTTTAATATAAACCTTGCACGTCACCACGCCTGTGGTGCCGTCTGTTTAGCAAGTCTAGGAGAGTTCGTTACTCGATTAGGCGACTCTTAATCAGCGCCTAGCAGCAAACAGAATGTATTCAGAATTAATAATTGCCGACAAACGTTCGTAGTTCCTTGATTGTAACTATGTAACGTTTTTTATTATATTTTTATTTGTGTGTGTGTTTTTTTTTTATTATTCTATTTAAATGAAGAAGCCAGTCGTGGCGCAGGAGCACAAACTGTTATTGTAAACGCGACTGGTTGTGGGTTCGATCCTCCACTCGAGTAAATTAAGTATTTCATTTAATTTATATTTTCATTTTTTCGCTCCGGTGTTGAGGCAAAGCGCGGCGTAGACTTCCGCCACTCAATACGCAATGCGTCCAAAATTTGGCGGTAAGTGGCGAACGGAGTGTCTTAACAATAGGTTTCCTCTGCGTACGCTACTGTGTGCGGGATACAGCGTGAAGCTGAAATAAAGTAACGTAGTGTTTAGTTTGTTTCGTGGTTTTTCCTTGGTTGTTTTTTTTTTAAAAGTATTTGTTTTAGACGAAAATATGGTTTATTTGAAAATATATATGATATTATTGTTTCAAATATCAACTTTATGATCACTAAAAGCACATATTTGTACTGTTTTTTAAACTTTAAGCTGTATCCCACATATAGTAGGGTAAGCAGACTTTAGTGCAAAACTCAATTTTTTCAGATAGTGCGTGTTAAGTGACAGAATTTAACGCAGCCTTTTATCTTGTTACCAGAATGAGACCATCGTGCTCCAGTTACGCAAGGGAGTGATGGTAACACGGCAGTTGTGGGTTTGATTATCATAAGGGGAAATGACATATTTAATTTCATTTATTTCCACTGGTAACTACGCTAAACGCGGTGTTAAGTTCCACCACTCAGCTCACAATGTCCCAGAATTCGACGGAAAAAGATAAATGAAAGTATCTCAATCGAAACAGAGTGTCTTAACACAAATTTTCCAGGTTCCCTTTGGCTACTCAGCATAGCAAGCTAACATGTAAAAGTATAACAAAAAGGTACGTGCAAATATAAACGTAGAAAGGTCTCAATATATATATATATAAGAAATAAAATACAATACACTGAAAATTATTACCAAATTAATAACCGAATAAAGTTACTGTGTAGAACTATTACAATATAATGTTCTAACCAATAAATACGTTTATTGAGAGGATATCACCGTTTGTATGGCAGCTGCTCGTTTGTCGGCAAACTTTACTTAGCGTCAGTGGCTCTCAAACATTTGGGTGTTAAGGGAATTAGGAAAAATATTTAAAAAATATGCGGAACGTGATTTGAGCCTGCACTTCTATTTTATACTGTTTGAATTACGATATTAAAAATATTTTTTTTACTCAGTATGGAATAACATTTCAAAATATGTCAAAATATGTTAAGGTAATATTGATATATAAATACGTTAGCTTCACGCTGTATCCCGCACACAGCAGGGTAGGCAGAGGGAACCTAGTGTTAAGACACTCCGTTCCCCACTTTCTGCCGAATTCTGGAGGCATTGCGTGTTGAGTGGCAGAACTTAACGCCGCGCTTAACCTCGACACCAGAGCGAAGAAATGGAAATATAAATTTAAGTAAATATTTCATCTCCTCGAGTGGGGATCGAACCTACAACCAGTCGGTTTTACAGTCACACTTCGTGCCGCAGCGCTACGACTGGCCTCATTGATGATGATTGATATATAAATAAATAATAATTATGTTCCCCGCTTTATCCTATGCAACTAAACTTTAGAAAAATATTTGTTATTAAGGAAAATAATTAAAATTACCGATTGAAAATAGAAATTAATAATATAACTTCCCCATGCTTTCAAATTTTTAGCTTTACGCTGTAACCCTGCAAACAGTAAAAAAAAACCTAGTGCTAAGTTTCTGATATTTCCTACCACCTAATTTTTGAGATAGTGTTGAGTGGCAGAACTCAACGATGCGATTTATTTTAATCCCAGAGAAAGAAAAAAAATAAAATAACTAATTATCCCGAGTGGAATGTAATCCACAACCGTCGCTATTACAATTATACGCTGTGATATTCTTTATGGCCTTTTTATAGTATTTAAAAATATTTTTCATTTTATAATATGAATCTTTATAAAGAATATCGCACTTCAGCGAATTTACATATAATTTGTTGGTAGGCTTCCATCGAAGAGCAAGCACCATGTCCACAATATAACAATATTAATTATTATAAGCAGTACATACTCGTTCTATATAAATTCGTTTACTGTTCTGCTACAACCTAGAGTTAAAAAATATTATATATTCTTTTTTTTACTATTATATTTAATTTTGTTCCATTGTGCCAATGCTTGAACTGTGTAATATGATGATGAGATCGATTGATTGTTGATTTTACATGAATAATATTTTATTATTAGCTTTACGCTGTACCCCTCATATAGCAGGGTAGGCAAAGGGAACTTAGGAAAACCGAACTCTGAAGAGATTGCGTGAAAGAGCGGCGAAATTCAACACCGGGCTTTGCATCACACAAGAAAATAGAACCACCAGAGTAAGAAAATAAAAATATTTCATTTCCCTGAGTGGGAATCGAACCCACAAGCGTCCCGTCCCGTCACACACTTGAGCTTACGATGGCCTCATCAATATTATTAATATTGAAAATATTCTAATATATATAAATAATTAATTGAAATTAATTTAAAGGATTAATTAAGTATAAGATTATGATTAAACTCATATAAACAGAACGTTAACCTTTGAGAAGCTAGAAGGTTAGAAGATAGAGTGTACTTATTCAAGCGTCTTAAGTTCAGATGCACTTCAGAAGTTGGAAGTTGGTAGACAATTATAGACAGAAGTACTTCTTAGCTACGTAACTAGTAAATGATATGGTTAAATATTGATCTGTATTATGGAATGTTATGTATTTTTAGGGTACCGTTCTCAAAAAGTAAAAACGGGACCCATATAGAGATTTTGTCCGTCTGTCTGTCTGTCAAGAACAAATATCTTGAGGTCATGTGGAGGTGTTAAGCTAAAATTGTAATTATATATGTTCTATGTTCGTTTGTGGTACCGTAAAGCACAGAAAAAATAAAGCTTCTTAGTCGACGCAATCAGAAGATACGAGTATTTATGTATCGATTTTGCTGCATTTTGCATGAAATTCAAAGGCTACTTCCCGTGGACCTACAGTTATAAAATTTGGCAAGAAGTGAGAAGATAAAAAACAAATAAAGAAAAATTCGAAAAGGGAGATAGGTTCACTCTGCCTACTCTATTATATGCAGGGCTAAAAATATAGAATTTCATTCATTCATACATCCTAACGCAAAACAATATTTATTCATCTCTCATCTTAATTACAAACAGTAGTTCCTGAAATTATCTTAATCAATCAAACAAACTCTTCAGCTTTATAATATTAGTATAGATATAAATTACATCCTCCATATACAATACGCCACCAAAATTTTAGTACTCATATGGAAACCTAAATATAATTATATATCACAAGGAAAGCACCTGAGAATGAGATATAGTATGCTCATGTAGACGAGACGGTAGCGGCCAATTTAGTTGAGGTCACACGTTCAAAGCCGCCTGGGAAATCTAGCTTATGCGCGCTTATTATTTATCTGTCTTCGTCGTTTCAAGTATGTTGGCTGGCTTGACTGAAATATGAAGCAGTAAATGGGAGCGAAATTTTAACTTTTATTACTTACATAGGAAATATGATTTTGTAATGAAAATTTTAATGGTTATTTTAGGGTTTGGTAATTTTTTTTTTATTCTTACGATACGATACGATTTATAAACGAGTATAATAAAGGTCTTCCCATTGAGTTTTCTGTGCTAAATCTTCTATGTGTCGCTAAATAAATTCTACTTAGAAACATCTCACTATAGTCGATACTTTAGATAGTAATTGTATTAATAGTAATATTAAATCAAAACTGGCTTACTAAATTGTTTACGTTATTTCACCACTCAATGTCTAGCAAATTAGGCAGTGAGAGGAAAACGAAGTGTATTGACACTAATTGTTGGCAAAAGCTGATAAAAAATAAAACATTATACTAGTACAGAACC
Source organism: Heliconius himera (assembly GCA_021202915.1). Taxonomy (NCBI): domain Eukaryota; kingdom Metazoa; phylum Arthropoda; class Insecta; order Lepidoptera; family Nymphalidae; genus Heliconius; species Heliconius himera. Next base: position 434,316 of record JAJHJA010000492.1, read on the forward strand.
ACTTGCGCGATAATTCCCTTTATCATTGTCCATATCTATCTTAAACTTTCATTACACTCCAGTAGGCAGCGTGGGTTTATTCCTGGGAACCATCATCTAACTGTTGTAATAACTTGCCTTCTCTTGCCCTTTGGGAAACGCTTTGTAATTACAGAAATTGGTCTCAATGACAACTAAGGATACACTTTTAGATATTAATATTTTAGTGTTAAGTTTTAGGTTAATTATATCATGTTTTACATTGGTGTTTAATAAAGTTGGTAGCTGTTTGATTATAGTGATTGTGGGTTCGATTGCCATTCGGGGCTTTTTTTAAAAAGTAAAACTATACGATAAGAAAAAGAATATATTTTAACTATTCTATCTAAATCGTTTTTAATAATAAGTTAAAATAAAAAAACGAAATGATGACCATAAATTACACATTTTATCATATATATATTTTGCTTAATTTAAACTTAACTTAGCTGTATCTTTAGCGAGATAGGGAGAACGGAGCAAAAAATGCTCTACATACCTCTTTCGCCTCGTTTACTGTCATCAACCTCTTCATACATGCCCTTTGGGTCCTCATGTGTTTTACGTGTACAGGTCTAAAGCCTCTTTGGGTCTCCTACAGCACCCTTTCCGATCTCTCTTGCATTCTTTTTCTGCTAATTTTCTTCATTGCTTAATTTGAATTCTTAATTGACAATAGGTCACATATACTATTTTTACTCAAATATATCTTTCAATATGAATGTACCTACAATCAGATTAGTCGTAAAATGAAATTAAATTACGTTATTATATAATTTGAGTTTCTTCATACTAGCGCAAATAGAAGCAAAGACAATAATATCTCACTAGTTCTATCGGATTTAAATCGACAACATCTATAGTATTTTTGGTGACCTAGTCACTGAAAATAATCTTATAATAAATCTATCAGCTTCACGCTGTATCCCGCACACAGCAGGGTAGGCAGAGGGAACTTAGTGTTAAGGCACTCCGTTCCCCACTTTCTGCCGAATTCTGGAGGCATTGCGTGTTGAGGAGCAGAACTCAACGCCGCGCTTAACCTCGACACCATAGCGAAAAAATGGAAATATAAATTTAAGTAAATATTTCATCTCCTCGAGTGGGGATCGAGCCCACAACCAGTCGGTTTTACAGTCACACTTCGTGCCGCTGCGCCACGACTGGCCTCTAATAATCTACCAATTTAAATAAACGTGTAGTTCAACCGAAATCAATGATGTTACATGAAAGTCCACAGGAAACCTATCTCTGAATATTTCAAACACATGAATTATACACAAATATCCCAATGCATTTGATCCCAAGCTATAAAGAGCAGGTCCAATATGTAAAAGTAAAAATAGCCTAAACTCAAATTAAAAAATATATATATTTATATTTTAGTTCTCTATTCTGTCTAAAACTAATGCGCGCTAATTGAAATGGTAAGAGAGAAATACTTTATGTAAGTACGTTTTGTATATTAATATACAGAATAACGTGAAAAAAAAAAGTTAAAACATAAAATTTTCCTACATTCTAGTCTACACTATCCTATCCAATCCTATGAAATATCCACAGAATAAACTTCAGGTTCACGTCTTCCTCTTAAAGCAGTATAGACAGAAATAATCTAGTGGTAAGACCCTTCGTTCCACATTTTTAAGATATTGCATGTTGCTGAAACGCGGAGAACTAAAGCGAATATCATTGAGTACCCTGAGTGGAGATTGAACTCACAACTATCACATTATACTTCCACTGTGCCACGACAGTCTCATAAAATAATACCGGACAAGCGAGAGTTGGCATCTATGGTTCCGTACAAAAATATAGAGGTCTTGAGCTTTTTCTGAAATTCATGCTTAGCTTAGCAAGAGCCCTTTCATCTGACACCTCACTTGAACTAGCTGCTTCAATGCCAAGTTTTGAGGACTTTTTAAGGTTATTATGTTTTAGGCTTTAACCATAAATGCACAGTTTTCAATTTTTTTTCTCAAATACTGTAAAGTACTGTATCTGATGCTAGCTGCCAATTTCCACAATTCCAGGTAAATCGGAAGTACCCTATTGATTTTAATTCCCTGAATATTGTCGAAATACGTGTTTTTGCGATATAAATGGCCATATCTTTTTTTTAAATAAATGCAAATATTTTTTTTTTTTCAGGGAATTTAGGGACCGTACATTATATGGTTTGATTTTCATCTTGATATCTCGAAATGTTCCTGAGATAAAGGCTCTTGACAGACAGACAGATGGATGGACGGAAAACAAGTGATGTTATAAGGATTCCTTTTTCCTTCAAAATGTCGGAACCCTAAAAACAGGTGAAAGGAGATGACCTCGGTTGACTTTCGAGAATGTCATCGATACTCAATGATATTGGAGGAAAGTACACGTATACGTAAAAGCACGAGGACCCCCCGGAGTGTATGTATAAAGAGATTGTAGAGGTAAAATAATATTTAGAGATCGTATCGTTTAGTGCTCCGTTTTTTCTGACTAGAAATAACTAAATAAAAAGAAAATAATAAAAATATAACTTATATCACTTTAGCACCGGCTCGATTAAATCAACGTGATGTCAGCAAGCCGATAATAACCGGATACGGTTTGAGAGCAATTATTGCTTGATTCTGTTAAAATGAGAATGAAATACTGTACCATAATGTACTGATTTATGATGTACTAGCGGCCCGCCTACGGCTTCGCCCGCTTAAAATACATGATTATTGATTTAATAAGCAGAATTGATTGACAATTATAATGAGTTCTAATATGATTTTGTGAGTCAACCATAAAAGATAGACATATGCTGTCTTGGGATATTTTTTTTATAATTTATTATATGTTATGCATGGTTTCGTTGTAGCTTAAACCATTAAGGCTGCACACGCGACGGAAGCTTAAAAAATCAAATAACTTCTCCCGTTTTCCCAACATTTCCTTTCACTGCTCTGCTCCTACTGATTGTAGCGTGATGAAAAGTATACTATGACCTGCCCAGGAGTATGAAGAATAACTGTACCAAGTTTCGTTAAAATCCGTCAAGTAGTTTTTGTTTCTATAAAGAATATACAGATAGATAGACAGACAGACAGACAAAAATTTTACTGATTGCATTTTTGGCATCAGTATCGATCACTAATCACCCCCTGATAGTTATTTTGAAAATATATTTCATGTACAGAATTGACCTCTCTACAGATTTATTATAAGTATAGATGTTGGATATATGTTACCTACATAATTATGTGTTACCTACATAATTGCGTCTTACATATTTTTTTTTAAATACATATTTGAATTATTTAGTAAAATTTTTCAGTCTAGAATTACTCCTACTTTGCATCGATGTATTTATAAAAATAAAATTAAAATGTCTTTGTGTGATTTCAAAACAACCGTAATGTTTAAGGGTATAGGCTTATTTACACGGTATTTAAACGTACAATTTTATATTTTTTGACTGTGTGTGTTTCTTTCTCTTTCTCTTGGTTATTCTCAGGAATAGCTGAACAGATTTTGACGTTTCATTTGACATTTCTTATTAAATATTTTTACTAGCAAAATTAAATGTAAATTAAATGTAAATTAAATGTAAATCTCAATAGTATAGGCAACCATACTAAAACAACGTAAATACGTTTTAAAAATATTCAATAAAAAGGAGCTATAATTTATGTATTAATTTATTATTCTATTTTTTTTTACTTTAAAGTAATTAAAATATTATTTTCTAAATTTTTGTTTAAGCATATGCATAATATGCACAAACAACGACATAATGTACTGTAGACTTTGGAAGTCGATTTTTATATTTTTTATTTATTTATCAAAATAGTTGTGAGTATTTCAGAAAAATATATACAGCATTATTTGAAATTTCAATTTTAACATTCTTTTTGTACATACAGTCAAGATATAATTTAAACATAATACATACTAGGGTAAGCAAAAAGATTCTAGAGTTAAAAGTCTCCGATCTACACTTTTCGCGTTAAGTGGCGTCCGTCAATAACTATATAAAATTAAATAATTTACTTTAATATTAACTTATTCCTTTAATTAACTTTAGGGTATATACATATTTCATATATGTGTCATATACAGCAGAGCGACGTTATTAAACCCACTATCAAAGTGATGTCACATCGGACTAATTAATAACTCTTAGTAAGGTTTAGGTTCCAGGAGAATGCTATGAAGATATAGCTTTATATAGGTATATACTAGCTTTTACCGGCAGCTTCGCCCGCATTATTAAGTGGGAGAAACTAAGAGTTGTGTATGACACATTTTAAGTGGCCTGCGCAACCCTAGCCGCAGGTACAGTGGGTTATATCGAAATTATTAAGAAAAGGCCGGAGGCCGGTCGTGCCGCAGCGGCACGAGGTGTGACTGCAAAACCGACTGGTTGTGGGTTCGAATCCCACTCGAGGAGATGAAATATTTACTTAAATTTATATTTCCATTTCTTCGCTCTGGTGTCGAGGTAGCTTTTCTCGATAAATGGATATATAGTTATCAAATTCGGTACGAAATGAGAAATTACAATATAAATAAAGTAAAAAGATCCGAAAAGTAAATATTTATAGTTGATAGAGATTATATTATAGTTGAGTTCCGCCACTCCACACGCAATGCCTCGAAAAGTTCAGCGGAAAGTAGGGAACGGATTGTCTTAACATTAGGTTCCCTCTGCCTACGCCGCTATAAGCGGGGCACAGCGTGGAGCTGATTTTTTTATTAAATGTAATATAAAACCTATAAACATGTGATAATTAAAAACCTATTATCTCACCATAATCTGTCGGTATAAAGCAAAACGAGTGCCCATACTTCGTGGTGAATTAATAATAAAAGCGATTAACGTGCGGTGTCTCTTTAAAATGGCAATTACTGGCAACACTTTTACAGCATATCATTAAATGAAAATGTAAATTAAATATTGTTTTACGCTATTACTCGATGACGTCGTGGCGCAGTGGAAAAGTAGTTTCCAATAAGAGAATGATAATATTTAGTTTTATTTCCTCGCTCTGATAGACAACGCACGGCGTTGAGTTCTGCCACTCAATACGTAGAAAATAGAAAACTCACGAAACCTATAACATGGGGTAATTTTGATTTACGGTGGTACTATATTTGCGTATAAACAATATTTATCTAGTAAGTAAGTGCACCGTTTATGACCTTTGGTGGTGTACGGTTAGCTCGGACTAGCAACGCGATAAATTGAATGTCTTGAAGGAATGATATAAAAACATTATGTAAAGGAGTCATTTTGATTCACGTTATATATTTAAGGTTAACATTTGCTTCCCTATGCTCCTACTGTGGAAAAAAACATTACTACTTCGCGCAAATTTAAGATTTAAGTATTTTTTATCAGCTTCACGCTGTATTCCGCACACAGCAGGGTAAGCAGAGCGAATCTAGTGTTTAGACACTCTGTTCCCATCTTTCTGATGAATTCTGGAGGCATTGCGTGTTGAATGGCAGAACTCAAGGACGCGCTTTGCCTCGACACCAGAGCGAAAAATGAAAATATACATTTTAAGTAAATATTTCATCTGCTCGAGTGGGGATCGATCCCACAACCAGTTTGTTTTACAGTCACACTTTGCACCCCTATAACATAACAGGATAACATTATCAGAATTGGACCAAATTAAAATGGGACCACTCGGGAAGTATCAGATTTTAAATAAAAAAAGAATTATCAATTCACCAAAAAGTTCTGACAAACCTAAAAAATATGGTCAAATTCATTATCTCTTCCTTTTACAGAAATAGATAAAAAATTGAGAAAAATAAACGCTTTCAAATAGAAGGAAAGATTTAAAAAAGTATTATCTATAAAAACTTCCGGACCTCAATGGTATTTTCTATGGAAGATATATGGAGACTATCGCACAACTTATTTTGGATGGTAAAAACTCAATTTCATTTTTGCATTTCAATATCCTTTATAATTAAAATAACTTAAAAAAACATGACTTTTTAAATACCAATTAGTTTTCATTTTACGAATGTATTATTTAAAATGTTTGTATTCTTTGTCAATGCAACAAAAAGCCTGTAAAGTAGACCAAAAATCTAACAGGAACCATAGATTTTTTAAGATCATTTTCTCCCGCACTCTGCAGGGTAGGCAGAGGGAATCTAGTGTTAAGACACTCCGTTCCCCACTTTCTACTGAATTCTGGAGGCATTGCGTGTTGAGTGGCAGAACGCCCCGCTTGTCGTCGACACCATGGCGAAGAAATGGAAATATAAATTTAAGTAAATATTTCATCTCCTCGAGTGGGGATCGAACCCACAACCAGTCGGTTTTACAGTCACACTTTGTACCCCTGCGCCACGACTGGTCTCAATTCATATTTATTTTAATTATATCTCTATATATTATAAGAACGCATTTCGTCTCTGTCTGGCATTTCTAAGTCTTCTTCTTCTAAACCACCCAACGGATTTTGATGCGGTTTTCACCATTAGGTAGAGTATTTCTCAGGGAAGGTTTATATATAGTTTATAATATGTATATGTTATTGTAATTTGACATAAATATGATAAATGTGCATAAAGTCCTACCCGTTGAGACACTTTCACGCATGCGCTGCTTTAATGGTAAGTCCTACATAAAAATAATGTACTAAAGTATTATTCCTCTTAATAAGATCTACAAAAAAGTCAGCGACAGCATATTCGTATCTTCTAAGGATAACATACAGTGAGCATATTTCTGTCTAAAAATAGTAATTTGAATATATTTTTTATTGTGAGGGATGTTTGTCCATAATAGTATCAATCCTTATCATTTTAAATACTGTATTAATTTTCTACGTTAAACGAAGATAAAATTTGCTTTTTACACTAATTTGAAATTACGAATAGTTTTAGAGAAAAACGCATTTAATTGTTGACACATCACGCCGGCTATACACCGCAGTTTTGGCCCAAGTTTAATTTATTACCTTACTCTCAGCATATAAATAAGTATATTAGTTACGTTGGCCATTTAATGGAGATCAAAACTGTCTTTTACTGTTTTTCATTTTAATAACTACTTTAGAAGTTGTTACAATATCAAAAAATCCTTGCTTTGAAACGGCTCGCCACACGCCATGCGTCCCCCCGCGCCCCGCGACGTTTTGCTTATAGAAGCGCGTCCGCCGCGCCCGCCCGCCTCTGTCTGTAGCAAAGTAGATGTAGATGCGATTGTACGTATTGGATAATTGGAATTTAATATATTTAGTTTCGTCTTTTTCGATTAATAGAAAAGTAGGTAGTCTTTTGTTCATAATTTCTTCCGTTTAAATTTTTTTGCGCTTAAGAGAACAGTAGGTAGTCTTTTGTTTATCATTTCTTTCGTTTAAGTATCCTGTTGTTTATTTTGTTTACTCTTCTTCTGTTCTTTTATAATTTTTTTACCTTTTTAAACATTTCCTTTTTTAATTTAATTATGCCACGATCGTTCATAGGTCGTAAAACAAGAAATGCAAATAAAAATAGTTTAAATCTTACTAATGAAAGCGTAGAGGAGACGGAAATTAGACGGTAATCTATCTATATATATAAAAGGACTTGTGCTGACTGACTGAGGTAAGACGCACGCAGAGCCGTAACCGCTGATGATAGAAACGTGAAACTTGGGCAGATGTTTATTTTCATATTCAGGACATCCACTAAGAAGGGAATTTGAAAAATTTTAACCCTAAAAGGATAAAATAGGGATTGAAAGTTTGTATGGAAAAAAAGTTTAATCTGTACCGATTTTTATAAAATTTGAAAAGCAGACTCTTAAAAATATTGCATTGAACACGTGTTTCATGGTTTTTAAGAATTCACCCCCTAAGGGTTCAAATAAGGGTTTGAAAGTTTATATGGAAAAATCTTTGAATTGCCACCGATTTTTATAAAAATTTAAATTCAGTCCGTTAAAAATATTTTATTGAACACGTGTTTCGTGGTTTTTTCTCCTAATAAGCGGGCGAAGCCGCGCGCGCCCTCTAGCTTAAATATAATTTCTTATTGTAAGGGATGTGTGTCCATAATGATATTAATCCTTATCCTTCAAACTCTCCCAACTCTCCGAACTCTCCCAACTCTCCGAACTCTCCGAACTCTCCCAACTCTCCGAACTCTCCGAACTCTCCCAACACTCCCAACTCTCCGAACTCTCCCAACTCTCCGAACTCTCACAACACTCCGAACTCACCGAACTCTCTCAACACTCCAAACTCTCCCATCTCTCCCAACTCTCCCATCTCTCCGAACTCTCCCATCTCTCCCATCTCTCCCGACTCTCCCGACTCTCCCGACTCTCCCGACTCTCCCGACTCTCCCGTATCTCCCGACTATCACGACTCTCCCGACTCTCCCGACTCTCCGAACTCTCCCAACTCTCCCAACTCTCCCAACTCTCCGAACTCTCCGAACTCTCAGAACTCTCCCGACACTCCCGACTCTCCGAACTCTCCCAACTCTCCCAACTTTCCCAATTCTCCCAACTCTCCCAACTCTCCCAACTCTCCCAACTATCCGAACACTCCGAACTCTTCCAACCCACCCAACTCTCCCAACTCTCCCAACTCTCCGAACTCTCCGAACTCTCCCAACTCAACAAATTAACAGAATCCATTTCCAACATTTTTGGAATTTTTGTCTGTTTGTCTGTTTGTCTGTTTGTCTGTTTGCCTGTTTGTCTGTTTGTCTGTTTGTTTGTTTGTCTGTTTGTCTGTTTGTCTGTTTGTCTGTTTGTCTGTTTGTCTGTTTGTCTGTTTGTCTGTTTGTCTGTTTGTCTGTTTGTCTGTTTGTCTGTTTGTCTGTTTGTCTGTTTGTCTGTTTGTCTGTTTGTCTGTTTGTCTGTTTGTCTGTTTGTCTGTTTGTCTGTTTGTCTGTTTGTCTGTTTGTCTGTTTGTCTGTTTGTCTGTTTGTCTGTTTGTCTGTTTGTCTGTTTGTCTGTTTGTCTGTTTGTCTGTTTGTCTGTTTGTCTGTTTGTCTGTTTGTCTGTTTGTCTGTTTGTCTGTTTGTCTGTTTGTCTGTTTTTCTGTTTGTCTGTTTGTCTGTTTGTCTGTTTGTCTGTTTGTCTGTTTGTCTGTTTGTCTGTTTGTCTGTTTGTCTGTTTGTCTGTTTGTCTGTTTGTCTGTTTGTCTGTTTGTCTGTTTGTCTGTTTGTCTGTTTGTCTGTTTGTCTGTTTGTCTGTTTGTCTGTTTGTCTGTTTGTCTGTTTGTCTGTTTGTCTGTTTGTCTGTTTGTCTGTTTGTCTGTTTGTCTGTTTGTCTGTTTGTCTGTTTGTCTGTTTGTCTGTTTGTCTGTTTGTCTGTTTGTCTGTTTGTCTGTTTGTCTGTTTGTCTGTTTGTCTGTTTGTCTGTTTGTCTGTTTGTCTGTTTGTCTGTTTGTCTGTTTGTCTGTTTGTCTGTTTGTCTGTTTGTCTGTTTGTCTGTTTGTCTGTTTGTCTGTTTGTCTGTTTGTCTGTTTGTCTGTTTGTCTGTTTGTCTGTTTGTCTGTTTGTCTGTTTGTCTGTTTGTCTGTTTGTCTGTTTGTCTGTTTGTCTGTTTGTCTGTTTGTCTGTTTGTCTGTTTGTCTGTTTGTCTGTTTGTCTGTTTGTCTGTTTGTCTGTTTGTCTGTTTGTCTGTTTGTCTGTTTGTCTGTTTGTCTGTTTGTCTGTTTGTCTGTTTGTCTGTTTGTCTGTTTGTCTGTTTGTCTGTTTGTCTGTTTGTCTGTTTGTCTGTTTGTCTGTTTGTCTGTTTGTCTGTTTGTCTGTTTGTCTGTTTGTCTGTTTGTCTGTTTGTCTGTTTGTCTGTTTGTCTGTTTGTCTGTTTGTCTGTTTGTCTGTTTGTCTGTTTGTCTGTTTGTCTGTTTGTCTGTTTGTCTGTTTGTCTGTTTGTCTGTTTGTCTGTTTGTCTGTTTGTCTGTTTGTCTGTTTGTCTGTTTGTCTGTTTGTCTGTTTGTCTGTTTGTCTGTTTGTCTGTTTGTCTGTTTGTCTGTTTGTCTGTTTGTCTGTTTGTCTGTTTGTCTGTTTGTCTGTTTGTCTGTTTGTCTGTTTGTCTGTTTGTCTGTTTGTCTGTTTGTCTGTTTGTCTGTTTGTCTGTTTGTCTGTTTGTCTGTTTGTCTGTTTGTCTGTTTGTCTGTTTGTCTGTTTGTCTGTTTGTCTGTTTGTCTGTTTGTCTGTTTGTCTGTTTGTCTGTTTGTCTGTTTGTCTGTTTGTCTGTTTGTCTGTTTGTCTGTTTGTCTGTTTGTCTGTTTGTCTGTTTGTCTGTTTGTCTGTTTGTCTGTTTGTCTGTTTGTCTGTTTGTCTGTTTGTCTGTTTGTCTGTTTGTCTGTTTGTCTGTTTGTCTGTTTGTCTGTTTGTCTGTTTGTCTGTTTGTCTGTTTGTCTGTTTGTCTGTTTGTCTGTTTGTCTGTTTGTCTGTTTGTCTGTTTGTCTGTTTGTCTGTTTGTCTGTTTGTCTGTTTGTCTGTTTGTCTGTTTGTCTGTTTGTCTGTTTGTCTGTTTGTCTGTTTGTCTGTTTGTCTGTTTGTCTGTTTGTCTGTTTGTCTGTTTGTCTGTTTGTCTGTTTGTCTGTTTGTCTGTTTGTCTGTTTGTCTGTTTGTCTGTTTGTCTGTTTGTCTGTTTGTCTGTTTGTCTGTTTGTCTGTTTGTCTGTTTGTCTGTTTGTCTGTTTGTCTGTTTGTCTGTTTGTCTGTTTGTCTGTTTGTCTGTTTGTCTGTTTGTCTGTTTGTCTGTTTGTCTGTTTGTCTGTTTGTCTGTTTGTCTGTTTGTCTGTTTGTCTGTTTGTCTGTTTGTCTGTTTGTCTGTTTGTCTGTTTGTCTGTTTGTCTGTTTGTCTGTTTGTCTGTTTGTCTGTTTGTCTGTTTGTCTGTTTGTCTGTTTGTCTGTTTGTCTGTTTGTCTGTTTGTCTGTTTGTCTGTTTGTCTGTTTGTCTGTTTGTCTGTTTGTCTGTTTGTCTGTTCGTCTGTTCGTCTGTTCGTCTGTTCGTCTGTTCGTCTGTTCGTCTGTTCGTCTGTTCGTCTGTTCGTCTGTTCGTCTGTTCGTCTGTTCGTCTGTTCGTCTGTTCGTCTGTTCGTCTGTTCGTCTGTTCGTCTGTTCGTCTGTTCGTCTGTTCGTCTGTTCGTCTGTTCGTCTGTTCGTCTGTTCGTCTGTTCGTCTGTTCGTCTGTTCGTCTGTTCGTCTGTTCGTCTGTTCGTCTGTTCGTCTGTTCGTCTGTTCGTCTGTTCGTCTGTTCGTCTGTTCGTCTGTTCGTCTGTTCGTCTGTTCGTCTGTTCGTCTGTTCGTCTGTTCGTCTGTTCGTCTGTTCGTCTGTTCGTCTGTTCGTCTGTTCGTCTGTTCGTCTGTTCGTCTGTTCGTCTGTTCGTCTGTTCGTCTGTTCGTCTGTTCGTCTGTTCGTCTGTTCGTCTGTTCGTCTGTTCGTCTGTTCGTCTGTTCGTCTGTTCGTCTGTTCGTCTGTTCGTCTGTTCGTCTGTTCGTCTGTTCGTCTGTTCGTCTGTTCGTCTGTTCGTCTGTTCGTCTGTTCGTCTGTTCGTCTGTTCGTCTGTTCGTCTGTTCGTCTGTTCGTCTGTTCGTCTGTTCGTCTGTTCGTCTGTTCGTCTGTTCGTCTGTTCGTCTGTTCGTCTGTTCGTCTGTTCGTCTGTTCGTCTGTTCGTCTGTTCGTCTGTTCGTCTGTTCGTCTGTTCGTCTGTTCGTCTGTTCGTCTGTTCGTCTGTTCGTCTGTTCGTCTGTTCGTCTGTTCGTCTGTTCGTCTGTTCGTCTGTTCGTCTGTTCGTCTGTTCGTCTGTTCGTCTGTTCGTCTGTTCGTCTGTTCGTCTGTTCGTCTGTTCGTCTGTTCGTCTGTTCGTCTGTTCGTCTGTTCGTCTGTTCGTCTGTTCGTCTGTTCGTCTGTTCGTCTGTTCGTCTGTTCGTCTGTTCGTCTGTTCGTCTGTTCGTCTGTTCGTCTGTTCGTCTGTTCGTCTGTTCGTCTGTTCGTCTGTTCGTCTGTTCGTCTGTTCGTCTGTTCGTCTGTTCGTCTGTTCGTCTGTTCGTCTGTTCGTCTGTTCGTCTGTTCGTCTGTTCGTCTGTTCGTCTGTTCGTCTGTTCGTCTGTTCGTCTGTTCGTCTGTTCGTCTGTTCGTCTGTTCGTCTGTTCGTCTGTTCGTCTGTTCGTCTGTTCGTCTGTTCGTCTGTTCGTCTGTTCGTCTGTTCGTCTGTTCGTCTGTTCGTCTGTTCGTCTGTTCGTCTGTTCGTCTGTTCGTCTGTTCGTCTGTTCGTCTGTTCGTCTGTTCGTCTGTTCGTCTGTTCGTCTGTTCGTCTGTTCGTCTGTTCGTCTGTTCGTCTGTTCGTCTGTTCGTCTGTTCGTCTGTTCGTCTGTTCGTCTGTTCGTCTGTTCGTCTGTTCGTCTGTTCGTCTGTTCGTCTGTTCGTCTGTTCGTCTGTTCGTCTGTTCGTCTGTTCGTCTGTTCGTCTGTTCGTCTGTTCGTCTGTTCGTCTGTTCGTCTGTTCGTCTGTTCGTCTGTTCGTCTGTTCGTCTGTTCGTCTGTTCGTCTGTTCGTCTGTTCGTCTGTTCGTCTGTTCGTCTGTTCGTCTGTTCGTCTGTTCGTCTGTTCGTCTGTTCGTCTGTTCGTCTGTTCGTCTGTTCGTCTGTTCGTCTGTTCGTCTGTTCGTCTGTTCGTCTGTTCGTCTGTTCGTCTGTTCGTCTGTTCGTCTGTTCGTCTGTTCGTCTGTTCGTCTGTTCGTCTGTTCGTCTGTTCGTCTGTTCGTCTGTTCGTCTGTTCGTCTGTTCGTCTGTTCGTCTGTTCGTCTGTTCGTCTGTTCGTCTGTTCGTCTGTTCGTCTGTTCGTCTGTTCGTCTGTTCGTCTGTTCGTCTGTTCGTCTGTTCGTCTGTTCGTCTGTTCGTCTGTTCGTCTGTTCGTCTGTTCGTCTGTTCGTCTGTTCGTCTGTTCGTCTGTTCGTCTGTTCGTCTGTTCGTCTGTTCGTCTGTTCGTCTGTTCGTCTGTTCGTCTGTTCGTCTGTTCGTCTGTTCGTCTGTTCGTCTGTTCGTCTGTTCGTCTGTTCGTCTGTTCGTCTGTTCGTCTGTTCGTCTGTTCGTCTGTTCGTCTGTTCGTCTGTTCGTCTGTTCGTCTGTTCGTCTGTTCGTCTGTTCGTCTGTTCGTCTGTTCGTCTGTTCGTCTGTTCGTCTGTTCGTCTGTTCGTCTGTTCGTCTGTTCGTCTGTTCGTCTGTTCGTCTGTTCGTCTGTTCGTCTGTTCGTCTGTTCGTCTGTTCGTCTGTTCGTCTGTTCGTCTGTTCGTCTGTTCGTCTGTTCGTCTGTTCGTCTGTTCGTCTGTTCGTCTGTTCGTCTGTTCGTCTGTTCGTCTGTTCGTCTGTTCGTCTGTTCGTCTGTTCGTCTGTTCGTCTGTTCGTCTGTTCGTCTGTTCGTCTGTTCGTCTGTTCGTCTGTTCGTCTGTTCGTCTGTTCGTCTGTTCGTCTGTTCGTCTGTTCGTCTGTTCGTCTGTTCGTCTGTTCGTCTGTTCGTCTGTTCGTCTGTTCGTCTGTTCGTCTGTTCGTCTGTTCGTCTGTTCGTCTGTTCGTCTGTTCGTCTGTTCGTCTGTTCGTCTGTTCGTCTGTTCGTCTGTTCGTCTGTTCGTCTGTTCGTCTGTTCGTCTGTTCGTCTGTTCGTCTGTTCGTCTGTTCGTCTGTTCGTCTGTTCGTCTGTTCGTCTGTTCGTCTGTTCGTCTGTTCGTCTGTTCGTCTGTTCGTCTGTTCGTCTGTTCGTCTGTTCGTCTGTTCGTCTGTTCGTCTGTTCGTCTGTTCGTCTGTTCGTCTGTTCGTCTGTTCGTCTGTTCGTCTGTTCGTCTGTTCGTCTGTTCGTCTGTTCGTCTGTTCGTCTGTTCGTCTGTTCGTCTGTTTGTCTGTTTGTCTGTTTATGTGAACACGTATCACGTAAAAAGTACACAATAAATTTAAGCAACTTTTATACATAAAAATTACAAATAAATCAAGGTAGATTTTAGTGTTTATTTCATTGTAATCACTTCACTCTATCAAACGATATAAGTATTTAAGTTTTCAAGAAGTTAATATTTGAGATAGTAAAAATCGGTACCAGTAACGCTATCTATTGACAAATATAGTAGGTACTAACGAATCTTGATACTCTCTTCCATACGCGTAACGCTATCACTAATTGTGATGGAATCTTAATAGATGGCGCTGTGCATAAAAGAAAATATAGTTTGGAAAGGTAACTGCTACACTTTATCAAAAAATAATGTACTTAAAGAGACTTCTGAGATTATCGTGAACAAATTCACAGACAAACAGACAAACTGACCAAGTTCTATTACAATGTTAATTGTAATATCTTCCATGTACAGACACCGATGAGTTAGGATTTTATTGTAAGTATCGATAAGTTGTGTTTTTATTTCAAAAATTCAATTGAAGATTCTCATGGGAGGTACGAAAATGCGACCTAAAGTTTTAATAAATTTCTCATTAAAAATCTTCATTACGTTGCAAACATACATTATAGGTATATCAAAACACGAACATAATTCAGTGTGTTAATTTAATAATTTTGTGGTTTAAGCGGGCGAAGCCGCGAGCGGGTCGCTAGTCTACAATAAAAAGTATAAGATGTCATTGGATAGTAAATTCTGATTGTGAGTTCATAGTTTATAAAAGTTTATATTGTGTTTAGATGACGCGGTGATGTCAATACATTTTAATCATTGGCACATACGTTGCATTCATTTACGGTAGACATATTTCTCAAGACTTTATATATAAAAAATAAATGAAATAAACAAGTTAAGGAAGTATCAAATATATTTAGTGAATAAAACTTAATATAACTTAATAACGTTATATTTAAAAAAAATGAAAGTGTATGTAAATTTACTTATACGTTACAAGTATGAAAAAAAGAAAAAATGCAATATAATTGCGTTTCTTCTTTTCTTTTGAAAACTTTATATTTCTATTATTTATATCGATATATCAGGGCCATAAAGGCGGGAACAGAGCTGCCATCTTAGTAAAGAATAACCTCTAAAAATGTATTTACGTATTATAGTTAAAGAATAAAAAGAATGTGTGATTCCTCTATAGAATACATTAGTCAACATTATATCATAAAAAAACTGGTTAAACCAGTGTATATAAAGGTATCCTCCTGTAGTATTAGTAATTACTATCAACACTACAATGTCGATGCCAATAATAGTATAATTTTGAACATTTTGAATATTTCGACGGTCCCTACGTAGATATAAAAGGCTTCAGATTGCGCATACGCTCGTGCCTGTATAGGACTTTTTAAAAATATTATCTACTTTTCTAATTATACAACTCGTATAAGAGAACAAGTACAATCATTAGAAAAACAGTATATCGTAGATGCGGATACCTTTACATGTCGTCATTCACTTCGTCTATTTCTAACCTAAAACAGTAAAAGATCGACGTAAGGGCGGTCATATTCAGACATGTCCGCTTATACTATAAAAAAGTTTATATAGAAGGGCGGACATGTCAGATAAAACCGCTTTTACATTGAATTCTTCATTTATTAAATTAAAAAAAACACACGTTAATTATTAATTATTAATACCATTATTTATATTATTAACTAGCGGCCTGCTCGCGGCTTTGCCCGCTTGAATTACATGATTATTCATTTAAGAAATATAAATATTACAAACAGCCTTAATTATTAATTAATTGATTTGGAGAAGTACTCACGATATTATTTGTAAAATAACTTATATTAGCTCCTGTACATTTTTATAAGGGAATATAGACATGAACATTGAGGTACCTAACCTTCAACCGATCTTGTACAAAATAGTCTTGACAGACGGACAAAGTTATCTTATAAGAATTTTGAGGTATGTACCCTAAAATACCCTTGGCACATACATACAACATACAGGTGCAATAGTGCCGTTACGTGTCGCTTGTAAGTTATGAAATAATACTGCGGGATATTTTTATAAACAGCGTCAGATCATTTTTTCTTGAGACACATTTTTTTAGAGGTTGCTACCAAAAGTGTTTTTTCTATACGTTTCTTAAAAAAATATTAATAACATAAACGAACGAACGGACTGAAGAACCTATTCAAAATATTTCTTTGAATATTAAGTCATTGTTTATCACTGTGTTAAATAATTAAGAATTAAGCTAGACTGTTACGAAGGTAATCTTCACCAACAATTCAATTTAGTTTACTTTGTAGTTAGTACTATGAACAATTGTACTTTAAAAACGTAACGTATCATGTGTAGTCAATAGATATCATTGCGTATGTTTCTTTTTTTTTTCAAATATAAATATCTTTAAAATTTTAAGTACATTATTTTTTGATAGAGTGTAGCGGTAACCTTTCCAAACTATATTTTCTTTTATGGACAGCGCCATTTATTTAAGATCCCATCGCAATTAGTGAGAGCGTTACGTGTATGAAAGAGAGTATCAAGATTCGTTAGTACCTACAATTTTTGTCAATAGATAGCGTTACTTGTATCGCTTTTTAATATCTCAAATATTAACTTCTTGAAAACTTAAATACTTATATCTTTTGATAGAGTGAAGCGATTACAATGAAATAAACACTAAAAGCTACTTTGATTTATTTGTAATTTTTATGTATAAAAGTTGCTTAAATTTATTGTGTACTTTTTACGTGATACGTGTTCACATAAACAGACAAACAGACAAACAGATAAACAGACAAACAGATAAACAGACAAACAGACAAAAATTCCAAAAATGTTGGAAATGGATTCTGTTAATTATCCTTTAACACCCTGGCTATTTTTTTTTTAAATATTTTCAATGTACAGAAACGACTTTTCTACAGATTTATTATAAGTATAGATATAGATTACATTATTTTGGACGTAATTTACTTTGATAATATTGATAATGTAGCTGGTTTTGTTTTTTTTTTTTTATTAACCGGAACCGCTAGTATACATATAAAGAATTTGTATTTTCATAATACATACATATAAATTTTTATATTAGGATCTTTTTACTAATAATCAAAAATCCTGTTAGTTATATTATGATTTAAATAGAAATTATCGTTATACTTACGAAATTTAGCTCACGTACTTAGAAGCCTAAAAAGACTATCATATTTTTAAACATTTTTAGAGTCTTATTCCACACTTAGGAAAGAAAAATACTAAAGAAACTAGAAACTAACCAGGTCGGTTTTCAGGAGGCGCGGATTCGAGTCCCGCTACGTTCAAATTTTTCTACGTTTTTTAAATAAAACTATCATATTCAATCTTATGTAATTTCAACAATATAATACGGTATACAACATTTTAAATTGAAACCTAGTTTTTAAGCCGGTTAAAAATACTTTCGTTTCAGCTTCACACTGTATTCCGCATATATCAGCCAAGAACCTAGTGTAATTTTTTGAAGTATTACGTGTTGAGTGGTGCAACTCAATGGCGTGCTTTTGTCTTATTGCTAGAGCAAATTAATGAAAATATTCATTCTCGAAGCGGCAATCGAACTCAGAACCATTGCGGTTACAATATTACTGTACTATATATCCAAAAATTAAATCAATTAAATCAGGTTCACGCTGTATCCCACACACAGCAGGGTAGGCAGAGGGAACCTAGTATTAAGACACTCCGTTCCCCACTTTCTGCCGAATTCTGGAGGCACTGCGTGTTGAGTGGCAGAACTCAACGCCGCGCTTAACCTCGACACCAGAGCGAAGAAATGGAAATATAAATTTAAGTAAATGTTTCATCTCCTCGAGTGGGGATCGAACCCACAACCAGTCGGTTTTACAGTCACACCTCGTGCCGTTGCGCCACGACTGCCCTCACTATATATCCAGATAAACACAAAACAGTAAATCCAATTAATTTTATCACCGAAACGTCTGCAGTATAATAAAATAAACAAATACCTTCCAAGTCCCATCTTGAAGTCCGAATTCTAGATGCAGCTATATAGTAATTATGCAAATCTCTGTATGTTAATTGCATATTGTCGCTATAATTGCAGGTAAGAAGTTGGCTCCTAATCTAATAGAACGTTTATTTGCTGAGCCATTTTAAATCATGAGTTTAATACGTTAAAGTTCAATTTAAGTTAGTTGGCTTAATTATGTACAGTGTTTTGCCTTAATAATATTCGGTGAAGTTTCTTAACTTAATTTTAGTATTTTTAATGGTGGATTTTATATTGTGCAAGTATTACGTGGTAAATCTTTATTTTACAATTAAGTTTATAATTGTATAGCTTCACGCTTTATTTCTACTGAAGCGCTACGATCGCTGCATCTCGAAGAGGCAAAAAAAGTACCACCACTTTTGCCACTGAGAGGTAGTTGACAGTCACAACCTCTTGAACGTAGGCGATGGAATTACGAATTTATATGATTTTATAAATTTATTGCTTACTTTAGAGAGGTCTATGTACAGGGTGGACAAAGACAGGATAAGGACAAAAGTTGCTGATGATAATGACGTATCATATTTTTTTTTCTATGATTTAAAAAATCTATGAGATAATTTACATGATGAAACCCTTTACTTCTTTCAAACGTCTTTACTTTGAAACCCTCTTTGCCTAAAATAACTTAAGAGATATATATATTTCAAGTCTAACATAATATTAAAAAAGAAACGTTTCGATAATTATTTTGTAAATATTCATTTATTTTATTTTTTAAATCCTAAATAGATATCATATGGATCAATAAATACATATGTTATTTGTTTTAGTTTTACGATGTATCTAGCGTATATAATTTTAAAACATTGTGTGTAATGGAGCGGAATTTAACGCCGCGCTTTGCCTTGTCGGAGTATTAAATATATATAATTAATTACCTCGAGATAGAATCGAATTAAACTATCAAAATTACATTCAATCGCTATAACACTACTCAAAAAGACATTAAACATCTGTAATACCTACTTGAGGTCCCATAACATACTATGACTAAGACAAAATAATGTATTCATTTATTTAAAAAAAAAAATAATATGTTCATTTCATTCAATACTTATAAAATTATTTTCAAAATACAATAATACAAAATACATATCCATACCTATATTATAAATTCGAAAGTAACTCTGTCTGTCTGTCTGTCTGTCTGTCTGTGCCGCAATCAGGGCCAAACCGCTAATTCAACTGTAATAAAATACTCATATAGAGATACTTGAGGGTCTTCGGATGAACATAGGTAACTTTTTTTTCTCATATTTGTAATATTGTCGATATATACTAATATATTAAAATATTTTTCAATTTGACAGGTAATTTATTCCGCCATGTTAATAACAACCGACCGTTGCTAAGCAACGGTTTGCAAAGTTTATTTGTTGTTATAAGCAAACGTCACCCAAAATGAGCTTGCTTAACACATACATGGCGGGCGCCGACTCAACCTTATGAGATACATAAAAATAATGTTTTACAAAAATATTGTCCTTTAAATAATGTTTAAAAAAGTCCGCTATACACATACCATATTTATCTCTGAAGCTTGAGCAAAGTAACACAGTAACAACAAGTAACCATTTTAATTAATTTACTTTATATTTATCGGGTTTTTGTTGTATGTATTTTCTATAATTTGATATTGATCCTTATGAAAATGAATATAATAGTCACTTTTAGCATTTCATCGAGATTGAAATTATAGTTCACTGTATAACATTCTAATAAATAATTAAGGAGATGTCACTGATTCGAAATAACCTAGCATACGACCGGTATAGTATGACCGACGCGAACGGGCAGATGACTTTGACGGTTTTGTAAATTTTCATACATTTTCGAACTACTGTTAATTTTTATGTAATTATTTGCTGTTTATAATTAATTTATACTTTTCTTTGGTTCTTCGCTTATTCGAGGAGCAGATTAATTAGATTTTCATAAATTTCTTGGTGTGGTGTAAGTTGCGGCCCTGCGCGGCATCGGTATAATATTATTTAAGTATTAAGGAGAGAATTGTTGGTTATTTCATCTTAGTTGGATGGTTATCTATACCGTTGTTATACACTTAATAAATTGTGGTTTTAGTTTTTTGGGATTTTATTTGATATTGCTCGCAAAACTTATCATATTTAATGTAGAAAGGACTTTAGTTATTTCATATAGTGTCTACGTACGCGCGCAAGGAAAACGAGTAAAAAGAGTTTTCCCGGGTAAATCAGTAAAATCGATCACTGAAAGTCCAATAAAAATTAGTTCAGTTATTCTGGATATTAACTCGGGGAAATAGAAAGACAGACAGAGACAAAATTATTAATAATGTAGCTGGTTTAGTTTAGTTTTTTTATTAATATTTTACTATGGTTACGTTTACTTATATTTTTTTCATTTAAATTAGTTAAATATTTTCAAAAACGGTTTAAACGGGCGAAGCCGCGTCCGGGTCCGCTAGTATGTATTATATTTTAAAAGCAATTACAATTTATTTCATACAGAATGACAAGACTGGTTCAAACTACATGAGAATCCTTTTAAGTTCGTTTTGATTTGGCAACTGAGGAACATAAATGCTGCGAGAGCGTTTGTTACTGTATGTATATAATTGTATATAAATATAAACAATTGAGACTACCGTGGCGCCGCATGTAGCAGGTTTGGCCTGGAAACCTAGGGTTAAGATACTCCGTTCCCCTTATTGAGTGGCGGTACTCAACGCCGAGCTTTACCTCGATATCAGGACGAAGAAAAATAACATATTAAATATTTAATTTCGTCAAGTGGGAATCGAATCTACTAGCTGTCGCATTTAGAGTCACACGATTTATATACGCTTTGAATGCTGGAGTAGAAAAAAATATCTGACTGTTCCTAATTTTGGGTTGAAAAATAACATTTAAAATATTTACTTTACTCGGCCTGGTTTAGATATAGCGCGGTGTTTAATTCCACAAATACTTAAATTTGGCGGAAATAAGAGAACGAAGTAATGCTCTGGTACTGACGGTGAATCTAAAAAAACGTGATAAAATATTATAAATACAATATATTTAAAAAAATGGGAATTTGTGATATTTTATTTTATTTTAATGACTATACAAGAATTATGTAAAAATAAAGTGTCATCCTGTGACTTTAGTGTTCCACAAAACCACATTCGTTTTCAAGCGCGTCGTATGATGATCCTTAGTGCTCTCTCAATTACTTACGGTTTAACTGCACTGAAGATTTGGGAACAACACAGAGATAATGGCGTTCAAACAAAACGTTATTTTAATAATAATTATTATTTTTTGTTATCCCAAAAATAATAATGAAATAAATATATTACATAGTAGCTTTTAACCGTGGCTTCTTCTTGTGTTGATTCTGAGGATTCGGCATGTGACACTTCTATCCATTTACATTAATTACAGTTACATAGTTTTATATTATTTATTTACTTTTTCTTTTGAATTCTACGAAAATAGCTTATAATTGAAGAAATAATTTATAATTTTTAACAACAAAAACCGACTTCAAATGGATTCTATAATTAAAATCTAACGAAGTTCTCATCAAACTTGGTGTAAAGAGCATCCTTTCCAATAGAAAATAAATCATCCAAATCAGTTGGCATTTCAGCTAATTTTAAAGTAAAGGGACTGTTGTAATATCATTCCCTCCGCTTGCAGCATAAATAAACAAAAAATTAGTTAAAATAAAAAAAATACAGAAATAAAGTTACAAGTTCTTTGACTGGCTATAAATTTGACGTTTCCTTTTTTACGGTGAGCATGTCGTGTTTTATTTATACAGGATAAAAATCGTGAAATGAAAAAAAAATCCTACGTCCAAACTGTTGAGGCATCTTGATTAATTTCTTTAGGTATAGGTGTGTAATATTTTACCCTATATGCTGTTTCCGTAAAAGGAGCGCTGCCTCTTCCACCCTATATCTATATAGCTTTTCCCTAACGCTAAAGAGTATTCGTGGATTGAAATATTTAAGAGATCAAAATAAAAACAGAATTCTGACGTAATGGGACGTCAGTCTCTATTTTCTGTGAAAATATAACTGTTTTTTTTTCTCGCATATAGCACCTTCAATCTCATTTTCGAGACATAGCCTGTTGAGGCGATACTGAACGCCGCGTTTTGTATCGTTACCAATTCGAGGAAAACAATCAGTTCCCTGAGTGGGAATCGAAATCAGTTCCTTTTACAATGAGACGCTGCTTGTAATTTTTTATATATATTTTTTTTTATTAACTTCACGCTGTATCCCGCACACAGCATGGTAGGCAGAGGGAACCTAGTGTTAAGACACTCCGTTCCCCACTTTCTGCCGTATTCTGGAGGCATCGGGTGTTGAGTGGCAGACCGCAGAACTCAACGCCGCGCTTAGCCTCGACACCAGAGCGAAGAAATGGAAATATAAATTTAAATAAATATTTCATCTCGTTGAGTGGGGATCAAACCCACAACCAGTCGCTTTTACAGTCATACTTTGTGCCCCTGCGCCACGACTGGCCTTTTCTTTTATAATTAATTTATATAATATGATTAACTTTTTATATATATATTGAATAATATTTCTTTTCATATTTAGTGAATAATACTTTGGCTCGTAATATGTCTAGTGCCTAGAAGCTTTTATCGCTATGACCGAGAGTAACCTAAAATTTTAGAGATTCAGAGGTAACAGTGTTAAGCAAGAACACCGCGAGGCAGCATCGAACACGATATAGCAAGCAAAAATAATTTTGTAATTTTGGTCAAAGCTTAATTTGATTGAATATGTGTCGCCCTTACCTATATTTTTTCCATTATAAAAAAATAATTCTTATAAGATAATGCCATTATAGATAATGAAATATTATTTTTTTTTTTATATTTGATAACTATTTGCACGCATCATATTTATTATTCAGGCGCAGGGGCCCAAGCGTGTGACGATAAACGCGACAGGTTGTGGGGTTCGATTCCCTCTTGAGGAAATGAAATATTTAATATTTTCATTTCTTCGCTCTGGTGTCCAGACAAAACTCGACGTTGAGTTCGTTGGCGGAGTGTCTTAACACTATAAACTTTTTGCCTTCTACCCTGCTACATGCGGGATACAGTTAGAGATGAATAAAAATTATTATTGATTTTCTTTAACTTTAATGATTTATCTTTAAACTTGTTCAGTAAAAGGTGTATTTTTTTTTAATAAAACAAAGCGTAAGTATAAGTTTAAATTCAACTTGCTTAAAAGTTCCATGTTATGATGTCTAATAATAAATAACACATTAGAATATTGTACTAATATATTTCCTAGTATATTCTTCATAGCAAAATTAGACAGCGCTATGTTCAAAAATTACTAGACAAATACTTATTTAGAAAACGTATAAAAATTTGAACGCAGCGGGACTCGAACCCGCGCCTCCTGGAAACCGACCAGGCGCTCTGACCACTAAGCCATGCGTTCCCGCCAAGCTACGTCGAAATTTTTATACGCTTGTTACAACTTATTTATGTTGTTAGCATCTCTGTAGGGAGATTTTTACAAATTTCCGCTACCCAAAGATAATTACTAAGAATTATCGTTTGGCAAGAGAGAAACTACTTTTTTAAAATATTTTTAAACATTTTTTAAGTGTTATTATTAAAATACTTACTTAGCGAGAACGCATGGCTTAGTAGTCAGAGCGCCTGGTCGGTTTCCAGGAGGCACGGGTTTGAGTCCCGCTGCGTTCAAATTTTTATACGTTTTCTAAATAAGTATTTTTCTTTCCTAAGTGTGGAATAACACTTTAAAAATGTTTAAAAATAATTACTAGAAACTTCAATAATTTCTTTCTCTCATAAAAAAGTGGTAAATAAGTTGTATCCAACGCCCACTGTACTAGAACTATCTTTCAAAGTTGTAACACCTCATTAACAATGTTAAATAAACTAAGCAACTTTAAGCGCTCAGAAACTCGTCAAAGTCGCAAAGAAAAGTTTGAATCTTTTGTTAAATTATAAACATTGGCTTCTTTTAATGAAATAGAACATTGTTTATGTTAAAATAAAGAAAATATATTGTTTTTTTTGTAGCTTTACACTGTATCTCTTATATGGGACTACTACTACTGGGTAGACTGAGGGAACCTAGTGTTTAGACACTCCGTTCTCCTCTTTCCGCTGAATTTTCGAAACGTTGCGTTTTACATTGAGAATCCTTGTATTATTGACTATAGCGACGAAATGAAAATAATTGAAGTCACTGAGTGTAAATCAGACCAACAATTTAGGGGATGAAATCCTTATACATTTTGTCAATGCCACGTCACCAGAACTATTTAATAGAGTAGGTATGTCCCTCTGTATTTTTTTACCATTTATTATTTTAACATTTAAAAGCGTGTATCTATTCTAATAATAAAAATATTCAACTTCAATATTAGTAAGGAATGATTTAAGTAAGAGGTATGCTTTATTGATATTTAAGTAAGCGAAGTAAAGTGAGGTCAGTCGTGGCGCAGGGGCTTAAAGTGTGACTGTAAATCGACTGGTTTACGACTGGGTTCGATCCCCACTCGAGGAGATAAAATATATATTTTCATTTCTTCGTTCTGGTGTCGAGAGAAAAGCGCGGCGTTGAGTTTCGCCACTCAACACGCAAGGCGTCCAGAAAATTGGCGGAAAGTGGGGAACGGAGTGTTTTAACACTAGGTTCCCTCTGTCTACCCTGCTGTGTGTAGGATACAGCGTGAAGCTGAAAAAAAAAGTAAGCTTAAAGATAGATAAAGTTTCAAGAAATCCTCATCATGTTACATTATTGTTATACAGATTATAGAATATTGTTTTTTACCTGGCTGAAGATTTTCCGAAGGAAGTTACTTACGTTACAATCTTGATATTATATCTTTAAATTATACTAGCAGCCCACACGCGGCTTCGCCCGCACATAACCAATAATGGTTTTATTATGCTGCATTTGGCAACAGATTGATACATTCAATCATAATTGTGAGAAAGTGTAAGCACTACGTGGCTCCTTGAGACGATATCAACAGCGGCAAGGGCGCCCAGTGCGAGTGTCGCACCTAGGCTTGCGGCCGTAAACACAGCTTTGAATTACCTAAAATAAAAGACGAGAGACGAGTAAGACACTTCGTTCTCCACTTTCTGTTGAATTCTGAAGGCATTGCGTATTAAGAGGCAGAAGTCAACGCCGCGCTAAACCTCGACACCAGAGCGAAGAAATGGAAATATAAATTTTCAGTAAATATTTCGTCTGCTCGAGTGGGGATCGAACCCACAACCAGTCGGTTTTACAGTCACACTTTCTGCCGCAGAGCCACGACTGGCCTCAATTGAATTACTTTATTTTTTATTTTCTCGAAAACTATACATCTAAATTATATTCTATAAAAGTTAATCTTCTCTCTAGTTATAAGCCTTATTTAAGCAGCAGATAAATATAAAATTGATGATTAGCTAATAATAATGAAAAAGTTAAAAAAAGTACGGACTACTTGTCTGTAGTGCTTAGTTAAAATTATAATAATAAAAAAAAAAAAAAGTTAATCTTCATTAAACTTTCTTAATGATGGAATAAATTACACTCAAAAGTTTCAATATCAATGTCGAATAAAAAACGGTGAAATATCTGCAATTTTTTATTATTTTTTGTGACAAAATGCCTTATTGTGACTTATTTGGATGACAATTTCCAAATTTAAAAACATATATTTAACTATTTTTGCAGCGCATGCGCTTAAAGCAATTAATAAATAAGACTTATACACATACCATAATGATATAAAGCCTATAGAACTCCTGAGGAGTGTAGCTTTCATATAAAACAAAAAAAAATGGACCAGTAGAGATCTTAGCACTTAAATAAACAAACAAAAAACTCTTCCGCTTTATTATATTAGTACAGATAGCATTTTTGATTTTTTTTCTTTTTGTGTCTCTCATTTTAGTCAACAATACAGACAGTACAAAATATTTTTACTGTTTTATTATATGTATAGATTTCATAATTATGAATTATTTTCTACCAACACCAAAACTTTTTTTTAATATTTCCATTTCCCCGCTCTGGTAACGAAGCAAGCCGCGGCGTTGAGTTCCACGTTGAGGCATTCAGAATTCAGTGTAAAGTGGGAAGCAGTAGTCTCTTAATGAGAACTAAATCAATACTAGGTTCAAACATTCCCTCTGCACACCCTGCTAGTTGCGGGATACAGCGTAAAGCTAAAAAAAAGGTACAATTACGTCATTATTGCACCAAATTAGCAATATGTATGTATTTCTAGTACATGCCATATACTCTAAACACTCGACCACAGCGACCTCTCACAAATAACTCCACTTAATTACCATTTATGCAAACAAACAACAGAACAGCACTACTTGTTCTTTTTCATCCATTCATAATTTCTTTGTAACTCCACCGTCTGTATTACGTCTCTATTTCAAATGCTATGCAAATTTAACATCTAATGCCATACAAATAATAGCTATTTTCGCAAGGCAACTATTTTCATTTAAATGTAACGTAAATTCAGTGTATCCCGTTTCCGGGATTAGTTCGCCACTTAAGTTGGTAGCTTGTTGGGATTCCGTGATAAACGAGTCGGCGCGGGATAGTTGGTCTATGGACGTGTTGCCAGCCACTTGATGTATACATTGCATCTGGTGAAATATTGTCGACTGGTTAGTGGTAGTGGAAGTTTTTAATTAGTACTATATATCGTTGGAATATTAAGTAATAAAGGGAAAGATTTATTTTTATTTCCTTGTCCTGGTACGGCGTTTAGTTCCGCTACTCAAATTTAGGGGTGCGTAGGAAAAGGAGTATCTCAATACTACGTTCCCTTCGCCTTCGTTGCGTATTCGGGATACACGGAGCTAAAAAATATTCAAGATTTGGATAAACATGATTTTGGGTAAAATGTAAAATCTCTAAAACATAAATAAATTAAGTACCGAACAAGTCAAGTCGTCATCATTTTTTATAGATGGAAAATGGCTTCTGTTTAATTTTTTATTTAAATATTGCCTCTTATTGTCTTATAATAATCATATTATAATAAATCAAGACGTTAATTTTTTTTCTATTATCCAGTTTAATTTTTAACGTGACTGCTACCATACCATTGACATAGAAATATAATAGAATATCAGAAATAAACAGCTTAGTTGTGTCAGTTTAGTGTAGAAATTCTTCAAAATCAAATAAAATTTCTCAAGCAAGACGAAGATCTGATGATCTGATGAAAAACACGATGGTTTTGGGTACGATTCATGGTGGGATGTGAATATTTTGTGCGGCGTTGAGTTCCGCGACACGATACATAATATCTTAAAAATTCACTGGTGCTTAAGAAGCAAAGTATCTAAACGCTAGGTATATGCGTGAGCCACCAAGAACCACAACAACAAATAAAAATGATTACATTTTGCCCCTATAAACCCATCCATTTTATCTACAGTCGTACGGACCGCGGTGCAAAATTTTACTCATAGGCCAACAACTTTAGCTTTCCTTGTTTTTAAGCCTAACCGAAACGGAGGACAATCGCAATATAATTTAAGTTTAAAACTAGAAATTGTAACACGAGTTTACAATTTGGTTCTGCAGCTGCTTACATAGCAACTTTGCAAAGTAACAACTGAATAATTAAATATGCAAGCCCATAGTTCATGGATGCATACTTGTTTTACACTGTTATTAAAATTTTGTATATTATGAATATGGATGAGGGCATCGTAGCGTAGAAAAAGGGTTCGATTCCCACTCGGGGGAATTAATTATAACTTATTAATATTTTCATTTGAGAAAGTGAGCAAAGTGGGAGACGGAGTGCCTGTACACTAGGTTCCCTCTGCTTACCCTGCTATGTGCAGGATGCAGCGTGAAGCTGATAAAAAAATACAGTATCAAACTAAAATAATTAATCTTTTAAATATACTCAAATAAATATTCTTATAGTTGAAGCGGGCAAAGGCCGCTGATACTTAATAATTTCATTTTCCTTGCTCTGGTAACGAAAGTGGGGAACGGAATTGTCTTAATGGGAACGCAGTATATTAACAGTAGGTTCAGAAGTTCCCTATTCCTACCCTGCCATGTGCGATGCATGACTGTATGTGTATATGCACAGAGTATAAAAGGGAATAAATATAACTAGATTCTCATTTCATATCTTTGTCATACAAACTGTAACAGTTACATGATTTTTTTAACTCTCGCATATTCCTACACCGGACGGACGTATATATCACTTTTTTGTTCCACAAAGGCTGGCAAAGGTCCTAAAGAGGCATTTTTTTATGAGACTTCGTATAGTATGACAAAATATTAAAAGCGCAAGGCAACTTTGCACATACGAGAGTATACTACATAGGCGTGGTGTGTTTCATATGGCCCAAATTATAAGCTTGGTTGTGACAGCCTTGAAAAATTAGCCGCTGGCAGTGTGGGGGGAAAGACATTACCCTCTTTTAGTTTCGCTGGTGGATAAAGCTGTTGTCGTAAAGTGAATTTTATAGCTTCACATCGTATCATAGGCAGAGGTAATTTAGTAAAAAAGCACTTTGTACCGCACCCACCCACGAAAATAGGGCATTATTTTCGAGACTTTAAGTGTTGATATGTGGAATGTACGCCATCATTAGTTAGGAGATTTATGACCATAGCAGAAAGTTATGAGGTCGTATTATTTAAAGAATAATTATTCAAATATATAAATATAATAATTATTTCTTGTAATTACACTTAGGAACGCAAAAAACGTTTATAAATTTCAACAACATAAATAAGTTGTAACATAAATAAATTTTAACCTAAAAAAATGTCCTAAAAAAATTTCCAAGAGGTCTTTGTTCAATTTCTGTTACGTAATTTTTTTTCATACGATTTCTAAAAAAGGATATACACTAATATCAATTAAATTATAATACTTTTATTATTCCAAAGGGAAAGGGAAAGAGATGACCCGTCAAATCATTGATCGTGATTTTAAATTTGTAGGAATAACAAGAGAAATTCCAGCCTCACGCTTTATCCCGCATATGCTACATGCTGGGTACAGCGTGTAAGTAGAGGGAGCCTAGTATTAAAACACTCTGCTCTCCACTTTCCGCTGTATTCTGGAGGAAAGATTTTTTAACAAAAAAAAATATATTATAGCATAGCGACAAGTTAACAGCCGTCCTATAAAGGCCGTCCAACTCAACGTGCCCAATGTAATACGAATAGAAGACGAGAGTTGGTACGAGCTCGAGTTTAATATACGTTTAAAGTTTTCAAACGAATGCATTGTTTTGGAAGTAACACAACATACCGATTTATATCCAAACTTTTGCTTGGGCGTGCATTCTCTTAACGATATTGAAGGCAATTTATAAAATTTTTATTGTGTATTTTATGTTATTTGATTTTATTGAGGCCGTTGAATCGTTTGAGGCCAGTCGTGGCGCAGCGGCACGAAGTGTGACTGTTAAACCGACTGGTTGTGAGTTCGGTCCCCACTCGCACATATTTACTTAAATTTATATTTCCATTTCTTCGCTCTGGTGTCGAGGACAAGCGCGGCGTTGAGTTCTGCCACTCAACACGTAATGTCTCCAGAATTCGGCAAGTGGGGAACGGAGTTCTCAACACTAGGTTCCCTCTATCTACCCTGCAGTGTGCGGGATACAGTACGACACACAAACAACCTGATGCTAGTATTGATATCCTCTCAAATAGCCCTGAAGTATATAAAACTAGAGTTATTGCATTCCTGCGCTCTTCTCCGTCTTGATACTCAGATGTCATCCTATCTCGATCACGTTTCTGTATGTTATTTCTTATATTTTATATTTCTGTTTTATTATATGTACCTATATAGATTTTATTAAGTTTTTTTTCTTGTTACATAATAGATTATAATAGTTATGTAAGTAATTAATTTTAGTTATGAAACTGTCCCTATTCACGCCGTAGCAGCTTATAAGTAAAACAACACTAAGCCAATAGTTTTTAAGACATAATTGTAATATTTGATTAAGTGTATGTTTTGTTAGTTGTCCTTAATAAATAAATAATAAAAAATAAATAAATAATAATACAGCGTGAAGCTGATTTATTTATTTATTTGTTGTATAGTAGCTTCACAGATTTTAAACGTGACAGTTGTTTTGACAGGGTTCAATTTCCACTCGAGGAAATGATTTTTTTCTTCAAAGCTCTGGTAGGAAGTTAAAGTGTAGCGTTGTGTTCGGCCTTTTAATACGCAATATATTGAAAATATGGTGGAAGGTGGTGAACAGTTAGTATCTTAATATTTAGTTCCCTCTTCCTAGCTTACGATGTATACAAATTGAAATAGATTACCAAACAATATTTAAAGAAAGCAAATTTAACGAAAATTTATTTTAATAGCCTTAATCTTTGAGCAGGACTTAAAACCTAAATCTGAAGCAATAAATAAGTAAAGCATTTCACAGCATCGCATCGATCTTCATTCTCTTGAGATAAAGATCGCTGTCCAGTAAGTGTTGTGCTATACAGAAAATTTTCTAAGACCCTCATTTTAGTATAGTAGAAGGTTTTCATATGATTAATGTTAACTTCACGCTGTATCCTGGATAAAGCAGGGCTTTTTATAAAATCAAAATATTAAATACCTGATTTCCTTGAGGGAGAATCGAACCCATAACCTATAGCGTATATAGTCACACGCATCTAACCCCCATCTAATCTAGACCCCAGTGCTACGACTGGCCTCAATTACATAATTATTTTAATAATACCAATATGACATTTGTTAACGTTATTTTATACTGTATAGAATATCCATTATTTATATAAATTTAACAAAAACATATATAAAGCCAGTAGCTGTAAGGATTATTGTGGGAACCCATAACTAGAGCGTACTTATGACTTTTGAATATCGCTACGTCGCTACACTGCTACGTTGCTACGATTCTACGATTTGTTATGATGAATTCGTTGTTAATAAATTGTTAAAACAAACTATTATAACTGAGTAAACACGATGGTTATGGTGTCGATTTCTATTCGGGGAAATAAAATATTTATTAATTCTTTTCCTCGCTCTAATAACGAGGCAAAAGCGCGGCGTTGAGTTCCGCTAATCAACACGCAATGTCTAAAAAATTCGACTAAAAGTGGGAAACTTAGTATCCTCACAATAGGTTCTATTTCCGTATAAGTAAGCTTAATAATTTCTTTGTAAAAAAATTTGAAATAAGTATCATATAACAACACATAGATGTATTATATTTAGGCAACACTCATATCATCCAGTAGACACTCGAAATTGAAACCTATAGTTTCTGATTGAGCTGCCGTTCGCAAACGTCGCCATTACCTGCCGTGTATACTGGATTTACCGTGGACACTACCACAGTTTACAAATTACAGTATAACAACATAATTTTTATTCGTTTTTATTTATATGAAGTCGCTATGATCGATTACACGAATTGAACAACATATTACATCTATAAATTAATTTTGGAGTTTATTTTACCTTTACGCTGTATCTCGCGTAAAACAGGATAGGGAGAGGGAATCTAGCGCTAAGTCACTCCAAAATAT
This sequence comes from Heliconius himera, assembly GCA_021202915.1. Classification (NCBI taxonomy): domain Eukaryota; kingdom Metazoa; phylum Arthropoda; class Insecta; order Lepidoptera; family Nymphalidae; genus Heliconius; species Heliconius himera. The sequence continues at coordinate 465,836 of JAJHJA010000492.1, forward strand.
CCACCTGATATTCAAGACATTGCGTGTTGAATGTTGGAACTCAACGCCAAGCTTTGTCTATAATTTATATACATCTATCGCATTTCACAGTCAGGCGCTGTGCCTTAATAGTATATATGGAGGTTATTTTGTTACCCTATGTTGATGTTCAATCCATACATCATTTTAACTAGGTATTATGTAAAGCAAACGTATCTCAGGTCTTTTTTTATGTGTCTACTGAAAACGAACAAAAGATTAAAAAAATATATTTTTTCTTTAATTTAGAATATTATTACTAGCACACTAGCTTTGTATTAACTCAACACATTTTTTTATTGTTTTATCATTCATCTATTTACTTATTAAAAAAAACACCAAACTACCATATTAAGGGTTGCGTCTGTCTTCTATTGCTGAACATATTTTAAATATCTATTATATTTCATACAAAAAAATACTTTTAATTAAAACGTCAAAACGACATTAAATTAAAATTAAAATATATTAAAAAAAAATGAGGCCAGTCGTAGCGCAGCGGCACGAAGTGTGACTGTAAAATCGACTGGTTGTGGGTTCGATTTACTTAAATTTATATTTCCGATTTACTCAAATTTATATTTCCATTTATTCGCTCTGGTGTCGAGGCTAAGCGCGGCGTTGAGTTCTGCCACTCAACACGCAATGCCTCCAGAATTCGGCAGAAAGTGGGGAACGTGGTGCCTTAACACTAGGTTCCCTCTGCCTACCCTGCTGTGTGCGGGATACAGCGTGAAGCTGATTTAATTTGATTTAATTAAAAAAAAATCTATTTCCCTTTCATACGTTCTTTAAAAATAGAAAATAGTCCATTTATAATACTGCTATATTTATTCTACAACACCTACGTCAGTGGATTCAATTAGCAACGGTATTAACGAGAGATTATCGATGGCGAGACCCTCTAGCAAGATATTAATATTGCAAGTCGAACGGAAAACCCAGATCTTGCCAATTATCACCTATTACTATAATCTTTAAAATTCCTCTTAGAGGACAGTCGTGGCGCAGGGGCACAAAGTGTGACTGTAAAACCGATTGGTTGTGGGTTCGATCCCCACTCGAGGAGATGAAATATTTACTTAAATTTATATTTCCATCCATTTCATTCCATGAAATATTTATCTAAATTAATATTTACTTAAATTTACTTAACCTAGTGTTGTAGACACTCCGTTCCCCACTTTCTGCCGAATTTTGGAGGCATTGCGTGTTGAGTAGCAGAACTTAATGCCGCGTTTGTCCTCGACACCAGAGCGAAGAAATGGAAATATAAATTTAAGTAAATATTTCATCTCCTCGAGTGGGGATCGAACCCACAACCAGTCGGTTTTACAGTGACACTTTGTGCCCATGCGCCACGACTGGCCTCATATTAAGCTGATGTTGTATATATTATTTATATACATAATTAAATAAGCAATATTTATTAATAAATAGATTTAATCTGTAATCCTATATAGTAACAACGCACTAATCTAGCATTACCCCAGTTAATCCTATTAAACTGCCTAGCAGTTTTATGCTGCTTAATATTTTAATTGGAACAGTTAGAATGTTCAGTTTGTTATTGGGATTATTGTAGGTATTGACAGCCTTATGTTAAGATATGTAGTCACTTATATAAGGATTAAACGTAAAATTAAGATTTTTTCCGAGAAATTCGAGAATTTTTAGATTAGCTACTTTTTCACAAGGTTTTTCATCGGTCAGTCAGTAATAGAAAAGTATTTTATTGATAAATAGACTACTCTGTCATATGTATCTATCTCTATCATTATATCACTCAATCTTCTTTTTATAATTCGGGCTTTTAGATTTTGATGTACGAATTTTAAATAGATACGTTCTTCCAAATGTATATATAACCTGCGCCTGACAGTAAACCTCACGGTAGTGGGTTCACCTCCCAATCAGTGGACTCCCACTAAATATTTTCATTTGCTCAATCTGATGATGAAACAAAGCGTGGTTCAGTTATACCACCAGATACTTATTTTCTCGAATATTAGGCGGTACGGGGGGAACTTCTTAACACTGGGTTCCTTCGACGTTCTCTACTATATACCGGATACAGTTCTAGCTCGGAAACGTCACGAATTTACAAACATCGATTTTAGCTACTTACTAACTGACTTTTTTTTATCAGCCTCACGCTGTATCCCACACACAGCAGGTTAGGCAGAGGGAACCTAGTGTTAAGACACTCCGTTTCCCACTTTCTGCCGAATTTTGGAGGCATTGCGTGTTGAGTGGCAGAACTCAACGCCGCGCTTAGCTTCGACACCAGAGCGAAGAAATGGAAATATAAATTTAAGTAAATATTTCATCTCCTCGAGTGGGAATCGAACCCACGACCAGTCGGTTTTACAGTCACACTTCGTGCCGCTGCGCCACGACTGGCGTTTAATTCAGAATTTGTACTTTAATAGGTGTAGTCTATTATATTGTTAAAAACAACATTAAACTAAGCATATTAAAATAAAGAATGCTGCAAATAAGTCAAAGTATCAAAAAAAACACAGCTATAGATAAATTTATTAGATTTATTCAGGTGATCATTTCTCTGCCCCTATGGGTCCGAAAGGGGCTGGTGAGAACAAATCGCCTAACATTAGCCAATTTGTCCAGCAATTTGTCAATTAGGGAATTTCTTTTAATAGTAAGTTTAGTTATTATTACTAGAAATAGATAAAAATAATGTTATTTAGCCTTCTAGGAGAAAACAAAAATATTATAAATTGCAGCTTTTAGTTGCACCATTTAACACAAGATGTTAGTCGAATTTTGTCAGCGCAGAGCAGGCGTTAGTTTCTCTTTTTTTTATGGAAAATTTAAGGTAAACGAGCGTGCGGGTCACCTGATGGTAAGTGATCACCGCCGCCCACGATCCCGTGCAACACCAGAGGAGCTACAGGTGCGTTGCCTGCCTTTAAGGTGTGTAGGGCGTGGGAGTCCGGCATTACCTGATGTGAAACGCAGTGGCATAAAGCTACTTAACGCTGGTTTTAAATGCCGGGGGTGGTAATGATCCGGTCGAGTCTGCCCATGCGTGTTGCCATTGATGGCGACGTGACTCTACCACACGTACTTTAGTCGCCTCTTACGACACCACCAGTACCAGGATGATTCTATTCTAGACCGGGATCACACAACGGATTCTCTATAAACAATAATTTTAAAGGAAATACATTATACATTTCTTTTAACTTTTTATTGATATTTTGTTGTTAATTGTCTCCTGTATTCTTTATCTTCATCATGTATGGGCAGAAAAAATATAAATATTTCGCCGTCCCCAGAGAACAAAATGATAACCACAAAAACTAGGCATCTAAAAACATAATTATACATTAAACAGTTTATAGTATTCTTCACAATCGCGATTTGATTGTTTACAGTAAAGGTTGCTTACCATATTTACGTTTTATTTAAAAAATCCGATTATATTAATACAATCATGTTATTAAATACAGGCATTTATCAATTCGCACGAGAATAAAATGGTAATCAGCTTCACACTGTATCCCGCACACAGCAGAGTAGGCAGAGGGAACTTAGTGTAAAGACACTCCGTTTCCCACTTGCTAACAAATTCTGAAGGCATTGCGTGTTGAGTGACGGAAGTCAACGCCGGGCTTTACCTCGACACCAGAGCGAAGAAATGGATTCCTCGAGGAGGGATCGAACCCACAACCAGTCGCGTTTGTACAGTCACACTTTGTACCCCTGCACCACTGACCTCAATGATATGATGCTATTATTGCTATAAAACCTAACCTTATTGAGGTTACACCTATTGAAATAAATTGTAACAGAATATAACAATGTATGAAGTTGCTTGGTATTTCTGAGAATGAAATAGTAAATTAACTTTTATTTAATTTAATTAGTAAATAAATTAAACTTATTTTATTTTGTATTATTTTATATATTAAATAACTAGTGTTTTGTGGAAATTATATACGTTATTTTTAAATAAGTAATAGTACCGTAAAAAAAATAGATTTCAGAGGAGCCCTGTATCTTCATTATAAGATAGACTATTATTTTTCGTATCGGTAAAGAATACCTTTTTTTATTTGTCCTGAAAATATTTTAACAAGATAGAGGAAACCCAGTGTTAAAACACTAAGTTTACCACGTTCCATTCAGTTTCTAATACATTGCGTGTCGAGTGGCAGAACTCAACGCCGCACTTTATCTCGTAACCAAAGCTTAGTAAGTATATAAAAATAACTCATCCACCAATTGAGAATCGAACCAGCAACAATCACGAAAAAAAACTCTAATCAAAATTCAAAAATAAAAACGCAATAGCCCAAAAAATAATGACCTTTTTCTTTCCACTTATAAATTAGCTGAATTTTTCGTCGTTCGAGCCCAATTAAACCCAAACTGTTTCAAAAAGGAGTGCTTAATTACGGAGTACGATCAAGTCCGTATTTCCATCGGATGCAATATTCATTAGGCGTTGACTATTTCGATTTTTACTAAGGGCCATCTATTATGCGAGACTGTTTGTTTATGACACGTTAAAATGTTCGCTTTATGCAATCTGCCCTGTTGCCTCGAATTCGGCTATTTGATTTTTATATACAGCTTCACGCTGTATCCCGCACACTGCGGGGTAGGCAGAGGGAACCTAGTGTTAAGACACTCCGTTCCCCAATTTCTGCCGACTTCGGGAGGCATTGCGTGTTGAGTGGCAGAACTCAACGCCGCGCTTGTCCTCGAAACCAGAGCGACTAAATGGAAATATAAATTTAAGTAAATATTTCGTCTCCTCGAGTGGGGATCGAACCCACAATCAGTCAGTTTTACAGTCACACTTTGTGCCCCTGCGCCACGACTGGCCTCCTCTCTCATTTTTAGGTTAGTGTTAATTAAAGTTTTTTTTTATTGCGACACATTGACATATTTATCTGTTGTTTTATGGAGTAGATAAGAAGAAAATAATGTTATATCACTTTTTAATTTATAAGTAAATCAGTCAAACTTAACCTTCTTCACTATATATGTAAGATATAACGTAAACCTACTAACTAACGCAATCAAAGTAATATAATAATTTACATAATATTAAAAAAAAAACAAAAAAAACGAGGTGCTATGCATTTATGCTTAGATACAGAAGAGATATTAAATAAAAAAATATTTGTAAAAACAAAAACCCCGACTGCATCAAACTAAAAAGAAAATAAACAAGCCCAATAGTTTATTAGGATTAACAGTCGGGACCTCTTTAAATTATGCGGCGTTCCTGGTAAAGATTTTATTGATTGAAGAATTACTTATAGGTCCCGACTGTTAATCTTAATAAACTATTGGGCTTGTTTATTTTCTTTTTAGTTTGATGCAGTCGGGGTTTTTGTTTTTACAAATATTTTTTTATTTTTCATTTTTTTGTTAGAATTTATTATGGTAATGATAATCATGATATACCTTTTTGAAATCCTGAAATTGAGCTCTTGAGTTTGATACCCATATTGTAGTATTAGAACCAAAATTTTTTTTTTTCACTAAGTCCAATGGCATACCACAGCCGCCATGATTATTTTTTATTAACGTCACCTATCTAAGAACACTTGGGCTGTTAATACAAATCTAACGATACCTCAAATATGTAAATCCGTTCAGCGGTTCTGGAGATACGAGGTAATAAAGAATATTACATACATACAAGATACGCGCGAAAAACATAACCCTTCCTTAGCAGTCGGGAAAAAAGGAGCTAAACTTCTGGAAGCGCTTCGCTAAGTATGTCGATCAAGAGCGTCAAATTCTAAGAAACAGAAAAGATCGTCAAGGAACGGGCACTAAATTTAGATTTTCATATCATAGGAATACTAAGATCTGGATTTAAAAAAAACATAAAACTGATGAAGAGATAACTAAATGTTCAAGTTTTATAAATTAAGAGACCTGTTTTGTTGTATAATGTTTTTCCTTATGAAATATAAATAAACTGTTTTTCTTATATACTTGGTCTATTAATATATACTTTAATATATAATATCAGATTAATAAAGTTAGTAGTATATACGAAATCCAAAATACGTTCACTCAAACATACGCACGTTGAGCCGACGTACGGTTATCTTTAGCCTGTAGTGAAATATGGTATCTAGGGTTATTAGATCCCTTTTATGAATACTTCGTAAAAGTATTCTACATACTTTTACGAAGTATTCATAAAAGGGATTTGTGTGAAATTTGGGACTGAGGAGCAAATCCAAGTGAATAGATAGACCTTTGTTAACTTTAGTAGTACTACTGAGACAACAGTATCAAAGATGCTGACGTAAAAATCAGAGATCGTGTGGTCATCTACCACGAACCATGTGTCAACCACGTACATACGAAAGAGTAGCGTTCCGTTCTCCCTAACTAACTCGCTAGAGACAATAGTGAAAAAAATTAAAAAAAATACTTTACGCTCCAAAACTGCTGAAATCATATAATAAAACAAATTGGCCAGTCGTGGCCCAGCGGCACAAGGTGTGACTGTAAGTGACTGGTTGTGGGTTCGATCCCCACTCGAGGAGATGAAATATTTACTTAAATTTATATTTAATTTTTTTCGCTCTGGTGTCGAGGTTAAGAGAGAATTCAGCAGAAAGTGGGGAACGAAGTGTCTTAACACTAGGTTCCCTCTGCCTACCTTGCTGTGTGTGGGATACAGCGTGAAGCAGATTTTCTTTTTCAAACAAATTAATTTAATTTTTTAATCAAATATCAATTTTAACCGTTTAGTCAAGTACCATGCTATATGCATAGAAAGTGCAATCCACTAGTAAAGTATTCGAGGTCACCGATGTCATTACGCTTTAATTTACATTCAAAAGCGCTCATTAAATTAAATTTGCGCTAATTTGTTGCCCACTTGACATTTCCGTAGCAATATTATGGACGGCGTCACCATTTAAAAAAATCCGATCAAACGTAAGACGGACAGATCAGACAGAGGGTTCCGTACAAATTTCAAGATTGTAAGTAAAAAAAAGTACAACTTATAAAAGTTGATAAACTTAAATTTGCTCTTGCGTTGGTGCTCATTTTTTTGGAAATTAAGAATATTTATTCGTTTGTTATAGTTTTAACTGTAATATAAATATAAATAACTTTCTTTCTGTATTTGTACTACACTTATAATTTTTTTTAATTGTAGGTGTATCTACAATTATTAAATTTGGTGTGTTCCCGTATTGGAAATACCCTATAGATTATTATTATGGGGCGTATAACATTGACAAATTTAAGTTTGCGATTGTGAGCACTCATTTTGTAATGATAATAATTATTACAATATGTGTATTTTATAGTAAAAAATAATGAAATATAATTTTGTAATATTTTCTTCCATAAAATATCTAAATTTTTTTACTATACGAATTTTTTTGTATTGTATCAATATTGTTGACTTAGAGGTTTAATTTTTTTCTGTGCATCAAGGGACCATATATAAATGGATATGGCAGACACATAGAAGGACAGCAAAGTGAACCTGTAAGAGTTAAAATTTTTCCTTATAAGATACGGAACCTTAAAAAATATTATAAAATTTCAAGGTAAACATTTTGTTAATGCTTGTTAATGAACTTGTTTCAGCTATTTTTTTATACAGGTTTACTTCTTAATACATAAATATTAATGTGAAAAATGCATTTTTTTTAATGTTATCGAATTAACAGAAAGAACTTAGTGCAATGATATGTAGTTTTCCCACTATTTTTTTTTGTCTAAGCAACATTTTCACTTTGCTTATGATTTTCTTTATTATTGATATTATTTAATTACTACAGTCGTGGCGTATCGAACTGTTCGTGATGATTATAGATTCAATCCCCAATAGGGGGATTGAGTTATTTTCAATTGCTCGCCCTGGTCACTTTAATTTCACCACCCAACACTACAAAGAAAATGAAAAATATATAAATTAGAAACCGATGTGTCTTGACACTAATTTCCATTTACCTATTCATAAAAAACATAAAGAATAAAAAAAACCTAAGCACAAACAAACATACATAAAAACATAATAAATACCAAATTTAACATAGCAAAAACCACTTCCATACATCAAACTACCCACAATATTGTATCAAAATCAATTCGCCGTCAAAATTTAACGTACGTTTCGCGTACTTGGATTACGAAGATTAATGCTGTATGAAGTGCGGGCTGTAAATCGCTCCACTGAATACCTGCGCGTTATAAATTACTAGTGTGTTTCAAACCTAAACCGTGTCATGGCTCCGGCTTGGCTTGTAGCCTTATTATAGCTTATTAGGTTAATTGTTACTATTTTATTTACGTTTCACTGTCATTCTGTTTGATAAATTCTTTAGGTTTTATGTATTATTTAGTTGTGTGTTATATTTTTGTGATTTTATGTCAAAATCTTGTGCTAGATTACTATTAATTACTAGAGATGATTTTAGGTTATTGTGGCGTAGTAGGTCAAAGCTGGATTTTAAACGCAATGGTATTGAGTTAGATCCCCACTTAGATTAATTAATTATTAATATATATATATATATATATATATATATATATATATATATATATATATATATATATATATATATATATATATTTTGGAAAAGACAAAGCAAACGAGCATACAGGTCACCTAATGGTAAGTGATCACAGCCGCCCCCGCAGTGGTTACGACCCCGTCTAACACAAGAGGAGGTAGGTAGGAGATAGGTGCGTTGCTGGCCTTTGAATAAGAAAGCCTATCTTGCCGGTCAATAAAGTGGAGATAGACGCGCTTTTTGAAGCGTCGTGACGCAGCTATTTATTTAAATTTATATTTTCATTTCTTCGCTATGATTTCGAGGCAAAGCGCAGCGTTGAGTTCCGCCACTCAAAACGTAATGCCTCCAGAATTTGGCGGGAAATGGGGAACGAAGTATCTTAACACTAGGTTCCCTCACTGCACACATTATAGGATACGTCGCAAATGTCATATAAATGGTATTTAACAGCTTATAGACTTATAATCATATAGCGAATTCGTGGTTTATTGTTTTGTTTATTTTATTGTATGTCATCTTTGTTTGTATTTTATTTTACTAACATAGTTCTTTTTTTTTATTTTATTAACAAGTAATTCATTGTACTAACCAACTATGCGCCTATGTTGCTTGAGAATAAAAGATTTTTATTTTATTTTATTTTATTTTTATTATTATTTTTTTTTTATTTTATTATATTTATTGTGGGTTATACTACATATATGTAGTTTAAAATGTAAATTATTGTCTTGTATAGTATGGGATGTCGTGCAATTGCACAACGTGTGCCTTTAAACGTGACGGTTGTGGTTTCAAATTCAAAAGCAAGAATTAATTATGTTAAATTCCTCGCTCTGGTAATAAGTATAGAGAGGAGTTGGTAATGTCGCCCCACCATTTTGTTTTTACATTAAAAATATCTATATTTTGCAAATAAACGCAAATTTAACAATTCGATTTCGAACGGTTAGTCGAAAGTCGACTATAAGAAGGCGAAAACGATACATTATTTAGCCCGCCATTGATGACGTGAGACCGAGTGGATCGAAAAAATCATTCACATATAACTTTTTGACATACCATCGATCGATGTGATTTCGAGTATCTGCCTAATTATTAGCGGAGTCTTGACTCAAAAATCCTGGTCCGTGAGAGCGGCGTCACCAAAGATGTTAGTAAAATCTATGTCACCAATAACAGATTAACATGTAACGTAACGTTTTACATTTGTTTGTTTTATGGGATTAGATGTCTTCGTCTCTTTACCGAACATGCAAACCGAAGTGACTTATCACTGTGCTCTCCATGTGCAAAACTTTATAATTTAGTTTGTAAGACATCAAAGAGAGACACAAACACTTATTGAAATGGAAGTTTATAACAAAAAGCATTCAAAGTGAACGCACAAATAAAATAAAACGAAATAAAAATAAAATGTAGTCCTTGTCGTAGATCATTAGTATTCAGTATTGCTCCCAAAGTTCCATTGTCAGAGAACTTTCGAGATGTCTGAAACCTGAAATTTTCAAGGACTCCTTGTCTATTGTACGATCGCGTCAAGACGCCGACTCTACATTATAATTACGTATAATGGCGCGGAACGTATAAGAAATTATTTTCGTCTTCGATTTCTTTTTTAAATTAATAAAGTTATTATTAGTCATCAATTGTGGTTACGATTCCCATTTCATTTAAGTTACGCCACTCAACATACAAATGTCTCGAATAGAAAAATATGATGGAAAGTGGAGAGCAAAGTGTTCTAACATTAGGATCTCTCTGCGTACTCTACTATATGTGAGATACTATATCTGACGCTACTAAAAAAATCACCATAGCAGGAACGCTTAGTCTAAAATGTATGTAAGTTAAAATGATCCTCCTGTTGAAACATTCCTTACTGTTTTTCGGAACTTAACGCCATGCTTTATGTCACGAGATCAGTAAAAGGAAGATATTTTATAAATTAGAAAATCTCACGTTGTGAAAAAGCTGAGCGCATCTAATAATATTTAAGTTTGTCTGTCTGTCAAGAGCCTTATTTCAGACACGCTTGAAGATATTGAGATGAAATTAAAACCATCATAGGGTATCGTCGGTTGACTTACAATCAAGAAATTTATCAGCTAGCATCTGCAGGTAGTACTTGTTCAAGAAAAAATCCGAAAACTATACATTTGTGGTTAAATCGTGATAGCCTTAAAAGGTGTATATAAAAGCTGCTATTTCAAGTGAGGTATTAGATGAAAGGGCTTAGTAATTTCAGAAAATTTACGGTCCCTTGATTTCCTAAAAATATTGTATTTCTACATTTATTGAAAATAAATAAAAAATTGGCCATTTATATCGCAAAAAACGCGTATTTCGACACTATAAAATTAATACTTATATAGAAAACGTATAAAAATTTGAACGCAGCGGGACTCGAACCCGCGCCTCCTGGAAACCGACCAGGCGCTCTGACCACTAAGCCATGCGTTCTCGCCAAGCTGCGTCGAAATTTATATACGCTTGTTACAACTTATTTATGTTGTTAGTATCTCTGTAGGGAGATTTTTACAAATTTCCGCTACCCAAAGATAATTACTAAGAATTATCGTTTGGCAAGGGAGAATACTATTTTTTAAATAATTTTTAAAAATTTTTAAAGTGTTATTCCACACTACAGAGATCTATCTCCTATATTTCGTTAACTATTTTCCACCTCGAGACTCTGCGCAACTCAACGCTGCACTATGTCTTCTAACCACATGAAGGAAACGAAAATAATTTATTCATCTGGTTGGGAATTGAACCCACAATATTCGCGGCCTCTACATAAATATTTATTTTTCATATGAATCAGAAATACCTTCCTAAAAACCTACTATAAGGACAAATATATATTTCTACATGTAATATATTATAGAAACTCAATACTGTATACTAATTCAATTTAGGGTCAATACAAACTTGGCACTTTGACGTGCCACAAAAGACATTTCCCATAGACCTTTGATCAAAGGGCGTCGGAATTGAAACGGATGGGACTGTACATACCTATATATATATTTACAGTTATATATTTATATGCATTCAATTCGACAACTTCTGTTTGTGTAAAGGAAAATTCTAATTTATTTAACGTAATCGCTTCATAGAAATTGTAAATATTTAATTAATTAAGAAATATAAATAAATAAGATTCTCCATTCTCCTTCCTTTCGGATTCTTGCAGTTCTTTAAAAAAGTAAGCAATTGAATACTGTCTTCATGGCTGGTAGCTTTATCTGCGTGGAAAAGTAAATTTGAAGAATTCGGTAAAATTCTATATTTGCTTAAAATTTTGAAAACAGTTTTTTTATTTATCATTATAGAAATTTTCATTTTACAGATATAAAATAAAAAATATCTATAATAAAGATAACCATACTGAAATAACCAACCAATTTTCGCTAAATACACTTTAATTGGATTAAATAAATAATTTTATAGTTCAAGTGAGCAAAGGCGTGTGCTGCTGTTAGTTAATAAAAAAAGCTGACAATAGATAGATAAAAATATCGTAAATGACATAACTACGACTTCGAATAAAAGCTATTTTTAATTTTAAAATAATACTAGAAAAAAATAAAAAAAGGAATGAAAAAAAGAAGAATTCAACTGTCGTAGTTCAGCGGCTCAGCGTCTGACTCCAAATGCATTGGTTGTGGAATCGATTCCCACACGAGCTAGTGAATTATTTACAATTCCTCGCTTCACTAACACCACGAAATGTCTTGAAAGTTGAGTGGAAAATTAATAGCAAAGTTTTTTAACCTCTGCTTATTATACTGTTTACGAGATACAATGTGAAAATATAAAAAAAATATATGATAATAACAAAAGAGTCCTGTCAAAAAAGAAACAAAACTAAAAATAGAATTTCCCAAAAACAACGGTTTGGCACACATTAAACTTAAAAGCCTATTCCGAGGGGTTAAGGTATTAGTGCATACATAATATAGCATGAGGAAATTTGGCCGATACTTTGCTCTACTATTAATGTTGTGGGTTCTCTTCCTATTCGGAATTTATTCGTGTTGCTAAATATTTTATAAAATCCATCATATATAATGATATACGACATAAATATGAGGCCAGTCGTGGCGCAGGGGTTTGTGTGACTATAAAATCGAAAGGTTGTGGGTTCGATCCCCACTGGAGGAAATTAAATATTTACATATTTACATTTACATTTTCATTTCTTCGCTCTGGTGTCAAGGCAAAACACGGCATTGAGTTCCGCCAATCAACACGCAATGCCTCCATTACTCAGCGGAAAGTGGGGAACGGAGTGTCTTAACCCTCTACTTACCCTGCAGTGTGCGAGATACAGCGTGAAGCTGATAATAATAATAATAATATATAATGGTACTTATTGCTGGCAACTTTGCTTGCGTGGAATTTAAGATGTTAAATGTAAAATTCCGATTTTTCCCGTTCCTGTGGGAATTTAGAGAAATTCTCTCTTACTACTCCGCTACGCTTCACAACTTACCCACATGCCAAATTTTAACTTTCTAAGTGCAGTAGTTTCGTATGTGCGTTGCCTGTTCAGCAGGAATAGAAGGAATACCAAATCATGGTACATTTATTAAAATCTAAAATATTTATGAAGTATTTAAATTTTTTATAATTTAACTCAAACAGCTATTGAAATATATTCACGTTTTAAAACTGAAGTGTTTTTGATTGACTCACTCATCAAAAACCTCATCCACATCGAGATGACCTAGAAATTTAATATTTGGTACCAAGATAGATTGGTAACTACTATTAAGAAAATAAAAAAAATGGTACTTAGATTAAAGATCGTAAGTAAGCAAAGCGATTTTGATAACAAAAATATATCATTGGTTAATAGTAATTATTTTCAATTAAAAAAAAGTGAAATGAGGACCAAGTTCAACAAGGCAATATATACCAAACCGAACATCAACCTAATAGGATAACTCCAATACAAGCTGGAAGTACACGATACAGATATAATACAGCCCCTACGTAAAAAAAATTGAGTGACAATTTGAGCTAAATCTAACAACACTAGGTTCTACCACTGCGCCAGCACGGTCTGTCTCTACATTATATAAATAAATAAATAAATCAGCTTCACGCTGTATCCCGCACACAGCAGGATAAGCAGAGGGAACTTAGTGTTAAGACACTCCGTTCCCCACTTTCTGCCGGATTCTGAAGGCATTGCGTATTGAGTGGCAGAACTCAACGCCGCATAATATATTAAATACATAATATTTACATTATATATTATTTATTTATTGCATATATTTATATGAAGTTTTAATTTATAATACATAAATAGAACAACCATTAATAAATAATAATATATTTGCTAACAAAACCAAACAACATATTCGATACCCTTGTGATACGCTTGCATAAATATTTTATTAAATTGTATAACTTTAACGAGATTGACTATATTTTATAACACAACATGAAAACAACGTGTGAAATTGAATATTTAAATTAGAATTGCATCGTAATATGTTTTTATAAAATGTCGTAAAAACTTTTAAAATGGGTTAAATTGATTTAACAAAGACTAGAAATTAAAAAAGAATCTATTTTTTAAATTCTGAAATATACCTACACATATCGACGCTATAGTGGAGAGGCTCGATGGTTGCAAGTTAGTTTATCATTCAAAGGAATCTTTTTTTTTTTTTATTTTTCGCTCTGATAAAAAGACAAAGCGCGGCGTCGTGTTCCTCCACGCAATATCTAGAATTGGGCGGAAAGTAGGGATCGGAGTGTCTTAACACTAGGTTCCCTATCCGTACCCCGCTATGTATATCACGAGTAGTAGAAAAAAATATCTTAAAAAGAGAAAAAGAACCAAAATTTTATTTACTTTTTGTTTCTGTTAGAACAAATATAAAATTATAAACACATCGAATCCACAGTTATCTTGTCATGCGGTAAAGGATCTATTTATTAACAATTCAGCGATTTTAAATAGAATCGAAAACGTGCCAACTCGCCTGTAGCCGGTTTGCGGGCCGTAAGAGATGTCATATTATATTAATGTTTATACCACTGTAGTGAATATTATCTTTTAATAAAATTAATTCATAATCATAATAATAACTAAAACTATTTTATTCTATATTTACATTATATTCTTACACTACGTTCTATTTTCAAATTTACTTAAAACTAAAGTGTTAATATTTATATTTATTATAAATCATCCACACGCAGCGCATTCGCAAGACAAACTTGTTTTTTTGCTGTGCGTGACGTAGCCTGCTTGCTAGCTACGAGTAAAGAGTCGGCTACTATCGCTTGCGACGTTCACTTGTTTTAATATTGTACTCATTACTTGTATTCAATTTTAAGCCTTATCTTCTTGTAATTACGTATCTGTTTCGCTTATCTGTTTTTCTAGTATTTCTTTAAATTTCTTTCTTTCCTTCTGTGAGTGTGTAAAATTATTATCTTTGTATCTCTGCTTAAGTGTTAAATAAATTTGGACTATTTTTCCACAATATTCTGGAACTTTAATTTCACTCCGTAATTAAAATTTTAAAATATTATTAAAATAGCGTAAATCACAAAAACCGCTATATTGGTGACCCCGAAATTAGTGAGCACTACATTAAATATCTACGTTTTCTGCTGGCGAGAAGATTAAAAACGGCAAGAGGCCATTTTGACGACCTTTGCAAGGTGACCTCTAGTACACGATGGAGGACGCGACTACATCCAACGTTTGTAGGATTGGCGTGCGTATTCCACCATTCTGGCCGGAAGAACCAGCCCTTTGGTTTTCACAAATTGAAGGTCAGTTTGCTTTATCTAATATAACAAGTGATGCTACAAAATTTTATTACGTTGCCGCTCAGTTGGACAATCAATTTGCTGTCGAGGTGAAGGATATTATAATTTCTCCTCCCGAGACGGATAAATACGTCACTCTTAAAACGCAGCTAATTAAAAGATTATCTGCGTCTCAAGAAAAGAAGGTGATGCAGTTGCTGAGGCATGAGCAACTAGGTGATCGCAAGCCATCGCAGTTTCTGCGATACATACAAGATCTTGCGGGTTTGTCTATTCCCAAAGATTTTTTAAAAACATTATGGTCAAGTAGATTACCACAAAATATTCAAACTGTTATAGCTTCGCAGCCTGATCTACCTATAGAAAAATTAGCTGACCTGGCAGACAAGGTGCACGAAATAGCACCCTCATCACCACAAGTCGCAAGCACGTCTGCGATGGCCACACCCCCTGCACCCTCCATGTTGGAAGAAATGGCCAAGCAGATCCAACTCCTGACCAAGCAGGTATCAGAACTCTCGACCCAGGTACGTCATAATTCGGTACCATCAAAATTTAGAGAGCGTTCCCGGAGCCATTCCAGGCATCGTCGGAAGGTAACTTCCCACCAAAAATGTTGGTACCATTTTAAATTTGGTTCCAACGCGAAAAAATGTGTACTGCCATGTACTTACGGAGAGTCGGAAAACTCTCTGGGCAGCCGGAAGTAGCGGCTAACGTCTGCCCTTTACCTACAGGCCGTCTTTTCATTACCGACCGTATTTCAAAAATGCTTTTCCTCATAGATACTGGTTCTGATCTCTGTGTTTTTCCACGGTTGGCTACCAAGGCGCCCTGTACCAAGACGAAGTATGAACTTATGGCAGCCAACGGTACAGTCATTCACACTTATGGTCCTACGTTATTGCAGTTGGACCTAGGACTGCGACGTACTTTCACCTGGAAATTTACCATCGCTGATGTTTCGAAACCGATTATCGGCGTAGATTTTCTGATATTTTACAATCTTCTTGTAGATTGCAGATATCAGCGCCTCGTCGATGGAACAACTACACTATCAGTGCAAGCACTAAAAGAAAATATCTCCGATGACCTTGCGTCAGTCAAAGCCATCTCGGGAGAATCAAAATACCATCAGCTGCTTCATGAGTTCCCAGAGGTAACGAGACCATCAGGTACGTCTTCCCTACCTAAGCATAATACTGTACATTACATCAAAACCATTCCCGGACCACCAGTTACCAGTAGACCTCGTCGTTTAGACCCAGTTAGACTGAAAGCGGCCAAAAAAGAATTTGATGATATGCTCTCACAGGGAACTGCCCGCTCGTCTAACAGTTCGTGGTCTTCTGCTCTGCACTTAGTTAAGAAGAAGGACGACGGATGGAGACCATGTGGTGATTATAGAGCACTCAATGCTCGCACAGTACCTGACAGGTATCCTATACGCCACATTCAAGATTTTTCCTACCAACTATCTGGTTGTTCAGTATTTTCAACTATCGACTTGGTTAAGGCGTACAATCAGATACCGGTACACGTCGATGATATCCACAAAACAGCCATTACAACTCCTTTTGGACTTTTTGAGTTTCCGTACATGACCTTCGGACTGCGCAATGCAGCACAAACCTTTCAAAGGTTCATGGACGAAGTACTACGTGACTTTGATGAGTTTTGTTTTGGTTACTTAGACGACATTTTGGTATTTTCCAGTTCTGAAGAGCAACATCAGCGCCATATCAGACTACTCTTCACCAGGCTCAAGGAGTATGGTGTTTTGATAAACACATCCAAATGTGTCTTCGGGCAGCGACAGGTAAAATTTCTTGGTTACCTAGTGTCAGGTTCTGGGACTCAACCTTTAGAAACGAACGTAAAGAGCATACAGGAGTGCAGCGTGCCTAAAACTGCTAAGGAATTAAGACGTTTCCTTGGTATGTTTAACTTTTATCGTCGTTTTATTCCCGGCGCCGCAAACATTCAAGCACCATTAGACTCTGCGCTTTTAGGACCCAAGATGAAAGGAGCTAGGCCGATCACAATGACACCTGAGATGATGGAAGCTTTTGATAAATGTAAGACTTGTTTATCTCAAGCCACGTTATTAGCTCATCCAGATTCATCTGCAGAGCTAGCTATTGCCACTGATGCATCTGATGTCGGTATTGGAGCAGTACTTCAGCAACGTGTCAACAACGTATGGCAACCTCTTGGTTTCTTTTCTAAAAAACTAACATCTGCACAAAAGAAGTATAGTCCTTACGACCGAGAGCTTTTAGCTATTTATGAAGCCATTAAATATTTTCGACACATGGTTGAAGCTAGAAACTTTGTGATTCACACTGATCATAAACCTCTCACCTATGCATTCAACATTAATAGGGAGAAATGCTCACCGCGCCAATATCGGTACTTTGACTATATTTCACAGTTCACAACCAGCATTCAATACTTACCAGGACGTTTGAACGTAGTGGCTGATACACTGTCACGACTGGAAGAGGTGAGTCGTTCTATTGATTACCAGGCTCTGGCACTTGCTCAAGATACTGATCCTGAACTGCTAGGTCTGCTTCAAAAAGGCTCATCGTTAAAACTGGTTAAGGTAGACTTGCCAGACTCTAACCAGAAGATATACTGTGACGTATCAATGTCTTCTCCACGCCCGTTCATTACTGAGAAATTTCGCCGACAAGTTTTCGAAACGTTACACAGCTTAAGCCATCCTGGTAGGACAGCTACAGTGCGGCTGGTAACACAGAGATTCGTATGGCCAGGAATTCGCAAGGACTGTAGAGAGTGGACACGAGAGTGTATACTTTGTCAAAAGAGCAAAGTTCACCGTCATACCCTTGCTCCCTTATCCTCAATCCCAACTCCTACGTCGAGGTTTGCACACATCCACCTCGACATCGTCGGACCTTTAACCATTTCGTCTGATTTCAGGTATTGCCTTACAGTCATCGATCGTTTCACACGATGGCCTGAAGCATACCCACTCAAAGACATCACAGCTGATTCCTGTGCTGCCGCCCTTCTCTCTGGTTGGATAGCAAGATTTGGTTGCCCTCTTCGAATTACAACCGATAGGGGACGTCAATTCGAGTCGCATCTCTTCAAGGCACTATCAGCCATGATTGGTGCACATCATTTTAGAACCACTTCATATCACCCAGCTTCCAACGGCTTGATTGAGAGACTCCATCGGCAGCTAAAAGCAGCTATCATGTGCCATCCCTCTTCAACCTGGACGGAAGCACTTCCGTTAGTGCTGCTGGGCATCCGTAGCGCCTGGAAGGACGACATTCAGGCTTCAGCAGCTGAGCTGGTCTACGGGGAGCCCCTTCGTCTTCCAGGACAATTTCTTGCACCCTCTGAAGATTACAAGACAGGTGATATCACAAATCTGGTTACTCGTCTTCGTGCTAGTATGGCACGACTCTCGCCGAAGCCCACGTCATGGCATAGGACAGGCCCTTTTCATATGCCGGCCGGCCTTGCAGACTCGACACATGTTTTTTTACGGCAGGACCACGTCCGCAAGCCACTGGAACCACCATATGCAGGCCCGTACAAGGTTCTTAAAAGGACGCCTAAATATTTTCAGATAGACATATCTGGTAAGCCTAACAACGTGAGTGTGGACAGGCTCAAGCCCGCATATGTTACGCGAGAGGCCGTTCCTGTATCAAACCGACCAGTTACTGCACCAAAGGCAATCTCTCAGTCTGATGTGGGGCAGAAACCTGAAAAGCGGACACGAAGCGGCAGAACAGTTAGATTTCCAGACTACTATCGCCCTTAACCAGGTCTCTGGGGGGGAGTACTGTAGTGAATATTATCTTTTAATAAAATTAATTCATAATCATAATAATAACTAAAACTATTTTATTCTATATTTACATTATATTCTTACACTACGTTCTATTTTCAAATTTACTTAAAACTAAAGTGTTAATATTTATATTTATTATAAATCATCCACACGCAGCGCATTCGCAAGACAAACTTGTTTTTTTGCTGTGCGTGACGTAGCCTGCTTGCTAGCTACGAGTAAAGAGTCGGCTACTATCGCTTGCGACGTTCACTTGTTTTAATATTGTACTCATTACTTGTATTCAATTTTAAGCCTTATCTTCTTGTAATTACGTATCTGTTTCGCTTATCTGTTTTTCTAGTATTTCTTTAAATTTCTTTCTTTCCTTCTGTGAGTGTGTAAAATTATTATCTTTGTATCTCTGCTTAAGTGTTAAATAAATTTGGACTATTTTTCCACAATATTCTGGAACTTTAATTTCACTCCGTAATTAAAATTTTAAAATATTATTAAAATAGCGTAAATCACAAAAACCGCTATACCACTATTCTGGAACCACAGAGTGTTTTAGTTCGGTGGAGATGGGGGTTCAAAGGAATTTTATAACTTTTTTCATATTTTTTTTCTATTCTAAGTGTGGAATAATACTTTAAAAATGTTAAAAGGCTAGTCGTGTTGCAGGGACACAAAGTGTGACTGTAACACTACTGGTTGTGGGTTCGATCCCTACTCGAGGAAATGAAATATTTATTTAAAATTTATATTTCCATTTCTTCGCTGTGGTGTCGAGGCAAAGGTTCTATGGTTCTATGTCAGGAGTCTTCAAAATTAATTATAGCCAACAATAGCTTTCTGCCCAGGCTCATAGCCGTACAACAAAAAGCTTAATTTCAACTCTTGTCCAGTAATCGAAACAGACAAACGCACAAACATATTCATTTTATTTTAAATTCTGATTAAAATTTTACACACATAAAATCTTATACAGCGAAAAGTGGGGAACGAAATGTCTTACAAATAGGTTCCCTCTGTCTACTCTGCTGTATGCGAGTCGCAGCATAAACCTGATTTATTTTTTATTTATAAATTCTGGTCTATTAATATTTTATCATTATCCTGAAAGATATCTACGTAAAAATAATTAATATACATAATAAACATTTATTTTACTGTTTTGTTATACGATAGTACAACTTTCATTACAAATAGAATCCAAAACCAAATAAGTTCAGTAGTTCTATCGCATTTAAATCGTATTTCTCTCACAGCATAAGCGATCAAACCTCACACGTTTACTGGTACAAGGTACTGTAGTCAGTAAGACATGCTGCATCCGTTAGCTGTAAATTTTCTAAATGTATTTATATATACGTGGTACGTATGTTATATACAATATGATTATTATATATTCAGTCGTGGCGTAGGGGCGCCACGTTTGTGGGTTCGATTCCTATTCGAGAAATGAAGTATTTAATATTTTTAATTTTCTCGTGCTGATAACGATGTAAATCGCGGTATTGTAACGTAAAGTAATATTGCCTTTATATATATAGATGGTCTTTCCAGCAAAAAAATATGTTTTCCATTCGAACCACTAGTTTCTAAGAATGAACATAGAACGAAATAAACTTTCCAGCTTTATAATATTAGTAAAGATACCGTCGTTGTATATAAATAAGTCAAACTTGCGACAAATAAACCAATATAAGATTATTGTACAATTTTTTATCCAGGACGGGATTCGAAGTCGTGACTCCTTAGAAGTCATATATACTAGTAAACACCAACATAGGAAACCTATAAAAAAATATCAAATTCAACTATAATTACTACCAAAAAATCAATTTTATACGGAAAATTCTTTTGTAGCAATATTCGCGTATACAGCGTGTTCTCGAATGCCGAGTGTCAAACGTAATTGGCAGGATATGTGGAGCAATACAATTTGTCAGATTTTGCGTATCGATGCGCTTCAATGTGGGACAATTAAGAGCACGCTGTGTAAATGTAGGTGGGTACTGTATTTTGTTTTTTAATGAAGCCATTTCATTAGTTTGGTTATGAAATATGAGTATATATCGAGAAGATAGTAAGTTCGATCTCTATTTAAACTAGTTGGCAAAATAAAAGAGTCATTTCGTCCGTTTATGTATTTTTATATTATCTAGTGATACCAATATTTTTTTTCTAGAAGGAAGAAGGTGGTCACTAACTCCTAAATCACAGTATATATATACTTTCATTTTAATAAAGATTTGTTTTATGCCACAAACATTGAGCGTTCGTGCCTTTTCTTATCGTATTTTCTTAATTAACTTATTATAGGGAAATGAATTATTAAAAAAAATAAATAAATCAGCTTCACGCTGTATCCCGCACACAATAGGGTAGGCAGAGGGAACCAAGCGTTGAGACACTCCATTCCCCACTTTCTGCCGAACTTGAATTATTATTTATTAATAATTTCATTTCTTCGCTGTAGCAATAAGGCAAAGCGCGGCGTTTCCGCCACTCAACATGCCATGCCTCGAAAATTCAGTGGAAACGGAGTCTCTTAATTAACGGAGCAAAGGGAGGGGTACACCCTAGTGTAGGGTCCCTCTGCCTACCCTGCTATATGCAGGATGCAGCGAGAAGCTGAAAAGAAAAACAGAGAAATATTTATTCCATTAATTATACAATGAATCTAGTTACGGAACCCTAATCCCACGAATATGCTGACGGATCAAACTGATGGAAGATTCCCAGGCGACCGCTCCGCGATTTCGCCGTATTAGCCTTTCAATGCCCCATTGTTTTAATTTTTATTAGTTTATTAATTGTAATACATTTTTTGACACTCTTTATTCCCACTTCGATTAAAGCAGTCCTTAGCTTTAAGAAATTATTGTATTAAGATATAATTAATAAATAATTAATAATTATTCGGTTTTTTTTCAATCTCTTGACTGCCGCAAACGTAATTGGCGCAGTCGGTAGGATTTTCGCGGGCCGGTTCGCGATCGGTTTATATTAATTACTCGATAATTATCATCGCGTCGCGTGCCGCCCGGGTGGCTATCGAGCACCATTCGAGAATCCAGAATCTACGGACCTGTGGCAGCCGGGAGTGGAATCCAGCAATCGATTCAACTGAGAAGAGACCAGATAATGCAGTTTATGTGAGTACATAAGAATTATTCTCGTGTTGCTCCTTTCTAGACCTAAGCCTATTCATAAGCTACCAAAATTTTCCATCCTAAAACATCTAGGACCCGAGAGCCTCTATCTAGGCAGGCCCGTCGGTTAGGTATAGATAGAATAAGAAATATTAATTTGGAAGAAATAAAAAATTTAAATTTAGATTGTAGTCATTCTAATTTAATTAATTTAGTTAACATGTCTCACGATCCGGACACCATATTTAAGGCCCTCCGCCTTGTCCCTGAGTTCGACGGAAACCCAAATATCTTAACTCGATTTATACAAATTTGTGACCATTTAGCGATCCAATATCTTAGTGAATTACCTGGTAGTGAATTTTCTAATGTATGCCTCTTAAATGGAATTTTAAACAAAATAACAGGCACAGCAGCAAGCAAAATAAATTCAAATGGAATACCCGATAGTTGGCTAGGTATTAAAACACTTTTAATTAATAACTTTTCCGACCAAAGGGATGAAACCGCCCTATACAATGATCTCTCCTTAGCCACACAGGGTAATAGAAGCCCTCAAGAATTTTATGACCATTGTCAAAATTTGTTTAGCATGTTAATGACTTACGTTACACTACATGAGACACTATCCACCACTATCGAAGCAAAGCGCGATTTATATAAAAAAGTATTACAGGGAACCTAGATTATACTGATGCTTTAAGGTATAACGAGGCTATAAAATTATTAGAAAGTAACCAGGACAAAATTACAAATGAAATTAATAATCAATTAAGTATAAGCAAAGAATGGATCACTAAATATAATAGCGTTTTGACTCAACTAGTAGAAAATCAAAGTAAAATTAATAGTACCTTAATGTTAATACTTTCTAACAAAATGAATAATGGTTTAACTTTAATTAAATATGCCAAATTTGGTCAATTATTAGTAATATTAAGTGAAAATATAAATGATTTAATGAACGAATTACTAAGAATAGAAAATAGTTTAGCTTTTATACATGCATCAAGCATGCACCATTCTATGATTAGTATAGATGTATTAAGTTCAATGATAGACAAGCTTAAGTCTATCTACGGAAAAGATAGTATTTTAGATTTAGAAATAAGAGAGTATTATAATATAATTCAACCAGCTTCTTATTATGCTAATAAGCAAATAGTTTTTATATTCAGATTTCCTATTATTTCTAGAGATAACTTTCTTTTATATAGATTAGCAGTAGTACCTAATAAAAAATCACAGGCTCTCATCCCATCCTCTCCTTTCATTGCAACTAACGAGAATTCATTCTTGTACATAGAGGCCGAATGCCCGAAACATAGCAGCTGGTATCTCTGTCAAACAGAACTCAATCATCAGATTCGTATAAATTCCGATTGTATCCACCAGTTAATTATTAACCAAATTTTAGAAGAATCCTGTCACTTAACTACAGTTAATCTTCTACGAGGATCAATGGAGAAACTGGACGATATGCACTACATTATATCGTTCCCCGAAAATCAAAAGATACAAATATCATGCAATAAGCAGGAATTTACATCATTAAAAGGCAGCTACCTTGTAACTATTCCCCTGGGATGCCAAATCATATCCGAAGAATTTACGTTAATCAACGACAACAACGAAGTAAGAGGACAACCCTTAAAATTGATAAAGATATCCGATGAAATTGCTCACCTTGATACAACTATTAATATCTCATCTATAAATATTCATGGACTCCATAGACTCAACGATAAAATTATGTTACAATCACCGCTACAAATTGAACACGAAAAGGATACTACAGTATATCATACAACTATACCGGTATACGCAATACTATTCAGTGCAGGTGCACTCATCATTTTATTACAATATAAAAAGTATAAGAAAACTACTGTAAAGAATAAAGAAATTTTGGAAAATGGAGATAACCCAGAAAATAATGAGAAAGCAAGTTCTCCCGCAACTTTTTCACTCAACATTCTCAAATAGTTGCCTCTCTAGGGGTGGAGGAGTTACGGAACCCTAATCCCACGAATATGCTGACGGATCAAACTGATGGAAGATTCCCAGGCGACCGCTCCGCGATTTCCCCGTATTAGCCTTTCAATGCCCCATTGTTTTAATTTTTATTAGTTTATTAATTGTAATACATTTTTTGACACTCTTTATTCCCACTTCGATTAAAGCAGTCCTTAGCTTTAAGATATTATTGTAATAATTTAAAATTAATAAATAATTAATAATTATTCGGTTTTTTTTCAATCTCTTGACTGCCGCAAACGTAATTATCTTGTAAATAATAATAATATTTGTATTTTAGATTCTGTTTATTTCAGAACCCTTAGTCAAGGTGAGACTTATAAATATCTCGGAATGTCTGAAGCATTGGGTATTGATGAACAGCAATTGGTGAAGAAGCGATTGAGGAGGTTTCTTTGGTCGCCTGAAAAAGTGCTTGGTAGGCTTTCTCTGGTGGCATTAAGGTTAGACTCTGTAGATTGCCAAATACGTAAATTGTTGACGACATACCGAACGCACCATCCGCGTTCGTCTGACTGAGAGACTGTATATCTCGTGTAAGTGTGGGAGCTTGGCGTGGCTTTTTGAATCTCAAGGATCTCCACGTACCACCTCGAGGTATGCAATCTTAGAGAATATTTTCTTAAGATTGACATGGATAACAGTTGACAAAAGCCTTGCTGTTCTTTCCTTGGGCAAAGAGAACTGGTGTAAGCCTGTAGTACTTGTCAAGTGGTAAGTGGCTTTTACCATTTTTTATATAAACATATATTTAAAAATGTAAAATTTATTCCTCTTGGATAATAAAAATAAATATAGCATAATTATTACATTTTTTATATTTTTAGCACACTCGAAGTCTAAGATAGTGGCGGAACTATCTGTTTTTATACTGAGAAATCGAAATAATTAAAATTAATAATATTCTCGCAAATATTTTTACTTTATACTACCACATTCAGTAAACCAGGTATGTCATTAAGATTACATATCATTTTGTTAGAAAGTAGGCTATGTCTATAACGGTAGTGTATAACGATATATATAATATTATTAGAGTCTCGCGCTTATGAGAGCGTGTACGTAAATTCCATATTTTATTATAATTTCCTACATGCAAAACTAGAACTTTATGAAGATAACGGAGAAAACATAGTAAAATGGTTTCATATGTAAATGGATAAAACAAAATGACTTATCCATTTAACGTAAGACGTGTTAACGCGATGGTTGCGAGTTCGATTCTTACTCAGTGGAGTGAAACATTTAATATTTTAATTTCCTCCCTCTGGTCACGAAGCAAACGGCGTTGAGTTGCGCCATTCAACATCCAATGCCTCAAGAATTTGAAGGAATGTGAGGAAAGGAAGTGTCTTAACAATACGTACCTAACCATCTGTATGCGGGATACAGTGTCAAGCAAAAAAAAAAATCAGTACTCCTTAGTTTTACTTGAATATCCGACTTTTTTTAAAAGGTATGTATAGTGTCTATCAAAGATATGTATAATATCTCTGTTAGGACACTCTGAAGGACATTTTCTTTACTTGCTTTTAGTTAATTCATTAGACATGTTCCATATGCTATCGTAGCGCAGTAGTACAGCGTCTGGCTGTAAACGGGGTGGTTGTGGGCTCGATTCCCACTCAGAGGAATGACTTGTTTTAATTCGTTCTTTATGGTAGACAAAGAGCATCATTGAGATCCGTTAGTTTACAGGCCTACCCTGCTATGCGGAGAAAAGCGTGAAGCTGCGTGTGGGCTGGTGTAACTAAACTCCGTGCATTGCTTAAATAGACAAAGAAATAGTATTTTTGAACCACCCTACCACCTAACAGTAAGCAATTGCAATTATAAAATCAACTTAACTTCACGCTGCATCCCGCACATATCATAGTAGGCAAAGGCAACCTGGTATCCTAGTGTCAAGACACTCCATTCTCATCAACATTAATTCCGCCTCATTCTGTGATTCAATGTAAATTTGAATTTATAATTTAGGTAAAGTGAGAATTTTTAATCACGGCACTTTAATGATGTTTATTTTTTTAGTTTAATAAAATTTTATATCTGGGGCACCTAGCTTTACGCTTGTGTTACGCTACTCAGTAATTATGTTCTTTATAAGAAAACGGTGTTAAATATTTGAAATATAAATTATTACAGTATCATATATAGTAGTGTAGGAGATCAGTCGTGACGCAGGGGTACAAAGTATGTCTGTAAATCAAGTGGTTGTGAGTTCGATCATCTCCTCGAGTGGGGACTCGAAGAGATGAAATATTTATTTACATTTACACAACACGGAATGCCTCCGGAAATTGGAGGAAAGTGGGGAACGGAATGTTTTAACACTAGGTTATATATAGTAGTAATATATATTTTTAGGTTTTATGCTCTTTACCCACCTGCAAATAAAAGGTTATGTTTTTATCGTATAGCAAAATAGTTAGTTTAAAGCTAATGTTAAAATATTGCGTTCCTCATTTTCCGCTTAATTTTAGCTACTGACACAAAAAGAGAGGTATTACAGGTTTGACCTGTCTGCCTGTATGTCTATCTGTGGTACTGTAGCACCTGAATGAATCGACCGATTTGAGTGCGATTTTTTAAAAGAAAATCTTTCTTAGCTATATTTTTGTGATGGGGCTTTTTTTTATTTTCAATGTTGTTTGCTCGCTAAGACATTACGTGTTGAGTGGCGGAACCGAACGCCGTGCTTTGAGAAAGATTTTTTTTCAAAATACACAAAATCAAACAATAATGTTTTGTTATAGTTTTATAGCTTCACTCTGTGGGCAGAAGTCCCCATTTTCGATTCTAAATGTGAATAATTAATTTCTCCCTTAGTGAGAATCGAACCCACAGTCGTCTCTTATACAGTCAGACGCTATGTCGCGTAGGCTTCGATGGCCTAATATTTATAACAACAGTATGAAAATATAAGTAAATATTTTTATTCTTTACTTTATAAAATAAAAATGGAATAACTTAGAGACGCTTGACGTCCACGAAAAAAAAAACGTCCTTTATTCAGAGCTCCTATTACTTTATGTTCCCCTGGTGCTCGAGCCAGACTAAAACAGAGGTTTTCCTTTTTGTTTGTTTTTTTAATGATGTTTGGATTATACTTAGAAAAATATATTTTCTTAATATATTTTAGGTACCACTTACCTATTTATTATGGAATATCCGTCCTAGAGGAACGGGTTCGAGTCCAGCGACGTTCAGTAGCAAAACTTAACACTGCGATTCAACTACTACAGCAAGAACATGAAAGACGATAAAATATATATGAAAATGTCTGAGCGGGAATCGAACCCACATCTATCATTTTTACAATCGTTTAATATGTTTTTGTTTTGTAAAAACAACGGCGATTTAATATCACTTAAAGTATTTTTCAATTTAAACACTAAATTAAGATATTATCCAAGAGGCCAGTCGTGGCGCAGTGGCACAAAGTGTGACTGCAAAATCGACTGGTTGCGATTCGATCCCCACTCGAGGGATGAAATATTTACAAATTTATATTTCCATTTCCTCGCTCTGGTGTTGAGGCAAAGCGCGGCGTTGAGATCCGCTACTCAACACGCAATGCCTCCAGAACTTGGCGGAAAGTGGCGGAACAGAGTATCTTAACACTAGGTTCCCTCTGCCTACCATGCTGTGTGCGGGATACCACGTGAAGCTGATCCATGTTACATTGAAACACTTGACCACAAAAATATTTACTTTAAACAGGAATCGAATCCACACCCTCCAAAGGCCAGGGACTAACAAATAAAACAACATAAATTATTACGTACGTTTATTCGCCATTAAAGTGACACCCAATGATCATAATGTTTATTTAATATACAAAATAATAAACACATGTATCACAGAACAACTTTATAGTGCTAAAAATTGACTATACATCGAAGGTGGACGATCACAAGTAAAGAAAAAATTTTAGACGCACAATATTTAGTACACGTATTGGGTATATTACTAAAACAATGTAGCTACAGTACGGTTAGCAAGTCGTGGCCGTTTTGAAGTAAGGTTTTCTGAACTCTTGCGCATTGGTCACTCGGTAAGAAAATAATTGGTTGTAACGAAAATTGTAAAAGCAAATCTGCACAGCCTTTTACAGTTAACTCGGCGGCCACGACTCGTTAACCGTACTGTATGTAGTATAAGTTCAGAAATAATATATTTTAAAATTATCTCATAGATACACAAAATTTAATATTAGTTATATTTCAATGTTTTTTAGCCTTACGCTATCCATTGCAAAATTGGTAAAGTAGGCACAGTATCCATAGCAAATTAAGGCATATCGGATAATTCATTGCTCTTAACCAGAATCGAACCGGAAAGCGTCATCTTAACAGTATAGCCGCTGTGCCGCTGTACCATAACGGTTTGATATAAATTAATATATAAAATAACAATCAACATTCCTTTTAAGTTCTTCTCATATAACATAAATATAATATTCTTTATGAAAAATAAAATAATTGAAAAAAATAATCCCAAAATCTAATTAAGTTATACTTAGAAATAATATTTTTTCTGCCTCTTTGTCGAAGAAAAATATATAAATTTCAATTATTTCTTGAAATAATGAATTTGCTGACTAGAACTTTCCATTGTTTCGACATTTCATTTTAGTTTTAATCTTACATATACATAATATACATATATGCTTATATATTTAGAGCAGGCAAAAACATTGTTTTTTCTTGAGGCTATTTTCTGTACATAATATCAGGATAGGCGTAGTAACAGGTTCCCTCTGGAACCTAAAATTAAATATTCAGAAGTGAATTGTTGAAACAAATTGTTTAAATAAAAATGTATAATATACATGCATTCCCTTTTGTGGGAATAGAACTCACAACTGTCGTGCTTAACCTCTACGTTCTCATCGAAATGTAGAAAACATAAAATAGTTATAATTATGTAAAGTCAAATTCATATAACATTTAAACGTCTAAACTACTAAATAAAAAATAAATATACCTTACCTTAGACCTGAGATCCAATGGAACCTTCCATTGAAAAAAATACAAAAGGATTTCTTAACTAAAATTGATTTAGTAATATACCTATTAATTCACTACAAACAAACAAATTAAAAAAGTTATATCATTAAATGTTATCCTATTTCGTTATTATATTATAAATAAACATACAGTATTCATATATTTACAGTTATTTAGCGTTATGTATAGAATTTGGCACGACGATATAATATTTTCGGTCCATGTTTCACAATGAAAAGTAAACTTCAGTAAGAAATGTTATACAACTATATACAAATAAAGGTTTTATTTCTTCTACGGCATTTTTATTTTCCCTACAACAAAGAAATATATTATAAACTAAATTAGATATACGAAAATGCAAGAAAAGTCATATATTATTTCAACATGTTTTTGATTAAACATACTGTTTTATTTTAACAGCATGTTTAATCAAAAACATGTTTAATTGTAGTCCCCTGTCGTTACATAGTGACTGACGGACAACGCAGAAATGAAACTACAAAACTTAGAAAAAAAAGTAACATGTACTTTAAGGAGTTTTAACATAATAACCTCAAAGACACAAAAATTTTGTTGTGATACTCTATATAAAATACAAGTGAAAACGCGACTTCGCCCGCACATTTTTTATATTATTAGATAAATTGTAGCCTATGTATTATTCTGCTATATGACCTATATTCCTGTAAAGTTTCACCTAAATCCGTTCAGTAGTTTTTGCGTGAAAGTGAAACAAACATCCATCTTCACAAACTTTCACAATTATAATATTAGTAGGATAGGACAGAATAGTGAATACTTACTTTTCCTCTCTCACTACTACCAATATTTTTTTCATTTTTACCACTAAATTCTCATTTTGATTCAAAAAAATTGCAAAGCATAATGCGTTAATATTACATTGTAGTACGAAACGTGAATGCTATTCAGTGGTGAATAATTTTTGGTTCAGTGTATGCCCAGCGTTCCATGTACCGTGAATACTACTGACCTACTAAATATTATTTTTTTGTGTATTTTTTCTATTTTATTTAAATTTGAATTATAATAATGTAGGGCAGAGATTTAAGTGACCAATCACTCCGTTATTACTGCTTATCTATTTTATAAACAATTGCATTGGGTGGAAAAACCTTATAAAAAAAGTAATATCGAGATTAGAATGTCATAGAAATATTTTAAAAATTAAATTTTATGAAATTTCTGAATAATGAATGATTCCTAGGAAAAGCTTATGCCTATCAGTTTATAGAAAAATTGAGCTATCGCTACCAGAGCGAGGAACGAAATATTAAATATGTCATTTCCTCGAAAGGGAATCGAACCCACAACCATCGTGTATACCTGACCCACAACCGTCGCCGACGTCCTCTAAATATGAATTATTTATATGAATATATAAATAACATATCTTCCTAAAATTGTGAAAAAGTTTTTATGAAACATCCATTAAATCTACAATCTGAATATTTTATTCAGTTAAGAATTACTTGGCAAAGACTTGGAAAGCTTCATATAGTTGTGTTATTTAAGTGTGAATCTTGATATATGCGATCGTGTCGAGCTTATCCAAGATGTGAGCTTTTTTTATGTTTTTCTTTAATAAATCACTTAAATGTTTAGAAGAAAATTATTCATACGAATATAACTTTATGGTATATTGCTATAATAAATTCATATTTTAATTGTATTTTTTTATAATATTTTTTTTTATCTGTATGAAGAAAAGCTGCATTAGATATATATTTTAGGAAATATAAAAAAGATACGTAGCGGAACCCGAATTCCTATCTCTTGGGTATAGTCCAAGTGTAGAATAACACTTTAAAATTATTGAAATTAAATTAAGTATATTCAATCCCCCGAGTGATAATTGAATCCACAACGGTCGCGTTGACGGCCGGACGCTATGCCACTGCGCTACGACCTTTACAAAGTTATCTTGATAATATCACTAAAAAAATGGATTATTTCCACAAGAACAATTGTCAAATTTATTTATATATTTACTAAAACTTATTGAACAAACCATATAGATTCTATTCAGTATGACTAATCACGAAACTTCAAAGTTACTTCTTTATAAAAATTTATTTTTGTATAATTGTAATAAAATTGGAAACTTTTAAAAGCAAAATAAAATAGCTATTCCACAAACACAATTTATTTTTAATTCTAAACAAGCGTTTCTTTTTATATTTCTTTGAAGTATAATAAAAGTTCTATTTTAGTGTTGTACGATAAGGAGCTTTGTTCCATAGTGTTTAATCCGTGATTAAATATATAATAGTAGCAAGGATTGTAAATTCATAGTGCAAATTTATACTTTTAATAAGAGATACATTTGTTTAAGTTAAATTTTAAGTGATTTATCACTATTTTCGATTTCGTGGTATCACACGTAAATTTTAGTGGGTGGTGCAAAGTTCTGGAAAAATTTATATCGTTGCTCTTAAATAAATTAAGTACAGTGCAATACAATGTATATATTTGTAAATATTTATAAGTAAAACATGGACCGACTGATTGACATCTATACTTATTTATGTAATTTATAGTTAAGAATAATAAAATAGATGAGATATTACGACACTTAACTTAAAGGCAGTAGTAATTAATTTGAATTTTAGAATATATTTCTAATGA
Source organism: Heliconius himera (assembly GCA_021202915.1). Classification (NCBI taxonomy): domain Eukaryota; kingdom Metazoa; phylum Arthropoda; class Insecta; order Lepidoptera; family Nymphalidae; genus Heliconius; species Heliconius himera. Next base: position 497,874 of record JAJHJA010000492.1, read on the forward strand.
AATAAACTTAAAAATGTTTTAAACATATTCAATACAAATGAGCAAATATTTTGCAGTGTATGTAATGTATTATACATTACACAAAAATATAATAATAGGCCTTTCGTAAGAATTTCGTTGCAAGCATTTTTTTCTATTTATACTAGGAAACTTATTATTTAGTGTCAAAACACTCCATTTTCCACTTTCCACTCGAATTCAAGACCTTGCGTGCTGAGTGGCAGAGCTCAACGTCGCAATTTGTTAGACTTTTACCTTACATTATAATACAATATTACGATCTTACACCATTTCAGTAGTAACATATGTAAATATATATATTTAATTATAATTTTTACGTGTAATAAAACATCGAAATTCAGTGCTTGCTATATTTATAGAATAATTTAATTTTAAATTTTTCAATATATTTTTTTTCTGACATTTGAATTTCCACCCATTCTAACATATTATTTTTTATTTGTTTTTATAATTATACTTTTATTTACAAAATGAATTTATTTTACGTATCTTTTTTTAGGTATAATAAATTAAATGAAGGCATATATCGTGTATCAATACTAGATTTTTTAGTTATACTAATTCCAAAGAAGTTATACAAAAGTCTAATGTAATCAATACTTCAAAGAAGACACCAAGTAAACATTTTTTATTAAAAGATCATCCATTTATAATTCCCATATAATTTAATATGAAACTGAAACAGAAAATGTAAATAAAAAAAATATTTACAAAGAAATTTCACATACAAATGAAACAAACTTACAGCATGACTGTTACTAAATTATAAAATTAAGCCAAGTCATAGAGTTGAAAAGAATTATTTACGCTCGAAAGTGACATCATTTGTATCGAGTTCTCGTTTAATAGCCTTTTGTCTGCACCAGCCGGGGCCAGAACAAAGCTTTTAAGATAGCAAAAACTTACAACGTTTTAAATAGAATATAAAAACGCCAGAATAAAACATTTTTAACAGGATTTTGAATAAAAAATGGTTCAGATTATGTTTTAGATATATTGTTTTGTTAATATTGCACAATTTAATTGTATAATAATCGATTTAGCAGACACAGCAGGGTAGGCAGAGGGAACCTAGTGTAGGACACTCCGTTCTACTCTCTGCCGAATTCTGGAGGCATCGTGTAAAGTGGCAGAACTCAACGCCGCGCTTTGCCTCGGCACCAGAGCGAAGAAATGGAAATATAAATTTAAGTAAATATTTCATCTCCTCGAGTGGGGATCGAACCCACAACCAGTCGGTTTTACAGTCACACTTTGTGCCCCTGCGCCACGACATGCCTCGATTTATCTCTTTTTTTTTATTTAATATTACACAGTTTAATTATATAATAATCGATTTTTTAAAAATATCCAAAGTGATCATTAATTGAATAGAAAAATCGTATAATAAACAGTCCTCTAGAATTGTCATTACTTTCTTTCATTACATCATTAGAAATGCTTTGTTTATAATTTATTTAAATATGTTTTATTCCTTTATTCGTTATTTTACATTATTTTTTAGAAAAACTTATCGTAAGAACATTCCATTACACTTATTATTTTTTTTTTCAATTTATTTTAATTATAATTAATAATAGAAAATCGAAACATCAAAACATAGCATTGAATGGGTGGAAAAAATTACCTACCTAAAATCTATTCTTTTTACAATAACCACCAGCTTGCTATCCATTAAACTTGTCTCAAGGCACTGTATTTAGATAATATATGAAATGAGATGCACGACGCCAATACCATTGCTGTCTTGGCGGAACTCGAACCTGCGAACAAAGGCAAGTTTCGTAAGGCATTACTATAATTATTGAAAATTAAGTGATATAATTATGACATTACCAATATTTTTTTTTGCTTCACGTTTCAACCCTCACATTGGCTGTTGAGTGGCGGAACTCAACGCCGCGCTTAATGTTTTTGTCAGAGAGGGTTATAATGGCCTCTATTAAATAACGGTTATTTACTTAATTACAAAAAAAAATATGAAAATATACTTAAGAAAGTTACATTATTTATTAACATAAAACGTCAAAGGATAATTTGCGATAATAACCTTGAGTGTATTTTTTATAGCGAACTTGGCTGTTTTTATTACATTTCTTTTAGTTGCAGAGCCTAGTTCTATATGGTCATTTATTGAAAAGTATTCCCTATGAAAAATTTATGTAGAAATCTAGATTAAAAATTAAACTTTAAAGATATTGTCCTTAAAAAACATATATATTTTAGGAATTGAACCCACAAACATCAATAATACTTTTAAATAGTAGTACACGGTTTTACTTCAGTTTAATTACTAGAAAATAAGCTGAATATTGGATTTATTTTAAGTAACACGATTTTGATATACATTTCATTAATTATTAATTTACAACGAATAATATATTCATATTCAATATACAAATATAATATAAATACAAACATAAATGTATTAAATTGAATCTAAAATATCGTTTTGTAAGCGTTTTCAATTTATGTTTGATTCGTTTCATACAAATCATTAAATGTACGTATATTAATATTCCGTGTAATTTATATTTAGGTCAATATGTCATTTGAAATATGTTATTTGGCTGGAATTAGTTAATTTCAATTAAGATATCTTTTAAGTGTATTTAAAAATTTGATTATTTAAAATTTGTTTTAGGTTCACGCTGTACCCCGCATATAATAGTTAGGCAGAGGGAACCTAGTGTTAAGACACTCCATTCCGATTAAAATTAGTCCGTTCCTACTTTCCGCCGAATTCTACAGGCATTGGGTATTAAGTCGTAAAACTTAACACCGCGCTTCGCTTCGTCAATAGAGCAAGGAAATGAGATTTTTTTTTTCATTTCGTCGATTTCGAATTGAACCCAGAACCTGTCGTGTTTATAGTCGCAAGCTTGTGTCCCTGCGCAACGGCTGGCCTCGAGATTTTATATTTATTGAAAATAAATTAATTTCTATTTCTAAATAATTGTTTACTTTTTTTCGTTCTGTACTTAACTTTCCGGCCGCATAAGCATTTTGTAGTGAATGGCAGAAATTTAAAGTGTTTTGCTTATTCAAATTGAAGAAAATTTAAATATTTTTTTCTAAACTATGCTTGAACCTTCGTTAATTGAAAAAGTGTGACTGGCGGATCTCAACGCCGTTATTCTACCCAGCTATGTGCGGGATACAGTGTGAAGTTAAAGAAAAAACTGAAAGCTGTCATTTAACTACTAGTATAATTATTCCCCACGTGAGGAAGAAACTTGTAACTTTCGTTGCCTTAATTTTACGACGGATAATATTGAAAAAAAAAAGGATAAGATTTGAAAAAATAGAGAAGATAAGAATAAAAAGACAGATTAATATAGTTATACGTTAAAGAATTGCAAAAACAATGAAAAACATCACAAAAAATAACATACCCGATGCAGTATACATAGACAGGTGTGGTGATCTCGCTACTACAATAGTAGCGTTAGTTGACCTAACATACGGTGGTCGCGCTGGTTGATTAGCTTCACATTTCACTGATATGGAACCTTTGGTAGTCGCCACTCTCACACGATGGGCCCTCCAACTTGAGCGGAGGCCGAAGTCGTCGGGAGGGGAGACTTCTGTGTGGCCGCTGTCTAGCCATGGGTCGCCCTGGTAAGAAAAACATAATATAATAAATACGATTTAATTATTTTTACTTAGGTATTTTTTTATTTAGTTATTTTTGAGGCCAGTCGTGGCGCAGCGGCACGTGTGACTGTAAAACCGACTGGTTGTGGGTTCGATCCCCACTCGAGGAGATGAAATATTTACTTAAATTTATATTTACATTTCTTCGCTCTGGTGTCAAACAAACCGCAGCGTTGAGTTCTGCCACTTAACACGGAATGCCTCCAGATTTCGTCAGAAAGTGGGAAACGGAGTGTCTTAACACTAGGTTCCCTCTGCCTACCCTGCTGTGTGCGGGATACAGCGCGAAGCTGATATGATTTAATTATTTTTGCTAGCATGGTTTAGTAATCTGTTTTTTTAATTTTTTTATTTTCATGTAATGATGTGAAATACTAAAATAATACGAATTCTTTATTGGATTTATTGTAATTTACGTAAATTTATTGGTTATCCTGTAACAAATATGTTAAAAAAAACAGTCGGTAATATCCAAAATATTAAAAGGTAATTTGACATTACAAAATTAAAGTTTTCAGTAGCAAAGACTAACGACCTAAATATGAACCATATTGTTTAAAAGGAAATTTATAAAATTTTGAAAATACACATACTGTTTTCTGCATAACAGAGAAGACTAATAGTTTATTGGTTACTTCCTACCGAAAATCGAAACATTGCGCGACTGAAACTTAGCGCGCTTTATTTTGCCATTAAGTCCTTCACGCTGTATCCCGCTTATAGCAGGATAGGCAGAAGGAACCTAAAAAACACTTCATTCACTACTTTCCGCTGTATTTTTGAGGCATTGAGTGTTGAGTGGTGGAACTCAAAACCGTGCTTTGCTTTGGTACTAGAGCGACAAAATGAATATATGAATAAATAATAAAATTATTGTCTCGAATGGGAGTAGAATTCACAACCGTCGTGTTACAGTCACACATTTGTGTGCTTCTGCGTCACTACAGCTTAAAAAAGATATTAATAACTATCTTGAATATTCTAGTCAATATTTCAAATAGAACATTAAAAGTAAATTTAATATATTGAGTTATATTAAAGTTGAAGCGACCTAGTTAGTTGATCGCGGGGTTTTATCGAAACGTCTCGAGCAACGTTAAGATCTGTAACAGATAATTGTGAACTTGGAAGAAATAGCTTATATTTTATATATAAATCACGCTGTACCCCGCACACACAAATATAGGTAGAGGGAACCTAGTGTTAAGACACTCCGTTCCCCACTTTCTGCCGAATTCTGGAGGCATTGCGTGTTGAGTGGCAGAACTCAACGCCGCGGTTTGTTCGACACCAGAGCAAAAAAATGGAAATATAAAAATAAATATCTTATCTCCCCGAGTGGGGATCGAACTCACAACCAGTGGGTTTTACAGTCACATTTTGTGCCCCTGCCCCACGACTGGCCTGGTCCATTTTATATATAGATGATGTTAAATTATTTTTAACTAGCGACCCGCTCGCGGCTTCGCCCGCTTTAACTACTGAATTATTCATATAATGTACCTATGTTTGCAAAGCACTTAAGATTACTAATGTGAAAATTATTGAAACCTTAATGCAACCCACATTTTGCACCACAAGGTCCGGGTGCCAGACGTGGTCGAATACGCGTACTACGTCGAAGAAGACTGCTATTGCTCTCTCCTTTCGGTTGATCACTGTTACGGCGTAGTGTAACCAGAGTAGTATACCCGCTCGCCAAACTGCTCTTTTCATGGGTGGATGTGCGCCTGGAGAAGTGAGAGGAATAACTTCTCGGACAGCTTGGAGACCGCGCAAAGGGGGGTTATAGATCGGTACCCCTCAGGCTGCTATGGGCTCTTCCCAGCCTTGGGCAACATGATGAGCAGGTCCTCCTTCCATGTCCGGGGAAGCTAGGCGGGTGCGGCGGATCCATTTTTATAAGCAAATCAAGGGCGGGGGGGGAAGCGTGGAAGTCGGCGAGCCGTTACACAGCAAGAATTTTTTTTTATCGTTATTTTAAATCTGTGCTACTAATCAACATTTTGATCTACATTAAATGGCCAAGATAACTAATATATTTATTTATACACTGAGAGTAAGGGATAACATGAGTCGATATAGCTTTTCTCTAAAACTATTTGTAATTTCGAAATATTGTACAAAGCAAAATTTATCTTTGTTTAACGTAGAAAATTAATAACTTATTTAAAAGGGTAAGAAATAATATCATTATTGACACACATCCCTCTCAATAAGTAAATATATTTAAATTACTATATAATTTCCGTCTCATATATGCTTTCATTACTAAGATTTAAACGATTTTTATTTGCATTTCTTGTTCTACGACCTATATTTGAACGGCTTTGTCGTGGTATAATTAAATTAAAAACATTTCCTATGTTTAAAAGGTAAAGAAAATAATAAAAGAACAGAAGAAGAGTAAACAAAATAAACAACAGGATACTTAAACGTCAGAAATGATAAACAAAAGCCTACCTACTGTTCTCTTAAACTAAAATACTTAAACGGAAGAAATTATGAACAAAAGACTACCTACTATTCTATTAATCAAAATAGACGAAACTAAATATATTAAACTCCAATTATCCAATACGTACAATCGCATCTACATCTACTTTTCTACAGTACAGAGGTAGCGGGGCGCGGGGGGACGCACGGCGTGTGGCGAGCCGTTTCAAAGCAAGGATTTTTTTATATTGTAACAACTTCTAAAGTACTAATTAAAATGAAAAACAGTAAAAGACAGTTTTGATCTACATTTAATGGCCAACGTTACTAATATACTTATTTATATGCTGAGAGTAAGGTAATAAATAAAACTTGCGCCAAAACTGCGGTTTATAGCCGGCGCGATGTGTCAACAATTAAATGCGTTTTTCTCTAAAACTATTCGTAATTTCAAATTAGTGTAAAGAGCAAATTTTATCTTCGTTTAACGTAGAAAATTAATAAAGTATTTAAAAGGATAAGGATTGATACCATTATGGACAAACATCCCTCAAAATAAAAAATATATTCAAATTACTATTTTTAGACAGAAATATGCTCACTGTATGTTATCCTTAGAAGATACAGATATGCTGTCGCTGACTTTTTTGTAGATCTTATTAAGAGGAATAATACTCTAGTACATTGTTTTCATGTAGGACTTACCATTAAAGCAGCGCATGCGTGAAAGTGTCTCAACGGGTAGGACTTTATACACATTTATCATATTTATGTCAAATTACAATAAAATATACATATAATAAACCATATATAATCCTTCCCTGAGAAATACTCTACATAATGGTGAAAACCGCATCAAAATCCGTTGGGTGGTTTAGAAGAAGATAACGTAGAAAGGCCAGACAGAGAAAAAAATCGTTCTTATTTTATAAGATACTAGAGGGCGCGCGCGGCTTCGCCCGCTTATTAGGAGTGAATTCTAAAAAACCACGAAACATGTGTTCAATAAAATATTTTTAACAGTAAGAATTTAAAATTTTATAAAAATCGGTGGCAATTTAAAGATTTTTCCATATAAACTTGCAACCCCTTATTTGAACCCTTAGGGGGGGAATTCTTAAAAACCATGAAACACGTGTTCAATGAAATATTTTTAAGAGTCTGAATTTCAAATTTTATAAAAATCGGTACAGATTTAAATTTTTTTCCATACAAACTTTCAACCCCTATTTCATCCCTTTAGGGTTAAAATTTTTCAAATTCCCTTCTTAGTGGATGTCCAGAATATGAAAATAAACATCTGCCCAAATTTCACGTTTCTACCATCAGCGGTTACGGCTCTGCGTGCGTCTTACCTCAGTCAGTCAGCACAAGTCCTTTTATATATATAGATAGAGATAAAATTTTAATGGAACTTGAGGAACAGGTTATCAGTTCTAATATATTACGTTTGCTTTTTGTTGTATGTTGCATACATAACCTCTGTAACCCGCCCATTGCAGGGCAGGCAAATGGAACTTGGGAACCTATTGTTAACACTTCCGTTCCTCATTTTTCGCCGAATTCTGCTGGCATTACATGTTGAATGAGTGAGAGATGTTGAGAGAGAATGAAAAAATGAAAATTTTAAATTTATTAACCCGAGTGGGGTAAAAACCGACTTCTTTTACGGGAACAACTGTATATTATATGACCACTATATGTATCAATTTTAATTAAAATGCTTATATTTATCAATTAAAAATATTTGATAGGCTCTGTTTAAGGTTTAATTAAAATTTGATTTTTCACCCTCGTATCGCAGTGGTGTCTGACTGTAACTACTGATGTAGTATCAATCCCTATTTTGGGGACTAAATTATTTACATTTCCCATTTCTAGTAGAGAGAGCAGCGTTGAATTTCGCCGCTCAACACGCAATGTCTCAAAAATTTGACGAAAAATGGAGAACAGATCTTAACACACAGAAAAGATAACACTAAGAATAAACCTTAACGAAAAACGAACGAACGATAACCAATAAATAAATAAAAAGAACAGAAAATTTGCGTCACGCTGTATTTCGCTCACAGTAAGGTAGGAAGAAGGGACCTAGAATTAAGAAACTCCATTCTCCACTTTCCGCAGATTTTTTCGAGACATTGGAGATACTGCACGCCGGGCTTTTGCCTTGGTACCAGAGCGAAGAAATTAAAATATTATCAGCTTCATTACATTTATATTCTCATTTCTTCGCTCTGGTGTAGAGGCAAAGCGCGGCGTCAAGTTCCGCCACTCAACACGCAATGCCTCCAGAACTCGGCGGAAAGTTGGGAATAGTGGGAATAGTATCTTAGAACTCCCTGCTATTTGCGGTATACAGCGTGAAGCTGATAACGAAAAAATCATTCCCTCTAATGGGGATCGAACTCACAACCATCACGTTACAGTCACACCCTTGTTCTCCTCAACAATACAACGAGTCTACAATAAAATTTAAATTAATAATTAAGGCCAGCACAATATTGTTTTTGCTCATGCAAAAATGTATACGATTAAAACCTATTTAAAACAGAAAATCGTTAAAACAATGGATTTATTGAATACATCGCAAAAACTGGAACAGAATACAGCTCTTAAATAAATAACTTCACGCTTTATCCGATACAGTAGTTCAGATAACGTGTCGACTCAAAAAACATTGTTAATTATCACCTTTCGAATGATATCTGGTTTTAAAATGAAGTTTTTTTGACAGGAAATAATTGATATTTTTTAAAAGATTTTTGAGGTTTATGAGGCCACTGCTGGCGCTGGGGAACAAATCATTGATATTTAAAAAAAAAATTGAGGTTTACGAGGCCACTCCTGGCGCTGGGGGATAAGCGTGCGGTTGTAAACGTGACACGATGTGGGTTCGTTTCCCACTCGAGGAGATGAAATATTTAACTTTTTATTTCTACGCTCGAGTAAATAGACAAATCGCGGCGTTGTTAGCGTGCGCCACTCAACATGTCTCATCACTAGGTTCCCAGGTTCCCTTTGCATAGTCTTCTATGTTATTCTGGGACGTAGGCCACGAGGTCAAATGGAAATAATAGTTACATGACGTATTCTGAGTGCAAGAGGTAGCTCTCATAGCAGATACAGTAAGTAGGTCATATACAGTTAATATGATGAAATATGTCTGTCTATGTCTTCCTCCATAAGTGGACCATACGACACAAAAATAACATTTCGATTCGATCTAGTAGTAGTAGTAGTACTTCGTTCCTGAGATAAGCGTGTTCTACAAAATATACTCTTCAGATTTGCAATTCTAGTGTAATCTATATTATTTTTATTCTATACTGTATTCTAGGATAATAAAAAGAGAAACACAATTATGTAACACTCTATTTTCTAGCAAATATTTGAAATAAAAAGTTCTTGTACAAGACTTATGTTAATTTATAAACTCAGCCATTTTAGAATTAGAGCAAAGATCAAAAGCAAATAATCTAAGTCGTGTATTAAATTATAATACGAGTGTGTACGAGCTTTAGATTCTTTGTTTTTACCCTACTGAAGCGAACCCCAAAAGGAGGATTATGTTTTGCGGCGTTGAGTTCTGCCACACAACACGCAATGCCTGCAAAATTCGGCAGAAAGTGGAGGACGGAGTATCTTAGGACTAGGTTCCCTTTGCCTACCCGATTTTAATAATTAATACGTCGTGAAATTTCTATTCATGGCTCGAGTGTTGCTAGATACATTTTATATAAAAATAGCTTATGTATCCACGTATTTAGTTTTTTTTTCACTTGCTTAGATTTTACTATTACCATTACAAAAAAGTTTTCATTTATCTTTACTACTATTATAAAGCGGAAAAGTTTGTTTGTTTTATCGTGCTAATCTCGAGAACTGCTGGTTCACATTGAAAAAAAAAATTGTGTTTGATAGTATACAACTTTAAAATCTTCCTTGAAATTAAAATCTTCATTTCAGCTGCGGTTGGTGATGAGTCATGTATATGTGTACTTACAACTCTTATTTGCATTTGAAAATATTATATTAAATTAAGTATCCTAGTTAGTGGAATAAAAAAGTTAAAGTGTTTTTTTCAGTTACACTCTGTATTCCGCATATAGCAGGGTAGGCAGAGGGAACCTGGGGAACTTAAGACACTTCGTTCTCATTCAGGTTCCGTTTTCCACTTTTCGCCGCATGCTTCCGCGGAAAGGGGGTATTACATATTAAATAGCAGAACTTAACACCACGCTTTGCCTTGTAACCAGAGCGAGGAAATTAAAATTATTAAATACTTCATTCCTCCTCGTGAGAATGAAATCCACAACCGTCACTTTTATGGTTACTCCTTACTGATTAATTACAATTTTTTTTAAATATTCTTCTTAATATTATATTAAAATTTACCATAGATATTTATATACCTTTTCCTGCTTCCCGTCGACATACCACAAGATGTTAGCGGCTGGCATCGATGGCTTCGTCGTACAATTAAGTAGAACATCTTCACCCAGCTGCACACTGCCTGGCACACCCGTTATAACGGGGTCTTCTTTCATGGTTACTAAAGAAAATTAATAAAAATACTCATTTATTTAATTAATTAATCATCTAATTTATCATTTATTTAATTCAGCAGAAAGTGGAGAACGGAGTGTCTTAACACTAGGTTCCCTCTGCCTACCCTGCTGTGTGCGAGATACAGCGTGAAGCTGATTTATTTTTTATTTATTTATCAGCTTCATTTTATTTATTTTTTTAATGATGAAAAAGGACTGAAAAGTCTTTTCAAAAAGCTCAACGTTGAGTTCCGCCAGTCAACACGCAATGCCTCGAAAAATTCGGCGGAAAGTGGGGTACGGAGTGTCTTAACACGAGATATCAACTCTCGAGGATTCATTATTATTTTCATTTGCTCGCTCTGGAGCAAGGCTCTCTGCCTTCCCTGCTAAAAAAATACGAATACTAAGGCTTCCAACTTACCAGCCACTGTCAAATACTTCGTTTGATTGACAACAGCGAACCTGGGACCCTCCGTTGACACTTCACAAGTGAAGGAGATCCTGGTGTTATACCGTTTGGGTAAAATAACGCTGATCGAGCAACTATGTACATTGCAGAAACCTTTGGACACACTTCCTGCTGTCGTGTTGAATGTTCTTGTTGGCGGCTGTGTAGGAGAAAAAATTATTTTACTTAATGCATTTGAGGCCAGTCGTGGCGAAGAGCACAAAGTGTGACTGTAAAATCGACTAGTTGTGGGTTCGATCCTCACTCGAGGAAATGAAATATTTATTTACATTTATATTTTCATTTCTTCGCTCTGGTGTCGAGGCAAAGTGCGGCATTGAGTTCCGCCACTTAACACGCAATGCATCCAGAACTCGGCGGAAAGTGGGGAACGGAGTATCTTAACACTAGGTTCCCTCTGCCTATCCTGCTATGTGTGATATGTATTTATATTTGTTTACACTCAAGATAAGTAGTTGTGTGATATGTGTTATATCAGTTTTGTATCAGATTACATCGACAATGACGATTCAAATTAATTTACATTTATGGAATTTACATTTTAGAACTTCAAAGATATTCTACATATCTGCTCTTCCCTCTCAGTTAAGTCTTACACATATATAATGTGAGTTCAGCAACGGGTTCCAGAAAAATATTATAATTTGCCCGAGTTGAAGTCGAACCTACAACTATTTCGTTCAGAGTTGAAGTAACTCACTCACCCACGACGAACTCAAATTTAATTAAATTGTATTTTTGAACGTATACGAGTACATATATAAAATCTTACGTATTATTGCAAATCACAGTGATGTAATTTCATTCAAATTACAGGGCATTGCCCATAAAATTCTACGTCGATATAAATTTCCAATATTCATTTTAATATAATTGACCAAATATGCGTGTTATTGGTTAAAAAAAGTATTAAAATATAGTTGAAGTATAACAAATACCAATAGTTGTACAGTAGAAACTCTATTATCCGGCCCTCAGTTATACGGATTCGCGATTATCCGGACTACAGACCAACTGTGTTAAATGTACCTACAATGCAGTCCTATTAATGCAACCATGAACGTGTCGAATCTGGCATCACCCCGCCCGCGCCGCGTCCCATCGTCGTACATCTTAAGATATCTTAATAAACATTGATGAAAAGTGAAACACTTTATGTATTAGTTGTTTTAATTAAATTTATATCACTACGTATGTGCATACTTACATATTCTAAATACCCGATTACCCAATTTTCCATACTTTTGATTATCCGGATTTTCGATTATCCGAATGCCTACCAACAACAATTAGTCCGGTTAATAGAGTTTCTACTGTAGTAGAAACTGCATATGAAGTGGCGTTACCAGAGCAAAGAAATGAAAATAAATAGTTCCCCTGACTGTGAATCGTATTCACAACTTTTTTCAAAATGTCAATAAAATGTAACTTTATCTTTTTAATTCTATAAAAGTAAAGGAAACAGTAAAAATCGTTTTGTTTATTTCCACTAAATTGCATTTAAAATAAGAGCAATTAATTAATTTAAAATAAGAGCCGCCAGACCTATGTTATTTTAGCAAAGCTAAAATTTTGAGGATAAATAGTTTAAAATATAGTTAAGAACTTATGCGTACTTACTAACTTGAAAGTACCCCTTTCAGAGGTAGAGCCAACTACACGCTCGCCTACGTTATAGTAGACACGCTCGTATTTAAATATGTTTTTAAGAATAATATAAAAAAAATATATTTATTATTGCCACACTCTTTTCGCCCAGACTTTCTAAAGGTTGTACAAAATTGGAGCAAGCTTTATATATATTATTTACAAGACTCCTTATAAGCACCCAGACCAATCCGATGACTGAGCAATCATCTTCCCAGACAGTTGTGTGGCTTTTAGTTGGCGCTACCTCTGAAAGGGCCTCACTTTCAAGTTAGTAAGTAAGTCAATATCCCTCAAAATTTCTGCTTTGCTAAAATGAAAAAGATCTGATACCTTGGGTTCTTGGACTATAAACGATTTCAACAAAAATAAAACATTAATATATTTTAGTTTTATAATAGCCAAATTATACATTATTTTTTATTTAAGTATGTTAAAATAATAAAGCTTTAACCTATATACCAGGCAGAAATATACGAGAACGGGGAAATGAAAATGGTGCATATCGGCCTCCTCAGTGTACTAACATTATGGAGGACTGTTACTAATCAGCATTAGTAAAATGTATTTGTATGAAAAAAATAGCATCACATGGAAACCACCAAAGAGGTATGGGTTCAAATTCCGCTTCCTTAAAATTTTTATACGTATTCTAAAAAAAGTGTTTTTTTCTAAATGTGGAATAAAACTAAAAAAATGTAACTATTTAGCATAATTTTCTTTAACTAACCTGTTGTTCAGGTGTATATCTGAATATTTCATTGTTATCACGATACCATTTGACAGAGTGGAGCGCTGGATCACCCTTCTCGCTAACGTAGTGGCAGACGAGCTGGGCGTCGTGTCGCGGGTCACCGTACTGTGGCACCTCCAAGTAGGTTATGTTGTGTGCGATTGCTATCGCTGGACAAAAGGAAATATATATTAATAATAGGAAAATAGAATTTAGTGAAACAGGTGTGGGTTCATTTCCTAGATGGGGAAATTTTAATTTTCAAACCAGATCGCGAAACCAACAAAAAATGCGACAAGGTCTTGGCTCCATCATCAGAGCAGCTCGAAGATATAAATACATATAATGATGCAATAATTACCAGTAAATTGAGAGTAGATATATTGCATTAGCAACCCTAACGCGGCTTCGCCCGTTTAAACTTATTATTATGCTATAGCCAAATTATACAAAATTGTTATATAAACTATAGCCTCTGTATTATTCTGATGTATAAGCTATAAAACCATGAAGTTTCATCCAAATCTAGTCAGTAGTTTTTGAGTGAAATTGGAATAAACATCCATCCTTACAAATTGTCACATTTATAATATTAGTGTTAAGACACTCCGTTCCCCACTTTTTGCCGAATTCTGGAGGCATTGCGTGTTGAGTGGCAGAACTCAACGCCGCGCTTAACCTCGACACCAGAGCGAAGAAATGGAAATATAAATTTAAGTAAATATTTCATCTCCTCCATTTTTTAATAATATTAGTTACATTAAATAATTACAAAGTTACATAATTATAAGATGACCTATTAAAACTTGTTAAAATATCAAAAAAGTTGACAATTCGTGTTGCACTAAGAAATTAGCGTAACCGCCGGAATTGCTTTTACGGATGAGTTTCACACCATGCCTAGCCAAGACCGTTGGTATTCAACAGTTGTCAACATTCGATACGAAGCAAAACAACGATATGCTTTTTTTAATTAAAATTTAAATTGAATTATTTCGTTTGGATTTATTTGTTTATTTAAGGATTTTTTTGGGGTGTATTGTAAATGTTGTAATGTAAGAGATATATGCATATACGTGTAGACACTATGAACAAAAAAACCAGACAATCGCGAGTCGTACTCGCCCACCGAGTGTTCCGTACAAAAATTGGAAGTGTCGAGATTTTTCTGAAATTCAAACTTAGCCAAAGCCTTTTCATCTGATACCTCACTTGAACTAGCCGCCTTAATACCAAATTTTACCTCCCTTTTAAAATAATTATTTGTATAGTTTTCAGAATGGATCACGAGGACAGACAGATATCGGACTGTAATGGACCTTGTTTTTCTCTTTGGTAACCCTAAAAAAGCATCTTTACGTCTTTTCCGTGTTGTAGGATAGACACTCTCACTCTATATTCTATTTTCCATCTAACCTTCAAAAAAATTCTTCATGCATGGAAATGAAAATAAACATACATCGAAATGGAAATAAACATATTTATTGCCGGTGAAAAGATTTAACCCACAATAGTCTGTTAACATTCAGACGCTATCCCATCCTCACCGCTATCCTCCACTATGGACCAGATACACCATAATTAAGTATTAAAAACTTTTATATAAATATAATAGACAACCTACCTCAAAAATTAAGTATAATTTCTTGCTTAATAAATAACTTATTATATTTTGCAGAAAAATATAGTAATTAAATACACCACGTTTCCAAAAATGGTTTCTAGATATTTCCCAGTTAGAAGGGTAGGCAGTGATAACTTATTGTTGAGACACTACCCACTTTCCACCTAAATTTTAAGACGTTGCGTTTTGAGTTGTGGAACTAAATACCGAGGCACATCTGGTTACCAGAGCGAAAAAACTAAAATCATTTACTCTTTCTAGTAGAAATCGAACCTGTGACAGTCACACACATTAATTTACTGTGCCGCTGCAACAACGGTTACTGCATAATATGTAAATTTTTAAAAATAAAATAAATCAAATCAGCTTCACGCTGTCCCGCACACAGCAGGGTAGGCAGAGGGAACCTAGTGTTAACACACTCCGTTCCAAACTTTCTGCCGAATTCTGAAGGCATTGCGTGTTGAGTGGTAGAACTCAACGCCGCGCTTAGCCTCGACACCAGAGCGAAGAAATGGAAATATAAATTTAAGTAAATATTTCATCTCCTCGAGTGGGGATCGAACCCACAACCAGTCGGTTTTACAGTCACACTTCGTGCCACTGCGCCACTACCACGAATAACCAATATATATAACATATATAAACAGCATATTAATGAATCAACTTCCATTCGGCAACTCGAGTGTATGTACTATGAAAAACTCGAAAACTTTGGCCCGCGAAACTAATTTAATCATAGTTCCCGAGTTATATAAAATCTGTACACAGATTTACATCCATGTTTCCACGAACTAACTGCTAACTGTTTATGTAAACGTAATATTTCGCTGCAAAAACAATCGCCTCCGGTACTTCAAAATTTTGCCGCAAACGCTGCTGGGTGAATGTATAAGTGCTCAGAGAATTTGTAGTTTACAAAAATTTGGTTTGGTTAAGTGCGAGTCCGAATCGTCCGACTCGCACTTAACCAAAATCAAAAAAATTTTTGGGCTTCTCTACCATTTTTAGGGATAGGGAAAGCACAGCTTATGGAAGTTAACAAACTAAAATTGAGCGGACAGTGGGGAACGGGGTATTCAAATAATATGTACCTATACATATAGCAAAGAAAGATTATTGTTTTGATACAACATTTCGTTTTGCTCCATCTTAAACACAATGCAGGTAGGGTTGAACTTAATGCTAGCTTTTATGTACACCAAAGAAATTACAACATTTTTCATATATATACTATTATCGAAGGCGCTTCCACTGTATATACATTCCACAACTGCACCTAGTGCAGTTCAATTTGGAACAAATTTATTTTGTGCTCAAATTTTATAAGCGGCTTATATAGATTATTTTCGGCAGAAAGTTATTAGATAGATAACTTTCAATCAGTAAAGTTTTGTTAGTTGGTATTCGAATGAGTTATATTTTGTACACAGGTAAAAATGGTGTTTTTTTGGCTTCACATTGTATTCCGTACATAAGTCTAAGTCTTCATTGCGTGTTGAGTGGCGGAACTCAACGCCGCGTTTTGTAAGTAGAACGAGGAAATGAAAATATTAAATATGCCTGCTTCCTCAAGTGGGAATCGAACCCATAACCTGTTGCGGTTTCAGTCGTATGCCTGTGACACTGTGTCACGACGGGCTTCAAAAATATAATTATGTATTTTTTTTTCTGTATTATACATAAGGGGCCGTTCAAGTATTACGTAAGCAGTTTTTTAGCAATTATTGACCCTCCCCTATGTCATCAAAAATAAACAATCCTCTTACAAATATTTCATAGAAAACGTCAAAAATAAGCAAACACAAGACCCCCCCGCCCCCCTACAGTGCTTACGTAATACTTGAACGGCCCCTAATTATATATTACCATTTTTTTGTTAGAAATTATCAAAGTTACATTTCCTGGAAATTCTGCAAAATTTAGGGCTAGTAAAACAGACAGAAAGGTGTGTCATAGCAGCGTGCTCGTAGATAGGTCGTCTATATTTCCGAGATGGTGTAGGATAAACATACCAATATTTTTAAACTTGATGATTGAAGTATTCTTCTATCGACTTAACTGAGTAAAGAATATTTTTATTTTCATTTTAATTTTGTATGAGTGAAAAATGGCGTTTTCACATTTAACTATTATATTATTAAGCTGGTTTAAAAAAAGTCACTTAAAACTATTTATACTAAGCTTATAAAAAATATGTTTTTTGTATATAAAAGTTCCATTAGAGCTAAAGTCTATGTAGCTTTATGAATGTTGTATGATCCAATAAACGTTAAAAGCTACAACAGGAAATCGTCCAAATGCTCCAGAATAATATATTATAGAGGTACAAACGGTGTAAGGCCGTCATAATAATAAATAATATTTTAAATGTTATTAGAGTCTGTTTAGGAGGGTTTGCGAGTATGTCACTTAAGAATGGATCAGAAAAATTAAATCAGCTTCACGCTGTATCCCGCACACAGCAGGGTAGGCAGAGGGAAACTAGTGTTAAAACACTGCGTTGCCCACTTTCTGCCGAATTCTGGAGGCATTGCGTGTTGAGTGGCAGAACTCATAGCCCCGCTTAACCTCGGCACCAGAGCGAAGAAATGGAAATATAAATTTAAATAATATTTCATATCCTCGAGTGGGGATCGAACCCACAACCGGTCACCCACAAGTCGGTTTTACAGTCACACTTCCTGCCGCTGTGCCACGACTGGTCTCAAGATAGAGTATTATATATTGAAGAAGAGAAAAAAACTAAGCAGAATTAAGTAATGAACTAATTTGAGGTTATCGTGACGTTGTGATACAGCATGTGACTGTAAAAGCGACGGCTGTGAGTTCGATTCCCACACGGAGAAATTAATTATTTATTATTTTCATTCCCTCGCTTTGGCAACAAGACTTAAAACTTCCTCCACTCAACACGCAATATCCCGAAAATTCGGTGGAATGTGGGGAATAGAGTGTCTCTGCACTAGGCTCCCTCTGCTTATCTTGCTGTACTTGAGATCCATTTTAGAGCTAAAAAAATATGTGTTTGTAAAGTATAAATTACTAATAGTAATTACTATTTTAGCAAAAACAGAAAAATACTTATTAAAGAAACTTATTTTGTATTGAAATCTTCTAGAGAATCCGCTAGAGGTGCGCGTTTCAAATCCTGCTACGTAAAAATGTTTATACGATTTCTTATTAAAGTATCTGTTTTTATAACTCTGAGAAAGTGTAAGTACTATGTGGCTGCCTAAGATGATGTCATCGGAGGTAAGGGCGAACCCTGCGCGAGTCCAACCTAGGCTTGCGGCCGTAAACAGAGCGTTGAATTATTTTAATTTTACATGTTCTCGAAAAGTATACGTCCAATTTACATGCTATAAAAGCCATTGCTTATCTTCAAAAAAATGACTTGATGATGGAATAACTTCCGTTCGTAGGTTTCAATATCCATGTCGAATAAAATAACGGTGAAATATCACTTTGCAATTTTCAACAATTTTTTGTCACAAAAAACCTTATAGTGACTTATATATAAGAAATAGGTAAACGATATCCCGAATTTTTTTAGAACTTATAAAATAGTTTTTTTTTAATATTTTTGCAGCGCATGCATTTAAAGCAATTATATGGCGTTCATTATTATATTTATTTTCTTATTTAAGGCTAACTAAGACTTACACTGTAATGTTCTATACTCCAGAGGCTGAGCTTTCATATAAAACAAAAAAAAGTTAATCGGATCAGTAGATCCAGAGATCTTTTGTTTAAACAAACAAACAAACAATCTCTTCCGCTTTATTATATTAGTATAGATACATTAAACAAAAAATAAATTTCTAAAATTCTAAAAGAGTAATTTATAAGCACGTTTTGTTTTACCACAGCTAAAAAAATTACCAATTTTAAATGTTCCTCCAAGTTGGTGTCGAACTCATGACTACCATGTTTATAGACATTCGTGGTTTCTTTCACCCAAGGACGCTAAGAAAACCTCACATAGGTAACTCTATATATTTTTGCTATGAATATTAATTAGTCATATTTTTTTTGCTTCACGCTGTATCCCGCACATAGTAGTGCTATACTGTTACAATAGCGAGGCAATATAATCTCCCTAAGCGGAATCGAACCCACAATCGTCGCGTTTACAATCGTATGCTTGTGCTCCTTCGCCACGATGGTCACAATAAGTTATATGATAACCATAATACCTGCGGTATTTACCCAGGTAACTATAGTTTTGTGTGTAAATATTAATATTATTATGTGTCAAGATTATTAAGATCTTAGCTTGTTAATGACATGCTAGTCCCAAAGGACAAGGCTATCAGTTCCATCTAAATTACGTAGATTAGTTTATATGAATATTGTGCGTCGCCCGCAACCGTACTAGTGTTTCCTCCCAAATTTACTTATAATTTCAATTTATTTCAAGTAGAAAAAAAGAAAATAGTTTCTGTAGAAATTTCAAGAAATTCTCTCTAAGTATTTCTCTACACTTTCCAAGGAATGTAGATGGCTGATCGATCGATCGATTGGTTGTGGATTCGATCCCCACTCGAGGAAAACAAATATTTATTAACATTTATATTTTCATTTATTCGCTCTGGTGTCGAAACAGAGCGCGGCGTTGAGTTCCGCCATTCAACACGCAATGGTTCCAACTTGGCGGAAAGTGGCGAACAAAGTGTCTAGTTTCCCTCTGTCTACCCTGCTGTGTGCGGGATACAGTGTGAAGCTGATTTAATTACATTTTAATGTGTCGTATTTACAGTCATACGCTATCTTAGCTTAGGTTTTATTTAGAAATCTAATAAAATAAAATAAATATTATTTTAGCTTTACTATGTATCTCACACACAGTAGTAGTAGGAAGAAGAAACCTGACAAGGAAATGTTAAAGCCCTTCCGTTCAGAGTTTTTCGCCAAATTCGTTAGGCATTAAGTATTGAGTGGCGGAACTCAACGCTGCACTTTTGCCTCGATACTAGAGCGAAGAAATGAAAATATTAAATATTCAATTTCCTCGAGTGGGAATGGAATTGAACCCACAACTGGCTGGCAGACTGGCTACAAACATGTATAAGTCTACTTAATAATACCTAAGCATTTAGTGCGATACGGAATAAAAAGAATTAAATATAAATTACCACTTCCGGGCATTGCGTTTCCATCTTTTGATAGAAGATAATATTTCAACGGGAATCCTAAGGGAAATAAGTTACTTAATCGTTGTAAATGTAAGATCCTTTTTTTTAATAATAAAAGATAAGGTAAAATGGATTTATTAAATATTATTAATAACTGAGTCTTATACATGTATTGTGTAATATAGTGTAAGGTAATTATATAAGTCTTATAGATTATATAGTAATATCGCTTGGTAACGTAAAAGTTTAAGGTTCGAATTTCATTTGTGGGAGTTATTATATTTGTATATAAAATATTTTTGGATAAAAATGAAATATAGGCGGATGGGCAGGGAGTGTTAAAACACTGCTCTCCACAGCGTGTTGAGAAGCAGAACTCAACGCCGCGTTTTCTCTTATTATATATCAAAAATATCTTATAATTTAAAAAATAATTATAATTAGAACTTCAGTTCAAATATTACCATTTTCAAACGCACACATAATTACTCTAATGAAAGCGTACAGACGAGACCGAACATCTCGTTTAAGAGAAAAGATCTCCATTTTCCTTCAAAATAATGACTTTATTATATAACTTTTACAAAATTAGGGCCATTCATTGGAGTGATAATAAGAGAATCTACTTTGTAATATAAACTTGATTGGACTAAATTACTTTTGATTTTTTTTATATTAGCATATATATATATATATATATATATATATATAGGTCAATCGTGGCGCAGGGGTACAAGCGTGGGATCATAAACGCGACAGGTTGTTTAATATGGACACGAAGCAAAGTGCGATGTTACTACTTAAAACTTAGTTCTTCCAGAATTCCGCGGAATGGAAGTGTAATAAATAATTGGAATAGAGTATCCTGCTTAAAATTGAGGTCCCAGATTCCTCTGGCTGCCAAAAAAAAAATTATAATTATCTAGAGACCGTTGTGGTGCAGTTGCACAGTGTCTGACAGTAAACGCGACGGTTATAAATTCGATTCCCATACAGGGGAATCAATTATGTTTGTTACCCAATTTGCCTAACTCAACACACAATATTCTAGATATTCCCTCTGCCTACCTTACTCTATGCGGGATACAGCGTGAAAATGCTTTATATATATCTTATAATAGTAGGTTGTGAAAGAGTATTGAGTTCCATTCCTAATCGCATACCTCACAGTGTTCTATATTAGTACGTTATACGTTCTAAAAACTGGTTATCAGTTTGACATATACATATGTATGAAAGATTGTAGGCAGAGCGCGCCTTGAGTTAGGCTTATCTGTTCTCTATTTTTAAATCAATTTTAGAGCGTATTAATTTGCGAAACTCAACGCCGCACTTAGTCGTAACTAACAAATCGCTACCCTCGAATGGGTATCGAACCTACAACTATCGCGTTTATTGTCAAATATCATCCGCCACTATAAGTTAATTTATAATACGAATCATTTTATAAACATTGCCGAGCACCTTTTGTTACAGAACAGTTCGGTACATTAAAGGCCATAATTCTTAATTATATTGTAGTTAGTGAAATACGTAATAAATTGAATTTGTGCTTCATATCTATACTAATAGAATAAGGCGGAAGAGTTTGTTTGTTTAAAAAATAAGATTTTTTATATTACTGGTTTTGTATGAAAGCTACATACCTCAGTGCTATCTATACATATAATAAAATTATAACAACCCCATGTCTGTACATTACAGATATTTAAGAAAAAATAAGATGGGGGATCTTTATTCAACCAATAGAAGCCAAAAACATGATTTAAAAAATTTTTGTCTGTCTGTCTGTCTGTCTGTCTGTCTGTTTGTTGTTCGCTTTTCACGCAAAAACTACTGGACGGATTTTGATGAAACTTTTTTTGTTATATAGCTATTAGTCCTCGCTAACATATAGGCTATCCTTTTTTTGGAAATTCGCCCTTTAAGGGGGTAAAAAGGGGAGGAGTAAGTTTGTATGAAACTCCGTCAGTTTTGAAGCTAATTCGATTAAAATTAATATTCGGCTATTTGGTTACAAATTAAGAATGATGCAATGAGGATTTTTGGAAAATATGCCTAATAGGGGCTGAAAAAGGGGGGGTAAGTTTCCATGAAACTCCGTTAATTTTGAAGCTAAATCGATGAAAATTAACGCTTTTTACGTGAATTGCCCTTCGTTTTGTGACATTTACCTGTTTAAAGAATCATAATAATAATAACAATAATAACATAAGCTGGGAGTACCTCCACGCGGTGAAGGCGGTAACAGTTCAATACTGGCTAAAACTCCCATTTTATTGTAACTCATCAGAATAGATGCCTTTGGGCTTATGTTGTTTTGTGGTTTACGTATAATAATTTGGAAGTAGCCTACCCGGTAACGCAGGGGAGCAGCCAACAAAATCTTATACTCTATTACGTATAATAATTTGGAAGTAGCCTACCCGGTAACGCAGGGGAGCAGTTAACAAAATCTTATACTCTATTACGTATAATAATTTGGAAGTAGCCTACCCGGTAACGCAGGGGAGCAGCCAACAAAATCTTATACTCTACAGTTCTTAGTCCAAGTAATATTGTGACAAGAATCATTATGCCTAGACGAAAGAAATCAGGTCTTTCTCAATATTCGAGAGCCTCTAAACGCCAGAGACAAGTTAGATCTCAAGAAACTGAGGAAGAACATGAGGCACGTTTAGCTGCGAGGCGGGAATATTATGCTGAATTGGTATCTTCGGAAACAGCTTCGCAAAGAGAAGAAAGATTAGCTACGGTTCGAGAACAAGTAGCTGGTTCACGCGCCTCAGAAACGATGAATCAGCATGAAGCACGCCTTACAGCCGACCGTGAGCGTCATGTCGTATCTCGCGAGTCCGAGTCATTCACTCAGCGTGAAGAGCGTCTCACTGCTGACCGTGAGCGTCATATCGTATCTCGCGAGTCCGAGTCATTAACTCAGCGTGAAGAGCGTCTCACTGCTGACCGTGAGCGTCATATCGTATCTCGCGAGTCCGAGTCATTCACTCAGCGTGAAGAGCGTCTCTCTACTGACCGTGAACGTCACGCCACATCCCGCGAGTCTGAGTCATTCACTCAGCGTGAAGAGCGTCTCACTGCTGACCGTGAACGTCACGCCACATCTCGCGAGTCTGAGACATTCACTCAGCGTGAAGATCGGCTCTCAGCTGACCGTTCTCGCCGTGCAATCTCACGTTCTCTAGAAACAGATGAGGAAAGAAGTTCACGGCTGTCTGCGGATCGCCATCGCCATGAAATATCCCGGATGTTCGAAAGCGATGAACAACATGATTTGCGTCTGTCGGCTGCTCGCAGTCGCTACTACGAACAACAGGAAATTACTGCTAATCACCTGGAAGAAGAAAGGAGTCGTGTGCAAGAATTGAGGCAAACACAATCCAGTGACACCCGATTGATACAGTTAGAAGAAGACCGGCTGCGTCATGTTGTTCTTAGGTTGTCACCTGGCGAAGATGATGCTTCGATGGTATACGACTTTGAAGAGTTGCCATGGATAGAAAAAGAAAAAAGTGGATTTAATTATGACTCAATAATAAAATATGCCGAATATACTCATCTAGGCTCAATGGATGAAATATGCCCGCATTGCAGTGCCTTTAAGTGGCACGGAGAGCCCAAAGGAATGTGTTGTGCATCCGGTAAAGTTAAGTTAGAGCGTATACAAGAACCACCGGAACTTTTGAAACAATTGTTAAATGGAGAACATCCGCAATCAAGACACTTTTTGGAACATATACGAGCCTACAACAGCGCGTTCCAAATGACTTCGTTTGGAGCGAAACAAATCACTGAAGCGGCATTTATGCCTACTTTCAAAGTGCAAGGCCAAGTATACCATCTGATAGGATCTTTGTTACCGACAGATGAACCAAGGTTTTTACAAATATATTTTGTTTATAACTACCAACAGCAGGCAAATATTAGGCAACAATATATCCCTAATTTAAACTCAAGTTTGGTATGCAGCCTCCAAAACATGCTGCATAGTGTTAACCCTTACGTTAACAGTTTTAAAGCGGCGCTTCAATCTGTCTCGAATGATGAGCACAACAATTATAAGTTTGTAATTTCCGCTGATAAAAGGCCAACAGGATCACATCCTGGTCGATACAATGCGCCTACTACAAACGAAGTTGCTGTACTGTTAGTGGACCAGGAATGTGACCGGAGGGACATTGTGCTCCGTACTCACGACGATCAACTAAAGAGAATAAGTGAAACACACCGTGCCTATGATACCTTACAGTATCCCTTAATGTTTTGTAGAGGTGAAGATGGCTACAATTTTGGCATTTACAATGTTGATCCTCGCACGGGTACTCCAAATTACAATAAAAAAACTTCGGCAATGCAATTCTACAGTTTTTTGATTCAATTACGGGATAACGAACAGCCTTATTTACACAGGTTTCGGGGCCTTTTTAATCAGTTTTTAGTAGACGTTTATGCCAAAATAGAAACTGAACGGTTGGTATTCATACGCACTAATCAAAGGCAACTACGAGCGGAAAATTACATTGATTTAAGAGACGCCTTAGAGCAAGATTCTGATCCAGAAAACTTGGGTCGAATGGTAATTCTTCCTTCTACGTTCACTGGTGGTCCCAGGTACATGACTGAGCGAACCCAGGATGCGTTTTGCTACGTCAGAAAATATGGCGGCGCAGATCTCTTTATTACCATGACTACTAACCCAAAATGGCCTGAAATAGAAAATAACTTGCTGACGGGTCAGGCTTCCTATGACAGACATGACTTAATTTCTAGAGTCTTTCATTTAAAGCAAAAGCGCTTAATTGATCTCCTCACAAAAGAAAAGATATTTGGGTCAGTCCGCTGCTACATGTTTTCGATAGAGTGGCAGAAACGTGGATTGCCTCATTCCCATAATCTTTTGTGGCTAGAGGAAAAGGTCAGGCCAAACGAAATCGATCGTCTTATTAGTGCGGAAATACCTAATCCAGACACAGACCCTATTTTACACAGAATCGTCAAAACGAACATGATACATGGCCCATGTGGCACATTTAACAGCAGTTCACCCTGCATGAAAGAAGGCCGTTGCACAAAGAGGTTTCCAAAAAAATTTTGTGATGAAACTGTTACTGGTGAAAACGGATACCCATGGTACCGCCGTCGGAGACCTCAAAATGGTGGTTTTATTGCTGAAATAAATATGCGCGGACAATGTGTCACAGTTGATAATCGGTGGGTAGTGCCATATTCACCAGTACTCTCACGTGCCTTTGAAGCTCACGTAAATGTAGAGTACTGCGCGAGTGTAGAATCAATAAAGTACATATGCAAGTACGTAAACAAAGGAAGTGATCAAGCCACATTTGGATTGCAGAGCAGTGATCGTGATGAAGTGACCAAATATCAATCTGGTCGCTATATCAGTACCTCGGAAGCGGTGTGGAGAATACTTGGATTTTCTATCCACGACCGACACCCAACTGTAATGCATTTAGATGTCCATCTAGAAAACGGACAGCGATTATATTTCAATCCAGAAAACGTACGGGAACGCTTAGAAAATCCACGCCGTACCACACTCTTAGCATATTTCAGTCTGTGTCAAGAAGACAGTTTTGCACGAACGCTCCTATACAATGAAGTACCGTCGTATTACACGTACAATAAGCAACAAGGAGTATTTAATAGACGCCGACGGGGACAGCCGGTGGAGGGGTTTCCAGGAGTATATCGCGAGCATGCACTAGGACGAGTGTACACGATTCATCCGAGTAATAATGAATGTTATTACTTGCGTCTTTTACTGCACACAGTCCGGGGAGCTACTTCTTACACATATTTAAAAACTGTTAATGGTGTTGAGCATTCCACCTTTCACGAAGCTTGCAGCGCATTGCGTCTGCTAGATGACGATCGAAATTGGGACGACACTCTTGAAGAGGCCGTAGTCAGCGACACTCCCATCCGATTGCGACATTTGTTTGCAATCATGATAGTGTTCTGCGGACTTGCCCATCCAATGCAGCTATGGGAAAAATACCAACGGCATCTATCCGAAGATTTTCGTTTTGCGGCTAGGCGCGCTGATGAAGATAGTGTGGCAGAGTCTGACGAGCGTATTATTAATCGTTGCCTTTGTTCACTTCAAGATATTGTGATTTCAATAGGTGGCAATCCTTTGAGTCATTATGGTCTTCCAGAGCCGCAGGAAACCACTGAAGTTCGGCGTGTTGGTCGAGAGTATGCAGCGGAGACAAATTATGATCGTGCCGCGATGGCCGAAATCGTGAACAATAATATTGGCACCCTCACAAATGAACAACAGTCTGTGTATGAACGAATTTTGAGAAGTGTCAGTCAACAGGATGGTGGAATATTTTTTCTTGACGCCCCTGGTGGTACAGGAAAAACGTTTTTAACTAGACTGCTACTTGCTGAAGTGCGAAGACAAGAAAAAATAGCACTAGCAGTCGCCTCTTCGGGTATTGCAGCAACTTTACTTCCAGGAGGTAAGACCGCCCATTCCATGTTTAAGATACCTTTGGACCTAGATATAAATGAAACACCAGTTTGTGCCATATCCCGAAATAGCGAAAAGGCAAAGATTCTTGCAGAGTGCAGCCTAATCGTTTGGGACGAGTGTACGATGGCGAACAAGAAGGCCGTGGAAGCCGTTAATCGCACTCTACAAGATATCCGGCGAAATGATCACGTTATGGGAGGGGTTACAGTTTTATTTTGTGGCGATTTTCGTCAGACTCTACCCGTGATTACCAGAGGAACTAGAGCTGATGAGGTCGGGGCATGTCTAAAACGCTCCGTGCTTTGGCCTCGGATAGAAAAATTGAGCTTGACGCAAAACATGAGGGCTCACTTAGGTGGAAACCCCAGTGCGCAGGAATTTTCTGGAGTTTTATTAAAAATCGGCGAAGGCTCATTTCCCGAATCAAGTAATTCAGTAACTCTACCCGACAACCTATGTAAAATTGTTGCTTCGGTGGAGGAACTCATTGATTTGGTTTATGGTGATGTTTCCCAATTAATAGGTCAAGACAATTCATGGCTTTGTGAGCGAGCAATACTTACGCCCAAAAATGACCAAGCCGCTGCCATCAACCAAATTATTCTAGAGCGAATTGAAGGAGACCAAGTTGTATACCGGTCTATAAATACAGTGGTAGATCAAATGGATGTTACAAATTACCCGGTTGAATTTTTAAACTCTCTCGCTGCACCTGGACTCCCCGCACATAATATTACTTTAAAAGTAGGCATTCCCATAATGTTGCTTCGTAATTTAACACCCCCTAAGCTGTGCAATGGAACTCGGCTAAAAGTAATTGCACTTCGAAGTAATATCATAGAAGCCGAAATTCTCACGGGTTGTGGATCTGGTGAAGTAGTATTTATACCACGCATACCGCTAATACCAAATCATTTCCCATTTCAATTTAAGCGCGTGCAGTTTCCCGTTACTCCATGTTTTGCGATGACCATTAACAAGTCACAAGGTCAGACACTTCGAGCCGCCGGTGTCGATCTTAGGACGAGCTGTTTTTCACACGGACAGCTTTATGTGGCTTTCTCGCGTGTCACTAGCTCCGATAATTTGTTTGTTTTGGCTCCTACAGGTAGAACATCAAATGTGGTGTATAAAGAAATTCTTTAGGCTTATTGCGATGTATTTCGACGTTCGGTATGGTAGAAGTACAAAGTGTCCTGATCAACATATATGAGAAGTGGTTATTTAACTGGCATGCAACACCTTCACTTTAAAAACATACGGAAATGACTCTATTATAATAGTTTTTTATCTTCTGTTGGCGCATTAACATCTCTTGGCGAAACGAAGTTCGCGGGCACCAGCTAGTAAGCTATAAAAATTGTAAAATATATATCGTATATTTTATCTTTTCTACTTAAATCACCATAAAGCAACACTACTTTCGCACTGAACGGAAAAAGCACAAAAAGTGGAGAACGGAGTGTTTTAACACTAGGTTCCGTCTGCTTACCATGTACCATGAATGTGGAAGACACCCTAAAGCCAATATAATAAAGCGGTGTTGTGTAAACGCGACTGGTTGTGGGTTCGATCCTTACTCGAGGTAATTAAATATTTATTTAAATGTATATTTTCATTTCGTTACTCCGGTGTCAAGATTTTACCATTCAACACGCAACGCAAACATAATACAGCGAAAAATGGAGAACGGAGTGTCTTACCACCAGGTTCCCTCTACCTACCCTGTTTTCCAGCACAGAAACAATATGAAGCGAAATAAAAAAAATATCACAATATTCTCATATCACCAATAATAACATTATACCTACTTACCAAGTAAAATATTCCGAATCCATATACATTATCGATGGTCCGACAAAATTAAATTTAATTGATAACTGAACAATCAGCGCGAATCATTTTACTCGCAACTGTATAATAATACCTTTCAAGCTTTGATATTTTACGCAACTTACCTTTCTCATTAATTGTGATTGAGAGATCCCGCTTATATAACATGTTTGAACAAGTAGGTTGAACCGGAGATGTTAATTAGTGTTTAATTGACATTAAATTAGAATTAATCCAACTCAACACGCAATTTTTCCAGAATTCGGCGGAAATAGGAAACATAAGTGTGTGAATGTGAACGGAGTATCTTAACAATAGATTATCAAATTCCCTTTGCATATCCTGCTATGTGTGGGATATAGCGTGGAACTAAAAAAATACATAACTGAGCTTTTGGCCTAAAAGTTAAAACTAAACAAATTGTTTTCAACCATCGTATAGTATTCAGAATTTTTAATTGGCCTCAAAACCTTGTTATATTATAGGGGGATATTGCGTGGCGTTGCTTGTTGTGTATGTTTCGAAATTTGGACTGAAAGTGGGGAACAGAGTGTACTTACGAGTATACTAGATTAGGACAGGATTATATAGCCTCAGGTAAATATAAAAATATGAGAGAGATAGAAAAGAAAGAGAATAAGCAGCAAAACCACCAAACGAAAGTACGCCTAAAGATGAAGCTTGAAAAGTCAGAAAATGAAAGAGATGAAAGGTTAATGAACAACTTCAGGGAAAACACAAAGATTTTCTGGCGAGAAGTTAGGGTTTCTCGAGGTTGCTCGCTAACCTGTAGAATGAAAGGGATGCTTTCGAAGGACGGTAAAATTTTATCAGAATAGCCATACGAAGCATTGGGGGGAATTATCACAAAGATATGTATGAATGTGATGACGCAGTCTCATGTAACAGTGAAACGCTGAGTCTTGATATAGCTGATGGTGAATTCAGTATAATAGAAGTTGAGAGTGCAATACGAACTCCAAAGTGTGGTAAGTGGGAGCAGATGCAGTTATTGCCAACTATTGTGGGGGGTGGTCGCAGATGATTGGCGAGGTGCAGTCATCGTGCGTTTGTATAAACGCAAAGGTTCACAGATAGACTGCGTAAGCCATAGCGCAACCATTTTGATTAGTTTGGGTAGTAAAGTTTATGCTAAGATATTAGCGAGAAGAATGCAAGAGAGATCTGAACGGTTGTTCTGGGAGGCCCAAGAAGGCTTTAGACTGAAAGAGGGTGTATGGATCAGATCTTTTCTCTCTGCATGTTCAAGGAAATTTTTTGGCCGTTACCATAAACTACCATAAACTTTTCTGTGCTTTTTAGGACTTGGAAAAGGCGACAGAGTTGTGAGTACAAAATTATGGGAGATACTACCCCGGTACACAGCAGAATTTCAGATAGCAGGAAATGAACCCATTTATTATGGGTTCATTTCCTGCTTTCTGAAATTATTTAGTGTGCAATCAACATTCAATACCTAAAAAATACTAATTTATCAACAGCTATGGCTAAAATACATTTTTACTCTTATATTAGAACACTCGTTGAATAACAAAAAACAAACAAACGTAAAGCCAATCACGAATAAATGGTTGTCTTCTTAAAAAAGTAAATGAGATAGCAATTCAATCTGATTTCGATTCGAATGTCGCAGTATCCAAAGAAATTGAAAAAAACCATTTTTAGTTACGACTTACACAAACTATTCAATTAAATCGCTTGTTATTTTTCCTTCACGAAATCTTTGTAATGAGATTTTAGACACCGCTTTTAGGAGGCCAGTCTCAGGAAAATTAAATATTTAATCTTTGGTTTCGAGGCAAAGCGCGGCGTTATGTTCCGCCACTCGACTCCAAAAATCTGAAATTAGGAAGAGGAGTGTCTTAACACTAGGCTCCCTATGCCTTTTCTGCTACATATGGGATAAAGCGTGAAGTTGAAAAAAATTGTTTTTTTTAAATTCGACTTTTCTAACCAAAAATTTATAATATCTTTTAGGAATTAGGATATTAGAAGCATTTTTAAATCGTTAAAAAATGGCGAAAAAATATAGAATGCATATCTAGATATGGATGTAACTTTTTGTGGTATTTTCACGCTTTTTCCCGCAAGCAGCGGGAATAGCACCTAGTTTAAGATACATTCCGCTTACATTTCTGTCCAACTTTCGACACATTGAGTGTTAAATGTAGAAATTCAAACCGTGCTTCGTTTACCAGAACGGGGAAACGATAATAATTTAATTATGATCACTTCCCAAAGAAGCCACAACCACTACGTTTACAGACAGCCGCTGACAGAATGTGGACTCAATTATAGCCTCGTTTACGTTATTGTTACTATTACATGACTATAGTCCGTTACAAAAAATTAAAATCTTTTATGTCAAATTTCTTTCTTCATATTATTATTTAAATAATACAAAGAAAAAATCTACAAGTATACTACTGAATTAAGTATTTATTATATTCGAATCTATAACGATCGAATCAGTTTTCGTTATATCACGGAGTACGCATGTACGTATGTATATGTTCTTTTGTCAGTTTCAGGCTTTCATTTCAAACTATGTAGACCTGTCACTCACAGATAAAGGGATGACTGGAACATGCTGTAGCAACTGATATTTTCCATTTGTAACCTTTGGGATTTGGTATGCTATGGGGTTTTCTAAAAAAAATATTTTTTTAACCCCACACTGTAGTCCCTTTTTAGCAGGAGCAAAGACACTTTAGCAGGAGTTAGGCCGGTGGTGGCGCAGCAGCACGAGGTGTGACTGCAAAACCGATTGATTGTAGGTTCGATCCCCACTCGAGGAGATGAAATATTTACTTAAATTTATATTTTTATTTCTTCGCTCTGGTGTCGAGGTTAAGCGCGGCGTTGAGTTCTGCCACTCAACACGCAGTGCCTCCAGAATTCAGCGCAGAAAGTGGGGAACGGAGTGTCTTAACACTAGGTTCTCTCTGCCTACCCTGCTGTGTGCGGGATACAGCGTGAAGCTAATTTATTTATTTATTTTATTTAAATACACTTATACAAGATTGTTTGAGGTATTGCGTCTTGAGCATTCAACGTCGCGTTTTGTCTTGTCACTCAGTGTGAAGAAATAAAAATAATTAATTCCTGGGACCGTTCAATATTACAATAATAGAATAATAAACAAAACGAAACCAGTGAACCGATATCAAAATCGTTCCACTAGTTTAACAATTACGGAACAGAGGAACGGACATACATACAAACATACCCCTCCTTTTGCTCTTCGCCGAAGTTGGGTAAACTATAAAATAGCATAACATTTGAGATTTTTTAAATTTCCCTTTATACTTACATCATAGTTACAAGAACAACATTAGTAACTTCCAATTCTGAAACCACCCTCTATATCTGACTCACTTCGTTAATCAAATGGTCGTTTTAATCCCGGATTACAAGATAAAGCTACACCCAAGAGCTTTGCATACCAAACACTGTAGTGCAAGCTAAGTAACCAAACGCCTTAAGATTCTGAATGAAATTATGAAATGCTGAATAATACTTTGGAAATAGAGGAATTATATTGTTTTTGGTTTATTTTTTTCCGTATTTTTGGTTTATAGGTTTGAGGCCGGTCGTGGCGCGAGGTGTGACTGTAAAACCGACTGGTTGTGGGTTCGATCCCCACTTGAGGAGATGTAATATTTACTTAAATTTATATTTCCATTTCTTCGCTCTGGTGTCGAGGTTAAGCGCGGCGTTGAATTCTGCCACTCAACACGCAATGCCTCCAGAATTCGGAAAAAGTGGGGAAAAGAAGTGTCTTAACACTGGGTTCCCTCTGCCTACCCTGCTGTGTGCGGGATGCACACTGATTATAATGCAAGCTGATTATGATTAGATATAACGAATTTACAAGTTTTTATTAGTCTGTTCGGAAATTGATGTATTATTTTAGACATTTAACATCACCCCTCTGTTAGACAAAATGATGAGTTGAGTTCCGATACTCAACGCGTAATGTCTTGAAAACTCGAAATAAAATAGAGAAGGGCACATTCATTACAAGCTTTTATTTAACTTGCCGTGTTTGTATGTTGGTGTACGTGGAATCTTGCAAGCTCAATTTGACCCACTTTCCATTTGCTGAAATTTAGATTTCAACTTCAGTTCTGATGACAATGGTGTAACACAAAATCCATATTGTGGTAAATCCAAAATGGTCGCCACAACAAAATGGCGGATTGCAATATTTTGCACATCTACTTAATATAAATGTCAGATCAATGGATTTCATTTCTAAAATACAATTCACCATAAGAAAATCTAGAAAGCTTGCTTTCAAATTATTATTTTATTTAATGTTTTGTTTTATATTGCATACCTATATGTACAATCAGCTGGTTTGGGCACGTCGAACGAATGAGTGATAAAATGGCAAAAGCGATTTATGATGGAAAAGTGAGCGGTAGGGGGAGACCTCGGTTGACCTTCGAAAACACAGTATCAAAGATACTGGAGGAAGGTCATGTAAAAAGCGTGAGGATCCTCCGGAGGGCATGTATGAAGAGGTTGATGTCAGTGGACGAGGCGAAAGAGGTATGTGGAGACCGTAGCGTTTGGCGCTCCGTTCTCTCTGACTACCCCGCTAGGGATAAAGCGTGAAGCTAGTTATAGTTATAGTTTTATAAGTTAAAAAAAATACATTATATCATCAAAAATAATATTTAATTTTACAATTATATTAAAATACATACACAAAATACAAACAAATAACCAAGATTAGGACCAACACGGCAATCTCAAATCACATTTATAACAATAATGTTAGATATTAATTAAACTCAAGTTAGCCGTATTGCTAATGTGCGGTCCGCTACAATCCCAGAGCGAGTTAATCATGCTTTTCATAATACTATATATATATATACTTATAATAAAATCGTAACTGATCGTCTGTACATGGAAGATATATTAGAAAATATGTTACTTAGGGGAACAATGATTTTTTAGTTTCTGTTCGTTTGTCTGTGCGTTTGTTGACGCTAATCTCAGAAACGGCTGAACCGATTTAATTATATTTTTCTCTATTTGATTCTCCACTGGCAAATTTTATTTCTTCACTTTTAGTGATTGTTTTATTACAATAGGTTCACAAATAAAAAAGTTATGTGGATATAAAGAGTTGCATGCCAAAATATTTCTACAAAATAAATGTATTATTGAATTGGCTAAAATGTTAGCTATCAATGTATGAAAATTTTCTTTAAAATGATAATGTTATTAGATCATGAAAGAAATTGAGATGAGAAAATAAATAATTGGCGGTGGAAGCCATGCGGGGGCCGCTACTCTTATATAAAATGTACTGAGTTTAACTTTTGTGAACTAACTAGATTTTATTTATGGTTCCGCTCCTGTGGTAAATGAGTACTACTAAGGACTATCAGCTAGGGGCAGTCCTGGCGCAGGAGCACAAAAGTGTGACTATAAACGCGACAAGTTGTATTCGATTCCCGAAAGTGGGAGTGAAATATTTAATATTGTCCTTTCTTCGCTTTGGCGTAAAAGCAAAGCAAGGTGTTAAGGCACACGTGACAGAGACCATATTTCAGTTAATCATATAAGAAAAGGTGAGTTGTAAAAATAAAGAGGATCAAATCTATATAGATGGGTCGATTGAATTAGCATTTGCTAATTCAGTTTGAAGGCCAAATATTGTATGAACTAAGTAAACATGTGAAACTTACATGCAATTCGACTACTGAAATATACCAAAGTTAGTTAGATAGATAGTAATCAATTTAAATAATGAAGAATTATTTTAAATATTTGTTGTCGTGTCTCGTTTGTCTAATTACCAGAGCGAATAAATAGAAATAATCCAATATACATACTAATTGGGAAATGAACACACGACAGTCAAAGTTAACAGTCAAATAATCGAAGATATTCAAAACTTAATGTCCTCAAGTGGAGATCAAACCCACAACCAATCGTTGTTACAGTCACATACTTGCGCCACGACTGGTTTCTTAATACGGCAAAATATATATAACTTCCGCCACTAAGGTTATCCTGGTCTTCTCGAAGCGAAGACATTCTATTGTCATCGAATCGGAGTACGTGCAGATTTCAAGCGGGTCAGATGAAAAATAATAGATTAAGATATATAAACGCGGGCGCAGCACGGCATTGAGTTCCGCCACAAAACACGCAATGTCTCCAGCATTCGGCGGGAAGTGGGGAACGGAGTGTCTTAACACTAAGTTCTCTCTACCTACCCTGCTGTGTGCGGGATACAGCGTGAAGCTAATTTAATTTTTGATTTTCGATCAATCGATAAGTATAACTGACCAAAAATCAAACCTAAAACCATCAAAACAATTTAACAACATCTAACATAAGGAATATCATATTTCCTTACAAAATACAATAATTTCAACAATTTACAACAATATTATTATTATTAATTTAGCGCGCTCTTTAAAATGAAGAAGTCAAAGAAAAATATTTTCCTGCAAGTCCCTTTGGGGAATTAATTTGGATAGAACTTCTGTGTTCGCATTTGTTACGATTTGTTTCGTTTATTTTGCTCGGACTCTAGCTTTCATCTTGAGAAAATGAATATTTTGCGAGACTCATATTAAATTTTCATAGCGAATGTTATTTTTATGATAATTTTCAAAGGAAAAATCATATATTCTAATCGAATTTTGCGAGTATGAAAGAGATACATATATTTAGTCGCTAAGTGTGACTTATGTCTCACTTATAGAAAGATAGAAAAAGACAACACGCATTCCAATTAAGACATTCTTATTTCCGCTTAGATTTCAAGATTTTGAGACATTATTTGTTGAATGGCGGTACCTACCACCGCGTGATGTATGACTTGAAAAGTGTAAATATAGTAATTTCCCTCCATTGAACCTACCCTTGTATGTACATTTAACACAATCTCACTGTACGGTGGCGTTGAGTTCCGCTTGATATTGTTTTACAGCTCCACGGTATATAGATCCCGCATATATCAGGGTAGACAGAAGGAACCTAGTGTTATAACACTCCGTTCTCCATTTACCGCCGAGTTTTGGAAGCATTGCGTGTGGATAGTGATAGAAGTCAACGACGACTTAACATGGAATGTACCGACTTCAGGTAGAAATCACTTTCTATTATATGAAAAAAATGCAAAGACCTCAAAAAAAAATTCTCTCTAATTTAAACTAAAAAACTTATATATTTTTAAACAACTCTACTTCACCTAGAGTCCGAACTATCTATGAACCAGAAAGAAGCGACCTAACAAGAGTACTAGGATATCGAGTTTATAGATTTTGTTTGTTCTTTTAACTAGCTCGTATAGTACAATTACTGGACGCTGGAGCTAAGGTACGATAACATCTAATGGACGAAGGCTTTAAGACGTAAATAAAATAGAGTGGGTTAGTATATACGTAAGTATTTATTATATGTGAGGCCAGTTATGGCGCAGAGGCACAAAGTATGACTGTGAACACGACAGGTTGTGAATTCGATTCCTATTCGAGGAAATTAATTATTTAACATTTTAATTTTTGCGCTCTGGTAACGAGGCAAAGTTGTTGCATTGAATTTTGTGATTCAACACACAGTGCCTTCAAATTCGGCGGAAATTGGAGAACGGAAATTTCTTAATGAAAGTGGACTGCCTTAACACTAGGTGATCAGATTCCCTCTGCCTACCCTGCGACGTGCAGGATGGAGTGAAGCTTAAAACACTTCACAGAGTGCACAGAGTTTGACTATGAACGCGACGGTCGTGGATTCGATTCCCACTCGGAGTAATGATTTTTTTTTTCTTAAAATAAATAAAGCTTTACGCTATACCCCGCACACAGTAGGGTAGGCAGAGGGAACCTAATGTTAAGACACACCATTGTTCCCCACTTCCCTTTTCCTTGAGTTAACCAAACAAAGTATGGAGTTGAGTTCCGCCACTCAACACGCAATGTTTTAAAAATTGGGCGTGGGGAACGGAGTGTAAAAATAACCAAAAAAAAAGTTATACCAAAAGCATGTGTTAGAGGCCAGTCGTGGCGCAGGGGCATAAAGTGTGACTGTAAAACCGACTGGTGCTGGGTTCGATCTCCACTCGAGGAAATGAAATATTTACTTAAATTTATATTTCCTTTTCTTCGCTTCGTGGGGATCGAACCCACAACCAGTCGGTTTTACAGTCACACTTTGTGCCCCTGCGCCACGACTGGCCTCAACATACACTAACTGTTATACTACTAATGAAATTCAATATATAAAGGAGAATGAAACTTTTGGGCCGTCACGTAAAGAATTGAGATGTGATCTAAAAAATTACAATTTTTTTTTTATTTTTAGAATAGCAAATAATAAATTAATTGACAATCTGGAAGTGGAGAAAAATGAAAAAATTAAGATTTAGATCCTTAATCGATTAAAATCAATCATATATTAAGTCAGAGATGTGACAGCTGATTGACAATCACACCTTGTCTAATGATTTTTTGCATTTTTGCATCTGTTTGTCATCGCAAAATCAGGCCATTAAATAAAAAACATTAAAAAAAAACATTTGCTTCTGTCATTACGTTCGTGTCATAACGCATCGACGTTTTGAATGTTTTCCCGTTTGTTTGATATTTTCAACGACTACTGTTTTGTTTTTCTCGGATTTTGACTCTGACTACTTTGTACGACCCTCGCTTCCTCACTGGACTCTGAAATCTTTTGGATCTTACGACCGCCACGCTATGGATATGAATCGCTGTGTGAATTGTGGGATAGCCAATGGACACTGCAATACCCTAGTCCGACTACCTTTAGACGATGAAAACCACCACAACCTGGTTACTTAGAGGTGTGATATAATCCCGACATATAAGCAGGAAAATATATTTCTGTTACATTTTAGTTGACAGCTTTCGTAGAGAAAGGGAAGCTATTGCTATGAAATACTGCAATTGTATTGTAGGAAGACGAATGGTAGGCTGCTGTGCTCATGTTATGAGTATTATTAAGAAGAATAAAATATTCATTAAAATGTGTTTTATTTATAAATAATAAACATTAATGCTTAAACAACTCAGTGATCACATATTTTATAGAAGTTGATATTCAAGAAATTGTGCTGCGAACTTAACCTCACTTTTATCAAATCTCTAATAACTCAGCTCTCAGATTGCCAAAATTTATATAGTTTTCAAGGAGGGAATGATGTACCTAAATCTATTAAATCATACCATTTTTATATCTTTACATTCTGGGCCCAAAAATGTATGGAATAGTTTCAGTCTCCTTTCATATACAATTTATATCACTGATACGAAAATATCTATTACAACAAAGAAAATCCATAATTATATTTACCAATATATAAACTAAAGTGTTCTGAATATGTCGTAACGAAACATCTAGCTTTGGGAATCCGATAAGAGTGACCTTTTGAAGCACAATTGGCTTTTAGCCCCAGCCGTGAGTGGAATAAGTAAGAAACTAATAGCTGGAGGAAAAGTTTCTTATATAATTCTTATAGCTTTTGTATTGATTTGATTTAGTATATAATAATAGTTAGATATGCATAAATTTATATAAACATTCTGTAATATTCTATAAAAAATAATATAAATAAAATATTCTATAAAAAGAAATGTAAATAAATAAATCAAATCAGCTTCACGCTGTATCCCGCACACAGCAGAGTAGGCAGAGGGAACCCTAGTGTTAAGACACTCCGTTCCCCAATTTCCACCGAATTCTGGAGGCTTTGCGTGTTGAGTGGCGGAACTCAGCGCCGCGTTTTGCCTCGACACCAGAGTGAAGAAATGGAAATATAAATTTAAATTTAAAATAAAAAAATATATAAAGAGTAAATTTTACACGGAACAGTGTTAGACTGTCAACGCAAAGGCTGTTTGTGGGTTCAATTCCCACTTGGGAGAATAAATTATTTTCATTTCCTCTCTCTGGTAACAAGATAAAGCGGGGCGTTGTGTTCTGCCACTCATCACACATTTTTTTTTAAGTAGGGCGTTGCATATAGAACAGAGTGTCTCAACACTGCGTTCTCTCTGCAAGCCCAGCTATATATAGTGGAGTGAATAGGTTTTTTTTTTTATTTTCAAGAAAAAAACTATCGTATCGTAGTAAATGTGTACTTAACTCAATGCGGTGGTTGTGAGTTCCAATTTAACGCAGCGGCTAGCTTTAAATGGACTTAATAAAAGGTAAGAAGATTAACAGAGAAATTAATATCTTTCTTTACCTTACAAATTATTGAAATCCAAGTGAAAATACAAAAAAATACACATAAAACAACTCAAATACCTGCTTAATAAGCTAAAAATCTTAAAAACGAAGTACGGCGTTATGTTCCGCCACAATATACACAAAAAAAATTACATAACGCGAAAAACAACGCTTTATACCTCGCAACACTAAAACAAAATGTTCAATCATCAAAAGCATAAAGTTGGTAAGCAAATGTAACTGTAACCTAGTTTCCAAAGCCGTATTGCCTACATATAAAATGATTAGATTAAATCTACTAAATAAGCAAAAAATATATAACTAAACAGAGTTTCCATTCACCGACCCGGCGAAAACGGCGCTATGTTTCGCCACATCACCCTATATATAAGTAAATATAAATAAACAAAAACCGACATAACATAACCGCGTAAAACAATACCGTATACCCAACGGCTATAATATGTTCAATCTTTAAAATCTTAAAGTTGATAATCAAATGTAACTGTAAACCAGTTCCCGAAGCTATATTACCTCCATATAAAACTTAGAATAAACTTGGAAGAAACGCTTTTTTCCGATCTGAAAAATTAAATACGGAGTTATGTTCCGCCACAGCATACCTACCTATATAACACAAAAAACTGCATACCTCGTAAATAAACACCGTATTCCTCGGCTATACCAAAATATTCAATCATCAAAACCATAAAGTTGGTAATCAAATGTAACTGTAGCCTAGTTCCCGAAGCTATATTACCTCCATATAAAACAACTTAGAATAAACCTGGAAGATACGCTATTTCCCGATCTGAAAAATTAAATACGGCGTTATGTTCCGCCACAACATACCTATATACATAAAAAAGACATAACACGTAGATTAACACCGTATTCCTCGGCTATACCAAAACATTCAATCATCAAAACCATAAAGTTGGTAATCAAATGTAACTGTAGCCTAGTTCCCGAAGCCATATCGCCTCCACCAATTTCCAAGACGATTTGGTCCTGGCGCCGTTTCAAAGGAATTTCCTTCGCAATTTGTTATACAAAATAATTAATAGCTCATCGAGCATTGTTGTAATAAATGGCTCATTTTTGTACTTATTTATTACGTTTTATGATATTCTTTTGGGTATAGTAGTTATGATGGAAATATAATAAATTTGATACGGATTTTCATTCAAACAATATTAGCTATGCAGCTTCACGCTTCATCTCACATATAGTAGGGTAGACAAAGAGAACCTAGTGTTGAGACACTGCGTACCCCATTTTCCGACGATATTTAGAGTTCCGTTTTTTTTTTAGGAAAAAAGGATGACCGGGAGGAGGATGTTGTCCGTCTGCATGTCTGTCTGCTAAGAGCCTTTATATCAGAAACGCTTGAAGATATTGAATTAAAATTCAAACTATATAATTAGATCAACGGTCTCTTGATTTCCTGAGAAAAACATATCTACATTTACTTTAAAAAGATATGGGCATTTGTATCGCAAAAACGCGTATTAATCAAAATTAATAGGGTACTTCGGGGTGACCTACAATAATGAAATTTGGCTACTAGCATCTACAGATAGTACTAACTAGATTAGGAAAAAAATTAATAGCTACATGTATATAAAAAATAATAGCCTTAAAAGGTGGGCAAAATTTGGTATTAAAGCGATTAGTTCAAGTGAGGCATTAGATGAAAGGGCTCTGTCTAAGCTAAGCTTGAATTTCAGAAAAAGCTCGACACCTCTAATTTTTGTTCGGAAACCTCAGTGGGCGAGCCCGACTCGCACTTGTCCGGTTTTTTGAGGCAAAATGTGTAGAGTGATGATACTTAATGCCGCACTTAGTACCAGAACAAATAATTGAAAATATTAATAAATTATAATGATTTTACCC
Organism: Heliconius himera; assembly: GCA_021202915.1. Lineage (NCBI taxonomy): Eukaryota > Metazoa > Arthropoda > Insecta > Lepidoptera > Nymphalidae > Heliconius > Heliconius himera. Next base: position 538,646 of record JAJHJA010000492.1, read on the forward strand.
GAGTAAGAATCGCGCTTACAGTCACAGGCTTGTGCCTCTGCACCAACGACGGCCTCAATAATTAAATATTATAAAAAAAACATTTTTAAAAAGTAAGCTTTCAACATGTTTTTTTTATAGTGTAACTACTGTATTTTACAAATCGATAATCACTTTCATTTTGATAAGACACTCCGTACTGTATGAGTACGGAGTGTCTTAACACTGGGTTCCTAAGTTTTCTTTTGCCTACTCTCCTATGTTATGATACAGCGTGAAGTTAAAAAAATATACAATGTAACAGTATATACCTTGAGTATAAGTAAAAAATAAATAAATGAATAAAATAAAATATGCATGGCAATGCACATAAATAACATAGTTAATTATGAATAATACAAACTATATATTTTGAATAAAATATTAATCGAGACGAGTTCGTGTATTCTCGTCCCGAGTGTCGCGACCGTCGTTTCGTATATATAGGTGGTGGTGATGCTCGGAAGGCAGCGGTCGAGTCGAACTATTAAGTACTACGGTACTAATAAATATGATGCACATAAAGACTCGTACCAAATGTATAATAAATATAATGTGATAATTTGAAGTCTATCATGGCACGATCTTTTAGGATCGAATTTCTTATAAAGGCAATATATGTGTAGGAGCGACACATATTGTGGATCTTTGATCCTTATTATAATATTGAATGTTGCTTGACGTCGCGAAGGCTGACGTGATGGGCTTATGCGAACTGTTATAGCGACATTAACTATGTCGTGGCTGATGCCGTCTCGCAGTACGCTCGCAGTACGTAAGCTATGCTTGTATGGCGTTAGCCATTGACATTTTATATACCACTTGACTTGGTATACGACTAGTAGGTGTGTGGTGCTGTTATGTCCCAGGTCCAGTGTATGTAGTAGTGTCCGCCTGTCTCATACAGGTGTGTGGTGCTATTTTATGTCCTGGAACTCTGGTGTATGTAGTAGTGTCCGCCTACGGTTCGAGACACGACTGTGGGGTGTGTGCCGTGCGTTTATTTAACATATCGGCCGCCTTGCGGTAGTGCGTTCGTTCCAACGACTTATATTGATCTCACAAATCAATCAACATCACGAATCACCATTCTAATATAATCTTAATATAAACAAGCGTAACAACTACCTTCGGAAAGATCACACACAAACGTCCCGGAGGGTTCAACGATGACTGTAAAGCCACGGTCTGGTCGGAACTCACGGTGTAGGGCGGGGAGGGGCCCGTACTCTTTCTTCCTTTTATTATAACTAGTTCGCAGTTATAGTGGAGAGGAAGATAGGACGCACTCTTGGCTTATCTTCGGACGAGCTTCGAGCTATGACAATGTTATATTGTCGAGTCTACAGTTATCTAAATAACTGACACAAGAACAACTTCTGATGGCAAATATCTTATTAAAGCGATACCTTCTAATGGCATAATATGGAATTCTTAACACTGTTTCCTCTGAATCTCTAAAAGATTTTGAGTTCTTCACGATCACAACTATAAAGAGTTCTAACCACTAGACACATCACGAGCCAAGGCATTATTTATTGAATAATATTTTCAAACGAGGTTGGGAGATCAGTTACATTGTATATTTATATAAGCAGAAAACCTACCAATAATTGACCCATTTTGTCAATTATTATCTTACTTAATTAGAAAACGTATAAAAATTTGAACGTAGCGGGACTCGAACCCACGCCTCCTGGAAACCGATCAGGCCTTCTGACGACTAAGCCATACGTTCTCATCAAGCTACGTCGAAATTTCTTTCTTTCCTAAGTGTGAAATAACACTTTTAAAAATGTTAAATATATTTAATATGTAGTATTTACAGAATGGCAGGTACTAGCGAGAATGTCACAGTGAGAATGAAGAAGAACGTGCTCAGCTGGTTTGGGCACGTCGAACGAATGGGTGATGAAAGAATGGCAAAAAAGATTTATGATGGAAAAGTGAGCGGTAAGAGAGGTAGGGGGAGACCTCGGTTGACCTTCGAAAACACAGTATCAAAGATACTGGAGGAAGGTCACGTAAAAAGCATGAGGACCCCCCGAAGGGCATGTATGAAGAGGTTGATGACAGTGGACGAGGCGAAAGAGGTATGTAGAGACCGTAGCGTTTGGTGCTCCGTTCTCACTGACTACCGCGCAAGGGATAAAGCGTGAAGCTAAGTTAAGTTAAGTATTCGCTCTTGCCAGACGATATTTCTTAGTAATTAATTATCTTTGGATTGCGGAAATTTCTAAAAATCTCCCTACAGAAATGCTAACAACATAAATAAGTTGTAACAAGAGTATAAAAATTTCGACGTAGCTTGATGAGAACGTATGGCTTAGTGGTCAGAGCGCCTGGTCGGTTTCCAGGAGGCGCGGGTTCGAGTCCCACTACGTTCAATTTTTTATACGTTTTCTAAATAAGTATTTTTCTTTCCTAAGTGTGGAATAACACTTTAAAAAATGTTAAAAATTATTATCTTTTTTCACAAACGAAAATCTCCAAGCAATATGAACAAAAAAAACTATAATAAAATTATTTCTACCTTTAAAGTTTTCTTTCCATTTCAAACTAGAGCCACCGTACGTATAAAGTTGTTGAATATCTTCGATATCGCAGTCGAAAGTTATAAATTTGAAAGTAAGCGGGCGAACATTCACGTAGCACAATTTGCGTTACCGTAACTTGAAAGAAAATTATTGTTATTTTACTTTCATTATGGATACGCCATGACTTTGAAATCTTTGGTTTTTTTTTTGGAAATAACATGTAAATTTTAAGTTATTATATTATGTTAATATATCTACAGTTATTTATTTTTCTTTCATTTTATATTATAAAGTTTTAGAATCGTTAAGTAAAATTTTAATGAAAATCGATTTAGCCATCGAATAACAAACAACGTTTACAAACGCCTCTTGTCTTATACAATTATATAGTTGAAGATATAAATTATCTTACCTATATCTATCGCTTTATTGTTAAACTTTAATCCAACTATAAACATTAGGTCCGGAACTCAACGCCGCATCTTATCTGACCGAAATTAAAATAATGTAACTGTTAATTTTCGTTACTATAAGAACTTAAATCAGAACCTTACAGCTATATTCATTAATTCTAGATTTAATTTTATTTACTCCTACTTAACACAATGTCTCAAAATTTTATAAATTTTCTCAATATCTGAAAAATTTAATGAAAAATGTGGTGCCACTTAACATTAGATTTCCTCTATCTACTCTACTATATGGAGGTACAGCGTTAAGTCTAAAAAATGTAAATATATATATATTAGAATCAAACGAGTTATTATTCAAAAGTTCAAAAAACAAAAGAGTTATTTTCATTTTGCTTACATCAAAGTCATATATTATATTACGCTATTACATACACATAAATACATATATACCTAAGACACCTAATCTTTCAAAAGGTTTTCTAAGAAACGCCAACGCCATTACAATTACGATATTAATAGATTTTTATATGATTAATATACTTGTATTTTACTCTTTTCTGGTACTGGTTTTGCTCGTGATTTCGTTGTGTTCTGTTTTGATGGGTAAACAAAATATATTAATTATAATTTCTATATTGTATGAATACAGCAGCAATAAAGTCCTAATTTATGTTCATCTACTAAAGATAACATGTGGTGTTCAATAATGTTTATGATTAAAATTACTCTACAAATCTTTTACAGTTTCACGCTATATCCTGCATATAGTAGGGTATAGCGTGAAATCGAAGTGGTTTTAGTTGGGAGGGACCTGAACTATGTGTTCACGTGGGTTTTCGACACGGTCTTCATAATGCACAGGGAAAAAATATTCGGAGAACCTGTATTGCGTATGTTCTGGCCTTCGTGAATACGTCCTCCCAAAGGAATCCTCAACATCTTAACACGTATAATAGTAGATCCCACTCAACTCAAATTGACTACTTGTTGATCAGACGATGTCATATCGGTAGTGTAACTAACTGTAAAGTCATTCTAGGCGAAAGCCCAGAAGCTGAACATCGTCTTCTTGGCATGGACTTTAACGTCACTCCGAAGAAAAAAGTAGCCGAAAAACGTAAGCTTCGGATCAAGTAGTGGTTGCTGAATAGACCGATGCAGACCGGCTTTCTGGAAGAGGTGAAAAATCATAGTCCCTCGACTAATACCGAGACTATTCAGGATGCCTGGGATAGAGCTCAGCCGGCAATCATTGCAGCGGGCAGGGGAGTTCTTTGCATTTCTAAGGGAGGACGTATTATCGACAAGGAGACGTGGTGGTGGAATGACAAGGTGCAGGAGATGACTTGTGTAAAGAATATCTTTAAGAAGTGGCAGCAATTCAAATTTTCTCCTAAAGACAGACTGGAGTACATAGTAGCTAAGCGTGCCAATAAATTAACTGTACCCAGAGCCCGCAGTGAGAGTTTATCTCCACTATATAATAAACTTGAAACTGTGGAGGTGGAATTTGTTGGGCTTAGAGCCCAGAGCACAGTAAATATGAACTTACTGACCTTTTTAAGCATATCTTAAACGCTAGAAAGATGCCACACCAGTGGCGGCTTAGCTTTATAACCCCTATTTACAAGGCAAGGGGCAATGTTCAAGTTTGTGGTAGTTATAGGAAACATTAAGTTTATGAGTCATACCATGAAGCTCTTTGAGCGCATGATCGACCTCAGGCTCCGCCAATAGTGTACTATCTATGAATCTCAATATGGATTTCAGCCAGGATCGGGCACTATGAATGCCATTTTCGCCCTCAGAACTTTGATGGAGGCATACAGGGAAAAAAGGAGAGCATGCTGCATGTGGCCTTTTTATATCTGCAGAAGACCTTTGACTGTGTGCTTCGTCAGTGTTTCTGGTGGGCATTGCGATTCAAATAGATTCCTGAGGCTTATATTGAGATTATCAGAGACATGTACCAAGACTTCATGTCTATGGTTAGGAATGGTGTTTGTGATACTAAATCCTTCTAGATTACAATAGGGGTTCACCTGGGCTCGGCTCTTAGTCCTCTTAGTCTTTTTATTCAATGTAGTGATCAATACTGTTTTGGCTCACATCCAAGACCAGCCTCCATGGCTGATGATGAATGACATAGCACTTATTAACGAGAACCGACTGATGCTGGAGCGTAAAGTGAACCTCTGTAAGGATACTCTTGAGAACGGCGGTTTTAAATATTATTAGTATAGATATTTTGAAGACAGTTCTTTTTTTGCAAAAAATATTTAAAAATGATTAAGAAACTAAAAGTTCCCTAAAAATTTAAAGTTATTTCCTGTCCCACATGTGAAAAAAAAATTATACGTATTTTTTATATTTAATTTATTAAAGTTAGGTTAGGGGCAACATATAGATACTAAACAGAAATAAAAACTTTTGCTTCGTTCACACACATATTTTATCTAACAAGAGCAAGAATATTATATTTTGCCCAGAGTTGGAATTGAACTTAAAACCATTAAATTTACAGTCTGATGCCGTGCCATTATGGCCATAAAAGTAATATTATATCTAATATAATTAATCTTAAGATGAGAACGCGTAATATATCTAGCGTAATGTTCACATAAGCATTTCGTCATCTTGTCAGTTGCAGCATCTTTTCCGTCCATATTATTAATTATGTTTTTAAGGCTTTTATAACAAAATAGACTTACAAAAAAGATCTTTAATTTTACAGATTAACAAAATCTATATCAAATACAGATGAATTAATAGTTAAAAAAATTTAAAACATCATTTTTAGGTATCTCGTAGCTCAAAAAGTAAAAACGGAAACCTTATAGGAGGATTTTGTTATCCGTCTGGCCGTCTATCAAAGATTTCAAAATCATGTGGATATACGAATCTGAAAAAAAAATCAAATATTTAGAACTATAGCCTCAACATTTTCTGTTGAGGCTATGGTAAATAAATAAGCTTCTAAGTCATCACAGAATCAGTAATTTTATATGGAACTCGCCACGTAATCAAAATCTATATATAAGCATCTACAATTAGAAAATTTCAACTTGCAGTACAAATAAAGAAAAAAACATTAACAAATGAAAATTAATCGATAATTCATAGAAAAAAACTACAAACTTATAATGGTAGTTCATTTCATACAAAATGAACATGCATACGTCCCCAAACTTAAGTTTGTCAACTTTTATTATTTATAGCTCCCGTTGACATACAATCCTCAGCACGGTACTGAACCTTCGGTAAGCAACTCCGACTCGTATATTACGACCGGTTTTTTTTTTTAACAGAACACTTTAATAAGAGATAATTTACTAGTAGGCAGTCCGAGGTTACATCAGCCATCTTCCAATTCCATTCCTATTCTATATGTTATTGCCAAGTTTCATGATGATACAATAATTAAAATTTCATGTAATTCAGATTCTTAGATTTTATTACATAGTTACTTATAAGCTTGACCTAATAATAGCTTATAAAAAAGATTGAAGAAGTATGTATTGATTGTCATTTCAACCTATATCTAAATTATTATTTCAAGTAATTGAATTCATTGAATTAATAGATTTTTTTTATTTAATTAATTGGAAAATACATCGCGTTTGTATTCAATATGAACACAGTAAATAAGCTTTGCGCGTCGTTGTGTAAAGCTATTTGTCACGCGGGATGGGGTTTTATCGAAATGTCAAAGGTGAGTTTTGGTATATTAATAACGTCATAATTACTTAAATATTTTACAGTTTCACACTGTATCCCGTACGAAGCAGAATAGGTAGAAGGAACCTGGGAACCTAGTGTTAAGACACTCCGTTCACATTAAGACACTTCCGTTCCCCATTTTACACCTAATTCTGGAGACATTGCTTGTTGAATGGTGGCTAACTATACCAAACATTTCATTTCGTTGAGTGAGAGTTAAACCTGCATCGACTGCGCCACGACTGACCTTTTTATTAATTTTCAAAAGAGATTGGAGATAAGACAGAGCTTCACAACATGTAAGAAAATTAATAAATACATAAATACGTAGGGAAATACATATTATGTACGTAAAGAGGCCATTATCAACAATAACTGTTTTTTCGATCCATAAAAGAAAATTTTAAACTACTCATCTGCTGCTATATTTCTTAAGGAAATGGATTTTAAACTTAATAACTATTCGTCCATTTATAAGACTATAATTATTGATTATTAGAATGCTGTTATAATATTTTTAATATTAAATTAAATGTATCGAGGCCAGTCACCTTGAAAGTGAAGACAGAAGTATCTCAATGGGAACGGAGTGTCTTAACACCTAGAATCTCAAGTTCCCTTTGCCTACACTGTTATATGCTGGATACAATGTAAACTTAAAATAAATAATTTAAGTCTGACAGCGACAAACCGCAGCGTTAAGCTCCAGCACTAAACACGCAATATCTGCAATTTGAGCCGGCCAAGTCTATCTAAGTGAGTGTCTACACAGCTATGGAAAAAAAACAGAAGTTCTTTTTCTTAATAACTGTCAGTTTGTTACTCTTTTGCGGGTAAACCGTTGAATAAATTAATTAAATTTGACTTGTACAAAATTTGAATACCTGGCAACGGAGGAAGGACCGAAGGCTATATTTTATCTGAATATTATATAATTTCTGCAGGAAACAGAAATATTGTTGCCGCAATTTCAATGTTCAATTTATCCCGGGGCAATTGCTTAGTAATAAATTTAAATTGTTATCGAGATATCATGCACTTGGACGGATCCAGGGCTTGTATCTTTAGCCAATATTGATTTTTTTTAGATTCACGTCGTATCCCGTATATAGCAGGGTAGGTAGAGGAACCTAGTATTAAGACATTCAGTTCCCCACGCAATGTTCCATTTTCCGAGACATTGGGTGTTGCATTGCGGTAATGAACGTCGTGATTTACTATTGGTTCGTTGTGTCTTTAATTGCTTTGTATTTTTGATATACTTATGTGTAACAATAGTAATAAATTTTCAAGCTGTCGTGGCACATTGGCACAAGATTGCGACTGTAAAAGCGATGATTGTGGATTTAATTCTCACGCGGGAAACTAAAATATTTAATATATTAATTTCCTTGCTCTGAAAACATGGCAGAGCGCCGCGCCGTTGAGTTCCAGCACTCAACACGTAATGCCCTAAAAATCCGGTGGAAAGTGAGGAACGAACTTGTCCAAATTGAAAACAGAGTGCCTTACTACTAGGTTCCTAGGTACCCTCAGCCTACCCTGTTGAAAGCGTGATATGAAGCTCAAAAAAATATTTATCATTTTCCAATTTTCATTTAAGCTTAACAAAAATGTAGATAATTACTCCACATTGTATTAAGCTTAAATAAAAATTATATAGTAAATTGATTTGAGGCCGTCGTGGCGCAGCGGCACGAAGTGTAACTGTAAATCCGACTGGTTGTGGATTCGATCCCCACTCGAGGAGATGAAATATTTACTTAAATTTATATTTCCATTTCTTCACTCTGGTATCGAGGTAAAGAGTGGCGTTGAATTCCGCCACTCAACACGCAATGCCTCCCAAATTCGCCGGAACGGAGTGTCTTAACACTAGGTTCCTTCTGCCTATCCTGCTGTGTGCGGGATACAGCGTGAAGCTGATTTAACTTTTTATTTAATAAATTGATTAAATATCGTGACGAAAAAAAATTATCTATAAAAAATAAAAATATCACTAAAATGGATCTCAAAATTTGAGCATTAATTCAGTATTGTTCCATCAGACAGAAGAATTTATTACAGTATCCGTAGCTAACTTCAAATTCACTTAACGCGTTTGATTTATTGCAAATATAATTGGTTTGTTGAATTTGAACCAAAACCGAACTTAAGGCTGAAGCTTTATATAACCTACTTTATAATTGAATAAAATTAAATCAAAAAATCAATTGTCGTGGAAACCGTTGTAGGTTCGATCCTCACTCGAAGGCATGAATTATTAATTATTAATATTTTCATTTCTTCGCTTTGGCAACAAGAAGAATCAGTGCCGAAAAGTTTGGCGGAAAGTGGGGAACGGAGTGTCTCAACACTGGGTTCCCTCTGCCTACCCTGCTATATGCGGGATACAGCGTGAAGCTGATATTTAACTACCAACATTAGCTTGTTAGCAAAATAAAATAACTATTACATTATAAAATATATTAATTAATTAGAGATGACAACTACTTGTAAAAGAGTACTTGAATAATTATTTTATTCGTATTTTGAATATTACAAATGTTATTATGAAATACGTTATATCGCAATAACATAATAATACTAGTTGGAGTCCACAATTCTTTTGAGTAGAGTACAAAAATAGTCTCTTTTTTCAAGTTCCCTTGGAAAAATCTTTTCTTTAGTGTTCCGCTGGACTAGAATCCTGTACCTACACTAAAAAACCTGTCTTACAGCGGACTATACCACGAAATTCCTTCTAAGCGTTGTCTCTCTATCAATCATTAAAGAAAGACCTTTATAGATTATTAAATGATTTGTGTAAGTGTTAATAAAATTATCTGAAAAAAGGAAAAATCATAACATATAAATGTATATACATCGAAAAACCCTCTTCTTCCAATAACTTAAGTTTAGCAAAACATATTTATAATATTACAAATTCAATTTACCATATCTAAGGAACTTACCTACAAAGAAGCCGAGAACAAGAAGAACGGTCATCTTGAATAACAAAATTTCACTATATAAAAAGAAAATACACTTCTTCTCACATTATAAATCCTTGAACCACTCACTTCACTTTATTTTTTTTTATATTTAATTTGAATTTCCTTTGTCTTTTAATATTTAACTTTATTGTTCTAATATAAGAAAAGTTCGATGGAGCTGTTCTCGTTCTAGCCACACGTCCGTCTCTGATGGTAGCTGAAAACCGACTGGCACGATCGCCCCTTCCCCTTTTACACCCCTTATCGCGATTCCGTAATTAGATAAATGTCATTTTTTTATTTCTCTTTTTCTCTACGTATTTTTCTTAGTAATATATTGGATTATTTGATAGTGATTGTTATGTTATGTTGTATTTTTTAAGAACATACATATAGTACTTATTGTTTTCATTATTAATTTCTTTTTACGAGCATCTTTAGGCATATTTTAAGCAAAAGAGAGCCATCGTGGCACAGTAGTAAGTATGTTAGTGTTAGTGTGAGTTCGATTACCGTTCGAGGCAATAAACTATTCTTTTCCCCGCTCTAGTAACACCGCACGGTGAACCGCGGTGTTGAGTTCTGCCACTCACAGTAGCTCAAATTTCGACGAAAGCGGAGTACGAGCTTTTTTATCATTATTTTTTTTCGACTATAATATGTACCATCAGTCATGGAGACAAAAATAAGTGTTACTGCAATAGAAATCATTTTAAAAAAATAAAAATAAATCCCACAAATATGAATTATTCTATTTTATTTAACAAGATATTTTTAAGAAGGCGTCGTGGTGAGGAAATGAAAATGTTTTAATTCCCCGAGTGGTCGCACTTACAGCCTTTTTTATCATTTCGTGGCATAAAATAATTACTTTGTTGTCCTTCTATCCGTCAAGACTATTTATCTCGAGATAGCCAGGAGGTATCAAGTTGAAATTAATATCATATATTCAAATCTACGGTAGGTACCTTAAATAAATAAATAAATCAGATTCACGCTGTACACATCAGGGTAAGCCGAGGAAACCTGGTGTTAAAACTCTCCGTTCCCCACTTTCTGCTGAATTCTAGAGGCATTGCGTGTTGAGTGGCAGAGCTAAACCCCGCGCTTTGCCTCGACAGCAGAGCGAAGAAATGGAAATATAAATTAAATCTATTCGAGTGAGGATCGAACCCACAACCAGTCGATTTACAGTCACACTTTAGGTACCTTAAAAGCACAGAATTAATTATGACCCACATTTATTAAATTTGGCACGAAGTGAAAACTTATAATACAAATAAGGAAAAAATCCGAAATAATTTATAGATATTTTATTGAAAAAAAACATTACAAACTAATATGTGTTCACTTCATACAAAACTAGTGCATATACCTGCAAACTTAAATTTGTCTACTTTTATAAGTCATGTTCCCGTTGACCTACAATTACGTGAAATTGATACGAAAACCTCGGTGGGCGAGTCCGACTCGCGCTTGACCGGTATTATTTTATTTGTCTATTCATTACAATCATGTATTTTGTATATAAAAGGTGGCGTTAATTTTCGCCACTCAACAAGGAATGCCTCAACTCGAAAACTGTATGAAAAGTAGAGAGCAGAGTGTCTAAATAATAGTTCATCTTTCCCTATCTTACTATATGCGAAACACAGCGTGAACTCAAATAAAATTACTAGAGAAATAAGATTTTTTCCACATTTGTTTTATATATATATATATATATATATATATATATATATATATATATATATATATATATATATATATATATATATATATATATATATATATATATATATATATGTACCAGGCCAGTCGTGGTGCAGGGGCGCAAAGTGTGACTGTAAAACCGACTGGTTGTGGGCTCGATATACCTCCAGAATTCGGGAGAAAGTGGGGAACGGAGTGTCTAAACACTATGTTCCCTCTGCCTACCCTGCAGTGTGCGGGATACAGCGTAAAGCTGATGTTTTTTTTATATATTTACAGAAGTTGTATATTTAATATATATTTTTATATTGTATTCGATTTTATATTAAATTTCGCAGTATAAGGTAGCCCCGTACGCAAATATGACACGCTTATAGATTACAGCCTGTCATCTACACCGTTTGTCATTTTGATATGAAATATTGCGGATACTTTGACAGCGTACCTGCAAAATGAAGTAATGTAATTACCTTTTGTATTTTAGCTAATGTTGAAAGAAGTTTTTTTTTTGTTATTAAACTGCAGCCTGCATAAAACAGGGTAGGTAGAGGGAACCTAGTTAAGACTACTAACATACATTGTGTTTCCAACGCATATATTGAAAACAATTTTTTTTTCAGCGTCTTGTATCCCGGATGTAGCAAGGTAGGCACAGTGAGCCTAGTGTTGAGACACTCCGCTTACCACTTTTAATGAGTACTGCCTTTCGAATCGAACTTTATCTCCTTATGAGAGTGAGAATAAAATAACTAATTTCTTCGAGTAGGTATCGTACTTTCAACCTTCAGGGCTTACATTCTGACCCTATGCCACTGTGCCACGATGATATAATTAGGTTTTAAAAAACAGGCCAAATATGATGCCAAAAATTGATAATCGCGGTAACAATGTCACATTGTTGCGTGCATCTGAATGTGGTACTCGAAATAAAGAAAAATGGATGCGTTTTCAATACAAAACTCGTTATTTACGTTTACGTAATTGTCAAAAATGACAAATGGATTTATTTCAACACCCATTTTCACATTTTTCGTTGAACCAGCGAAAACGGTGAGTCTTAACACCAGGTTTTCTCTGCCTACTTTGCCATTTCAAGTAAAGCTTCTCTATTATTCTTAGTATGTGTGTTTTTAGGGTTCCATACCTCAACAGGAAAAACACAACTCTCACAGGATCTTATTATGCAAATAAAGAAAAACTCCGAAAAAAAGAAAATTTATGGGTATTTCATTGAAATAAAAGAAACATTACATAATTATTAACTTAACTAATATAATAAAGCGGAAAAGTTCGTTTGTTTAAACGCTAAGATCTCTGGATCTACTGGTCCGATTAACTTATTTATTTACTATGAAAGTTTTACGCGCAAAAATTATTCCATCATCAAAAAAATTACAAACATAAGCTTTGGCTTTTATACCATGTATATTTTTTAAGAAAATGTAAAATTAAAATAATTCAACGGTAACAACGGTAACGGTAACTGTTTACGGCCGCAAGCATAGGCTCAAGTCCCGCGAGGAGCGCTCTTGCCGCCGCAAGCAAGCTTCTCGCAAGCAGCAACGTAATGTTTGCACTTCCTCAAAATTATAAAAATGATTGAATGTATGAATTAATTAATCAATTAATGAAATAATAATCAATCTTATGGCAAATGCAGCATAATAAAATAATTATAGGTGGTATGCGATCTAAGCCGCGACTGGGCCACTATTTATTTATATTTGTAGTTAATTGTGTGCAAAATAAATCTATGGGCGCAAGCCACTAATCCAATTATGAAATTTCGCAAACTTATTAACGTAGGTCAATCTGTATCAGGATTGTACTGAACCCTCGGATGGCGAATCCGACTCTCACTTGACTGTATATCCTGTATATAGCGGAAAGCACCTAGTGACACTCCGTACTCCATTTTACGAACAAAATATTCAATAAATTACGTGTTAAATGGTGGAACACAACGCCGGGCTTTATCTTATTATCAGAATCAGGAAACAAACATTAGTCATACTCCGAGTAAAAATCGAACTGATGACCGTAGCGCTTACAGTCACGATAGCCTATTCACTTTGTTTGTATATTAAATATAAAAAAAAACTAATCAAAACATTCGAACATTCATGTAAATAAGCCATATTTCAAATTTCACGCTTGCTCCTGCTATCTGCTACCATTAATTATAACATGGCGTTCGATGTGCAATTAAAATACACCAAATGCTGCACGTTACGTTACTTTGTCCTTTTGTTTAGTTTGTGTTGCCTGTGAATACAGTGTTGAACACTTTTTTTATATGAATAAAAAATATATTTCTCTAAATATTTTTTTTTTTCAGCTTCACGCTGCATGCACACAGCATGAGGCAGAGGGAACCTTGTGTTAAGACACTCCGTTAGCCACTTTCTGCCGGATTCTGGAGGCATTGCGTGTTGAGTGGCAGAATTCAACGCCGCGTTTTGCCTCGACACCAGAGCGAAGAAATGAAAATATAAATTTAAGTAAATATTTCATCTCCTCGAGTGGGGATCGAACCCACATCCAGTCGGCTTTACAGTCACACTTTGTGCCGCTGCGCCACGACTGGCCTCATAAATTAATATAAATTATATTATAAATCTAAATATATAAAACTCTTCCTGTACGGAGTGATTGACAGATGATTTAAGATTTTACATAAATAAAGGAGACTGAAACTATTCCATACATTTTTGGGCCCAGAATGTAAAGATATGAAAATGGTATGATTTAATCGATTTAGGTACATCATTCCCTCCTTGAAAACTATCTAAATTTTGGCAATCTGAGAGCTGAGTTATTAGAGATTTGATAAAAATGAGGTTAAGTTCGCAGACCAATTTCTTGAATATCAACTTCTATAAAATATGTGATTACTGAGTTGTTTAAGCATTAATGTTTATTATTTATAAATAAAACACATTTTAATGAATATTTTATTCTTCTTCTATTATCTATTATTAAAATGTCATCTAAGAAAAGTGCAAGTGGAACTAAATTATTTTGGTATCTAGCCCAACTAAGGTATGGTACCTTATATATATATATATACACACACACAGCAGCCTACCATTCGTCTTCCTACAATACAATTGCAGTATTTCATAGCAATAGCTTCCCTTTCTCTACGAAAGCTGTCAACTAAAATGTAACAGAAATATATTTTCCTGCTTATATGTCGGGATTATATCACACCTCTAAGTAACCAGGTTGTGGTGGTTTTCATCGTCTAAAGGTCGTCGGACTAGGGTATTGCAGTGTCCATTGGCTATCCCACAATTCACACAGCGATTCATATCTATAGCGTGGCGGTCGTAAGATCCAAAAGATTTCAGAGTCCAGTGAGGAAGCGAGGGTCGTACAAAGTAGTCAAAATCCGAGAAAAACAAAACAGTAGTCGTTGAAAATATCAAACAAACGGGAAAACATTCAAAATGTCGATGCGTTATGACACGAACGTAATGACAGAAGCAAATGTTTTTTTTTTATGTTTTTTATTTAATGGCCTGATTTTGCGATGACAAACAGATGCAAAAATGCAAAAAATCATTAGACAAGGTGTGATTGTCAATCAGCTGTCACATCTCTGACTTAATATATGATTGATTTTAATCGATTAAGGATCTAAATCTTATTTTTTTCATTTTTCTCCACTTCCAGATTGTCAATTAATTTATTATTTGCTATTCTAAAAATAAAAAAAAAAATATAATTTTTTAGATCACATCTCAATTCTTTACGTGACGGCCCAAAAGTTTCATTCTCCTTTCTATATTAACAAATTTAAAAAAATATAACAGAAAATATGCAGATACATTTAAAATAATATAAAATAACACTAAACGTACCTAAGAAACCAGGAAAATTACAAGATTTACTATTTCATGTTTTAAAACCAATTAAAATTTTATATTCTTAAAAGGAGAATGAAACTTTTGGGCCGTCACGTAAAGAATTGAGATGTGATCTAAAAAATTATATTTTTTTTTTTATTTTTAGAATAGCAAATAATAAATTAATTGACAATCTGGAAGTGGAGAAAAATGAAAAAAATAAGATTTAGATCCTTAATCGATTAAAATCAATCATATATTAAGTCAGAGATGTGACAGCTGATTGACAATCACACCTTGTCTAATGATTTTTTGCATTTTTGCATCTGTTTGTCATCGCAAAATCAGGCCATTAAATAAAAAACATAAAAAAAAAACATTTGCTTCTGTCATTACGTTCGTGTCATAACGCATCGACATTTTGAATGTTTTCCCGTTTGTTTGATATTTTCAACGACTACTGTTTTGTTTTTCTCGGATTTTGACTACTTTGTACGACCCTCGCTTCCTCACTGGACTCTGAAATCTTTTGGATCTTACGACCGCCACGCTATAGATATGAATCGCTGTGTGAATTGTGGGATAGCCAATGGACACTGCAATACCCTAGTCCGACGACCTTTAGACGATGAAAACCACCACAACCTGGTTACTTAGAGGTGTGATATAATCCCGACATATAAGCAGGAAAATATATTTCTGTTACATTTTAGTTGACAGCTTTCGTAGAGGAAGGGAAGCTATTGCTATGAAATACTGCAATTGTATTGTAGGAAGACGAATGGTAGGCTGCTGTGTGTGTGTATATATATATATATAAGGTACCATACCTTAGTTGGGCTAGATACCAAAATAATTTAGTTCCACTTGCACTTTTCTTAGATGACATTTTAATAATAGATAATAGAAGAAGAATAAAATATTCATTAAAATGTGTTTTATTTATAAATAATAAACATTAATGCTTAAACAACTCAGTAATCACATATTTTATAGAAGTTGATATTCAAGAAATTGGTCTGCGAACTTAACCTCATTTTTATCAAATCTCTAATAACTCAGCTCTCAGATTGCCAAAATTTAGATAGTTTTCAAGGAGGGAATGATGTACCTAAATCGATTAAATCATACCATTTTCATATCTTTACATTCTGGGCCCAAAAATGTATGGAATAGTTTCAGTCTCCTTTACTGTTATAAAATAAGAATTTCCCATATTATTAATAAATATTAAACTAAAAATTAAATTAACAGAATAAAAAATTGTCCAAGAATAAAATAATATAATAAACTTCTTGCATATTCATTACCCTAGAGCATTTTAATTGGAGTACTTTAAAAGTTATGCTTCTGTCTTTTTAGTTTATGAACTCTTGCTTGACCTAGACTCAATTGTGCAGCACATTCATTTTAAGAGTTTCGTAACCAAAGAGGAAAAGGGGACCCTATTACTAAGATTCCGATGTACGTCCGTCCGTCTTTTCGTCCCTCTGATCCCGATTGAAATTTTCATAGATAAGTTATTTTTGTTATAGCAACAAATATTAAAAATCTAAATAAATTAAATATTTAAGGGGAGTGCCATTCAAGAAAGTTTTATAGATAAGGTATGGAACCCCTTCCTTCGTGATATTTATTGACACTTTGCCGAATTTTAATTTTTATTTGTTAACTGACTGAGGCCAGTGGTGGCGCAGTGGCACGAGGTGTGACTGTAAAACCGACTGGTTGTGGGTTCGATCCCCACTCGAGGAGATGAAATATTTACTTAAATTTATATTTCCATTTCTTCGCTCTGGTGTCGAGGTTAAGCGCGGCGTTGAGTTCTGCCACTCAACACGCAATGCCTCCAGAAATCGGCAGAAAGTGGGGAACGGAGTGTCTTAACACTAGGTTCCCTCTGCCTACCCTGCTGTGTGCGGGATTTTGATTTGATTTTTAACTGATTAATTTAGTTTTGCTTGTAATAAATAACCTTTTATTTAGCTTCATGCTTTATCAACCGAATTCCATACCAGTTGTAAATAAATTACTAATATCACATCGTTACTTAAAAAAAACTTTAAGTTAAGGAGTGCAAGCAAATGTATTTTTTTTGAAAAATGATTTAATTTTAAAACACCTTTTTTTTACTCTTTTTTCGTATTTTACAAAAAAAAATATAATTCAGTTATAAAATAATGATAATTCAAATCAATTTATAAAAGTATGCAATTTTTCATCAATGTTTTCTTATCACGTTATCACGTAAAATGGTCGTTCATAAAGCAACTTTACAGACAACCAGTTTTATTTAAGACTTTAAATAAAAATATTTTTTACATATAAACAAATATAAAAAAATATAACAGAAAAAAGAGGCCGGTCGTGGCGCAGCGGCACGAGGTGTGACTGCAAAACCGACTGGTTGTGGGTTCGATCCCCACTCGAGGACATGAAATATTTACTTAAATTTATATTTCCATTTCTTCGCTCTGGTGTCGAGGTTAAGCGCGGCGTTGAGTTCTGCCACTCAACACGCAATGCCTCCAGAATTCGGCAGAAGGTGGGGAACGGAGTGTCTTAGCACTGGGTTCCCTCTATCTACCCTGCTGTGTGCGGGATACAGCGTGAAGCTAATTTATTTTTTTTTAATTTATAACAGAAAATATACAGTTGCATTTTCTTAGTCGGTTTCAACCAATCAGATAAACCACCTAGTTGGAATTTCAAATTTCTGCGCACAGCCTGAAAACGTCGCAACAATTATTGCTTTGTTACCTAATAAATGCTAGATTTGGCCAAACTATCGTTTGTATTTAGATGCAATATTCAACTACTATCGCTTTTTTGCATTTTTTTTTATTTTAACTTCAATATTTTTTTTAGCTTCACACTTCATCCCGCACGGATTACTAATAGCTATAAAATATAAAAAGTTTCATTCAAATCCATCTAATAGTTAAGAATATATGTGTGAAAAAATAGACAAACATGTTTTTGTAAAAATATATAGTGTTCGACTACTATTTTTTAACGTTTTATTATATTAGTCTACGAAATATAATAAAACGTGGCGTAGGGTTCCATCACTCTACACGAAATCTCTCATTATTGGGCAATAAAGGCGTAACGGAGCGTTCTTGACACACTAGATTCTCTGCCATGGGAGAAAAACGTGAAACAGTTTTTTTTTTACCAAAAATTCTGTTTGTGTTCTAATCAGATTTCATAAAACCCAGAAGTGAGTTCGATTCCCATCCAAGAATATCCATATTTAATATTTACATTTTCTCGCTCTAGTAACGAGGTAAAGCGCGGCGCTGAATTCCAGTACTCAACACGGAATACCCCGAGAATTCAGCGGAAAGTGGGGGACGGAAGTGTTTTAATGGGTACCAAGTGTATCAACATTAACTCTCACAGGTTCCCTCTGCCAATCCTGCTATTTCCGGAATACAGAGTCAAGATAAGAAAATAGATAACATATTTAAACACCTTCCCCTTCCTTTCTCATTGTTTTTTCGAAAATCTCTGTAGAAAGTGGAGGACGGAGTGTCTTAACACTAGGTTCCCTATGAATAGAAAATATGTAACATATTAGTTTATTTAACTTACAGTCTTATGAAACGAATTTAACATTAGCTGCATATTACACAGAGCGCCGTCAATTTCAATAAATATAAAAACCAATTTTCTTGCCTTTAAGTGGTTTTTTATGATAATTCCGTCTGGGATCATTTCTCATTCACGGACCAAATCGAGATTTAGCGTGAGATACTGATAAATCTTGACGTTGTCCTTTTTATTTTGCGATATTCTTATTAGTTTGACTATTTTTCATTTCTATTTTCACAGATATTATTTTACAAAGCCAGTTAAAGGAGATCCTTATTAATAAACAGAGAATATAGAATCAGGTTCACGCAGTATTCCGCACATGGCAGGGTAGATAGAGGGAGACTAGTGTTAAGACCCTCTGTTCCCTATTTTCCCCCGAATACTGGAGACATTGAAAAAAAATTAAATTTAAGCAAATATGTCATTTCCTCGTGTGGGGATCGAACCCACAATCAGTCGCGTTTATAGTCCATACTTTTGGCCCTGCGTCACGATTGGCCTCGCTAGGTTAGACGTATAATAGGCATAGTACGCAGAAGCAATAAAAAATATATAATTAAATTATTTCTTCGAGTGTGCATCGAACCCACTATCAATTTTGATGTCCCGTCCCATTTTAGATGACATTTCGTATAATAATTAATTTACAAAAAAAAACTAATATTTAATATGAAGCCATTGAAACGCAGTGGGATACCGTCTGATTTAATACGATAATTGTAGGTTCAATACCGTCTAGTCGAAATTATTTAAAACATATTAAATGAATTTTCCCGATGCTCTAAAACAAAGCGCGGCGTTAAGTTTCGCAATTTGAAATATTAGCAAAGAGAAGAGCGGAGTATCTTAACACTAAATTCTACCTACTCTACTATATCTGATGGGCTCTCAACAATATTGAGATATATAATAAGCCACAACAATGCTTATTCTCTATCAGTTTGCGGAAATGAAGCTGGTCGAGCTACTGCCATGAGATAGTAGATAGACAGCGATATAAATCTCATTTTATGATGAAGAAACAGTGTTTGTATTGAATATTTATTCTTCATTTTCTTAGAGTTAAGATTTTGTTTAAAATATAACAGAAAGAGAAACATGTTATAGTGTTGTGTCACTATGTCCTTTGTTCTATGAGATGTGGAAAGTATAAACGTCACCACGAATCCCAATTGGTTTTCACAATAAATAAAAACTGTATGTGTCAAGTTAAAGAGGACAGTTGACAGGTGATGGAGGAAGTAAAGAATAAAATAAAACTATTGTAAAGTATATCTCTTATAAAGTAAAATCCATTTTTTATATTTTTTTTAATATTATCCATTTAAAAACATTGTTGGAATTCTTCTATAGGAAATATTTCTACAGGTTTCCAAAAATTTTAATTGCCAATAATTTTCATTTATTTGATTTTAATTTTGTAGTACAAAAACCATCGTATTCGATATGATTTTTAGGTCAAAATTTTTTTTTTTTTGGAAAAAATGTTAACAAGAAAGATTCGAGCCCATAACCACTAGGTCACGGTGTCGCTTTACCACTGGACGATCGTGTTTTATAAATATATAGCCATACATTAGGTACTATAAATGTTCATTCGATCTACATCGTTTATTCACTTGTCAGATGCATCTTTCTCATTTAGTATCAATTCAAAAGAGACGTTTGTTTTCCTTAAAGAAAGTTAAATATATCATTTGCATCATAAAATGTCTAGTAAACATTATTTATTTAAATCAAATAAATCAGTTGAGGCCAGTCGTAGCGCAGCGGCGGCACGGAGCGTGACTGTAAAACTGACTGGTTGTGGGTTCGATCCCCACTCGAGGAGATGAAATATTTACTTAAATTTATATTTCCATTTCTTCGCTCTGGTGTCGAGGTTAAGCGCGGCGTTGAGTTCTGCCACTCAACACGCAATGCCTCCAGAGTTCGGCAGAATGTGGGGAATGGAGTGTCTTAACACTAGGTTCCCTCTGCCTACCATGCTGTGTGCGGGATACAGCGTGAAGCTGATCTAATTTGATTTTAAAATAAATCAGCCTCACGCTGTATCCCGCACACAGCACGGTAGGCAGCGGGAACCTAGTGTAAATACACTCTCTTTCTTGCTATAGTAATACAAAGTGCGGCGTTGACTTCCGTTATTCAACACGCATTGTGTGTCCGAATTCTACTGAAAAACCCATTGTCTTTACAATAGGTTTTCTTTGCCTACCCTGCTAAAATCTAAAAAATAATAATAAATGTTTGCCTACATTTAGAACCACGGCGTTCAGTTTCGCCACTTAACACGCAATACTTCAAGTAATAAGCAGAAAGTGGGGAACGGAATTGTCTTATCAATAGATTCTCAGGTTCCCTCTGCCTTCTGCTGATAAATGTGGGATACAGCGTGACATTAAAAAAATATTTTCACATTTTATTTTCCATGAAAACAGAAGATCTACTTCAAAAGAATCACATACATTTAGAAGGATTTTAGATATTACTATTCTACTAGAAGCCAATATAACACCTTTTAGAGGAAGCTAGTTTACCGCTAACCTTGCTCAGAGAGCATGGGTGGAATTTTAAGTACATCAAAATATAAAAATCATATTTCACATAACCCGATTTGTTCTAAGGAATATAGACAATGAAGATGTTGAAAGTTTTATGATTTTAGAGTTTTGAATATGGATTTTTTTTTTACTTAGTGAATTGGAAATTTGTGAAGGTTGTAGGTTCAAAGTCAATATAGAAAATATTATGTTGTAAAAGAATAGAATGGTTGTAGGTTCGATCGCCACTCGAGGGAAAGAGCTATTTTCATTTCCTTGGATAAGAGACAAGTGCGACGCCTGGAATAAGTGAAGATTTGAACCTGTTAACACTGTGCATAGCGAATGTTTAAATTTATCACGCACTATTATAAAATACCCTACTTTTCTTGGTCATTATACAATACAATGCATAAACAAAACAAGAAAAAAATATACATAGCTAAACACACTAGAATCAGTAAAGAAAACAATGATACATTGTGGTAAAATGCAGCATTAAGTTCCGTTATTCAAAATGAAGTGTCTTGAAATTCGGACAAAAAACGGAAAGCGGAGAGTTTTAACACTAGAATTCTGTATACTCTGCTATATGCGGGACAAGGGATAAAGCAAAAA
The DNA here is from genome assembly GCA_021202915.1 of Heliconius himera. NCBI lineage: Eukaryota > Metazoa > Arthropoda > Insecta > Lepidoptera > Nymphalidae > Heliconius > Heliconius himera. The sequence goes on from JAJHJA010000492.1 coordinate 560,634, forward strand.
GTAAATTAATGATGCCAACTTCGTATTTATATGATAAATAATGAATTCCTGTAAGTATAATAAAATATTAATATCAATTAACTAAATTATATTCAAATATAATTATAAAAAAAACATCGTATAATTATTTGTGGACTCACTGACCTATTTTCAGAAACAGCTCTACATATATAAATAATTTACACCTATATATATTTTAGGCCAGTCGTGGCACAGGGGCAAAAGCGTGCGACTGTTAATGTGACAGGTTGTGGGTTCGATTCCCACTCGAGGAAATTATATATTTAATATTTTTATTTCTTCTCCCTGGTAAGGAAGCAAAGCGTGACGTCTCTAGAATTCAGCGGAAAATAGAGAATGGAAGTGTCTTATTGGAAACGGATTAGGTTCTCAGGTTCTCTCTCCTGGTATGTGTAAGATAGTTAAGCATTGTCTGATTGTAAGGGTAGTAGGTTCGATTATTAACCTAGGGAATGAATTATCTTCATTATCGCGCTTAAGTCATTTACAGTAAGCCGTTGAGTTCCACTACTTATATTTTAAATTCCTCTGAGAGGTATTTTATAAAAAAAACCGGTCAAATGTGAGTTAAAATTGCATACTGAGGGTTCCGTACAAATTTCTGCATTGTATGTCAATGGGAATACGAATTCAATTTATAAAAATGACCAAACTTATTTTACGGTGCTGCATTGGCATATGCACACCATGCCCTTTCATCTTATACCTCACTTGTACTAGCGGCTTTAATACCAAATTTCGCTCCCTAAGGCTTTAAGGCTTTTATTTTTTACGATTTTTTTTTATGGAAAAGGACGAGGCAAACGAGCGTGCGGGTCACCTGATGGTAAGTGATTACCGCCGCCCACGACCCCGTGCAGCACCAGAGGAGCTACAGGTGCGTTGCCTGCCTTTAAGGTGGGTTGGGCGGCGGAGCCCGGTATTACCTGATCCGAAACGCAGTGGCATAAAGACACTACTTCACGCCGGTTTTAAATGCCAGGGGTGGTAATGGCCCGGTCGAGTCTGCCCATGCGTGTTGCCATTGCTGGCGACGTGACTCTACCACACGCACTTTAGTCGCCTCTTACGCCACCAGTACCAGGATGATCCTATTCTAGACCACAAAAGTATCATATATTCAATGTCTCAAAAATTATATATAAAGTGGAGAACAAAGTGTCTCAACACTGGCTACCTTTTGCCTACTCTTTTCAATTCTTATGCATAATATAACCGTTAATCTAAAAAAAAGAAAACTAACCACCTATAATTCCCACTCAACAACAAGTAAAAAGGGTTGTAAAAATCCCAGTTGATAGTAATTTTCTATGGTATACCTACTATAAATCAAAGATATTAACAATGGGCGTCGGGCGCGTCTACAAAGGGGCGACGTCGCGACACGAACAGATGGAGTGACGTCGGCGAGGACACTTGCGGCTACATCAATCACAGACCGTATTAGCTGGCTGCTGAAATATTTCTATACTCGTTTATAATGTACTGTTTTTAGAATAAAATATATGATATAATTAAATCAAAATCAGCTTCACGCTGTATCCCGCACACAGCAGGTTACGTAGAGGGAACCTAGTGTTAGACACTCCCGTTCCCCACTTTTTGCCGAATTCTGGAGGCATTGCGTGTTGAGTGGCAGAGTTCAACGCCGCGCTTAACCTCGACACCAGAGCGAAGAAATGGAAATATAAATTTAAGTAAATATTTCATCTCTTCGAGTGGGGATCGAACCCACAACCAGTCGGTTTTACAGTCACACCTTGTGCCACTGCGCCACGACCGGCCTCAAATAAAATATATGATATAATTATTTATGTATTATTATGTGGAGGCCAGTCGTGGCGCAGTGGTACCAGCGTCTGGCTGTAAGCGCGACAGTTGTGAGTTCTGTTCCCACTCGGAAGAATGAATCATTTTCGTTGCCTCGATCTGGTAACAAGACATAACGTGGAGCTAGGTTTCGCCATTCAATACGCAATGTCTCGTAACATCGTAGTTTCTGTCTATCCGATTATATGCGGGATATAGCGTGACGCTATTTAAATTGCCTATATTTTACTATGAGGCCAGTCGTGGCGCAGAGACAACTGTAAGATCGACTGGTTGTAGATTCAATCTCCACTTGGAGAACTGAAATATGTATTTACATTTATATTTTCATGCCCTCGTTCTGGTTTCGAGGTAAAGTGCGGCGCTGGGATCCGCCACTCAACACACAATACCTCCAGAACCCAGTGGAAAGTGGGGAACGGAGTGTCTTAACACTATTTCCCTAGGTTCCCTCTGCTGTGTGCGGGATACAGCGTGAAGCTGATTTTAATAATTTAATCTTTTACTATAGGCCAATTACATCGAAATGATGTCGTTCCAAAACCGGACAGTCGTAGAAAATAACATAAAAACATATGAACGAAGTGTTTGACCGCGACGTCGTTGGGGCCGTACTATCAATCACAGCCCGAATTAGGAACAGACGAGGTCTGAAATTGGTTATCAGATTATTCCTTTATTCGTTCATGTCAAAAGTTGTGAAACACTATCGAATGGTTTGTTATTGTGCGAATTTGTATGAACGTAATAAGTTATTTTTATGAACGTATGTTGAATTTATTTGATTTTGTAAGGAAAATGATGGATTATGTTGTAGTTTTGTGATAAATAAGGAAAAAAACATATAATTGATGTTTTTTAGCTTATAGCTTTTTAAATCTCTTTCAGCTGACAAATGGGACTCAACGCCGCGGTTTATCTTTTTACCCGAATGGGGAAATGAAGATGTTGTTTTCCCCAAAATGGGAATAGAACTTAAAATCATTGCACTTAAATGTGGTCTCATCACGCCACGCTGGACTATTATCATATCTTTTGGTCTTAATATCTACATTTCTTATAATTTTTATTATGTTTTGTTAATACGAAAGTTGAATTTATGTCTTAAATAAATTAAGATTTTTTTACGACTTAATTAAAACCGTCCAAAGTGAATGGTCTCATATAAAGTGTCTTTCTTAATAGTAGCGACGTTTCTTTGTTACTGACAATAGATCTCGTTTCATGTTAAAATTATTTATTCATATTTATTTGAAGTCGTTGTAGCGCTGTTCCTAGTCGAAGAAATGAATTATTTAATTTCCTCACTCTGGTAACAAGACATAGTGCGGAGTTTAATTCGACACTCAACATGTAATATCTCGAAATTAAGACGACGCATGAGGAACAGAGTGTCTTAAGCGTGCAGCTAAAAAACTTAAAAAAAAAAAAAAAAAGTCAGCTTCACGCTGTAGCCCGCACACAGCAGGGTAGGCAGAGGCCTCGCCACCAGAGCGAAGAAATGGAAATATAAATTTAAGTAAATATTTCATCTCCTCGAGTGGGGATCGAACCCACAACCAGTCGGTTTTGCAGTCACACCTCGTGCCGCTGCGCCACGACTGGCCTCAATAAAAAATACAATAATAAATTAAAAAATACAATAATAAATTAAAGAAGTACAGTAAGTTATAGTTTTTGTTTTGGATTCTTTTATTAACGTCTTTTAGGTAGTTAATTTAATACTGTACACTCCACCAGGAACTAAGATGCCAAATTTCAGCGTTCTACGCCGCATTGTTCCAACGTGAAACACAAAAACTGTTAAATATGTCCCAAATTCAAGCAACAAGCCCAACATAAATGTCACAAAATTCAAAGGCAGCGCTAAATCCATCAGAAATGGCAATAGCTGGTACGCAATCAAATACAATTGTCACCAGATCTATTGTGCTGGGCCGTATAGAGTTAGGACTTCATTTTATTCCCTAGGAGCTCCAATGAGAACTGTTGCAAGTAGATTTAGGCTTGTAATTGATGTATCGGTTTTAGGTCCTAGATTGATCTTGTTGATTTATATCTATTGATTTGTTGGAAATTGCTTATTTTAAGGTAATGAATAACATAAATAAATCAGCTTCACGTTGTATCCCGCACACAGCAGGGTAGGCAGAGGGAACCTAGTGTTAAGACACTCCCGTTCCCCACTTTCTGCAGAACTCAACGCCGCGCTTAACCTCGACACCAGAGCGAAGAAATGGAAATATAAATTTAAGTAAATATTTCATCTCCTCAAGTGGGGATCGAACCCACAACCAGTCGGTTTTACAGTCACACCTCGTGCCGCTGCGCCACGACTGGCCTCTGAAGGTAATGGTTGATTGATTCTTCAGTTAGATAAGTTTTAAGGTATATTCTAACTTTCAAGGTGCAGCGTGAAAGTTAAAATATACCTTAAAACCGTGTGTTAAGACTCTCCGTTCCTATTAATACACTATCTTTTCACATTTTCTGCTGCATTCCGGAAGCATTACATGTTAAGCGGGGGCCACTCCAAACCACGCTTTGCTTATCGTGGTTTCATAAATCTCCAGCGTAAAAACTACGTATACGAAGATTCAAAGAAGAAACACAATGGAGGAGCGCTACATGATACAGTTCCACCTCGTCATCTGTTATTGACCTCCTTCAGCATCGCCTATACTGTGCTACCGAAGGTTAACCACAACTCTCACTAATCAAATTTTGCTTCATAAATCTTTTTTGCCATTCTTTCATCACTAATTTTGTGGTCGTGTCCAAACCACTTGACAACATTCTTGTTCACTCCCAAACAAATAAACAATAGAAAGATAGATATAAATGAAGTAAATAATGGAATGTATAAACAAATGTAAACTCACAGAGTACTGTATTCATGCAAACAAAATCGATTTCAAGCGGGTAGTCTTTATTTATTTTTGTAAACTACCGTTCCGTTGCACTTTTCCAATAAAGAGATGAACATCTGAACGCTTATTCAATCTTAGCAATCTTTACAGCTGAAGTGACCATTCGGTAACCAGTGGAGTGTAAGTATTATAACTTGTTATGTATTACATTAACTTATTTATTTTATTTTTTAGCGATAGCAGAGCGAAGAAAATGGAAATATTAAATATTTCATGTCATCGAGTGAGAATCGAACCCATACCTGTCGGGTTTACAGTCACACTTTGTGCCGCTGCGCTACGACTGGCTTCAACCACATTTTGTTTCTGTGATGACATTCAAAGTTCAGAAAGTATCTCAGGCCGCTATCCAGCTTTAATCAATGAATTTGTTTAAAATAATGACTTCGGACATACAAAATACACATATTAACAAGACATTTAACAGATCAACACAAAGTGATTAATTATATGAAATATATTTTTTTTTGAGGCCGGTCGTGGCGCAGCGGCAGGAGGTGTGACTGCAAGCCGACTGGTTGTGGGTTCGATCCCCACTCGAGGAGATGAAATATTTACTTAAATTTATATTTCCATTTCTTCGCTCTGGTGTCGAGGTTAAGCGCGGCGTTGAGTTCTGCCACTCAACACGCAATGCCTCCAGAATTGGGCAGACAGTGGGGAACGGAGTGTCTTAACACTAGGTTCCCTCTGCCTACCCTGCTGTGTGCGGGATACAGCGTGAAGCTAATTTAATTAATTTTTATTTTTTATTTTTTTTAAGGTTTCTTTTTTTGTTCCTCAAATTTCGTTCATAGAAAAATATTTTAATTCTCTTTTGCTAATATTCCGCCTGTATAAAGTTATCATATTTTTTGCTCTGTAATATAATGCTACACTAAATATAAAGAATTCCGTAACCACTAAGCCATCCTTTCAAGGTCAGAGCGCCTGTTCGGTTTCCAGGAGGCGCGGTCTGAGCTCCGCTACGTTCAAACTTTTATAGGTTTTCTAAATAAGTATTTCTATCTTAGACGCAGCGGTGCAGTGTCTAACTGTAAGCGCGATGGTTGTGGTCTCGATTACCATTTGAGGAAATGAATTATTTAATTTCCTAGCTCTTATAAAAGAAGGCAAATTGCGTCATTAAATTATACCACTCAATACGCAGTCTTGAAAATTGAGCAGAAAGTGGAGAACTGAGTGTCTTAACACCAGGTTCCTTCTGGGTACCCTGATAAAAATGAGATACAGCGTTAAACTATGTAATATAGTCCATTAAAAATTTATACATTTATAGAATAAAATAAAAATCGTCAAAGCGTATAATCAACAGCATTTGTGTCAATACAATACATATTACAACACGAACGGTCAGCTTTATTTTAGTCCCAGGGTGCAGCTGCGAGAGCGGATATGCGGCAATCAGTGGTCGCTCTAACGTTTTGCTAGTACAAATTGATGGGGTCGAGTCTAAAATATTACTATTTTTAGAGATTTTTTGTAATTTTTAATAGAAAATTATATTATTATACATAGTGAACAAAGAAATAAAAATGTTAATAGTTATATTATATTTATTAATATTTTCATTTCTTCGCTCTGGTGTCAAGGCCAAAGCGCGACATTGAGTTCCGCCGCTCAACAAGCAATGCCTTGAAAAAATTAGTGAAAAGTGGGGAACGGAGTGTCTTAAAATCAGGTTCCCTATGCTTATCCTACTATATACGGGATACAGCGTGAAGCCAATTATTTATATTATGAAACAGCACTTAACTAAGCACTGTGCTACTAGAACGAGAAAATAGTAATAATTTAAACATAATCAACCCCTGGTGGGTATTGACCCCACAGCCATTGCGGTTACAGTCGAAGGCTGTACTGCACCACGAATATATCTTTGCTTATAATGAACTACTGAATCGATTTGATTATAACTTCTTTGTGGTGTTGTTTGAAAACTCCTGCACTTCATGAAGAACTGTAGTGGTTTAGCTACACAATAAGGAATAATTTAATACGTCAATAACAAAAGCTGTTAAGCGTGATAAGCATTCTCTATTGACAGATAAAGCTCTCTGACCACTAAGCCATACACTCTCATTTGAAATGAAATGAAATTCTTATACGCTTGTTACAACTTATTTATGTTATTAGCAACGTATAATATTTCCAAGAAGCGCGGATTCAAATCTCGATACATTAAAATTCTTATACGTGTACGTAAGTAAAAAGAGGTCATATTTCATTAGACTTTGGGCTAGCCCAGGAGCACAAGCGTGCTACTATAAGCATGACGGTTGTAGGTTCGATTCCCACTCGAGGAAATGTCAGGAAATATTTAATATTTTTATTTCTCTCTGATGAACAAGGCAGAAAGCGGCGTTAAATTAGCACCAGCTCCTCTGGTGTTGCCTTGTCTTTTCCATAAAAAAAAATCCGCCGCAGCTTTGTTTACATGGACTTCTCTCTCATTTTTTCCCAATCCCATAGGCATGTTGCTCTTGGTGCTCTCCAACATTTCCTAACGTTGCCATATTAATTCAGTCTGTCGGTAACTCAGTGATAAATTTTATGAAAACCGTTCCTGCATTTTTAGTTACGTCCCAGTTTTTACCGACCGCTTCGGTATACCAACCATATTTGTTTAAATACTTGCCACTATGGACGTGTTCCAGCCTGCGGCCAGGAGATTGCTATGTTTTTTATTCTTTTCCATTTGGCAGACTGGAAAAAAATTTGTCTATATATATTGAAAAATGGTTTTTTTCTTTTTTAAATTGTAATTTGAGTGATTTTTCCGTGTGTAAAAGATAATTTAATTTCTGTCGTGCTGTTTTTATAATCGGATTATATTAAATCAGCTTCACGCTGTATCTCCCGCACACAGCAGGGTAGGCAGAGGGACTCATCAGGGACCTCGTGTTAAGACACTCCGTTCCCCACTTTCCGCCGAATTCTGGAGGCATTGCGTGTTGAGTGGCGGAACTCAACGCCGCGCGACACCAGAGCGAAGAATTGAAAATTTACATGTAAATAAATATTTCACTTCCTCGAGTGGGGATCGAACCCACAACCAGGCGATTTTACAGTCACACTTTGTGCCTCTGCGCCACGAGCGGCCTCGATTATATTAGCTGATAAAATAATTGCTAACTTTTTTCGAACATTTTGTTTTTATGAATTCTAGTAATATGGAATGCTTTGCAATTGCCTACTAAAAAAAACTTTTTTAATTTTTTTTTTTTTTAGCTTCACGCTGTATCCCGCACACAGCAGGGTAGGCAGAGGGAACCTAGTGTTAAGACACTCCGTTCCCCACTTTCTGCCGAATTCTGGAGGCATTGCGTGTTGAGTGGCAGAACTCAACGCCGCGCTTAACCTCGACACCAGAGCGAAGAAATGGAAATATAAATTTAGTAAATATTTCATCTCCTCGAGTGGGGATCGAACCCACAACCAGTCGGTTTTGCAGTCACACCTCGTGCCGCTGCGCCACGACCGGCCTCAACTTTTTTAAATTATTTTCTTATATCATAGCTGTGCTGACCATAGCTAAAGGAACCAAATCAAAATTTCTATTTGAACACATAATTGTTAAATATTTCATTTCAAGTTAAATATATGAAAGAAATTTATAAAAATGAAACTGACTTTAGTTACATACATATATTGTAAGTACATAAGTAACTAAGTTCTATTCTAGAAAATAAATCAAAATCGGTTCATTTGATTTTGAATGATTTTGATTAAATTTGGACTATTCTGTAAGTTTCATTATTTAAATCATTTAAATTATAAGATTGTGTATCTTGATATAATTTTTAGTTATATAATTTTTTGTGTCCGAGAAATATGTGAACAAACACACAAACACATATAAATAATAACTAACAACATCACTCCTTTAAAGTCTAAAGCCTCTTTTGCTCTTTCTCAAAGCTTTAAAATATATTTATCAGCACAAGACGAAAAGCAGGTTACTCAATAATAGAAACAAGGTAAGTGGTTTTTGCCACTTTGTACGCCAGACATTTGCATACAAACAATTGTAACAGTATGGAGACGTTCTCTACAATTGTAAAATAGAAGTTCTTGAAGATAAATATTATTATATTATAGTATAGATGCCAGTCGTGGTGCAGGGCACAAAGTGTGACTGTAAAACCGACTGGTTGTGGGTTTGATCCCCACTCGAGGAAATATTTACTTAAATTTATATTTCCTTTTCTTCGCTCTGGTGTCGAGGCAAAGCGCGGCGTTGAGTTCTGAGACTCAACACGTAATGCCTCCAGAATTCGGTAGAAAGTAGCGAACGGAGTGTCTTAACACTAGGTTCGCTTTGCCTACCCTGCTGTGTGTAAGATACGGCTTGAAGCTGATATTATAATAATTATAGTCTCACGTAATAAGTTACCCGCACACACATAAGTTTTGGATACAATACCAGCTCGAGAGAAAGAAATATCTAATATTTAATATTCCGGCGATGAGTTTATTTATTTTATTTATTTATTTTAATTTGGTTTGCTAGTGGCTATTACATTTTTAAATTAGTAATTTTACAAGAACAATATAATATCAATAATGTATAGCCGTTTGAAAGCAAACACTGCATGCGTATATTGCAACCATTTCAATTTATACAATGAACTTGAAAAAAAAAAACTGAACATTAAACATTAAAGATACAAAATAAACATAAACGTAATTACAAAAAGAAAAGAAAAAAGAAAACAAAAACATTTTACATTATAATGATTAATATTAGTGATTAACAATACGATTAACAATATACTTTCAAACTTAGTAACAAATTATTGCTGATTGATTATATGATTAATTACTGAGGACTTAAACGAAGTAAGCGTATCTGCATTTATATCTATAGAGTCGCAGGTTTTATTATACAACTTACATAAACGGGGAATAACTGTATTAGCTCCAAAAACTGTTTTTTTAATTGGCGGTACTAATAGAGAGATAGGCTTTCTAGGGTGACGATATGGTATCCTAAAATTTATTTTATCTAATAAATTAGGGCAATCTATTTTGTTTCGCAACAGTTTATATAGAAACATAATATCCAACAAGTCTCTTCTTTGCCCTAAGGTGATCATATTAAAATGTTTTAATCTATCATTGTAGGAGAATATAGATTTATTAATATTAGCTTGGTGTGATAGATACCATAAAAACCTTTTCTGCACACGCTCAAGCCTTAAGGAATGAGTAGCATAATGCGGTCGCCAGACGACACTACAGTATTCCAGCTGACTACGAACAAGAGAGTTATATAGAACTATTTTAGTTTTTCTATGTTTAAATAATTTGCTATTTCTTAAAATAAAGCTTAACATTTTAGTAGCTTTAGCTATCCTTACATCAATTTGACTTTGAAAAGTAAGCTTAGAGTCCAAAATCACACCCAAATCTTTGATAATTTTTACCTCACTTAGCTTTTCTCCCTGTAAGGAGTATTGCGTTGCAACGACGTTAGTTTTTCTGCCAAACTTGATATGGTGACATTTGCTGGAGTGAAGCTCCATTCCGTTTATTTTACACCATTGTACAACACTATTAAAATCTTTTTGGAGATAACGAGAATCATCAGGAGATAGCACTACACGCATAAACTTCAAGTCATCCGCATATAAATATGGCGTCGAATATTTGAAACAAGTTGTTAGATCATTTATAAAAATGTTGAAGAGTATTGGACCGAGATGTAAACCCTGCGGAACGCCAGACAATATTGTGCATTTATTTGATTGAAACCCTTCCAAAACCACATAATATAATCGATCTTTCAAATAGGATTTAAGCCAATTTAACACAGATCCGGAAAATCCATATACTGCCAATTTTTTGAGCAAGATGTCGTGTGGAACCCTATCAAACGCCTTTTTAAAGTCTGTGTATATTGTATCTGTTTGTTTATTGTTGTCGATTGCTTCACCTATAGCATTAATAAAAGTAACTAGATTGGTGGTAGTTGATCTGCCTTTCCAAAAACGATGTTGAGAATCAGAAATAAAAGGTTTAAAATGTAATTGTACGAACGGACAGATCAGCGATTCAAATACCTTTGCAAAAACACTCAGAATTGATATCGGTCGGTAATTCTGAATAAGGCTTTTGTCACCACTTTTATATATAGGCACAACCTTGGCTTGCTTCCACACAGTTGGAAAATAACCCTTGGCAAGTGATTTATTATATATAATTAACAATGGTACAGCCAAGCATGATGCGCAGTTTTTAATGAAAATGGGTGGGATATTATCTGGTCCAGTACTTTTGGATATATTTAAATTCCGAAGCATTCGAGTGACTACCACCAAATCGAGTTGCATTGTAGAAAAGTTCTCACTGTTTTTATAAGTTAATTCTAAATTCATAGCAAACTGTGAAGAATCAAAGTTATTAAATTGAATGGAATTAGCATAAACAGAAGCAAAACATTCTGAAAACATATTACAAATTACAGTACCATTTGACGTTACCTCAGTCCCGTTTGTCATTGATGCTGGATAGAAGTTTTTAGTACTTCTTTTGCTATTAAAAAAACTCCAGAAAAGTTTTGGATTATCCTGGATTCGATCCTCCATAAATGTGTTATATTTGTTATAAGCGTCAGTAGTCAGTTTGTCACAGCGATCACTAATCAATTTCAAAGAAATTTCGTCCATAGGATTTTTATATAATTTAACTTTATTCAACAATTTATGTTTTTCCCTAAGTCTTCTTTTAATATTGTTACTAATCCAAGGTGGATATTTATGTGACTTCTGTTTTATACGTGGTACAAAAGAGCTGATAGCCTTCTTTAATACATCATAAAAAATTTCAACCATTTTATCTATATCATCATCAATCAACAATAACTTATACCAATCTATACCGCTTAAATAACCTATTATACTAACATAGTCGGCTTTATAAAAATTAAGCCTTGTATGCAAAGTGTTTTTATTAAGTTGGCAAGACTTGAAATTTGTAACAGAAATTTCTAGCGGTGGGTGCAGAGGGTCGACTTTGCATAAAGATGCCTGTGACCCAATGACAGAAACAATAGGCAAATCTGCCAAAACAAGATCTAAAATTTTTTGCTTATTATTAAGAACTAAATTATGTTGCCGTAGTCCGCTTTCTAATACAAAATCTAACAATGTTTGCGAAAGTGGAGAATTTTTCTCTAGTGGAAAACTATTATTTAATTGATTCCACTCAATGCTACTCAAATTAAAATCACCAACAATAAATCTGTACATATCATGTTGATCAGAAACTCTGTTACAGTTACTCAAAAAATGTTCTAAAAGATTTTTATTTATGGGTGGTGGAAGATATACTGCACATAAAACAAATTGCCGAAACGATTTCAAGCTTGGAATCTCGATAACAACCCAAATGTCCTCGCAGTCACTTTCCCACTTTACAACTCTTCTAGATTTAATAGTTTTTAATATTGCTACTAAGACTCCTCCACCATCCATTTTACTACTAAGTTTACAAGTGCTCCGGTCTCTTCTATACACATTATACCTCGTATCAAATAATTCACTGTTAAGAATTGAATCGTTTAACCAAGTTTCTGTTAGTATAACAATATCATAAGTATTAATTGAAATGTTTCTCGTTGGTATTTTCAGGAAGGATTGGATGGCATTGTCAATGAAACCCTAATTGAAAACATGAAACAACTTGTACCAATATTTACATCCATGTTTAATGAAATATTGCAAAATGAAGCCATACCTGAACAATGGACAATATCTACAATAGTATTGCTTTATAAGAAAGGAGACAAAAATGACATAAATAATTACAGACCTATCAGCCTGATGTCAAATATCTATAAAGTCTTTGCTAAAGTAATCCTCAACAGAATAACTAAGACATTGGATGAATGCCAGCCTAGAGAACAGGCTGGATTTAGGAGTGGTTTCTCAACTATAGATCATATCCACGTTGTAAAACAATTATTTGAAAAGGGCAGAGAATTTAACATGACTTTTTATTGTTGTTTTATTGACTACAGCAAGGCATTCGACTCATTAGAGCATAATAGCATATGGCAAGCACTAAAAAATCAAGGTGTAGAAAATCAATATATTCGCATTCTCGAACACATATATAGGAACAGTAAAGCCAAAATCAAACTAGAGAAAGAAGGTAAGGAAATAAGAATAGAAAGAGGGGTACGCCAGGGAGACCCCATTTCACCTAAGTTATTCACAGCCGTCTTAGAGGAAGTCATCCGCAAATTAGATTGGCAGGATTGTGGGTTAAAAATAAATGGAGAAAACCTAACGCATCTTAGATTTGCAGACGATTTAATTATCTTTTCGTCATCAAAAGAAGAACTGCAGACGATGATTAGCAGCCTAGAAATAGAAAGCCGTAAAGTAGGATTGATTATGAACGTTGAGAAGACTCAAGCCATGACAAATGGATTGCAAGAACAGATTATTATTAACAACAAAATAATCAACTACACAGATGAATATGTTTATCTAGGCCAAATAATCTCGCCAATAGATATGACTTCCAAGGAAATCGATAGACGTATAGGTCACGCGTGGAAATTATACTGGAGTCAAAAAGAAATAATGAAAAATAAAGAAATTAGCATATTTATCAAACGAAAACTTTTTGATACCTGTATATTGCCCGTCCTAACATATGGTTGTCAAACATGGTCCCTTAACAAGAACCATTTACGGAAACTTGAAACGTGCCAAAAGGCTATGGAAAGGAGTATGATGGGAAAGAAACTTTCGGACAGGATAAGAACTGTGGACATAAAAAAATATACAAAAACCAAAGATGTTACCGTAACCATTAAAAATCTAAAATGGAAGTGGATAGGACATACTATAAGGGGAAAGGAAAAATGGTCCAAGACGATAATGTTTTGGTTCACCCGCGACAGAAACAGAAAAAGAGGTAGACCACCCAGGAGATGGGTGGATGAAATAAAGTTTGTAGCAGGCGGTAAATGGACCACGGCAGCAAATGATAGGCAGAAATGGAGGCAATTGGGGGAGGCCTTTGCCAATAGGCATACAGACATAACATAATGTTAGAAGTGTAATTATTATTATTCTTTTTTTTTTCTTAAATACCGCTGTAAAAAAAAAAAAAAATTGTATTATATACAAATGGTTAAAACTGTAGCATGATTGTAATGTCTGAATAAAGAGGCTATTATTATTATTATTATTTTCAGGAACACATTGTAACTCCAAATTGCATGCTCTAGAACGTTGCTCCAGTTCATTTATTCTTATATTTAGGGATTGTATATCATTTTCCATGTTGGTGTTATTTTCCCTTAATTCACTTAAACATTTTGTATTAGTTCGATGTTCAATAATGATATCGTCGTACTGCTTACTGATGAAGGAAATTGAACTTTTCATTTCAATCATTTCCTTCTTAATATCCTTTAATTCTTCACTAAGTAAATTTTTCATCGATAGCTTCATTTCTATAAGCATCTCATTTAACTCGGTCTTAATTATATCCTTTACCATCGCGCGGTATTCACTCTGTCCTAGGGAATGCATCGGTGATAGTTTAGGTGGCGACGAAAGAGCTACTCTTTTGTTCGACCTCTTTGTGATGTTTTGATCATGCGATGATTTTGTATCCGTTCTGCGAATAGGGTTGTTCTCATTATTTCCACGTGATGATTTAGACGTACAGGCAGGACAGACCCACTCCAGTCCAGTTGCACTTGATATCCCCGTTACGTCTTTATAGCCGTATGAAAACAAACACTTATTGTGGTACGCCTTTTTACACTTTTAGCAGCACATAAAATCCTCATCCTCATTCTTGTCTTCACAACAATTCCAAATTCTGTTTGATGACATTATTGATGCAGACACTCAACGACGCTCAATGATATGATATCGGAACGCTGTCTTGAACTCGGATCGCATGTGCTAGTATTAATCTTAACTGCTACCAATTGCGCTAGCGACTATGTTCTAGTAGTGACAAAAAATCCTATGTAGATATTAATATTTAAGTTGGAGGTCATGACTTTCTAATGCAGGTCAATGACCGTACTTGACCGCACTTGACCACACATATTGTTCTTCGTAAAATAGTCCAAAAATGCACTAAAAACGCTAATATAAGCACTTTATCAACGATTACTTCGTAGAATAACACTTTTTCTATAATTTTAACACCTTTTATACAACTTTAACGTATTATTTTGGATGAACAGCGAATTTATATTTAGAGAGTGAAACGGCACACGTCTACCTTACGCGGTGACAAGATTATGATCTGATGAGTTCCGCCACTCCACACTCAACGCCTCGAATTCGGCGAAAGGTGGGAAACGAAGTATTGTTACATCAAATTCCCTCATCCTGTTCTGCTTCATATTGGATACATCGTGAAGATACGCGCAAGATTTGAGCCTGCGCCACTTGGAAACTGTCCAAGCACTTTGACCACTAAGTCATACGTGACTTAGTAGATAGATATTAGATATATTGCTAATGTTACGCACAACAAACGGCTTAATATCGATTTTCGCTGCAAGAACATGGGTATCGCTATCAGTGTCTCAATTATTCTTGGAACAGTTAGTTTATAAAAACTTGCTAATATTAAGCCGGAGGTTCATTACAAGCGCTAGGAAATGAGAATAATTTTTAATATATTTTTTTAATGCTCGTCTCTAAATATAATGGTGTTCAGTTTTTCTTTTTTTAAAAAATACAGCTTGATTTCCACTCGAGAGACTGAATTATTTGCATTTCCTCGTTCTGGTGACACGGTAAAACGCTTGATTTCATCCACTCAACACGAAATGCCTTCAGAATTCGGCGGAAAATGGGAAACATGTCTTAATACTAGGTTCCCTTTGCCTACCCTGTGGTGTGCAGGATACAGCGTAAAGCCGATTTAATATTTTGATTAGTTATTAATATTTTTTTTTACAGGAGGAGGAGGAGCTACACGTGCGTTGCCGGGTTAAGGTGGGTTGGGCGCCGGAGCCCGACATTATCTGATGCGAAACGCAGTGGCACTACTTAACGCCGGTTTTAAATACTGGGGGTGGTAATGATCCGGTCGAGTCTGCCCATGCGTGCTGCCATTGCTGGCGACGTGACTCTACCACACGTACTTTAGTCGCCTCTTACGACACCACCAGTACCAGGATGATCCTATGCTATGCCGGGATCACTTGGCATAAAATGATATGATGATAAGATGAGTGTACAAAACATACAGTATTGTTTAACAAAATCAATACTATGACCTCTAAGACATTTCGTATTACAATATTTCAAATAAAATAAAACCTATTTCTAGACGAAACAATACAATAAAAATAAAAGAAAAAACTTGAAGATACATAATATTGAAACATGTTTACGTTATATGTTCATAAATTGCTTTGAAATATACGCAAATATTCACCGGTATGAGAATGTGAACGAAGTTGTAAGACGATACTTTAACATTTATGTTTTTATTTAGGTACCTATTAATTTTATTTGACCGTGTTTAAGGAAAAAGTAACAAGATTAAAAATCAAATCAGTTTCACGCTGTATCCCGCACACAGCAGGGTAGGCAGAGGGAACCTAGTGTTAAGACACTCCCGTTCCCAACTTTCTGCCGAATTCTGGAGGCATTGCGTGTTGAGTGGTAGAACTCAACGCCGCGCTTAACCTCGACACCAGAGCGAAGAAATGGAAATATAAATTTAAGTAAATATTTCATCTCCTCGAGTGGGGATCGAACCCACAACGCCTCGTGCCGCTGCGCCACGACCGGCCTCAGTAACAAGATAATAGCAGATTTACTTATTGCGCATAGCACTGAGGCAAGTTTATCTCGAGAAAAGACGTTCTTTCAAAGTAATTGGTAGTGCAATGAAAATAACAGAAATTAAAATAATTTAAATATAATAGTTTTGTTTTTCTTTTCATTTTCTCGTACTCAGTTTTAGAGGTTAACTTAAAGGTGTAACAATTATATTTAGAAAAAAAATCGACTTCTTCAATTTCAACCGGATCTCATAAACACAACTTTTCCCCCTATCCAAACTTTCATCAAACTATTCTTGAAATGTATCCTTTCAAAAAAAAGAATAACCGTAATCAGTTGGCGGCGGTATATTAAGTTATTTGTCCATTTGTCACGTACACATTTAATAAAAATTTAAGACTTATATGATTTTCTCATGAATACCACTATCAGAAATCGACCAAATTAAAATGGGACCACACGGGAAGCACTAGCTTTCATATAAAAAAAAAAGAATCGTTAAAATTAGTTCACCCAGTCAAAAATTCTGAAGTAACAAACATAATCAAGAACAATCGAATTTATAACCTCCTTTTACTATAGAAGTCGGTTAAAAATAACCTTTTCGGAAAGACCACAACAGTACAATAAGCAACAAATAATTAGGCTGGATGAAGAAAATTATAACACATGGCCCTTATAAATTTATTCTACAATGTGTCATACGCTTCGGTATATTCTATTATATTAATATTTCCTTCAAGCATAATATCTTATACATTTATATAATAGCAAAGCTTTCATACGGAAGGCAGGAAAACCTGTCACGATCACGCCACAGTATTAATTTCCACGCAATGAGCGCAAAGTATGGCGGCGGCGTCCACAATGCGGTATATTATGACAAAATAATAATCAGGTATAGGCCAGTCGTAGCGTAAGAGGCGTGTGACAGTAAACGTGACAGGTTGTGGGTTCGCTTCTCATTCGAGAAAAATAGTTTTTTTTATATTTTCATGTCTTCGCTCTGGTGTAGAGGCAAAGCGCGTTGAATTCCGCACTCAACAAGCATTGCCGATCGTGGCGCAGCGGCACGAGGTGTGACTGTAAAACTGACTGGTTGTGGGTTCGATCCCCACTCGAGGAGATGAAATATTTACTTAAATTTATATTTCCATTTCTTCGCTCTGGTGTCGAGGCTAAGCGCGGCAGAATTCGGCAGAACGTGGGGAACAGAGTGTCTTAACACTAGGGTCCCTCTACCTACCCTGCTGCGGGATACAGCGTGAAGCTGATTGCCCCGAGAATTCCGCAAAAAACAGAGAACGTAGTACTAGGTACCCTCTGCCTACCCCGCTGCGGGATACAGCGTGAAGCTGGTTTTAAATATATTGGTAGTGTTACGCACAACAAACGACTTAATATCGATTTTCGCTGCAAGAACATGAGTATCGCTATCAGTGCCTCAATTATTCTTGGAACAGTCAGTTTATATAAACTTGCTAATAACAAACCGGAGATTCTTTACAAGCGCTAGGAAGTGAGAATCACTTTTCATATATTTTTTAACTGTTCGTCTTTTACTATAATGGTGTTCAGTTTTTCTTTAAAAAAAAAATACCACTCGATTTTCACTTCACAGAATGAATTATTTTCAGGTTCTGTTTCTGGCGCTGATTTCAGCCATTCAACACAAAATGCCTCCAGAATTCCGTGGAAAATGGATGAATGGATGAAATTAACACCAGGTTCCCTCTGCTTACCCTACGTGTGTGGAACACAACGTGAAACTAAAAAAAACTAAATATTACTTTATAACAAATAAATTCCACGTAATTCCATCTTATTAATACTTAAAAACCTACAAAAAAGGATTATTTAATCGAAAATAGATTTAAAAATGGAGTTTTAAAGGTTTTGCACCTGTGAAAGCAATTCGGGTGGGTAATATCGGGTCATAAAGTGAAGTCGGCACTGAGCTATGATCGCTCTAATGGCGGCTCATTGCTATGTAAATACCTTTACGAGAGAACATTTGCATTGATCGGGTTTTACAAATTATTAGCTTTGCCAATTTTGGTTGGGTTTTTTCTTATTTTGAAGTTTTTTTTAAGGTACCCATAGACTACTGTACACGGTACACTCAGTGTATACATCTAGAGTCTTGCCAATTTGAGTGGGGTTTTTTTCTTATTTTAAAGTTTTTTTTTTACGGTACCCATAGACTACGGTACGCGGTACACTCAGTGTATATGCGTGCGCAGTGTCTTGCCAATTTTGATGGGGTTTTTTCTTATTTTAAAGTTTTTTTCTTACGGTACCCATAGACTACGGTACATGGTACACTCAGTGTATACGTCTAGTGTCTTGCCAATTTTGGTGGGGTTTTTTCTTATTTTAAAGTTTTTTTTTTATGGTACCCATAGATTACGGTACACGGTACACTCAGTGTATACATCGAGTGTCTTGCCAATTTTGGTGGGGTTTTTTCTTTATTTATTTTTTTTTTTACGTTACCCATAGACTACGGTACACGGTACACTCAGTGTATACATCTAGTGTCTTGCCAATTTGAGTGGGGTTTTTTTCTTATTTTAAAGTTTTTTTCTTACGGTACCCATAGACTACGGTACGCGGTACACTCAGTGTATACATCTAGTGTCTTGCCAATTTTGGTGGGGTTTTTTCTTTATTTATTTTTTTTTTTACGTTACCCATAGACTACGGTACACGGTACACTCAGTGTATACATCTAGTGTCTTGCCAGTTTTGGTGGGGTTTTTTTCTTATTTTAAAGGTTTTCTATGGTACCCATAGACTACGCGGTACACTCAGTGTATATATCTAGTGTCTTGCCAATTTTGGTGGGGTTTTTTCTTATTTTGAAGTTTTTTTTACGGCACCCATAGACTACGGTACACGGTACACTCAGTGTATACATCTATTGTCTTGTCAATTTTGGTAGGTTTTTTCTTATTTTAAAGTTTTTTTTACGGCACCCATAGACTAAGGTACACGGTACACTCAGTGTATACATCTAGTGTCTCTGTATGAACACGAGTGTCTCTAAGAGTAAAATTTGTTAGGACAATTAGTGTCACCGTTTTTTAATCACATATAGTCGATGTGTGACATTAGAAAAAGCATCGATGGTTGAAAGTAATACTTTAATACTCTTTCCGAATACGGAGGCGGAGGCAGAAAGAACTCAAGAATTTGGACACTCTGTTCTTCATAGTCTGCCCAAAATCAAGAAGTATTGATTGGCAAAGCTTATTGCATCGCTTTGTCCCGTTACCAGAGTGAGAAAATTAAAATAATTTATTCCTCTGTATTTGAATGTAAACCACAAACGTCGCGATATCAGCCAGACGCTGATAAGTAAAGCTCTCTTCTTCTAATTATACATTCCAATTCAAGGTTCCGAAGTGGTTTTGCCGATGTGCTGTCTGACTGAATACAAACATTGTGTAAATATTTGTATATATTTTGTATTGGTAATGGTCTTGCGTATTACATTTAGGCGTGGCATTCAATTATGTAATATTTTTTTTTATATAGTGGTAAGTACAAAAACCTTATATTCACCATTTTCCGTCACTTGTACCTTGAACCTGAGAACCTAGTGTTAAGACACTCCGTAAGACACTTCCATTCTCTACTTTCCGCCGAATTGAGGTGTTTCCTCACTCTGGTATCGCGCAAAGCGCGGCTTCAGTTCAACCATTCAATGCGCAGTGGCTCGACATATACATGGAAAGTGGGAAATAAAGGATCGTAACAATATTTTTCCTATAAGCGTAAAACTAAAAGAAATCTTAGATCGCACTTATTAATTTTAAGTATATATAACTTTTTCATTTCTGTATTATTGGCAATATTTTATTTATGGCCCCCTTCACCTCCCCCCGTCCCTCCTTTCCCCTTTTTTCCTATATATAGTACTAGTGACTGTGGATTTCCCATAGAGTTGTGACACTTCGCGACTGTAAGCTTGATTATTGTGGATTCAATTCCTTTTTAGGGAAATAATTATATTTAAATTATTTTAAAAGCCAACGTTGAGTTTTACCACTTAACACGCACATTGCGTGTTCCAAATTATTTGAAAAGTGGGGAACGAAGCACTTCGTTTCCACTAGGTTCTCTCTAGCTTCTAAGCGGGAAAACGCGTGAAACTGCCTTTTTATCAATGCGATCGCTATTCCGCTATCACATACCAGTATGTACACAGTTAACGCTGTCGTCAGATGATGCATCGTTATAACCTAGATGTAATTTAGTGTTGCCACGTCAAATACAAGATATATTACTTGACAATTATAGCTAAAGTGGATTATATATACATATATGTATATTATATTATAGACCGCAAATAGCAGGGTTGCGAGGCAACCTGGGAACCTAGTGTTAAGACAATCTGTTCCCAGTAATTCACACTGAATTCTGGAAGCATGAACGATTGTTACGAAGTGGAACTCTACGCCGCACTTTGTCTCGTCACCAGAGCGAGGGAATGAAGATATTAAATATTTTATTCTCCGGGGGTATCGAATCCACAACCGCAATGCTTACAGTCGCACTCTTGCCTGTGCCAGGATGGCCTCTAATATTATACTATACTAATATTATACTATATAAAGCTATAAAAAAAATTAAAAAGGACTCACACATTTTTTCAAGCATATCACATTGAGATGTATAAATTCATTAAATTTACATGAAAATACTAAATAAAAAATATGCACAGCTTTTTTGTAAGCATTTATAGAATCTCTTATTAATAAATAAGGTACATCAGCTTGACGAATACCACTTAAATTAAATAATATTTTATTTAATTTTAAAACGCTTTTATTAAATGGAGCTGTAAAATAAAATTTTACAATTCTAATTGCTGCATCATCATGAAACTTGACAATTATATGTAGATTAAATTATATTATAATACTAGAGGGCGCACGCGGCTTCGCCCGCTTATTAGGAGTGAATTCTAAAAAAAACCACGAAACACGTGTTCAATAAAACATTTTTAACAGTCTGAATTTAATTTTTCATAAAAATCGGTGGCAATTTAAAGATTTTTTCAACCCCTTATTTGAATCTTTAGGGGGTGAATTCTTAAAAACCATGAAATACTTGTTCAATGGAATATTTTTAAGAGTCTGAATTTCAAATTTTATAAAAATCGGTACAGATTATTTTTTTTTTCCATACAAACTTTCAACCCCTATTTCATCCCTTTAGGGTTAAAATTTTTCATATTCCTTTCTTAGTGGATGTCCAGAATATGAAAATAAACATCTGCCCAAATTTCGTTTCTACCATCAGCGGTTACGGCTCTGCGTGCGTCTTACCTCAGTCAGTCAGCACAAGTCCTTTTATATATATAGATGGTACCATCGAGCTGATCTGATGATGGAATTGGAAGATGGCTAAACGAACCTTGGCTGCCTTCTAGTAAGTATATCGAGTATGTGCTTATTACATCCGTCTAATAACTAATTGATGTGATCTGTCGAAGAAAGCGTGTTTTTATTTCTCTTACTAATAATTTATTAAAAAAAATATTGAGACCCTCACGGCGCAGTGGTTTAGCGTCTGACTATAAGGGACATGGTTCTTGATATACTTAACATATACAAATAATATAAGTTGAGGCCAGTCGTGGCGCAGAGGCACACGCGTGTGATTGCGTGTGATTGTTGTGGGTTCGATTTCCACTCATGGAAATTAAATATTTAATATTTAAATTTCTTTGATCTGCTACAATGAAAAAAAGCGCAGCGTTGAGTTACGTGGCGGATGGAGTAAAAGAGCATCATGACAGTAGGTTCCCAGGTTCCCTCTGCGTACCCCGCTATGTGCTGGATACAGCGTAAAAGTGGAAACAAACTAGGGTAGTTAACGCGGGCGAAACCTCGGGTGGAACACTAGTTCATAATAAGTACATATAAGCCATAAAGAAGCCTTATCTTAAGCTAAAATCTCTTAAGACCACTAACTTACAGTTAGGTCAGCGCGAGTCCTTGTTGGCTCTGCTACGTAACACATCTTAGAGAATTAGCAGGAAGAGGAGTCTCTTGAAGCAAGAAAATCATAGTTTTAACTACTACGGAATCAGTCGTGGCGCAGCGGCACGAGGTGTGACTGCAAAACGACTGGTTGTGGGTTCGATCCCCACTCGAGGAGATAAAATATTTACTTAAATTTATATTTCCATTTCTTCGCTCTGGTGTCGAGGTTAAGCGCGGCATTGAATTCTGCCACTCAACACGCACTGGCTCCAGAATTCGGCAGAATGTGGGGAACGGAGTGTCTTAACACTAGGTTCCCTCTGCATACCCTGCTGTGTGCGGGATACAGCGTGAAGCTAATTTATTTATTTATTTAAAAAAAATATAAAAGAATTTAAAAACAAATGCTATTTTTACGTGCACATATACATATTTTAACAATCAAAACTATTATTTGATTATAATATCATCATGTTATTCAAATAAAAGAACAAAAAAAATATTTTCGCGGTATCCGATAAAAGTTTTCACTAAAATTAGTAAACAAACGGAAGTACGATGTAGAGGCTGAACGGGGCGAGGGTAGGTGCCGGTACAGAATAAATAAACCAAGCATTTGCAACTCAACGTGATTGCCAGACATTTTATATAAATAAATAAATAAACAAAATGTAAAACGTGATATTTTGAATGCAGCTCATAAATGTAAATATATGTAGTTGTAGTGGTAGATGAAAAGATATGTAAATTACGTTATTCTTATTCAAAAATCAGCTTCACGCTGTATCCTGCACGCAGCAAGGGAAAAGGAAACCTAGACTTAATTATTTATTTAAGTAAGCAAAGCCCAGTCGTGATGGAGGGGCGACTGTGACCGCGACAAGTTTGTGGAACATTCCCGTCTAGCATTTACCGCCAAAATTTAGAGGTATTACTATTATTATTATTTTTTTTAATTTTATTTTTACTTCAACACCAGAGCGCAGAATATAAAATATTAAATATTTAATTTCCTCGAATGAGAATCGAACCCACTAACATGTCGCCGTTACAGTCACACGCTTGTGCCCGCCACGACTGGCCTGCACTTACTTAAATAAATAAAACGCTATATACTACAAAGTAATGGAACCAATACATATACATTTGTATATTATAATATAATAATAATAATAAAAAATATATACGAAATTTTGTAGTTTAAATATTTTGAGAATCCAAAGATGATAACTATTTTAATATCATTGGATTGTCCATCGGTTAAACATCTTTTTTCATATTTTAATTTTATTTTTTGTATTAGTTTTTCTGAAATTACGAAAAATTGAGGAATTGGTTACTATTTTCTTTATGTTTATCTTAAAAATGAATCACATATGTAATGATATAAAAAATAAGATAATGCAACAGCATCTAGTATAGTTTTATTAGTCAATTCTAACACAAAGTCATGCAGTAACATAAAATATTCAAAATGAAACTTTAAATATTCAGCTATACAGAATGGTACTTTTATGTCCCTAGACGTTCCTTTTGTGTGACTTCTTCTATGAGATATGTATATATAATATATGTTATATTTTTTTGTCGTGTTATATACAAATATAAAGAAATAATGCATATAAATATCAAAATTAAATCAGCTTCACGTTGTATCCCGCACACAACAGAGTAGGCAGAGGGAACCTAGTGTTCACCGTTCACTATTTTCTCGATTCCCCATTCGCCCGACAACTCGACACCAGAGCAAAAAAATATATATATTTATATTTTAACTTACTTATATGTATTTACATTTTTAATACAATTTAAATAAATATTTCATTTCCTCGAGTGGAGATCGAACCCACAACCAGACCTGAGCCACTAAGTTTGCATAAGTATGTACTTTTTCGATACAAAATGATTTTAATAACTCAACAAAAAGCCTTTATGCAATAATCTTATTACATATTTTTTTGACGTTATAATGTTTCATATAACGATGAACATCGGATGCACGCACGAAAAAATATCTCTTTGTCACGTTCTGCCGGAGCCAAGCGTCCGAGCGAGAACGCGGAACAAACGATAGAGAGCCACGATCGACCTAATCATTCGGCTTGTGACGCATCTGACGCATCCATTCATTGTTATCGGTAATTACTCTGTATAAAAAAAAATCAGCTTCACGCTGTATTCCGCACACAGCAGGATAGAAAGAGGAAGCTTAGTTTAAGACACTCCATACCCCACTTTCCGCTTTTCTTCTCTTTCTGGAAGCATTGCGTGTTGAGTGGCGGAACTCAACGCCTCGCTTTGCCTTTATACAAGAAGGAAAAAACGAAAATATAAATTTAAATCAATATTTCATTTGTGTTTACAACTACACTTTTTAAGTTTTAAAATTAATCTGTATAATTTAAGAAGAAAAATATATTTGAATGAACAAGTATGTACATGTAAAAGTTTTTTTTAATTATATATACATAATCATAATATATGATAATTCACAGATAATAATTTAATTAAAATGATAAAAGTATGCAATTTTTCATCGATGTTTTCTTATGACGTTATAGTGTAAAATTATCGTTCGTAAACTGTTTTTACAGACAATCAGTTTGCTGCTGCTTTACGTATATTATTGGCCTATACGCCTCATATCTCCGTGCCTTTGTCTATTCTTGTTTTACAATTTAAGATCTTAAATACTAAATGAAATTAAGAGAGACCGAGAGAGTTGTAGCGCAGGGGCACTAAATGTGACGGTAAAACCGATGGTTGTTAGTTCGATCCCCACTCGAGGAGATGAAATATTTAATTAAATTTATATTTCCATTTCGCTCTGGTGTCGAGGCAAAGCGCAGCGTTCAGTTCTGCAACTTACCACGCAATGCCTTCAGACTCCGGCTTAAAGTGGGGAACGGAGTGTCTAAGTCCCCTCCACCTACTCTGATGTGTGCGGAATACAGCGTGAAGCAGGTAAAACAATATATATAAATTCAATTTAATATAGCAAATAAAAGCAATTGTTGAATAAAAAAGTGAACTGCAGTGTAGTGTAGAACATAACGGAAGCGATTCCTTCGATCGTTGTACTCAAGACACTTTACAGTCGCTCGGGCGCAATTACAAAATGGGTCCTTTCTTTTACTTATTTAAAACATTTCCCAGCTTCCACGAGTTTTTATAGGAAAAATTGAGATCGAAAGATCTTTCTCGTCTTCAATAAAACGGTAGCAAATAAAAAGCGAAAAAATATGACAACACTTTATTTCCTTTTGTTTGTTCGTGTAATACCCGTTTGTGTACTTAGTTGTAAATGGGTAAATTAATTTGATAGCGTTTTGGTTTAGTGGTCTGACTGTAAACGCGATGGTTGTGGGTTTGATTTCTACTATGGGTAATAAATTATTTAGATTTTCTCGCCCTTGGGAACAAGATTTTGTCTTGAAGACAAAATCCGGTGTTGAGGTCCGCCACTCAACACGCAATGTTTTCATATCGCAGTCTTGATATTACGTTTCCACTGCCTAACCTGTGCAATATGCAGGACATAGCGTGATAGATAAATTAAAAAGAATATTTCACACCGCTAAAACGATAGACGCCATATCGGCGCAGTTGTGTGCAAAATGTATATACTATTGTGGTGGCTTCGATTCCAGCTAGAAGAATATTCGGTGAAGTTTTTTTTAAACATCTGCTAAAAGTTCTCCAATTTCTTTTCATTGTATTAAGCATGTCGTTGTATCCTGCATATAACAGGCAGAGGACACTTAACGCTAGGATGCTCGGTTTCCAGTCTTAGCACAATTTTGGAGACATTACGTATTGAACGACGGATCTTAACACCACATTTTGTCTTGTTACCAGAGCGTGGATATATATTACGAGAAAAATATATTACCCACAAAACCTACAACCGTAGCGTTTCCAGTCAGACGCTATGCCGCTGCACGTTGACGGCCACGAAGCCTTTTGTTCTAGCTATTTCCTCTTTCTAAACTTTGCCAAAAAAAAGAGCAGCATCAGAACTGGTCAGCAAAACTGCCTTCCGAGCCGGTGGTAGCTTTATGTTCATTTGACGATTCAAAGGTCTCTATATGAATAAAAAATATTTTGAATTCGAAGGTAATTAAAAAACAAAATGTCGGTAACCTCGATTACTTATTCATATAAGTATATATTACGTACCTAAAGCTAAAATTCAAGATATACTTAGAAAATAAGTATTTAAATAAAAAATGAAATGCACTGGACAGTGATGAAGGAAGCCATAATGAATTCTTGAAATGAAGTAAATTTTAATTTTGGTCATATAAAATATTTAGGAAAAGTGCGAGCTAAGTTTACAAATGTAATGGGTTCCACATAATATAGATATTTCAAAAATAATTAATATTATTTTTACATTACAATGAAAACATGTTAGATGCAGTTTGATTCCTACTCGAGGATAGAAAATATTTATTTTTTTAATATCTTCACTTCGGTGTCGAGGCAAAGCGCGAAGCTGAGATCCGCCACTCAATACGCAATGTGTTCAGAATTCGGTGAAAAATGGGGCACAGAGAGTCTTAACAATAGGTTCCTTCTCCGTACCTTGCTGTGTGCGGGACGCAGCGTGAAGCTAAAAAAACAGGTTTTAAAAATAAAAATATAATTAATACGTTAATTGAGAATTACACTAGTGATTTTTAATAGTGCGGTGTCCAAATAGGCCATTTGATGCCTATTTAGACACCGCCTATTTGGATGCGGATGCATTACATGCATAAGAATTTGCATACAATTATTACGTGGGTGTTGCATTGAAAAATTATTAATCACATATTTATACAATCGACCATCCGCGGCTTCGCCCGCTGTTATATTATAACCAAATTATACAAATTCTTTTGGTTTGAATTTTAAACCGTTCATTAGTGTGTGAAAATGGAACAAACAAAACAAAAAAAAATTAAATGTCAAAAGTAAATCTGACTGTAGAACTGCAAAACAATTAACTTGTTAAAACATGCCCACTCAAATAAATGGACAATATCCAATAAAAAAATATTATTTAAATTTATTAAATCAATTTCTTGTCCTGACAAGATTGATTTAATTTTTTTAATCATTTACTTCATGTTACATAAAATGACCCACAAATATCTAATACATGCTTAAAAATAATTCGAAACACACTGATGCTTATTACATTTTTAAAGCGTTCTTATGTATAGTGAAAAATATTTTATCGTCCGTCCGGTAGATGGTTTCCAAGAGGTGGTGGATCTACGTTGAAATTTTTATACGTCGTTAAAAAATGCATTCTTGTCAGAATGTCTGTAAAATAACTCGATTATAATTTTAGACGGAACCCTAATAATTAAGGCATTAAGTAAAAGAACTGACCATACAAAGTAAAGATGCAGCTAGTTCAGAATTATTTTACGTTATTTTGTTAACTTTAATATTTTTTATGATTATTTTACAAGAACTTTTAGCTCAGACATGCTAATGGTTCACTTCGTATCTTCATACAAAAGCTGCATTCTTTAGATAGTTGAAAGTATCAAGACTTGTCATTATACTATATTATGTTCTAAATGAAAAACTATTAGGTTAAATGTTGATTATATAAATATTTTATAATACGATAAAAAATTTAAACGTAATTCGAAAGCGGATACAATCCAAAAGACGCGTGTTCGAATACCGCACTTTACTTTTTTTAGTCTGGAAAAAATATGTAGCGTGATAGCGTACGCCGTTGAGTTCCGCCTCTGCGGCGTTGAATTTCACCACTCAACGGAAAGTTAGAACGGAAAGTAAAAGTAATTGGAAGTGTTTTAATGAAAACAGAGTATCTTAATACTAGGTTTAGAGGATCCCTCTGCCTACTCTGGTATGTGTGTGGGTTACAGCGTGTTGCTTATAATAATAAAACAACAGGACAAGCGTGAGTCAGGTTTGTCCACCGAGGGTTCTGTAAAAATTGGAAGTCTTGAGCTTTTTCTAAAATTCAGGCTTTGCTTAGAACGAGCCTAGCTTGTACTAGCGGCCTTACCCCAAATTTTGCCCCCCTTTTAAGGCTAATATCTTTTAGGATTTATCTTCAAATGTATAGTTTTCAATGTTTTTCCTAGACTAGTGCTACCTGTAGATACTAGGTGCTAAATTCATAATTCTAGGTTAACCGGAAGTACCCTATTAATTTTGACTCCCTTTATAGTGTTAATACGTGTTTTTGCGACATAAGCAGCCATATAGTTTTTTAAGCAAATGTAGAAATAATTTTTAATATATACATTTCTTATATATTTTTTTTTTCAAGAAATCGTAACAGTCATAGATCTGAGTGTATAGCTTGAATTTCAACTCAATATCTCCAAGCATTCCTGTGATATATGCTCTTGACAGACAGACAGACAGGTGGAAATACAACAAAGTGATCTTAAAAGGGTTCCTTTTTTCCTTAAAGGGTACGGAACCCTAAAAAAGGTACCTCTTTACAAGTCATCAAATGAATATTTTGCTCGGATAAAGTAGAATTTGATTACTTGATTATAAGAAATATTAATTTAATTTAACTTTATAAAGAAATCTGTAAAGACACTCTGATCCATATTCTCTGCGCATATTTCGAAATAAAAATAAAGAAAAATTAATTATTAATTCTTCGTTGGTCTTTGGCTCAGCTAAATATACTAAACGAACAGTTCTGCAACTTACCACGCAATGCCTTCAGAATCCGGCTTAAAGTGGGGAACGGAGTGTCTTAACACTAAGTCCCCTCCATCTACTCTGATGTGTGCGGGATACAGCGTGAAGCAGGTAAAACAATATATATAAATTCAATTTAATATAGCAAATAAAAACAAATTATTATTATTAATTTTATTTTTTTTTTTTTTTTTAAATAAAAACAATTGTTGAACAAAAAGTGAACTGCAGTGTAGTGTAGAACATACCGGAAGCGATTCCTTCGATCGTTGTACTCGAGACACTTTACAATCGCTCGGGCGCAATTACAGAATGGGTCCTTTCTTTTACTTATTTAAAACATTTCCCGGCTTCCTCGAGTTTTTATAGGAAAAATTGAGATCGAAAGATCTTTTTCGTCTTCAATAAAACGGTAGCAAATAAAAAGCGAAAAAATATGACAACACTTTATTTCCTTTTGTTTGTTCGTGTAATACCCGTTTGTGTACTTAGTTGTAAATGGGTATTTTAATTTGATAGCGTTTTGGTTTAGTGGTGTAGTATCTGACTGTAAACGCGACGGTTGTGGGTTTGATTTCCGGTATGGGTAATAAATTATTTAGATTTTCTCGCTTACAAGACAAAATGCGGCGTTCAGCTCCACCACTTAACACGCAATATCTTGTAAAAAAGCAGTTTTAATATGACATTCCCACTGCCTAACCTGTTCAATATGCAGGATGTAGCGTGAAGCTGATAAGTAAATTTAAAAAGTTATATTACATATTTTTATAACGATAGGCGCAGTTGTAAGCGAAGTGTATATACAATTGTGGTGGCTTCGATTCCAGCTAGAAGAATATTCGGTGAAGATTTTTTTAAACATCTGCTAAAAGTTCTCCAATTTCTTGTCCGGCATATAACAGGCAGAGGACACGGCATATAACGCCAAAACGCTCGGTTTCCAGTCTTACCACAATTTTGGAGATATTACGTATTAAACGACGGATCTTAACACCGCATTTTGTCTTGTTACCAGAGCGTGGAAATATATTATGAGAAAAATATATTAACCTACAAAACCTACAACCGTAGCGTTTCAGACGCTATGCCGCTGCACGATGACGGCCACAAAGCCTTTTGGTCTAGCTATTTCCTCTTTCTAAACCTTGCCAAAAAAAAGAGCAGCATCAGGACTGGTCAGCAGAACTGCCTTCCGAGCCGGTGGTAGCTTTATGTTCATTTGACGATGCAAAGGTCTCTATATGAATAAAAAATATTTTGAATTCGAAGGTAAATAAAAAACAAAATGTCGGTAACCTCGATAACTTATTCATATAAGTATACGAACATATATTACGTACCTAAAGCTAAAATTCAAGATGTACTTAGAAAATATGTATTTAAATAGAAAATGAAATGCAGTGGACAGTGATGAAGGAAGCCATAATGATTTCTTGAAATGAAGTAAATTTTAATTTTGGTCATATAAAATATTTAGAAAAAGTGCGAGTGCTAAATTTACATATGTAATGGTTCCAAAGAATATACATATTTCAAAAATATTTATATATATTATTTTTAAATTACAATGAAAACATTAGACGCAGTTCGATTCCTACTCGAGGATAGAAAATATTTATTTTTTTAATATCTTCACTTCGGTATTGAGGCAAAGCGCGATGCTGAGATCAGCCACCCAATACGCAATGTGTTCAAAATTCGGTGAAAAATGGGGCACTGAGTGTCTTAACAATAGATTCCCTCTCCATACCCTGCTATGTACAGGATGCAGCGTGAAACTAAAAAAATAGGTTTTAAAAATAAAAATATAATTTATACGTTAATTGAGAATTACACTAGTGATTTTTAATTCCGCGGTGTCCAAATAGGCCCGATGCATTACATGCATAAGAATTTGCATACAATTATTACGTGGGTATTGCACTGAAAAATTATTAATCACATATTTATACAATCGACCACCCGCGGCTTCGCCCGCTTGAACTTATTGTTATATTATAGCCAAATTATACAAAATCTTTTCATTTCAATATTAATCTGATCATTAGTTTATGTGTGAAAATGGAACAAACAAAACAAAAAAACAAAAAAAATGTCAAAGGAAAATCTGACTGTAGAACTGCAAAACGATTAACTTGTTATAACATGCCCACTCAAATAAATGGACAATATCCAATAAAAAAATATTATTTAAATTTATTAAATGAATTTCTTGTCCTGACAAGATTGATTTAATTTTTTTAATCATTTACTTCATGTTACATAAAATGACCCACAAATATCTAATACATGCTTAAAAATAATTCGAAACACACTGATGCTTATTACATTTTTAAAGCGTTCTTATGTATAGTGAAAAATATTTTATCGTCCGTCCGGTAGATGGTTTCCAAGAGGTGGTGGATCTACGTTGAAATTTTTATACGTCGTTAAAAAATGCATTCTTGTCAGAATGTCTGTAAAATAACTCGATTATAATTTTAGACGGAACCCTAATAATTAAGGCATTAAGTAAAAGAACTGACCATACAAAGTAAAGATGCAGCTAGTTCAGAATTATTTTACGTTATTTTGTTAACTTTAATATTTTTTATGATTATTTTACAAGAACTTTTAGCTCAGACATGCTAATGGTTCACTTCGTATCTTCATACAAAAGCTGCATACTTTAGATAGTTTCTAGAGATAAAGTTGAAAGTATCAAGACTTGTCATTATACTATATTATGTTCTAAATGAAAAACTATTAGGTTAAATGTTGATTATATAAATATTTTATAATACGATAAAAAATTTAAACGTAATTCGAAAGCGGATACAATCCAAAAGACGCGTGTTCGAATACCGCACTTTACTTTTTTTAGTCTGGAAAAAATATGTTGCGTGATAGCGTACGCCGTTGAGTTCCGCCTCTGCGGCGTTGAATTTCACCACTCAACGGAAAGTTAGAACGGAAAGTAAAAGTAATTGGAAGTGTTTTAATGAAAACGGAGTATCTTAATACTAGGTTTAGAGGATCCCTCTGCCTACTCTGGTATGTGTGTGGGTTACAGCGTGTTGCTTATAATAATAAAACAACAGGACAAGCGTGAGTCCCAGTCGCGCGTGGTCAGACCAAGCGAGCACACGTTTGAGATAAGTCTTAATCATCGCGATTTTTTTTTTCTCAATGTACCCACGTGTAAAGATTAAATATGGAAAATTCTGTTTTGTTAACAGAAGCCAATTTCGCAAGTAATTTTATGAGTGATGATCAGTGTGAGAGTAATAGTAATGTAGATGGACAGAAGAGATGTAAAGAATTGAGACAGAGTATGTCGGAATCAACTAAGGAAGCGAGGCGAATAAAGCGGTTTCGAAATGAAGATATAATACAAAGTGATGTGGATAGTTCAGAAGATTTTATATTGGTTCAAAGGAAAGCTAAGCGAATAGCCCGAAGTAATTCCTATAATGACAGAAGAGCATATACGTATTTTGAAGAAAATAAATATGAAGTATGTTTAACGTCACTTGAGGTATTACCCAAACAAATTGGATTGGTGAAATTATTAAAATCAGAAAATTTACTAAATATTACAAGAATCAAATATAGAAGCC
Source organism: Heliconius himera (assembly GCA_021202915.1). Lineage (NCBI taxonomy): Eukaryota > Metazoa > Arthropoda > Insecta > Lepidoptera > Nymphalidae > Heliconius > Heliconius himera. The sequence continues at coordinate 593,492 of JAJHJA010000492.1, forward strand.
CGTACAAAGTTTTTATAAAATTTGAAACTAGGGAGGAAGCTGATAAGATGCTTAATAATGAAAAATTTTGTGGTCTAGGTTATAGAATGTATTTAACTAATGAAGTAAGCTACACCTATGGAACGGTTAAATATTTAGAGATTGAAGTAGAGGAGAAGGAACTTTTGGAATCTTTTAAGAGCCAAGCAGAAATAATTTCAGTAAGACGGCTGAAAAAACAATCAAGTGCAGGAGGGTGGATTGATAGTGAAACAGTACGTTTCTGCTTTAAGGGTAATATGCTACCTGAGTACGTTTATGGTTATGGTGGCAGGTTCAAAGTGGAGCCGTATATTTTTCCAGTTACACAGTGCTCCAATTGTTGGAAGTATGGACATTTGGCAAAGAATTGTCCGAAGAATAATAAAGTGTGTCCCAAATGTGGTGGAAGACATGAAAATTGTGAAATAACTATATTCAAGTGTGTTAACTGCAAAGGCAATCACATATCTTTCTATAAGAAGTGTCCAATTTTTTTTAAAGAAAAAAGGATTCGCACTATAATGAGTAAAGAAAATTGCACTTACAAAAAAGCACTTCTGTTATATGCAGACAAAAATTTTGTATCTAATATGCCAGCAGTCAATGACAGTTACTCACAAGAACTAACGTCTAGCCAGGAGAGTATATCAGGAGAAATAAATATACAACATGAAAGAGAAAAAGAAAATTTATGTATAAGTAACGAAAATGAATTATGTGATGATCAAGAAGAACGTGTATCTCGATTAAATCGAAACAACTTGAAGTTAAAGAAGAAGAAGAAAAAGGTGAAAAATAAAAAAACCAAAAGAGAGCCAAATAAAATAAATAATATCCAGGAAAATAGAACTCAAGCAACACCAAGAGAACTCGAGGAAACAGATGAAAACTCTAATGAGATACGAAACAATAATAATTTCTTAAATTCTATTATAAAATTGAAAGATATTGCACTGTCAAATAAGTCAGTAGAAGAAAAAATAATTACCAGTGTTAAATATATATTTGAGTGGATAAAATATTTTTTTCAAAAGACTTTTATAAATGGAGAGTTTATTAATAAAATTTTTAATGCATTATACAATGGATAAGGACAGTTTAAATAAATACGCTATTAATATTTGTCAATGGAATGCGCAGAGTTTAAGGCAGAAAAAGCAAGATTTGGAATTACTATTAAATAGGGAAAAGGTGCATATTTGTATTTTGAGTGAAACTTGGTTGCAGTGTGATATATCAGTTAATTTCAAAGATTACGACATATATAGAAGTGACAGATGTGATGCTTTTGGGGGTGTGGCTATTATAGTTCATAGATCTATAAAAAGTTGTTATAATCCTATAGAAATAAGAAATGCAGGAATTGAACTTGTGTCAGTTAAAATATTTAATTGTAATAATTTAGAGTTTGTAACATCAATTTATTGTTCTCCTTCTGTTCAAACTTCACAATGTGACTGGGATCAATTATTTTCTAAATTTCCACGTAAATCTATTGTGGCAGGTGACTTTAATGGACACCATAGCAATTGGTCATGTAAACAAAATTCTAGAGGCTCACAAATTCATGATGCTTCGTTAGATTATAATTTTATAGCACTTAATAATGGTAATCATACTAGAATTAAATTTGTAAGTAATAATTTACAGACTTCATCTCCGGACATTACATTTGTAACATCTGATATTGTTGTATATTTTAAATGGGAGACCACAAACGAATGTTTGGGTAGTGATCACCTAATTATTAAATACGCTTTGGAGTTTGAAAATCAAGTTAATTTCCTTCCAAATCGTAATTATAAATTAGCAAATTGGAAGTTATATCAAAATTTATTAAAAAGTAGTTTTAATCATATGTTAGATTTTAATAATGTTCAGGAAATATATGATTTTTTTACCAACGAAATAAATAAAGCTGCGGATAAAAGTATTCCTGTAAAGAAAATTTGTACCAATCCTACTCAATCTTTTAAACCAAAAACATATTGGGATCCCACACTATCTCGAATTATAGCGGAGAGGCGTTTGGCTCTTAAAAACTTTAGAAGAAACCCTATTCCGCATAATTTTGATAAACTCAAATTAAAAATAGCGCAGACTCAGCAATTAATCAGACGTGCCATATGTACTGATAGACAAAGGTTTTATACACAAATTGATGAAGTTACCGACAGTCCTACTATGTGGAAGAAAATGTGTTGGATGAAGGGAGTTAAACCAAAGTTTTCACAAATCAATGAAACTAGTAAAAGAGATCTTTTATATTCTTTGACTCCAGATTATGTAGAAAATTTGCAACCTACTCTTTATTCCGATAACCAAATATTAGGACAGGATTTTTCTATGGAAGAACTACAATACTGCCTCAAAAGAAAAGATACGTCACCTGGGGATGACGGTATTACTTACAGCATGATCTACAATCTGCCTGTTGAAGGTAAAGCGCTATTACTTCGCATTTATAACATGATATTTAATCTAGCCCATATTCCAGAACAGTGGCGTAATATTAAAATAGTCCCTATACCAAAACATGACTCAAATTCTAATACATGTACAAAGTTGAGACCTATTTCTCTTATGTCATGTATTTGTAAAATATATCATACGATGATTAAGGTAAGACTGGAAGATTTTGTAGAGCAGAAGAAGATAATGTCATCATCCACGGTTGGTTTTCGGAAAGGGCAATCTAGTATAGATTGCTTGGTACGTTTTATATCATATTTACAAATAGGAATGACAAAAAACATTCCGACACTTGCGTGTTTTTTGGACATTGAAAATGCTTATAATAATGTTTCTATTGAGCGACTTATTGTAATATTAGATAATTTAAACGTTGGAACTAAGATATGCACATATTTGTGGCAGTTTTTAAATAGACGGTATCTAAGGATTGTTAATGATTATGCAGAACCAATTATTAGATGGACTAATAGAGGCTTAGCTCAGGGAGATCCAATTTCGCCTTTACTTTTTAATATAGTTACTTGTCAGATATGCACAGGGGTAACAGATGTTAATGTCTTACAATATGCCGATGACTTTGTTTTTTATACACGAAACAAAAATATTATTAGTAGCTCTATAGCGATACAAAATTGTCTTGATACTGTTGTAAAGAATTTGAAACTTATTGGCTTGGATGTTTCTTCGACAAAGACTAAGTACAGTATATTTACAAGAAGGAGGAAGGTTGATAATATTTCCCTTACAATTGATGATTATAACATTGAGAAGGTTCATTGTTTTAAATATTTAGGAATTTGGATAGATAAGTCACTACTATGGGGAAGACACATTAACGAAATAAGAGAAAAAACCATGAAAACACTTAATTTATTTAAAATATTAGCAGGAAGCTCATGGGGGGTTCATCCAATACATTTACGCCGTCTGTATATTGCATTGATCCGTAGCAGGATAGATTACGGTTGCTTTTTATTTGATACTGCTGCTAAAACGCATTTATTAAAACTAGACCGTGTGCAGAATTGTGCCTTACGTATCATGGGTGGCTTCGTTAAAACAACTCCTATTCACGTTATGGAATGTGAACTTAATATTCCTCCACTTAAGTTTAGGCGCCAATTTTTGGCTAGTAAGTATTGTCTAAAATCTATGATTACAAGTGGAAGCAAAACGATAACTTTGTTGAAGGAACTAAATCACATGTGTCAACTTAGCTATTGGAAAAACAAGAAGAAACCATTGTTAGCTGATATTTATGACAAACTACAAAAAAAGAAAGTTATTTCTTGCAGTTTAAGAAACCATTTTATCCTCAATTTGTCACAAAGTTGTATAGTTGCAAAGGTAATATTTACAGACATAGAAGAATTTTCTGGCTCTAAAAATAGCAATATGAATACACTGTTAAAATACTGTACTCTTAAGATGCTAGCTTTCAGTTATGAAGGATGGTACAAATTGTATACTGACGGTTCGAAAACAATTAATGGTTTAGGAGCAGCTTTCTATGATCCTAGTCACAATTTGAAGCAGAAGTTTAAGATAACCTCAAATGTGTCAATTATGTCGGCCGAGCTTCTTGCAATCTCAGAGGCACTATCGTACGTTACTAATAATGTTCAATCTAAAAAGGTGGTTATTCTATCGGACAGTAAAAGTGCTCTCCAACATTTGGCTCGATGCGCCTCTGGTCAGAGAGGTGTACCGATAGCCTATGTAATTATTAGAAAAATTTTACATTTTATTGGTGTTGGCGTGTCTTTGAAATTGCAATGGATACCGGCGCACATAGGACTTAGTGGTAACGAGGAAGTTGACAGTTTAGCTAAAGAAGCAATTTCAACTGGGGCTGAGACTTATGTTGTCCCAGATTTTACAGAAATTTTAAATGTATCTAAACTAGAAATACTTGATAATTGGTCGAAGCACTTTAGTGAGGTTTCAAAAGTAAAAGGCATTTGGTATAGCACAATACAGAAAGAACCTCCTCGTGTACCCTGGTTTACTAATTGTAAAATGCGTAGAGAAGTTATTGTAATGGCACTTAGACTTCGATCCGGACACATTCCACTTAACAAGTTTAAATATTTAATGAAAAAATCACTTACACCTAATTGTAGTATTTGTGGTACAGTAGAAGATGTTCATCATATTTTAGTGGAATGTGCACGAACTGAGGTCTTGCGGAACACATTTGTTAAGAAAAATAATTTAAATTTTAGAAATGTTGGTGAATTTCATACTATACTTGCTAATCCTGCAACAATAGACGCTAATTTTCTTTTTAATGAAATGATTAAGGTGTGTAGATAGTATTTAAGTTTTTTGTGATACGATGGGTCTGGCATAATCTTCAGAGATTAAAGACCTGTAATTTTTTTCTAGAATAAAAAAAAAAAAAAAAAAAAAAAAAAAAAAAAAAAAAAAAAAAAGACAAGCGTGAGTCAGGTTTGTCCACCGAGGGTTCTGTAAAAAATTGGAAGTCTTGAGCTTTTTCTAAAATTCAGGCTTTGCTTAGAACGAGCCTAGCTTGTACTAGCGGCCTTACCCCAAATTTTGCCCTCCTTTTAAGGCTAATATCTTTTAGGATTTATCTTCAAATGTATAGTTTTCAATGTTTTTCCTAGACTAGTGCTGCCTGTAGATACTAGGTGCTAAATTCATAATTCTAGGTTAACCGGAAGTACCCTATTAATTTTGACTCCCTTTATAGTGTTAATACGTGTTTTTGCGACATAAGCAGCCATATAGTTTTTTAAGCAAATGTAGAAATAATTTTTAATATATACATTTCTTATATATTTTTTTTTTCAAGAAATCGTAACAGTCATAGATCTGAGTGTATAGCTTGAATTTCAACTCAATATCTCCAAGCGTTCCTGTGATATATGCTCTTGACAGACAGACAGACAGGTGGAAATACAACAAAGTGATCTTAAAAGGGTTCCTTTTTTCCTTAAAGGGTACGGAACCCTAAAAAGGGTACCTCTTTACAAGTCATCAAATGAATATTTTGCTCGGATAAAGTAGAATTTGATTACTTGATTATAAGAAATATTAATTTAATTTAACTTTATAAAGAAATCTGTAAAGACACTCTGATCCATATTCTCTGCGCATATTTCGAAATAAAAATAAAGAAAAATTAATTATTAATTCTTCGTTGGTCTTTGGCTCAGCTAAATATACTAAACGAACAAAAGGAAAGCTAGGAAAATACAAAAAAAAAACTTTACAATCGTGACGCAGCAGCACAAGCATGTGACAGCAACCACGACGGGTTGTGGATTCGATTCCAACTCGACGAAATTTATTTATTTATAACATATTACATAAAAAACTTTTTTTTTTCGCGGTCTTAAGCCCAATTTGGCTTGCATGACTACTGCACATTCTTTAGTATATAAAGTTAAAGAAAACATAATAGCATACAAATTAAAGATAATTTTAACACACATAAAAAAATATAGAATAACAACAAGTGAAATGTTTAATCCTTTAATTTCTTCACTTTGGTGTCGAGGCATCCTATATCCTGCGGAAAGTGAGGATTGGAGTGTTTTAACACTAAGCTCCGGCTGTCTACGCTGCTAATCGGAATACAGCGTGAAAATAAAAAAAATACAATAATAGTTAGGTATTCCCACCCAGTAGTGTTGCATAGAAGATTTATATTGTAATCTATTCGCATCGCGTGCTTACAACGTAGCGTAGTCTTAAAGAAAAATAAACATAAGTTAAAACATACGGACGACACAATCCTTTGCTCGTAAACTCTTACAATGGGAGAATTGGGTAGTTAAAGCGAAATATTTTATTTGACTGTCCTTAAGTATGTTCGTGATAGTTGCTAGTTCGAATCAGATCGGGAGAATTTTTATTTATGCATAATATGTATATTATAAAACTTCTGTTACTAACTTTTAACATTTTTTAGTGTTATTCCACACTTAGGAAAGAAGAAAAACCGACCGTATAGTACCGACCGATCTGAACGTATGGCTTAGTTTTCTAAAATAAGTATATTTCTGGTACTTACTGACAGGACAGGCAAATCTAAGCCGGGACTATGCGGCGTAGAACGCTGAAATTTGTCATGCACTTTTCTTGTAGAATATAGAGAGGGCTGAGGATTAAAAAACGGAATTTTTCATCTATATCTATAGTTCACGCAAATGAAATCGAGGGCCACCATTACTAATATAGAACAAGATATTGGTCTTGAGAAGTGTTCTAGAACAAGCGCATGGCTAGAACATAGTGTCTTAACTTTATGCTTTAGCCGCGTATCACCATATACATATAATAATAAAACAAAAAAATAAGCGTTTCAAATTTTAATACTTATTTAGCTATAAATTGTTCTAAGCCGCAAATGAAATGCAGTACGTATCTAGGGATCCTATTAACTATGTAAATATTCATCAACGCCATCGCATTGTGGCGCGTTTATGCACAGTCTCACGATGGTTGTAGGTTCAATCTCGATACTGTTTATATTACTAGCGGCCCACCAGCGGCTTCGCCCGCATACCTCATATAATTCTTTTATTATGCTACATTTGCTTTCAGATTGATTATATGATTTATATATTCTATCAGGAACAACTTGTTTTCATAATTCTGAGAAAGTTGAAGCACTACATGGGTGCTTGAGAGGATGTCAACGGCAATGGAGCCCTTCCGCGGGACTCAAGCCTAGGTTTGTGGCCGTAAACAGAGCGTTGAATTATTTAGATTTTACATTTTCTTAAAAAATATATGTTCAAATTACATGCTATAAAAGCCAAAGCTTATCTTCATTAAATTTCCTAGATGATGGAATAACTTTAGCTCGTAAGTTTCAATAACCATGTCAAATAAAAAACTGTGATATATAACCTTGCAATTTTCAATAATTTTTTTTACAAAATTCTTTATTGTGACTGACGAACTTTATTTTAAAACTAATAAAACTTATAACTATGTTTTTGTGGAAAATTATACTTACATATATTTAACAATTTATGCAGCGCAAGTAGTTAAAGTAATACGGTGGCGCTCCTAATTATTGTTATTTCGTTATTTAAGGCTAACTAAGAATTACATCGTGATCTTATATAGCTTTCATACAAAACAAAAAAAATATATCCGACCAACAGATCAATAGATCTTAGCGCTTAAGCAAACAAACAAATTCTTCCGCTTTATTATATTAGTATAGATGTTTCTTACCGCTTAAACGTCGTCGAGGCGTTTAGTTCCGCCACTCAACACACATCCCTTCCAGAATTCAGAGGAAAAGAGAAGTGGGTTACGAATGTGTCATAATGGAAAGGAGTGTCTTAACACTAGGTTTCAGATTTCCTCTGGCTACACTGCTATGTGGGGAAAAACACTGTGCTATATACAAACTAAATTAAACAACTAAAAATGTAACATAGTTCTTAAGTTATACAATAATTATATATTATAATCAAGCTTACATTTTTATATTATTTTTAAAGCACTCAGACGCTGTTCTATGGTTTACTTTAATCTATATTTGCATACGTAACGGGCTTGTATTACAGCATTCCCGTAAAACAATACGAGTGCTTGAAAAACTTGTATTCGCGTTTATAATGCAAAGAGCTCACCTTACGCTCGATGTTGATATAAAATCTACTTTTTTATTATTTTTACTACATTTATTTACATAATTGATTATACTTTTAGCGAGAATATTATAGTAGAAATGAAGAATTGCTCAGGTGAGTGACGAATATATAATAAAAAATAGAGATATCGTTTTGTAACATTATCTTCTATGGGTAAGTATTATATAGTAAAGTAAATAAATTTTATTAATATGATTGGCAATATACACATAATTGGCATAGTTAATTATGAATAATACTTTTAACATATTTTAATATCATATTAATAAGGAGACATTTTTGTATAGACGGCCCGAGTGTCGCAACCGATGATTTATTTATACGAAGAGCGGGTAGCCGACGTAATGGAGCAGTCGAGTCATACTCTTAAGTACGGTACTAAAAAACATGATAAAGAACCAAATATAAAATAAATATAATATAACGATTCCGTAACCTATAATGAGACGATATTTTAAGATATTTTTTTTTGTAAAGGCAATACACGTGCAGTGCCCCTATAAGTATATGTGGGGGCTTTGACCAAAATAACGATATTTGAATGTTGCTTGACGTCGCTTGAATTCTTAAGGCATTGTGCGCTGAGAAGCGGAACTCAACGTTGTGCTTTGCCTCCTTTCCAGACTATGGAAATGATGACTATGAAATTTTTATATTAAATATTTAACTTCCCCTAGTGAAAATTAAACCCACAATTACATCCTTACACTTGTGCCACTGCGCTGTGTATAGTATGTAATAATATCGATTTAGCATAATTTTATTTGTGTACATCTATTAACATGTGTTAAAGACACAACAATTTCTTATAAAAGATACTGTTTATATTAAGAATATGAGATTGCATTGCATTTCACATCGGATATGCCTGACAACTACTGCGTGAATGGGTAGTTCGATATATATATATATATATATATATATATATATATATATATATATATATATATATATATTATGTTAAAAGAATCAGATATACTTATTATATTTTTTTACCCAACTAATGATATAAAAATGTAGTTAAAAGTCAAGTCAAGTACCAAATGTGAATATATTTTATTCTACTATATCATGTTAACATTGCAATTTCACGCACTCTATCTGCAGTCAGAGTAAGCTAGGGCAATTAGATTTTTTATGACGTACATTGATGGCGGCGTTGAGTACCACCACTCAACACGCAAAGCGTTGACGGAGGAAAGTGGAGAACGGAGTGTTTCAACACTAAGTTTCCAGGTTCTTTAAAATGACGACATTTTACACACAACTCATATTAATTTCCATTTGGCCATGAGGCGGCAAGTGAAATATATGTAGCTATTAATGAATGTAAGAAAATTAGCTAACAGGCCTTATTTCCCTTTCTTTGCAAATTGAATAGTTTAAAATTTTCTTTTCATTTTGAATAAATAGGTTGGTCCACGATATATACACGCATATAGCAGTAGTAGATTTAGAAACTTAATTCTTCTCAAATTGAAGTTGTGAATTGAGAAACAAAAGTTAAAACCACACTCTCTTCTTCTCGTCTTATCAGAGCGTCAAAATTAAAATAATTAGCTATCCTCGAAAAGGAATCGAACTAACGACCATCGCGGTACTGTCCTATCCCGATGGCCTTAAATACCTCAATTAATTCAATATTTAATACCCAAACTTCCAAGCCAACAACTTATAACAATACCAGATCGTAACTTGGCTTAAGAAGAAAATAACTTGCCAGTTCAGAAGCAGCGTTGCATGTAAAACTGCATCACAATTGCATAGTACTGTACGTGCCGAATGTCTGTGGTGAATGGGCACGGACGCTCACCACAGAGATATACCTCCAAATGGGAAAAATATTGAAAATATATCTTATTTTCTATTAATTTAGAATTGAAATTGCAGTGAATATGATTGGTGGTAAAGACATTCGGTATTTAATAGGATTGTATACTATATTTTGTGACTAGAAGCTTTGTCTAAAGCACAGTGTGATGTTGATCGAGTTTCGGTGTGTATGAAAAAATTCACTTGAAATTCTCGTTTGGTGTTTATTATTTTTGTTTTTCTTTTAATTATTTCGATACGAGGGCATGGTTGGTTTAAGCTTCACGCTGTATACCGTGCATAGTAGGATAGGTAAAGGGAACCTGAAAATCTAGTGTTAAGACACTCTGTTTTCATTACGACAAAAAACCAATTGCTTGTGGCAACAAGTGTTGTTTCAAATATAAATTTTTGAGCTTTCACGAGTAATTTTAAATTTGGATGGTCGGAGAGGTCAGTCGTAGCGCAGAGGCTCAATATGTGACTGCAACGAGGTTCGATTCCCGCTCGAGGAAATTAAAAATTTTATATTTTTATTTTTTCGCTCTGATCGAGGTCAAGGCAAAAGAGGAGCTATGAGTTACCAAAACTGCTCCATGTGTGAAGCTGACAAAAAAATATATAGCTAATACGTTTTCCCGCATGTATGTTACCTACCTAGTGTTAAGCACCTAGTGTTAAGACACTTCTTTCTCAAATCGGGAGTCAACGCTGCAATTTGCCTTGTAAGAATCAAACCCACAACCAGCCGCGTTTACACGTTGTTGGTTTCGATTGCTACTGGAGAAAATGAAATATTAATTTTCTTATTATATATAAACAGTTCCGAGGTTCCCTATGCCTAACTCAAAAAAAAAAAGAAAATCAATTCAATAAAAAGATCACCTATAAATAGAATCGTAAAAATCGTTTAGATGCCTAATATATCCGGCAGCGACGTGTCTACGGGAAGGCTTATTTCCTATTGTTAAAGCCAGCGAGCCGTGGAGCGTATCCATTACATAATATAAAATAATACTAAATATTGCCGAACCTTTGTATATCTGTTTCAGCAAATTAGTTTTTGATAGTAAAGGAAAAAAAAATAGTTTATATTTTTTTGAGTAGAGTAGGAAGAGGGTGTCAAAAAATCTTTAATCGCTTTGCACCCAATCTTTGAGACAATGCGTATCGGGTGACGTAACTTAACGCCGCGCTTTGTCTTGTTACCATATATACCAATGAATTATTCCAACGCGTGAGAATTGAACCTTTAGTCCTTCCATTTTACTATCAGATACTGGCCCCGTACGCCGCAACAGTCCATGTACACATAAGTTCGTATATATACGATATATCATTACTGATTCATTAGTAAATAAAATCAACAACAACAAAATATATTAAATATTAAATTCATAATTTTTTATAAAGCCATTTTTAAATACACAATCTGGAATCGAATTCAAAAATATTTTTAAAGCAAATAACTTTATAATTAATAAACATTTTAAACCTATATTTCATTTATTTGCACGCTTATCAATTTTGACTGTGTTTATTTTACCGCACTATAATCTGCAAATCGTATTTCTGTTCAAATGTATGTATGTACTATTGATGAAATTAGTTGTATTTTATTGAGGTCATCGTGGCACAGTCGCACAGCCTCCGTTGTAATCGCGGTTCAATACCGATTAAAGCTAATAAATTATATTCAAGGCTGTCGTGGCCCAGAGGCACATGGGTGTGGCTGTAACGCGACAGTTGTGGATTCGATCCCCACTCGAGGAAATGAAATATTTATTGAAATTTATATTTCCCTCTCTTCACTCTAGTGTCGTGGCAAAGAGCGGCGTTGAGTTCCGCCACTCAACACTAAATGCCTCCAAAATTCGGCGGTAAATGAGGAACGGAGTGTCTTAACTCTAGGTTCCGTCTACCCTTCTGTGTGCGGGATACAGCGTGAATGTTTTGATTTTTTTATTATATTATTTTTTTGCTTTGGTAACAACAAAACAAAATGTGGCTTTAAGTTCCGCCACGCAACAGACAAAATTAGTTTGAAATTTAAAAAAAGGAATGTAACATACTAACACTGTGCTCACCCCTCTGTATACAGGATACGGTGTGAAGTTAAAAAGACCTGTAACTTTGCTGCTGTAAATCGTATAACTCGTGGATTGATTTTTTTTTAAATTTATCTTCACGTGGAGTTTTATCTTAACCTGGGAACCTAATGTTCCCACTACTTACCCAGCTATATATGGGATACAGCGTGAAGCCACAAAAACTAACGTTTCAGAGCTTTTTATTCAAAAAACGTATATAATAGTGTAGCGCCACTTAGTATAACTTAATGTTGTCCCGTAAAAAGGTTAGCGTTGACATATTCTATCCGTTGTTCCGTATTTATGAAATATTATCAAGGTAAACTAAAAGCTTGCTTCGCTTAAATTTTCTAAAGCTCTTCATATAATTTTGTTAGCTTTTTTTTCATAACACTATTAACTTGGAGTGTGAGTGTTTATTTTACTTCGCACGTGTTCTAAGTTTATTTTAATGAACAAACGGAATCTTTTGAAAAATCACTACTTTGTTCATTTTTTGAAATTTATTTTTGTAGTGAAAAAATAAAATAATAATAATTATGTTATCACAAAATTAAATAATTCAATTTAATTCATAAAAGTATGCAATTTTTGTTATCACGTTACATTATCGTTCAAACCGACTTTACTGAAAACGGGTAACGGGTGTTTTTGTGATTTATTATTATATATTGCTTTATGTTGTATCCATCATATATCAAGGTAGGTACCCTAGTGTTGGGAAAACGAAACATTGCGTGTTGAGTTGCTGAATTTAACGCCACGCTTTGCCTTTGGGGCCGTTCAAGTATTACGTAAGCAGTTTTTTGCAATTATTGACCCCCCCCCCCTCCCCTATGTCATCAAAAATAAGCAATCTTCTTAAAAATATTTCATTGAAAACGTCAAAAATAAGCAAACCCAAGACCCCCCCGCCCCCCCTACAGTGCTTACGTAATACTTGAACGGCCCCTTTTCATTAGAGCAAGAAAATAAAAATAATTATTTCCCCTGAGTGGGAATCGAACCCATAATCGTTGCGTTTACAATCAGATGCTGTTAACATTAGGAATAGTACTTAAATTAAAATAAAATTGTTGAAAGAATTTCTATTTATTGAGACGCAGTGTGACAGTGTCTAAATGCAATTACGACGGTTATGGGATCGACACCCGTTTAGAGAAATTAATTATTTACTTTGCCGTTTATAATGCGCAAAGTTAAGATTCGCCACGAACGAAAAGTGAACAATATAATCTTATCATTAGGTTCCCTCTATCCCACAAAAAAAAATATTTTTTCCAATATGAACATATAATGTGGCTATAAAATAAATAATTCATATATATATATATATATATATATATATATATATATATATATATATATATATATGTATATTAATAGCAACAGAAACAAAGTATAAGCGTTTCCTAGTCAAGATATGTATTGTGAATTATATAACCGGAGATTTAAGGCAGGAGGAGGAAATGAAATCGGCCAAGACAACCTCCGTTTGTATGGCCACTGTCGCAGACGCCTTATCTTCGTGATTTATAACATTATTTGTCATTTGAGATTCAGAATGAGATGTCGTTCTGAATTTGATTTTGTGGAAATACGTAATAGTATAAGTTAGTATCACAAAAATAGCATAAAATAGTTTTTCCCGCACGTAACGGGTTAGGCAGGGAAACGTAGAATAATATATTTTTGTGTCCCACTTTTCAATTAAGTCTTGACGCGTTGCGTGCTGAGTTGCAGAATTAAACGCTGCGCTTTAAAATAGTGATGTTGGTAAATCTCTAAATTCCATTTTATATTTACTTACAACGGTACTTCACATATACATGGTGGAAGAGGCAGCGCTCCTTTTACGGAAACAGCATAAAGGGTAAAATATTTCAAACCCATACCTAAAGAAATTAATCAAGAAGCCGCAACAGTTTGGACGTAGGATTTTTTTTCATTTCACGATTTTTATCCATACCTGTATTTCGTGTGACGCGATTACGTATAGATCCCAATAACGTAAACAATTACTACTACAAAAATACTACTAAAGGTTAAGCAACTTTGAACTTTATCGCCAATACCTACGACTCGATTTCGAAATGGCGCGTGTGCGGCGGTGTTCCTTTGATAGGTTTATGTGTGCGTGCGTCGTCCTTAAAAATGGCGTTTTATTTTAAAACGACAATTTTATTATTTATTTTGTTTGAAAAAATAACTTTCATTTTTGGTAATTTATTTTTTTCTGATTTATATTAGGCTTTTATAGAGTAGTTAAAACTGTGGTTTCATTTAAAGTGGTGCGTGCACTTCCACCCTGTATATGTATATGTATATGTACAAGTATGTAGGCAGAGAAAGTGCAGTTTTAAGATACTCCGTTCTCTACTGTCTCAACGCCAGCGTAACTCAATGCCGCAGTTTATCTTGCCACGGCAGCGAAATTAAAATTGCATTCCTTCGAGAGAGGTTTGAAGCCACAACCGTAGTACCTACACTCAGTTGCTGTCTTACAATGACCTCTACATAGATATTATGTGCTGGCGAAAACATAAAAAGAAAAAAATCAAAGTTAAATTACAAACTTCAATAAGAGTTCGTTTATAAGATACTTATATAACATTAGTTGATTCTTCTTTAGTTTCGGGAAAAGATAGGTTTAGTCTTTTAAATAACGAAGCCTTACCAAGCCCTGTCCAAACAGACTACGAAGCGAAAATATTTTTAACCGATTTCTTTTTTCAAAAACGAGGAGATTCTATATTCGTTAACTATGTTGTTTTTTTATGTTTGATCGTCAATTTCTCCGTCCTTCAGCTTTATGCTGTATCCCACACAGTAGGGTAGGCAGAGATAACATAGTGTTAAGACACTCCGTTCCCTACTTTCTGCCAAATTCTGGAGGCATTGCGTGTTGAGTGGCAGAACTCAACGTCGCACATTATCAGTTGCACGAACGTTATCAGTTTGTTTTAATGTTTTATTCATGTAAAATTTTAATTAAATGGTGTCCAAATTCTTTACTATTGACTTTACTCTACATACTATAGTCATATTTTTCATAGATTTCTTAATATTAGAATATACTAAGTGTTTTTTCTCCACCCGAATTCTGGATGCGGTGTACTCGTTTTTGGGGGAACGAATTATTTTCATTCCTCAATAATAAGGAAATGTAAATTATTCATTCCCCCAAGTGATTATCGAACCCACAACCACCGTATTTAATTAGATTGTTAAAATGATTATAGGATAGACATCCCCTCTTTCTTCTGCGTACAGACGCAGTTAATACAAGGGCCAAAGAGTGATAACTGGAATAATATCTCCATTAGGCTTACGTTTGAATGTCAGAATAATAAGTACGATAGGGTAATGTATAAGGGAAATTGGGTTTTCATAAACGGATTGAGTGTCTGATGTGATTATTCAGACTAAAAACTATAAAGTATCGAGTAATATTTCTTACCTTCACTTTCTACCCCGCATATAGCAAGGTTAGTAGATTGTAAACTTTGCCGCCAATGATTTTTTAATTGTTAACAATTTAGAATTCGTTGGCGGTAGTTTGATATAATAATTATGTCAACTGACAGACAAATGCCACCTCAGTCTACTGCAAAGTATTTGAAACGTCGGGGTTCCAAAAATGTATAATTTTAAATATACGCGATTAATCCGGTTAAAATATTTTAATTTAAAATGTGTAAGAATCGTGAAAAATCAAAGAACTTATAATAATTAATTTATTATTATCTCCATCTCTACATTCTCAACAATATCTACTGTTATATATAAAAGGGCAAAACTTCGGTACGTGACGATCGTTGTGAGAAATGCAAATGACATAACGTATGTGATATGAATATTCCAGGCTTCGTTAACATGGAGAAATGAGATATAACGAATTTACTTTAATTAGCTGAGATATATACGAGATACATAGAGATGAAATTATTGTTTGGTTTACAAGGAAAGGTTGTAAAGTTTTGGGTTACAGATTCGATTTTCGATTAATTTTGCCCTAGCCTAGGCCTGTTAATATGGCAAAGCGCGGCGTTAAGCTCCGCCACTCAGCACTAAATACCGGTGGAACCCAAAATCCGGCGAAAAATCGGGAACATACGTAATTTAACATTATGTTAACAGGTTCCCTCTGCCTAACTGGCTATGTGTGAGATACAGGGAAGTTAAAAATAGTAATAAATAGGTGTTCACGTTTAACAGGTTTTCCCAGGTGTGAGATTCTTCGTTAACCACTTTTCCACTCAATTTTTAATCAAGGCATTGTGTGTTGAGTGGCGGACTTCAGAGTCTCGTTTCGTCTCTCAGAGCGAAAAATGAAAATTACTAATTCCTCAGTGTGAGGATTGAGTCCTCAACCATCGTTTTTAAAGTAAGACGATTTTAAACTGAAATTATTATTGATAGGATTGGCGTGATAAACGCAGATTTGGATACTGCCTCTCAACATGTAGTGTTTCGACATTTGGCAAAAAGAGAAACCAGAGTGTTTTGAGTACAAAGGCCAAGGAAATGAAAATAATTTTTATAGAGCCCCTCGAACGCTGACGGACAGACAGGCTTAATATTTTTTTTGTATATAATAATGATACAATCGGTCAAGTTCGAATTGGACTCGCGCTATAAGAATTCTGTACAGTTATCCATAACAACGGCAAAACAAACACATTTTTATATGCTCTTAAATATGTATTTGTTTTATTAGGATTTCTAGTATTAATTTATAGGAACAAATTGTTATAAAAACTATTCATAGCAGCAATATAAATATCTCTGAAAATATCAATTATAATATCACGGTTTTCGAGATATAACCTGGCCAGATACAGACAGACAGACAAAGACAGGGTTTGGGTACGGAACCCAATTGTGGCTAGCTGTTAGGTAATGTAATGGAGGGCCCCTAAAATCGAGACATCCAAAGGGGTAACTGTAATCTTTCCTCCGCCTTCACTCTCCAAGGAATCCTACACGAAATACTTCAGTCTGTTTTTTTTTTTGGTTTTATCTGTTCGTTGTCTGTCAGTCACTTAGTAACAGAAGAGTTTTATATACATATATTTATAGATAATAGAGAAAAAAACAAAAGAAACATACTACGTATGTATAAAATTGCGACAAAATATTCTACGATCTAGTTACCACTAGCTCTTTTATGAAAACTTATATTCGGATGCCGCGGTTGTTTTTATACACTCCATATTTGCATATGTAACGGCGGCGTGCATTAAAAGTTTATATATACATATATATATTTTTTAAATAAAAGTCCTGTATAAAAATCTCTTACGCTAAGTTAGAAATTTTGTGTTTTATGACAAAAAATTGTTGTAAAAATAGTAGTTTCAGTTTTCACTCAAGATAATTAATTCTAGACGCATAAGAAGAAATATCTCGAAAATTATGTGGAAAATGAGAAACGGAGTAACTCGGGATACTGTCCGCGGCGTTCAGTTCCGCCAATACGGGGAATTTTAACAATAATTTGTTTTCCTAACTGAGGACAAAAGTTGCGATTACTACAGTGGTATAGTGAATAATTTCTTAGCAAAATTATCTATATATATTTTTTTTCGCTTCACGCTATATCCCGTATATAGCAGGGTAGGCAGTGGAAACAAAGTGTTAACACGCTCTGTTCCCCACTTTCCGCCAAATTTTGTGAGGCATTCCGTGTTGTATGGCGGACCTCAGTGCCTTTTGCTTTGATGCCAAAACAAAGAAATAAAAATATTAATAATTCATTCCCTCAAGTAGGGATCGAACCCACAACCCCCGCGTTACAGTCACACACTTGTGCCACTGCGTCATGACGGCCTCAACTACTACGGTACTATCAATATTCAATAAAACATATTTCTTAACTAAAAAACTTTCACTAATACACAATATAAGCAACATTTTCCGATGCTAACGTGATATCCGGTGATACGACGGTGGCTGATTTCCGGCTGTCAGCGCCACTATCGTAAAGCAATTGAGAAATAAATAAAGTACATTTTTGTAACCGTTACTGCTTGTTTTTAAATATTTTCAGCTTCACACTATATCCCGAACACAGTAGGGTAGACAGAGGGAACCTAGTGTTCTCAACGTCGCGCTTTGCCTCGACACCAGAGCGAAGAAATGGAAATATTAATTTAAGTAAATATTTCATCTCCTCGAGTGGGGATCGGACCCACAATCAATCGGTTTTACAGTCACACTTTGTGCCGGTGCGCCACGACTGGCCACGATGGTTTAAATATTTTATTTAACTTTAATCTGTATCTAATACATAGGAGTACAGGTAGAAGATACCTAGTGTTAAGACACTCTGTTTAAAACCTTCCGCTCAGTTTTCTAGGCCTTTTGAGGCCATCGTGGCTCAGGGGCACAAGGGTGTGACTGTAACGCGACGGTAGTGGATTCGATCTCCACTCGAGAAAATATTTTAATTTATATTTCCATTTCATCGCTCTGGTGTCGAAGCAAAGAGCGGCGTTGAGTTCCGCGATTCAACACGTAATGTCTCCAAAATTCGGCGGAAAGTGGGAAACGGAGTGTCTTGACGCTAGGTTCCCTCTGCCTACCCTACTGTGTGCGGGATACAGCGTGACGTGTTGGATGGCAGAACTCAACGACGCACTTTATCTGGTTTTCAGAGTGAGAAAATAAAGATAATTCGATCCCCCTAGTTATAAAAAGATATTGAATCCACAACCTTTACTTTTACAGTGACACATAGTGCCACTAGGCTACGATGGCCTATATTATTTTTAAACAATTAATTCTAAATCAATATTTTTAAGAACAGTCCTGGCGCTGCTAGTCACATGCTTGTACTCACAAGCGTAGCGTAGCGTAGTAGGGGAGAAGTGGCATGAAAGAGCCAGGTTTTGAAAGAGCCACCTGCAATATTATAGTAGTTTAGGAACGGACTCGATAGAATATTTTATTTTTAAATGGCAACACTGATTTCCCATCACCCACAAAAATTTTACACATCTTCGGAACCAACGGACGCCGATATGTCGAGTTGAAGTTTTTGGCACTTAAAAGTAACTTTTTTACCTCATTTGAGTTGTTTTTTAGTATTTCATTGTAAACAAATATAGGTACTTGGATTGTGGATCGAGTTTATGTATATATTTGGCCTTGTAACTGGATTAAAACTGAATTTCAAAAGTTTTGATATCGTTGTGATTTTGAAGGTTATATTTTTATAAAGAATAAGTTATGAAAGAGCCGGGTGGATGGGCCTTGAAAGAGATGGCTCTTTCATAACCGGCTCTTTCATGACCCCGAATTAGATTTTTTTAAATTAATTATAATTATAATAAATATACATTCTTAATAAACATTATTAAATACTTTGCTACTGATATTTCCTTATGGAGAAGTCCGATCCCAAAAAACGAAAAAGGCCCGAAAAATCGGTAATTGAAGAAGCAGTTAGTTAAGTTTTAGAGAAAGGTCAGTCCATAAACAAAACTGCACTTGCCTTAAATACGAGCATATTTAGCTAAAATAGTTTAAAAAGTAAAGGCTTAGGTAAATCATTTTATCAACACTGTTTTAATATAGGAAATAAACGTATTTTCACAAAATATCAGTAGAATATGCTTGCGGATTATTTAAAGACTGGTTCAAAATGTGCTTATCAAGATATCAAGCTAAGAAGCTGGCATTTGATTATGCTATGGCCAAAAGTATCTGCCTAGATAAGCGGAAAGAAATTGAAATTGCGAGTGATGATTGGCTACAAAACTGTCGATAAAAATCCTTAATCGAAAATCGAAAATAAACCAAGAAAATTCAGACCCGAATTCGTCTGATTCTATCATATTGGCTGAAGTAAAAAAAAAGGTAGATTGAAGCAAAACAAAGTCCAATACAAATTAAAATAGTGATGATTGCATGGAGCAATATTTTTTAAAAAAAGATCTCATAATTTAAGTATGTTGTTTTTGAGCAGATATTATTAATTTATTATTTAGTTTAATTTTCGTGATTTTTATTAATAAAAGAACTATCCACCTCTAAAATATAAAAAAAAAGAATATAAATAAAATAATATAATATGATTGGTTTAAATAATATGAGATTGTTAGAATTATTGACTTAAAATGACTAATATAATTTAAAAAAAAACATTACTTTTTAATAAGGATTATTAAATTGTTTTTATTTAATAGTGCATTGTTATTATTTAGCATAATTTTCACTATTACATGTCATAATATAAGACTGTCTCTTTCATTACTTTTGGTGGCTCTTTCAATACCGAAATGTTATGAAAGAGCCAAATGACACATTTTTTTAAAATGAATATTTTATTGCTTTTTTATTGTATTTAAAGCTTATTTCATATGAAATTATCTAGTTTAATAAATGAATAATAATTTGAGAGAAAAAAAACTTAATTTCTTTAATTAAAAGTATATTTTTTTGCTTCGTTTAGTAAACTGGCTCTTTCATGCCACCTCTCCCCTAACTGTAGACACGCGACGCTACGTTGTGGGTTTGATTACTATTTGAGGAAATGAAATATTTATTATTTTCAGCGTTTAGCTCCGCCACCCAACACGCTATATCTCCAGAATTCGGCGAAAAATGGGGAGTGGAGTGTCTTAACAATAGAATCCTTCTGCCTGCAACATGCTTGATACGACGTAAGGCTAAAAAAACTATATGGAAATATTTTTTAGAGTTATCTCTTTATTAGATTAAGCTAATTTAATGATAAGGGGCTCAATATATTACAAATTAGATTTTCTATGTATCCAGAAAATCCTTTAATTTTTTTTTTTTTTAATGATAAATTAAGCCCCCATTGAATTTCATGCAAGATAGCTATCATTAATTAAATTAAACAATATAGTTAAACTATTTTTATAGTAATTATTTAAAAGTGCCAGTTTGAGCCCAGTCGTGGCGCAGGGGCACAAAGTGTGACTGTAAAACCGACTGGTTGTGGGTTCGATTCCCACTCGAGGAGATGAAATATTTATTTAAAATATATTTTTTCATTTCATCGCTCTGGTGTCGAGCGCGGAGGCGAAAGCGCGGCGTTGAGTTCTGCCACTCAACACGCAATGCCTCCAGAATTCGGCAGATAGTGGGAAAGGGAGTGTCTTAACACTAGGTTCCCTTTGCCTACCCTGCTGTGTGCGGGATACAGCCTGAAACTTACTTTTATTTAAAAGTGCAACTGTTGAGTTTCTTCCCGGTTCTCAACATTCACTGTGAAAACTGATCACAAAGTACTTGCATAAGCTCAAATAAGTAATATTTTGAATTTAAACTGATTTGAACTGAACTGATTCTAGAATTTTTTTAACTATAAGCAGCTTTCAAGACGCTTCTTAAATGGGTTCAAGTTACTTTTAAAATAACAATTTTAAAATAACAGAGTACTTTATCTGTAAACAAATCAAATCAGCTTCACGCTGTATCCCGCACACAGCAGGGTAGACAAAGAGAACCTAGTGTTAAGACACTCTGTTCCCCATTTTCCGCCGAATCTGGGAGGTATTGCGTGTTGAGTGGCGGAACTCAACGCCGCTATTGCCTCGACACCAGAGCGAAGAAATGGAAATATAAATTTAAATAAATATTTCATTTCCTCGATTGGGGATCGAACCCACAACCGTCGCGTTGCAGTCGCACCCTTGTGCCCCTGAGCCAGGATGGCCTCAATAGATACGTAACTTTAACATATTACGAGGTAGCTACTTTATCTGTAGCTACCTCGTAATATGTTAAAGATATCTTTATGTATATAAAACTCTTCCCTTACCGAGTGACTGACAGACAACGTACGGATGAAGCTATTTTGAAAGTGAAAGTCATGCAGTGTCCTTGGGGAGTATGGAAGACCACAAAAAAACGATTTCACATAATTCCTACGGAAACAAAATTATACGAGCTTTCTTGCGGCCATTCAAAATATTTAAAATTATAACGTGATATCCAGAGATCAACATCATATCATTAACCGTAAAACCTGGTCTTGAACATTTTCATATCTTTGCATAGAGGCAAAAAGGCACTAAGAAACTAATTTTGAAGAATAAAATATTAAAGACTGAAAAGCTTTATTTGAAACTTATACTTTTATTCGGTAGGTAGTGACACAAAAGTGCGACTATAAGGACGTGGGTTCGATTGCCACTCGAGGAAATTAATTATTAAATATTTAAATTTCGTCGCTTTGGTAACGAGGAAAAGCGCGGCGCTACGTTGAGTTCCGCCATTCTACAAGCAATACCAGTAGAAATCGGCGAAAAGTGGGGAACGCAAGTGTCTTAATGGGAACGGATTATCTTAACACTAAGTTCTCAGGTTCCCTCTGCCTTTTGTGGGATTCATCAAGAAACTATGAAAAATTAAGTATTTATGGATGTTTGGACATTTTAGACAATTTTTTATCGCCACAAAATATTTCATGAGAAAGTCGAAGATGGTGGTCTTTGACTTTCTCATCGTCGAGTCGAAAGCTAGCCTAGCATATTTTTTTTGGCAGAGGGAACCTAGTATTAAGACACTCCGTTCCATACTTTCTGCCGAATTCTGTAGGCATTGCGTGCTGAGTAGTGAAACTCAACGCCGCGCTTAGCCTCGACGCTAGAGCGAAGAAATGGAAATATAAATTTAAGTAAATATTTAATCTCCGCGAGTGGGTATCGAACCCACAACCCGTCGATTTTACAGTCACACTTTGTGCCGCTGCGCCACGACTGGCCTCTCTCTAACAATATATAATATAATATAATATATAATTTTCAACAAACTTTACACCAAACAATAAATCTATCTGACGTCGTGACGTAAAACATTAAATAGTAAGTAAAATCAACAAGCTAAGTCCATTTAAAACCGACCATTTCATTTATCATACCGCCACTAAACTTTACACCGTCATCCGAATGCAAAATACATAACAAAATTCCAACTATCGCTATTAAATGCTTGCATAAACTATAAATTTTCACTGCAATTTAACTTCTACGAAATACGACTGGAATGGGAAAAAAACGAAAGCTATGTGTATATACGAGAATATAATGTAATATATTAATATTAGAAATTGTCCTTAAATATTCTTTTGGCGTCATAGCACAGTGCGACGCTGTCGAATTGTTAAATAGACGGTTGTCGGTTTGATACCTGCTCGGGGGAGGGGTCGACTATAAAATTATTTTGATATTAAAAAAAAAAGAAAATTATTTTCCGCTGTAATATACAAAGTCTATCGCAGGAAATTATTACAATTTTCCATTGAATTGAGTACCGACAGTGAACACGCAATGTCTCGAAAATGAGCGGAGAGCAGAGAACGGTATGTCTTGACACTAATCTATATTAAGCTTAACACTACAAAAGTTTAAAGAAATTTTAAAAACAATACTAAAATTAAACTAAGCATTTTTTTCTGTCAAGCGTAGCTTCATTCGGTGATCAAAAAGTGCTTTTAAAAGTCTATTCGTATGAAAAATATTTTAAATTTGAGATACATTAACGATAAGTTATGCACACACTTATATCAGCTTCACGCTGTATCCCGCACACTGCAGGATAGGCAGAGGGAACTTACTGTTAAGACACTCCGTTCCCCACTTTCTACCGGATTCTGGAGGCATTGCGTGTTGAGTGGCAGAACTCAACGCCGCGCTTGTCCTCGACATAAGAGCTAAGAAATGGAATTATAAATTTAAGTAAATAGCTGCGCTAATTTCATCCCCTCGAGTTAGGATCGAACCCACAACCAATCGGTTTTAAAGTCACACTTTGTTCTCCTGCGTCCTGCGCCACGACTAGCCTCAAACACACTAAACTACATTTATATCAATTCACTTAATGCAGAGAGAACATTAAATAAATACTTCTTAGCCTTGCAACCGAACCCACTACCATTATATACCATAGTAATAATTAATTAAAGGTTAACATTAGAAGAAAAAAATTAAGATTTATAGTTGAACGCGAGAAAGATTTCAATTTAAGTACCGCAATCCAATTTCACACGGCGTTGGCTGTAATGAGTGGCAGTTTAAACTTGAATTTCTGAATTAGTACTTTTAAGTTTACCCACTCTGGATACCTAGACCCAAAGTTTTAAATGAGCTTATGATAAAGAGACTCTTTTACGCTACTTTATGATCATCTGAACTGCGTTTTCTTATAAGTTATTCACAATTTTTGTGTGGTTCTCTGGATAAAAGTTTTCTTCGTGCAACGTGGCGTTGGTGAAGTGATTTTGTGCTGGCTGGCACGTTCGAAATGTCATAATTAAAGAACTTAGCTGCATAAAAGCTTAAAACGTTTTTATTGTCAACATTATTTAAAATCAGCTTCACGCTGCATCCCGCACTCTGCAGGGTAGGCAGAGGGAACCTAGTATTAAGACACTCCGTTCCCCACTTTCTGCTGAATTCTGGAGGCATTGCGTGTTGCAGAACTCAATGCCGCGCTTGTCCTCGACACCAGAGCGAAGAAATGGAAATATAAATTTAAGTAAATATTTTATCTCCTCGAGTGGGGATCGAACACACAACCAGTCGGTTTTACAGTCACACTTTGTGCCCCTGCGCCACAACTGTTTAGTTTAGCTGTTTAGGTTAGTGTCATAATATAAATTAACATAATAAATAGAAATTTTGCGATATTTTTTCAACTGTATTTAATCGATGGATGTAATTCAATATATTATTTTGAAGTTCATCATGATGAATAAAAAACTTTGCCACAATAAACGCAGAACAAAAAATAATTTATTTTATTTAAAACTAAAAAGCGACTTATAAGAGAAAAATATTTAAATTATCAGCTTTTATCCCGCATACAGCAGGGTGGGCAAAGGGATCCTAGCATTAAGACACTTCGTTGCCCATTTTTCGCTGAATAGAAAAATATTTATACTAATTGAATGAATAACTTTATAATTTTGCTTCAATACTGAAGATATTATTGACCAAAGTTGTATGACTCCTGCACACTACACATTCCCAATTTCTAAAAAAATATAAATACTAAATTGAATCATATAAATATATTTTATAAAATTTAATGTAGCAACACTGTTACTTAAAAACAAACGATTTTAAACTAGTCTATGCCCTAAGTGAATCCTGCATACGCCATAATCTGTGAAATTTATGGAAAATATAAATATAAAACCTTTTTGCTGTTACATAAATTCACATAAAGCTTGACCCATTGAGGATAAAAAAGTGTCAGCCAAACGTCCGTACTATTTACAAAAGTAACATTCAAAATGGCGTCATCCATCATGGCGGCTATGTTTTGGCGCGAATAAATTTTGGTAAATCCCCACGTCGTTGTCACAGCGTATATTGTAATTATGATATTACTAATTGACTTTAACTATGTACTTTTTTAATTAAATAATTTATGTGAAGAAATTTCGATTTTATTTATGTTTAGCAATCTACGAATTAAAGAACATAATGAATAAATGAATTAATGAAGCGTGAGCGTTTTTAATACCTGTATATATTTCTCGATAGAAGACTAACTATATACAGAATATTTTTGCCGTCTGAGACCGTCGTGGCGCAGTGGCTCAAGGTTTAATAATAAAAGCAATAGTTGTGAGATCAATCCCCATTCGGGTGAATGAATTATTTTCATTTCCCCGCTCTGGTAACAAGACAAAGCATGGCGTTTAGTTCCGCCTCTCGACACTTGATTCTTGTGAATTGGACGGAAAGCAAGGCACGTAAAGTCTTAACACTAGGTTCCCTCTGCGTACTAACTCAATGTAATGCAAATTCAATCCAATAATGTCGCTGGTGCAACAGAAAATAAATATTAAATTTTGAAAGAGTTTTTCAATATATTAAATAAAATAGTGGCAGAACTCATCGCCGCGCTTAACCTCGACACCAGAGCGAAGAAATGGAAATATAAATTTAAGTAAATATTTCATCTCCTCGAGTGGGGATCGAACCCACAACCAGTCGATTTACAGTCACACCTCGTGCCGCTGCGCCACGACCGGTTTCAATATATTATTTATCAATAATAAATAGATTTTTCTCCAATCCTTTTATCCGCGAAAACCAATACGACAGTACAATATATCCAAGAATGAAGATGAAGCATTAACTATACTAACATCATATCTGCCTGTCACACGTACAAACTTACACACATAAATACATGACAGATCACAATGAGAAAACTGTCGATCATAACGCGCTCTAGTTTCGTAATAATGTGGCTTTTATATATAGCCATTTTTATTTTATTTTTTTGCAGCTTTCACGCTTCATCCCGCATAGCACGGTAGAGGGACCCTAAGGGGAAATATTAAGATTTTCCATTCCCGTAGCTGTAGCAACTTTTTTCGAAACATGTGTTGAGTGGTGAAATTTAGCGTATCACTTTAGTTACTCCAGCGGAGAAAATAAAAATATTTAAAATATAATCATTGCTCCGAGTAGAGATTGAACCTACAACTGTACCACTATACCTTGACAGCCTGTTCTATATTTTCTTCTTATATTAAGATATATAAATAGATTTTTTATATATTTTTCCGTTTCTCTATAGAATATTTTCCTATCCTATAAGAAAAACGAGATTTTTTATTTTACATCTTAAAATCCACGCAAACAAAATTGCGGACCACGACAAATTTAAAATATTATCTCACCCCAAACAAGAATCGAACCCACAACCATCGCATGGTGTAAAATTCTCAAATCTAAAACATTAACTATGCTAACATAATAGCTTTGTGCGTCCCACGTGACAGCCCGCAATGTGGGAGCCATCTATCGAAACGCGCCCTACTTTCCTAATAAATGTGCGTTGCTTTCGATGTTTTCATATTTTTTTTCTGTCATATACCGACATCAAATATGTCCATTTGGAACGGAAATGAAACTACTGTGCTAAATATAGCTTTTTATATGAGAATGGCTGAATATTTTTTAGTTTCACACTGTATGCACAGGAACTCTAGTGTTAAAAGAATAAAAAAAATAAAATTGGAAATTACTTTGAGGTATTGCGCTTGGAGTGGCGGAACTTAACACCGCACCACTAGGGCCAGGAAAATGAAAACAACGTTTTCCTCTCCTAAGTAGGAATCGACCGATAACAGTTACAGCTTACTTACCTTAGTCAGACGCTTTCCCATTGCGCCCCTTCGACCTTGTGGAAGCTTAGCAAAGCAAAGATATGACATGATGGCGCAACCTAACGCCGCAATTTCTAAAATGAATGATATGGGATGCGAACCCATAATTATCATTCGTCGGTATTCACACTATACCACAAATGTTTAATTTTCCATACTAAAAGTATTATTTTGTTTAGAAATCTAAAGCCTTCGCAAAGTTCGTGTCGCTACTATATATCATTACAAACTATGCATGACAAACTTCATTACACGATCTATAGATCCCATATTTAATTGATTATATTGAACTTCTATAAAAGGTAAAGTTTAAGTAACTTCTAGTTTTATGGCCAGTGGTTTTGCACTATATCGGCGTCTTATTTTTCTATGATTAAGCCTCATATTGTTGGAAGCAAAAAAATTCTCAGTTTTCTTGCTTAAAAGTTTTGTATGAGCAAAAATTTTTATTTGTATTTTGTATGTGGAAAAGATCCTAATAATCTTCGTTTATATTTTTATTTACTTTCTCACTTTTTCCCCATTTCCCACCGATCATAATTGAATAGACATCCAATCATAATTATATAGATTTTCGATCATAATTAAATAGATAGAGTGAACCTAGTGCTAAAAACACTCTATTTTTTCATCAAATTTCCAACCCATTGCGCATTGAGTGTCACACTGCGACACGACTACTTCAATTCAACTACTAAGAGAAAGTTAGTAAAAAACACAGAAAATAGAAACTTATCACTAAAATGAAAAAAGGACGTACAAAAAAAGTAACATCGCTTTTTCGTTCCTCTTTCTATAAGTACATTGTCTCTTTAGTACACTGGTTCCCAACCAGTGGTCCCCAGAAACCTAAATATGGTCCGCGCTTTTAATTTTATGACAGGGGATGGTGAGAGGAAGTTTCTGTTTGATTATCACAGTTAATTTTTACTATACCTACATGCATAGTGGTCCCTGCTACCAAGAATGGTATAAAAATGGTCCTGGATCAAAAAAAGATTGGGAATCCCTGCTTTAGTAAATGAAACATCTGTGAAATTACATATACATACATACATACACAAAATAAGTGTATACTAATATAGGGAAAAATGAACGCAAATGTAATAATATCGAATCTATAGGCAGTTGTCAAAGTCAACCATAACAAACACGTTACGAAGAAAAAATATCGGCTGGCGAAAATTATATTTGTTGGTGTTACTCACCTATACGAAGTAGGGTTGTGAGAAGCTAAATTTCAAATAGCCGTAATCGAGTAACAACCTTTTACAATGTCTTTGATTTACAATCAGACATTGTAAAAGGTTGTTACTCGATAGATCAACAACCTTTTTTTTTTATTTACAATCAGACATTGTAAATCAGACATTGTAAAAGATTGTGGATTCGATTTCACTCACTGGACGGAATTATTTTCATTTTCTAGCTCTGCTAACAAGACAATCTGCGGAGTTCCGCCACTCAATACGCGATATCTCAAAAACTGAAGGGAAAATGTAGCTCGAAGTGTATTAAAGTTAGGTTCCTCCTGTATACCCTGTTATATATAGAATGCAACGTAACTGCGATATTTTTTTCTGGACACGTAAATTAATATTATATAAATAAATACTACAATTATACTAATGTTACAAAATTTTATTATACGACATTTTTATAGTTATAAAATATAATAATTAACATATTTTCTAACCTTTAACAACAAAAATTTAAAAAGGAAAAATAAAGCCTTAATAAGAAATTAACAACACAACCCTACTAACACCGCTATCACGGCAAATCACACGTCGCGCCGTGTCGCACATCCGCAAACATTAGTCAACGTAAAAAAGGGGAGATAAATGAGGAAAAAAAGTCAGTCAAGTGCAAGTCGGTCTCGCTCGATGACGGTTCCGTAACATTTTCTATGATTGTGAGATAATGAGATTTGCAGAAGTTTATAAACTTGAGAAAAATGTTAAAAATAAGTATTTTTTTTGTATTTTTAACATTTTTAAAGTGTTATTCCACTCGTTGGAAAGAAAAACACGAGAGGCGCGGGTTCGAGACCCGCTACGTTCAAATTTTTATACGTTTTCTAACTAAGATATATAATACACTTATTTTGTATATATCTTAGTTAAAAAACGTATGAAATGAACTACAAATATACAATTGTTATGTTTTAATTCTATGATAATATTTGATTCTCCACGTGATCTTAAGATAAATGGTCTTAAAAGATATATAGTCAGACCGCAGAAAATTTATTAACTCCATTCCGTTCAAATCCAAAAAAGAAAGACAGACAGATAGATCGACAAACAAGTTATCCATTCTAATCCATTCAAATTCAAAAAAGATTCCATTTCTACTTCCTTTAAGGCATAGAACCCTAAAATGAAGGAACACGGGGAAAACCAGGGAAAGAAAGATGGAGAATAGCGAATAGTGGACCGACACGGCACGACCGACGCGATGTTACGGGATGGGGTAATTTGTGACTGTGAGTCGGCAACTCACGTGTTGCTTCGGTTGATCGAGTAGAGTTTGCTCTACGCGTGTTTTTTGTATTTTAAAATTTTCTTATTTTAGTTTGGCTAATAGAATGTTATTTATGTGTTTGTGATATTTTAATAGGAATATGTGTAAAATAATTATAGCTATAATTTGTTATAATTAAAGAGTATTAGATAAATCATTTATTATAATAATTTGGGCTCCATAATCATTTTTAGGAATTTTTGAATTGCAAAATAAATTGAACTCATCTAAATAGTGTAGACCATGACCAAAATGAAGATTTAATTCATCGGAGAGCCTGTGGTGTCTGAACCCACAACCATCGCTATAGTCAGATGCTATCCTACTGTACAACTATGGCCTTTTTATTGTTTTTTCTGCTGTTTAATTATAGTAAAAACATTGGCTATTCTTATAAAATTTATAAAAATCACAGCAGTTTATAAAGGCACAGTATATTTTT
The DNA here is from genome assembly GCA_021202915.1 of Heliconius himera. Lineage (NCBI taxonomy): Eukaryota > Metazoa > Arthropoda > Insecta > Lepidoptera > Nymphalidae > Heliconius > Heliconius himera. The sequence goes on from JAJHJA010000492.1 coordinate 623,666, forward strand.
AAATTGAAGTCTGGAAGTAAAGCTATTTGTAGTCGACGTTCAACTTGGTAGTAGGTCAACTAATAATATATTTTAAGCTAATTATATAGCTTGCAACTGTACAATAGATTAGTGTTTCTTTTTTGAGGTTCCGTACCTCAAAAGAAGAAAACTATTTATCTTTAAGTCAAGATTATTTATATCAAGATCGCGTGGAAGTAGCTTGCTGAAATTAAAAATCAGCTAAACACTGTATCCCGAACCACCACACCAGGGTAGGCAGAGGGTACCTAGTGTTAAGACACTTCGTTCCTCGCTTTCCGCCGAGTTCTGGAGGCATTGCATCTTGAGTGGCGCAACTCAACGCCGCGCTTTGCCTCGACACCAGAGCGAAGAAATGAATATATAAATATTTCATTTTCTCGAGTGGGGATCGAACCCACAACCAGTCGATTTTACAGTCACACTTTGTGCCCCTGTGCTGCGACTGGCCGAATGCTGAAATTAATACTAAATATTCAAGTATATAATCCCTTGGGAAACATAAATAATAAAGCTTATGTGAGTCTTGTGTGGGTCAAAGAAATCAAAAGAAATAAGCTTTGAACATTTAAGCATAGGCATATATCAAATATGATCATAATTACTGTCATTATATCACACCATAACACATTTCCCGTAGACTTGAAATTTGACATAAAATGAGAACTTGCAGTATAAATAAGAAAAGAAATATGAAAAATAGATATTTATGTTTATTTTACAAATAAAGCTATTACCACTTTATAATAGTAGTTTTTTTTACAAAATGAGTACACACGCCCACAAATTTAAGTTTCTCAATTTTTATAAATTGTACTTCTCGCTGATTTCCAATCATGAAATTGATATGGAACCCTTTAATGGAGTCCGACGCACACTTGACCGATTTTATATTATTAATAAAGCGATTTTTCTTTTTTCATCTTTTATTGTTTACGTTTATAATGACTTACATAATACAAAAAACACATATTAAAGATTTTACGATATATTTAGATCGGATCGTTATTTACAGTTTCTCGGTCTGGTAACAAAACAAACAAAAATATAGAAATCTTGCCCGTATTTGGGAATCGAACCCACAACTGTCGCGTTTCCAGCGCGTTTGTGTCCCTGCGTTATGCCTCTAGATCTCACAAATCATATCATCAATTTATCTAAAGCTTAAGAAGTGATATCTGAAACAATAATAGATGTGTTCCGTACAGCCATTACGGGCACGTGAGTAATAATAAAATAAATAATATAGATTACCAAGGTAGGGCGGCGGTAATCAAAATAAACGGTAATACAAGGATAAGACACGCTATTATCCCCATATGTGTACGTTGGACACTGGTACATATGTAAGTTTATATTTACGTCCCCAATGTTTCTTAATAATATTTTACTTTACCCATAGATTGTTTTACTTTTACAATAGAAATAAAGATAACCGCCTAAATACAATTATGTGTTTATGTAATTGCTGCTTCACGCTTATGCCGACATAGTATGGTAAGTAGAGGGAACCTTGTATAGGGTCCCTACGTCCCCCAGTTTCCGCTTAATTTTTGAAGACGTTGCGTTGTGATTGATACATTTTAAGAAATACATAGTGTTTGCGTCCATAACAGTAGATTCAAACGCTACACTTTATATGTCATTAAAAAAATTAAAAAATGAAATTAGTTTCACGCTGTAACCCACACACAGCAGGGTAGGAGAGTGTTAAGACACTCCGTTCCCCACTTTCCACCGAATTCTGGAGGCATTGTGTATTGAGTGGTGGAACTCAGCGCCGCGCTTTGCCTTGACACCAGAGCGAAGAAATGAAAATATAAATGTAAATAAATATTTCACTTCCTCGAGTAGGGATCGAACCCACAGCCAGTCGATTTTACAGTCACACTTTGTGTCTCTGCGCCACGACTGGCCTCAATCTGTTGTTAAAAAATATTGAAAATTTAACTCACTACTACTGTGTATTCGGACTGAGCCACACAGGTTCAAAATAAATAATAAAAGAGCATTACCTGTATAAAGACAAGCGGTAATCGTAAAGAACGACACATCGAGGTTATAACTGAGAATAACTGGCACGGTGTGTATTTAATCGTACCATATAATGGAGATAGCTGAGTTGAATTCAGTTTTATATATTTATTTTTCTTTAACCTTTTCGAATGTTCTAGAAGTGAAGATTTAATATATTGATATAGTTTTGTTTTATTTTATTTTTTCTTTAAATACAGAATAAAAATAAAGGAAATTCGGAGAGTGGCGAAACTTGTCACCGTAGTTTTCATTACTAGACAAGGGAATCAATTATGCTTATAGTAAATATATTAGTTGCTATAGCTTCACGCTGAAATACTCATATAGCAGGTAGGCAGAGGGAACGTCGGGACTTAATGTTAAGACATTCTGTTCCCCACTTTCCGTCGACTTCTTCAGACATTGCGGCTTCAGACAGGCGGGTCTCCACGCCGCGCTTTACGTATGAAATATAAATATTAAATATTTCATTCCTCCAAGTGGGAATCGAACTCACAAACGAGGCTTGTACGTTCAGACGCCATGACTTCATAAAAATTAACAACTTTGAACTTTTTAAGGACTTTCTTTATTTAATAGCAGCTTCACTTTTACGCTTTTTCCCACATAGCAAGGAAAGAAGGAGAAACCTAATGTTAATATATTTATTGGTTTTCGCTTTCAGCCCAAATTTTGAAATCATTGTTGATACTAAATAAAAATAATTGATAATTAAGTATACGAATCGGAGGGATGAATTCTTTATTTTTATTTTCAGCACTCAACCCACTATCTAAATCCGAAAAATTAGCTGAAAATTGGGGAACAAAGTGACTTAACACTAGGTTCCTTTACCTTCCCCGCAATATACGTGAAGCGAAAAAATCACAACCTCAATATAAAGTATATACAACGTTTAAAGCTCACCAAGTAATGGTTTTAATATGCCGCGCGAAGTTTTAAGTCACGCACATTATCCGACCCTCATATCATTTGTTCTGATTATTGTTACTCCCTTGCGCTCTTTTATATTTCTATTAAGTTTAATTTACTTTTATGAAACACTTGTTTTTTCTCACGGCTTTACCCGCAGCCTGATATGATAAAGCCTTTCTCGATAAAAGGAGTTTCTAACACATTTTTTATTTTATTTCGAGACAGTTTTTAGTTCGTGAGTTTAGTTCGTTCAACCAAACAAACTCGTATAGATTTTTGTTTTTTTATTTGGTTGGAGGTTTCCATTTTATTAGAGTAGAGTATAACAGGGTAGGCAGAGCGAACCTAGAGTTAAGACATCTCGAGGCATTGCGTGTTGAGTAGTGGAACTCAACGCTACGCTCTGCTTTGTTACCAGAACGAGTAAATTAAAGAATAAAAAAAATATTTTCTATTTTACCAGATAAGAATCGAACCCACATTTTCACGTTTACAGTCACTTGCACCCCTGCGCCACAACGGCTTTAAATATTAATGTAATTTATGCAGACAAATCTATAATTATAAAGCTAATTTATATTTCCTACATATTTTATTGGATAATTATGTTCATTAAGTTTGAATTACGTCCTAATTGCATACTTGTTAAAATAATAAAATCGGCTTCACGCTGTATCCCGCACACAGGAAGATAGGCCGAGGGAACCTAGTGTTAACACACTCCTCCCGGTCCCCACTTTCCGCCGAGTTCTGAAGGCATTGCGTGTTGAGTCGCGCAACTCAGCGTCGCGCTTTGCCTCGACACCAGAGCGAAGAAATGTAAATATAAATGTAAATAAATATTTAATTTCTTCGAGTGGGGATCGAACCCACAACCAGTCGATTTTACAGTCACACTTTGTGCCCCTGCGCCACAACTGAGCTCATACTTGTTGTAATTCATTTTTTATTCTTAGCATATCCTGAAACCCAAAATATTTTTTTAAATTATTCTTTAAGAAAGCTTATGAAGTCATTATTTTAATTATAGATATTTCCTTTCCATTTTTCCACGTAAAATAGGGTAGGCGGATAGAAAATACTATTAAGACACTCCGATCTCCTCTTTTTATCCAAATTCCAGACAACGTTGAGTGACGCTCTACCATCTCTCTGACTCTCTGACGCTTTGATTTAGTTTTATATTTAATTTTATTACAGTTTAATAAAAATATAACTATATTCTATACATTACAAGTAAGCATACAAAGTATTTTTCAAAAGAAATCCTAACATATTTGCTCAGTTAATTACAAAAATATTATAAAAAACAACTTCTGGAAAAGGTATGAGATGAAAGGAACTCCTACGTTGTTCTTTTTACAGCCTTGCATAGGTTTGAGAAAAACTTATTGAATGAAGTACTAAAATTGTTATAACTTTACAAAATTGTAATATGACATTTTATTTATGTATTTTTAATGAATTGAAAGTGTTATTACTTCCTCCACAGTTAATAAAGAAAAATAATTATTTTAGAAAATGTATACAAATATTTTTACTTCACGCTGTATATGGCAGGATTGGCAAAAACTATAAATTAGAATCAAGAACCTCGTACCCCGTTTACCACAAAAAATCGACATATTGCGTGCTAAGTGGCGGAACCCAACGCTGCTCGTCGAGGAGACAAAACCTGAAACATTAATAAGTGAGTATCACCTGTCTGCCTATTTTAAATTTGCCGTATTTATACATCTTCATTTACTTATAACCATAATCTTAAAAAAATCACATCCAATTATGAACCCAACGCTGCCCTCCCAGGAGGAAAAAAACTGATAATGCCTGTTTTATATTAGCCATATTTAAAAATCGAACATACAACAGTATAGGCCAGTCGTAGCGCAGCGGCACGAGGTGTGACTGTAAAACCGACTGGTTGTGGGTTCGATCCCCACTCGAGGAGATGAAATATTTATTTATATTTATATTTCCATTTCTTCGCTCTGGTGTCGAGGTTAAGCGCGGCATTGAGTTCTGCCACTCAACACGCAATGCTTCCAGAGTTCGGCAGAAAGTGGGAAATGGAGTGTCTTAACACTAGGTTCCCTCTGCCTACCCTGCTGTGTGCGGGATACAGCGTGAAGCTGAACCTACAACCAAAATGTTAAAAAAATCGCATCCATACTCTACTATTAATTACAATTACAGCGTAATTACAGTCTTCCCTGAACGTTGTGCCTTCAAAAATTTTTCATTTATATTACAAGCCTGTTTAACTGCACTTTTAACATAGTACAAAGGAATATTAAAAAATATCCTTTTTTTTCTCTGCTCTCTTTGAAACACATTTTAATTTTGGCAGCTTAGTAATAAGAAGGAGTTTTGAGATCGTCATGGCAAAAAGTCACAGATTTCGGGTTCGATTCCCACTCGGGGGAGTGAAATATTTTCACTTTCTCGTTCACGTAAAAAGACAAAGCGCAGCGTTGAGCTCCACCAGTAAGAACGCAATCTCAAAAATTCTAAAATCTCAAATCAAGCTCGAAAATTGAGCTTATAGTAAACTTTATCTGCTATACGCGGGATACATAGAGATTTTATTTATATTTTATATATATATTTTTTTAAATTTCTATATTCTCTCGTATATAGCGCAGTATTTTCGTAGATATTAGTGTTAAATCACTTCGTCCTCCTTTCTCGAATATATATTTTTTAAGTATTAGAAATCGAATCTACAACTATTGTTTACAAGTAAAACACTATCACCACTATGCCGTAATAGAGTATTTTGAATGTAAAAATATTTTCCAGGATAAGCCACCGCGATGACGGGCCGGGATTCCCCCTAATCCCATACAATCCCGGGGCACCGGTGAATTTGAACGGGATAACGTTACACCTCGGCCGGTAATATATTTTATACGTGTACCATGGGCTGAATACTTAATTGACTTGAACATTATAGTAAAATACTAAAAGGTATATAATTTACTAAGATATATTTATATCTATTAAATGATTTTCTTGAGTATGGCGTGGTGTAGCAGCTGATGGTTTGACTGCGGAGATGGTTGTGGGTTCGATTTGCGCTCGGAGGAAGTAATTGTTTTAACTTTCTTGCTCTGTTAAGAAGAGTAGGCGCGGCGATGAGTTACGCTACTCAGTACACTGAGTCTCAAAAGGTAGTCGAAACATTCCTTTTTATCTTTTTTCTACTTACTAAAAAGTAAGTAGGAAAAAGATACTGAGGCCAGTCGTGGCGCAGGGGCACAAAGTGTGACTCTAAAACCGACTGGTTATGGGCTCGACTCCTACTCGAGGAGATGAAATATTTACTTATATTTATATTTCCATTTCTTCGCTTTGGTGTCGAGGCAAAGCGCGGCGTTGAGTTCTGCCACTCAACACGCAATGCTTCCAAAATTCGGCAGAAAGTGGGGAACGGAACGTCTTAACACTAGGTTCTCTCTGCCTACCCTGCTGTGTGCAGGATACAAAGTGAAGCTGATATAAAAAATAAGTTGTATATTTTGTTCCCCCCTCACTTCCAACATTACGTTTTGTGTGGTGGAACTCAACGCCACGCCTTGTCTAAGAGATAGAAGTATTTATCCCCTTATTGATTAAAATTAATTAATACACCATACCCTTTACTTGAGGCCACTTGTGGCGCATGACCACAAGTATGCGACTGAGTTGTGGTTCAATTCCCGCTCAGGAGAAAATGAAATTTTAATAAGCTCTCGATTCCAGGTTCCCTCTGCCTACCCTTTGATATGCCATGTGCGGGATACAGAGTGAAGCTAAAAAAAAATAATTTAATAAACAGTAATAAAAAAAAATATTATAGTGTAAGAGGATAAATAAAATGAATTATATTCGAAAAATCTTATTTTTTTCTGTCTACATGTGGACATCATTCGTTATCTTGAGACGTAAGTTAAGGCGGTTGAGCGGTAAACCGATTTAGTCGAGACGTGAGGATTCACCAAAATATGATTTATATATTTTTCGTCTACTAAAATAAAATACTGTGTAAAAGAATTTTTATATTTAAAATTTTTTGAATGCCGACTCTACATGTAAGAAGGAAATAAAAAAACCGTATAAAAATTGACACGATATTTTTAAACCTTCTCTTGACAATAAGAAGCCGGTTGTGAGTTCGATCCCCGCTCGAAGAAATGAAATATTTATTTAAGTGTATATTTCCATTTCTTCGCTCTGTGTAAAAAATTGTCTTATGTGAAATTTCATCCTAGTATGAAATAAGGAGTTGTTATGTTATGTGGTTCGATTTCCACGATATTTTTCCGCTTAACAGGATAGACGTAGAGAAATTAGTGTCAAGACACTCCACTATTCTTTTTCTACCCGAAATCGAGACAAAACTTGTTGAGTGTAATCAAAATTAGGTTAATTAGTTAGTAACTAATAAATTTTGACTTGATGAGTTACTATAATTCGGCAACCTAGCATACAAAACATTAAAGAACAATACAAATGTAAGTAGGTATATTCTGCAATTTTTTGTTTTCGTTTTTTGGCTCTATCCCTCATGCAGCAGTATAGACAGAGACAGAGAAAATCTAAAATTAAATAAAATTAATAGTGTTAACAATCTCCGTTTCTTATTGTTGAGGTGAGGCAAAACTCAAGTGTTTTATTGCCGCGAGAAAATGAAAATAATTCATTCCCTCGAGTGGGAATCGAACTCACAACCATCGCGGTTACAGTACGCTTCCACGGCACTGTGCGGTTTTAATAAATAATATTAAACATTGTAAGTGTAACAAAATTTATTAACAACAGCAACCTCAGCAAGTAACTTTTAATAATTCAAAAGTAGAAGTAAGTAGTTAACCAGTTTGTTCTGACACTATAAGAAAGTTTGAAATTAAGTTATACATATATAAATTTCATATTCTTACAATATGATTAGATTTCCTTTTTTTTTCTTTCCTAGTTATGGATATTGATCTCACTTTAAAAAATAAATTATAGAATATATAAACTCACTGATAAATTATAAAAGAAACTAAAGAACTTGACTTCGCAAGATGATTTTTGACATCCAGATCAGTTACAGAGTATAGGTGAGCGCCAAATGAGGATTTCTCGAAATACCCATGAAAAAAGGAAAAACGAGATTTACGACTAAACTTCACGGTGAGGCAGAGCGCGGCGTTGAGTTCCGCCAACAACACCGTCAACACGCAATGCCTCCGGAATTCGGCAAAAAGTAGACAAATTAAAAACCAAAAACATATTTTTAAAGTCGGTTAACAATTTAGAATTTAACAAATTATTATACTATCCACATCAGGGTTTCGCGTTACAATGCCAAACTGTGACAATAAAATAGTGTGACAGTGACAGTACAGTTGTGCATCCTGATGAATGAGTTCCGCGCTATGGCCGAACCACTCGCTTCGCTAATTGTTAAAAACTTTTAATTGGCCACAACTTTCTGTTTCGAGTATAGTAAACAGGCGTGGAGTAAGCGGAAATAGAAGAAAGCTCGCGTAGTAAATTAATTTAAATTTTTGTATTCTTTTTTTTTGCTTCACGCTGTATCCCGCACAAGGCAGGGTAGGCAGAGGGAACCTAGTGTGTTAAGACACTCCGTTGCCCACTTTTTGCCGAATTCTGGAGGCATTGCGTGTTGAGTGGCAGAACTTAACGCCGCGCTTGTCCTCGACACCAGAGCGAAGAAATGGAAATATAAATTTAACTAAATATTTCATCTCCTCGAGTGGGGATCGAACCCACAACCTGGCGGTTTTACAATCACACCTTGTGCCCCTGCGCCACGACTGGCCTCAATATATATATTACAATTGTATCTGATCGCTGTCTGTAATCATGGAAGATAAATGAGAATTTCTATTATTCGATGCATTTATCAACGAGAACTCAAAGCAATTGTTAACTTTTGCAGTTTTAAATGTTTTGTATGTTTGTCTGTAAGTTGGGGCACGTTAATCTCAGAAACGGCTTAACCGATCCAAATGCAGCTTCCACTATTGTGTTTTGACAGACTTCACTCTACATTTATTGTTAGTTCTATTTCAATCGGTCCATAGTATACAAAAATATATAGACAAAATAATATTGTTAATATTACTTATTTAGAAAACGCATAAAAATTTGAACGCAGAGGGACTCGAACCCGCGCCTCCTGGAAACCGACCAGGTTGAACGCATGGCTTAGTGGTCAGAGCGCCTAAGTTATACATATATAAATTTCATATTCTTACAATATGATTAGACTTCATTTTTTTTTCTTATTTATGGCCATTGATCTCACTTTAAAAAATAAATTATAAAATATATAAACTCACTGATAAACTATAAAAGAAACTAAAGAACTTGACTTCGCAAGTTGATTTTTGACATCCAGGTCAGTTATAGAGTATAGACGAACGCCAAATGAGGATTTCTCGAAATACCCATGAAAAAAGTAAAAACGGGACTTACGACTAAACTTCACGATGAGGCAGAGCACGGCGTTGAGTTCCGCCAACAACACCGACAACACGCAATGCCTCCGAAAGTCGGCGAAAAGTGGGAAACCGACGTGTCTTAATAGGAACGGAACATTTTAATATTACATTCCCAGGTTTCCTGTGACTATCCCGCTATGTGCGGGATACAGCGTGAAACTAAAAAAAAAACGAATTAAAAACAAAAACATATTTTTTAAAGTCGGTTAACAATTTAGAATTTAACAAATTATTATACTATCCACATCAGGATTTCGCGTTATAACGCCAAACTGTGACAATAAAATAGTGTGACAGTACAGTTGTGCATCCTGATGAATGAGTTCCGCGCTATGGCCGAACCACTCGCTTCGCTAATTGTTAAAAACTTTTAATTGGCCACAACTTTCTGTTTCGAGTATAGTAAACAGGCGTGGAGAAAGCGGAAATAGAAGAAAGCTAGCGAGTAAATTCGTTTTAATTTTTGTATTTAATATATAGGTATATTACAATTGTATCGGATCGCTGTCTGTATGTACATGGAAGATAAATGAAAAATTCTATTATTCGAGACATTTATCAACGAGAACTCAAAGCAATTGTTAACTTTTGTAGTTTTAAATGTTTTGTATATTTGTCTGTAAGTTGGGGAACGCTAATCTCAGAAACGGCTTAACCGATCCAAATGCAGTTTCCACTATTGTGTTTTGACAGGCTTCACACTACATTTATTGTTAGTTCTATTTCAATCGGTCCATAATATACAAAAAATATTTAGACAAAATTTTTATGAATATTTTTTGATTAGAAAGTAATTAATATTAGTAAATAAATAAAAGCGGGCGGTAGTTTTAGTTAAATAATTTTCATATATTTTTTTATATGCAACTAATATTCACACTTCAGCAACTTCACACTTTTTTTCCTCTAGCGAAACTAGATAACAAAACGTGTTGAGTGGCGGAACTCAACGCCACATTTTCTCTATCAGAGCAGGGAAATAAAAAAATAATCATTGCTATCAAATTAGGCGTGGAAGTGTCTTAATGGTAACGGAGTGTCTTAACTCTAGGTTCCCAAGTTCCCTGTACCTACTATACTATGTGTAACTATTGCCGCTTGCCAACATTTACAGTCAGGCTACGTCACTATGGTCAACTTATTCTATTGTAAAATCTAATATTGTCAAATTCCATTAAACAAAACATACAGTTAGTTACCTTTGAAACTTACACCAAAAGTTCTAAAGTAAGCGTATATAAGCACGAGTACACGAGATACGTTAAATTAGGAAGTGATAAATGGAACCAACTCGTTAGTCACTAATTAGACTTGTGACTACAAGAACTAAATTTATTGACTGTTATTTATTTTTACATAGCAGGGTAGGCAAATGGGAACCTAATGTTAAGACACTCCGTTCTTCACTTTCCGGCGAATTTTCGAGGTATTGCGTGCTGATTGACGGAATTAATGTCGGGCAACCTTGATGCCAGAGCGAAAAATAAAAATATTAATAAATAATAATTCGTTTACCCGATTAGGAATCGAATTCACAACGGTCACATTACAGTTCCTCTTTTGTGCCACTTAACGGACTGTAGAATATTGTTACCCATGTACTAGTAGCCTACTATACTACCCTACAAAAGTTTCAATTGATGTTGATTTGGACGATTGATATGTATGGACATTTTAATCCGTAAAATTTTTATTCCTGAACAGAATAATGGACCTTATTTAATAATGGACCTTGTTTGTGTTATTTTTATATATATTCTTTATTGCATCAAGCAAAACATACAGTAATATAAAATAAAAAGTTAGTTGACAAGGGTGGGTTACAATTAACAATTTACAATTATATTAAGCTTTAGTATCAAACAAACAGTATAGATTCCGAAATTATTTATAGAATACTGTCAATAAAATCAGAGTTGATAAATACTAATTATTTTTTTCACTATCCTGACCTTCCTTGTAAGGAAAGGTCAGAATAGTGAGAAATTCAGATTCATAACTTTAAAATATTGTATTGTCACTAGATTGAAAAAGTGTGCATATTTTACAAATCCGGCCACAAAACATGGACCAAAAATGGTATAGTAGTTAAAAAAGTGCCGTTATATTTTTTTTTTTTTTTTTTTTTTTTTTTTTATTATAATTTTAACTAAGCACTACAGACACGTAGTCCGTACTTTTTTTTAACTTTTTCATTATTATTAGCTAATCATCAATTTTATATTTATCTGCTGCTTAAATAAGGCTTATAACTAGAGATAATTATCTAAATATGTAATTCCTAAGAAAGTCGTTATAAATATTTCTAAATGTGGATTGCATGCATAGACATATATGTACATATCAAAAAAATATATTTGTTGTCGGAATACAAAACATATATAAATTAATAAAATAATTATACTGACTTCGCCTTTAAGAGAGCCTGTAAGTCTAAATGTCGTAAAGAACCAGTCCATTACCTAAAATATAAAAGATTTAAACTATATAGATGGTCTGGATATGACTTTTAGCTTCCAAGAAGTTAACTGACAAACAAACATCCACTAACGAAATTTAACGCACGTGATTTTTTTTTCATAACATTTTTTTGAAGTCACAATTTATTTAAAATGGATGAAAAGTGGTGATCTCACTATTACACAGTTTTGTCCGCCTCAGAACACCTAAGAGGAATATAAAGTTAGAAACTTAAAACAGAATTCAGTAAATATTCAAGACTATTAAAACTAAGTTTGAATTTAAAGCCATATTTCCACCGCGAGCGGAACGGACCTTTTAAGGACTTTGAACACAAGAGTAACTGCATTTTTTTTGATTGGCTTAACTGCTGTTGACCTGGAATAGTCCTTACAGAATTACCTGGTGGGAAGAAGGAATATGAACACTGCTGGACACTCTTGAAAGGGTACTATTCTATTAGTATTTCAACAAAAAAATTGTCAGATGGAAAGGACCGAATGAGTAGAAAGAACCGAAACAAAACAAATACATTGGTCCTAGGAAGCGGAGCGAAGTTATTACAAAATACAAACTCTTTAGTTAGTGTAAATGTTAATCTATTTTATTTAAAAATAATCCGTTTCGCCTAAACATTAGCTAATATCTCTTTCCCGGTAGAAATCAGTCCTTCTTTGAAGTCAGCCTCTATAATGAAAAAATTAGCAACAATATATTTTCTTTTAAATGATGCTATGACAGTGAGAAGCAGTAAATATTTTAATTACACATTTTTACCTACGGCCACATGATTTCCTGAACAAAAATATTTCAATATTTACTTACGAGTAAATAAAAGGTAAGGTCAATTATATATCAAAAACACGTATTTCGACACTATACTCGTAAAGGGAATCCAAAATTCATAGGGTACTTCCGGTTAACCTAGAATTATGAAATTTGGCAGCTAGCATCTATAGGTAGTTTAGGAATAAATCTGAAAACTATACATTTGTAGTTAAATCCTAAAAAATAAGACCCCTTAAAGTGGTTTGCCCCTCTGGTATTAAAGCCGCTAGTTCGAGTGAGGCATCAGATGAAAGGGCTCTGGCTAAACTAAACCTAAATTTCAGAAAAGGCCCCAGACCCCAATTTCCATCCCCCACTCTCCGTCGAATTCCGGAGGCATTGCATTTTGAATTACTTGTTTTCAGTTGCAACCAGGGCACAGAACTGAAAACATTAAATATTTCATATCCTCAAATGGCAAGCGAACCCACAAATTTGTGCCCACCAGTGGCCCCCATA